>OY293828.1:81305504-82505504 GCA_958507055.1 Crioceris asparagi | reverse complement strand
CATCTAAACAGAGAACATTCAACCAAACTATATACCTCCTCCTTTTTTTGAAGTTGGTCAACAAATATTACGAAATTCTTAAGTCTATAATTGAATAATCGTGTACAGTATCATTTGTCTTGTTAATTATTGGCTATATTTTAATGGATGGTAGGTACCCTTAAGTTCAAACCACAGAATCCTTTTTCATCTGAAATTAATCACTATTGCTCATTTATATTCCTTGCAAATAATGATGATGAGCGGGGATTCCTTGTCGATTTCATTAATCGAGGAATTTCATTAATTTGAAGTGACTCTGAAGCCAAATTATTCACAGCCTGAATACTCACTGTGTATGGGTAATATAGTTTGATGTTAATGCAATTTACTTTTTATGGTAACAATTGGTGAATTCCTGAAATTACTTTCGATGGTTTCTATTCTGAAGAGTATTGTTTCGTTGTTTTATCTCTAACATACTGACTCCGCATTGTAATTTTATACTTTCGAATAATTTAACTTGTTTATGATCTTAAGTCGATTATTTCCAAATGAGCCCATTGTGAAGCTATCCAAACATTTCAAGGCAAAACTAATTTTATTCTGATAGAACAAATTGATTACTAATAAATAACTTTTGAAAGATCATCTTATATTTTAACCCTTTTTGGTCTGTGGGAAAAGTGATGCAACTAATGGAAAATAGTCTAACCCATTTGAGCAGTTTTTTCATCTAGATCCACTTTTGACCCACTCAAAGGATTCAGATTGTGGTGACACGGTCTCCAAAACCTGAAATCCATCGAAGTCTTCCAGACTGTAATATTATCGACCTGTTTTTTTTTTGTTGGAGACTAAAACAAAAATTTTGTAGTTTGTAGGTAGATCGATATTATAAATATGAATTCTATCTTCTTCACTTTTCAGACCTTCTGCTTTTTTATTTTGGGCGTCTACATTACGATATAGACTTGGTTTTCTTGGAGTTATGTTAGCGTATCTATAACTTCGGAAAACACCTGTTTACTTCCCGGAACTCATCTGCTAAAAATAATATGCCGTTCCAGGAAAATATCAATAAATAACAAGAGTATTTCAAAAATCGCATTTTCTCTTTTTTCTGTTAAAATCTTTCTGTGGATGTAGAAATTTTTACGTGAACAAGAAGAAACAACTACTAGGTTCAAAATTACTATAAGGAAGTCAAAGCAGATGATGGCCGATGTAAGGCCAAGGAAGAGGTTTGTCATAAATGACAGCGAAGTGGAGATTGTAGACTTCTTTGTTTACCAGGAAAGCATAGTGACAACGGCGGTGCAGAGGAGGATGTAAATAATAAAATCCGGAGAGCAAATGCTGCGTTTGTTCAGCTGTATCCTTTGTATAAGAACATTTCAAGGAAAACTAAGGTCCGCATAGATAATACCAATGTAGAGTCAGTCCTTCTCTACGGATGTAAATCGTGGAAAATCAGGAAGACAGTCACCCAACTACTTCAAGTGTTCATAAATAGATGTCCCCGTGGTATTATTGTTGTAATTTGGCCAGACAGCATTACTAACACAGATCTATGGGAAGTGACTAACCAAAGTATCGAGAACTTGGTTTTGGATTGGAACACACAAGGTGCACGAACAGGGGATCGCCCAATGAAATTTTGGAGACGCACTGTTGAAGATTGTTGAAGATGAGGTCCTGGCTATTGCAAAGAGAGATCTTTCTCTGATATCCTAAAATCCTATGGGGGTTACAGAAGTTCAGTCAAGTCAAACCAATTTTAGAAATTCGCTAGCCTAGTCCTCTTAATTACACCGTAGGAGGACTATCCGTGATTTGTCATCAGAATTGCAATGACTTTTAGTAATTATACATTATTATGTGATACCAGACAATGTCAAGCGACCAAAATTCGATACGTTTGGATCCCTTGACGAGTGATTTTCTGCAACTCTGACATGAATGGAATAGTTTGGATTTTGAAAAAAAAAATTTCATTCAAGGATATTTAAGTCAACGATTGTTCTATCTGGTATTACCTTTTAATTTTCGTTAATATATCTATATCTGCATCTAGGAATTGAATCTTGAATCACTTACGTTTCTATTTCCTGGTCAAAATTATAGAGATTTTAACATAATAATTATATTCACACAAACATTTGTCTGATCATTCCAAACGAAATGTGTGACTCTGTTTAATACTCTCATCAATGGTTAGTTTGTATTGTTTTAAGTTATAGAAAATAAAAACCATGAACCCATCTTGTACTATGCTATAATTTTTTTCAGGCTTGCAGGAAGAATTAACACAAACACTCCACAGTTTCAGCAAAAACTACTGGTACGACTGAGAACGTATACCAAACAAAGTACCTACTACCGAGCTAATGATTAATATATAATTATTGTAATTCTCTATTTGGCTTGCATTAAATCAAAACCTCGTTGGTTGGTAATTGATGTCTCAATATCGGTGTATGTGTACAAGGAGAGGAAATCATATTTCCTAACGAGTTAATAATAATATCTGCATGGAGGATGAATAAATAAACAACAGTTCCTCGTAAATGATAAGATGTCTGATATGCCTATACCTACAGATATTATACATGTTGCTAACAAGATTTTAATTAGAAAATTAATATGTTCGTATTAATCGGTATACTTCTCGGGTGCTATCTATTATATAATGATAGCGTTTTGTTATCCACTTGTCGCTTATAGAGACGATAAATTCTTCTACGCTTGGAAGGTAGTTATTAAAAATGAAACTCTGTCCTCATTGAGCTGTAGATTCAGCTAGTTGATTTAATATTAATGAAATATCGTAACTTTGAATAAAAAGATATACTGTAGCTATAATGAGAAAATTCTTATGCTAGCGTTTCTACGAAAGTCACTAATTTTCGTGCACCAAGGTAACGATTTGACTAAGGCCAAAGATTAAATACACCAATCTTTGGTTAAGCCTTTAGTTATAACCGTACGGCTATAGGAGTTATTTTATTTCCTGACAGTCTCATGCGTGTTGAAAAGTGAGTTATTTAATATAAATGTATTTTCTATGCGTTTATTGCCAGGATTTTCGAATAGAGTTCAGTACCCAAAAGGTGCCTCCTGGATTTCTTTGCGTTTTTTGCTAGACCTTAACAATCGCTGTATCTCTTGAACATGTATACGTAACAGATGAAATTAAAAAAGCTGCTACAATAAAAAAAATCCCGATGGCCTGTAGTCAGCGGAAAGGTAAATTTTTCAAAATTCATTGAAATGAAATTTTAACAACCTTTTCATTGGCATACCTACATGTTATTAAATAAAATTGTCATAGCCTTGCGGTTAGAGGTTTTTGTTTTGGCTGTTGAATATAAAGCAGACAGGGTTCGAGTCCACTTCAAGGCAGATTTTTTTTTCGTCTATTTCTTTTCAATAAATATACTATATATTTTTTTAATCAGAGTCTATATTAAGATCTCCAGAAAATGTACAATTACATCAAATTTATATTGAGTGTTCATGTTTTATCAATATTTGTTATTTTTCTTTATTAATTTTTATTTTTTATTTTTATTTTTTATGAAAAATTGCTTTGAACAAAAGTTGTAGGTACTGATTATATCTATAACCTAAAATTATTTTTAATAATATTTACACTACTACTCTTTTTTGATAATTTTTTTAAATGTTTGAATGGTCGCCATTTTGAAACTACTTACCCGATATTGCCCAATAACGAACTCGACCGAGATATTTGAGAGGTTGATTTTTGTAGCAAATTTGAACTTGATACCTTCAAAACTGCGACCTCTATCGTGTTAACAAATTTCGTAATATCCCATATATATATATATATAAACTTTTGAACCAAATGTTTTTTTTGACTAACTTATAGACATATAACAACATGCCGTTGAAATTTTTTCGAAATTCAAAAGTGTGAACGATCGCAATAGGTATATTTCTATAAGAAATTTACCTAACAGAGTAGAGTTAAATATTAAAGTGGATCCACATACAATAAGCTTTTGTTTTTAATCGACTCTCGCTTGGCCCTTTTCTCAACTGCTTACAGAAATATTCGATCATTTTTCTAAAAATTCTTCGTGTAGCGCCATTTTGATCATAATACAAATATTTACTGATTTTGCATCATTACCTCATCGTATGTCACGTGGGTTTGTTGAAAGCACTGAATTTTTGTACAGCTTTGCAAGAATCAAATAAACCTGAACGAATACATTTATCATAATCATCTTCCTCAGTCCGTTACCCTACGTGAAATCACCAAGTTGGCTTTACAGTTATTGACCAATCGTCTGCTACTAGAGCGAGTTCCTCCAAGGACTCTAACAGTCGTGTCTGCATTGCTTTCAAGTGTTCCATGGAAAACATGATGTTCGACATTATCAAGCATAAGCATGCGTTCTCTGAAATTCAACAAATCGACGTCATCATCTGACAAAAGTTTCAACCTTGAATGAGTTTCTACTTCAGTTTCTGGATAGAGGTTAAACTGAGCTGAATGCTAAGGAATTCAAATATTTCTGAGCACGGAACTCAGTTTTGCTCCAAAACTTCAACGACTTGTTCATATTTTTAATAATACACAAGATCTTGAAAACTGCATAATCTTTATTGTTACTCTTGCAATAACTGAAACGTAGCAAGTAATGATGTTGCTGACATAATTGCTACTTTTCCTGGGTACAAAATCTCTTCTGTCAGCTGGTATATATTTTCCGTGAGCAGAGAATGGAAGATTCTCTTCCTGTCTTATTGGTTTCAATCTACCGTCCTCCACATGTGCCAATCAATTATGCCCTGGAGTTTGCAGCAGTTCTTTCGTGTCCATCTCCTCCTCCTTTAAGATCCTATTCAGAAGATGATTTCCGACCAGAAATGCCCTGCTGCTACCAGATTTCCTATGTTGTCTCTTATTTCCTGGTTAGTTTCTTAAAATTAGTGACTGTTTTTACATTATTGTAGCTTTCTCAAATGTTTATAAACTGCACATATTTTTTGTATAACTGTCTAAACAATAAACCTATTACCTACCCAATCTAATCTCTATTCTGAGCTTTTGAGATTCTTCGTGATGGAAGAGTCCTGTTAACGTTTGATTTGTTCTCTGTGAAGGAGATCGGCCTCTTCATCTTCGACTTTACCTTCAAAGATCAGTGTCTCCATTATCTCGTTACTCTTGGTGCATTGACCAAAGTACATCTGGATATTTCTGTTTATTTCTATGCGGCGCCTGTGGTGCCAATATTTAGTTTTTGAAGCACATTTATACCAACAACTTTATGCTCATGGGATTCGAAATATCCTCCTATATACCCACATCTCAAAGGCGTTGATTCAAGAGTCAACCATAACGTTAATTTTGCTTGCGTCAGCTTTCTTGACAGCCCTCTTTTCAGAGGTATATGTTACAATAGGAAAGATTTATGAATGTTAAGTTAGTTTCGTGGCCTTAGTTATTTGGGTGTGTTTCCAAAGATTCGTCAGTTTTACTGTTGATCCGAAATCTCCCTCCCTCCAAAAACCGGTCCAGACGAAAATCGAAAATCGGAGACGGTAGAATTAAAGATAAGACAATATCCGAAGACGTTTAAATTTTGTTTTTTTTTTCAAAAGTGTTACGGCTTTCGAATTATAGTAATGTTAAAAACTGAATTATATTTGTATTTTGGATTGTGGAAGTGGCAAGTTATTTTGAAAATTGAAAATCCGAGACGACCAAATTAAAGACCAGATTATTTGTAGTAACATTTAAACCGAACACTTTTTCCATAGAGTTACGGTTTTCGTGTTACAGTAGTAGTAAATTCTAAGATATGCGTGTTTCCGCGATTATGTTCTTATTAGATTCCTGAATAATAATAAGTCACAAGCCAATAATTTACATGGATAATAGAATATGTACTATCTTCTTTGGTATAAGTGATCGTGCAACGATTTTCGTGACTAATGTTACACTCAAAAGTGTGAATTTTTTTTTTAAATTGGACCGACCTCATTTGTTGGTGCACTGGAAAATACGAAATAATATTAATTCTATTGGTGCTGGTACTTGTGAAGTGAACTACAATTGCACAAAGTTACCAGTACCAATAGAATTAATATTATTTTGTATTTTTCAGTGTAACAAATAATAATGTCTGTCCATTTTTTTGTTAAAAATATTTATAATATTATCCTATTTGAGTTGACACATCTGCAAGGTATTATATAAAATCTTCATTTGGAATTTTAGGTAAATTTCTTATAGAAATATACCTATTGCGATCGTTCACACTTTTGAATTTCGAAAAAATTTCAACGGCATGTTGTTATGTGTCTATAAGTTAGTCCAAAAAAACATTTGGTTCAAAAGTTTATATATACATATATATATATATATATATATATATATATATATATATATATATATATATATATATATATATATAAATATATGGGGTATTACGAAATTTGTTAACACGATAGAGGTCGCAATTTTGAAGGTATCAAGTTCAAATTTGGTACAAAAATCAATCTCTCAAATATCTCGGTCGAGTTCGTTATTGGGCAATACCGGGTAAGTAGTTTCAAAATGGCGACCATTCAAACATTTTAAAAAATTATCAAAAAAGAGCAGTAGTGTAAATATTATTAAAAATAATTTTAGGTTATAGATATAATCAGTACCTACAACTTTTGTTCAAAGCAATTTTTCATAAAATACACAGGTAATAAAATAAAAATTAATAAAGAAAAATAACAAATATTGATAAAACATGAACACTCAATATAAATTTGATGTAATTGTACATTTTCTGGAGATCTTAATATAGACCCTGATTAAAAAAATATATAGTATATTTATTGAAAAGAAATAGACGAAAAAAAATCTGCCTTGAAGTGGACTCGAACCCTGTCTGCTTTATATTCAACAGCCAAAACAAAAACCTCTAACCGCAAGGCTATGACAATTTTATTTAATAACATGTAGGTATACCAATGAAAAGGTTGTTAAAATTTCAATTCAATGAATTTTGAAAAATTTACCTTTCCGCTGACTACAGGCCATCGGGATTTTTTGATTTTGGATGTAACCACAGAAACAATAAATTATATTCTTGTTATCAGGTACCAGAAAAGTTGTTCATCATTACCATACAAACCTTAAACTAAGAGCGATAATTTATTATACCTAAAAAAAGTTTACTGGGGTAATTTTCTTGATGTATGGCTTCTGAAGTATTTAAATTCCTACCACAGAATCTCTATTTTTTTACATTATATCTCTTGTGGGAATAATAAGTGGACAAAGTTTCTCTCAGATTTTCTTCGAAACGTATTCCACGCATTTTGCTAGTCAACAATTGGAAAAGTAACAAAGCACAGAAAGTTGAACAGTTGTAAAAAGTAATGACATCATTTGAATACAGGTCTTGTCTTACGCTAACTTCAGATTGTATTGATAAAAGTTCAGATTAACCGTATGACATATATGTATATACTTTCTCCTCAAAAATAATTCATCCTACTATATGGACCTTAGAACGAAGAGTTTTGGAAAATTGTAACTATTACAATTAATTTCTACTGGAAGGTAATAAATTACATAGTTGAGAAAAATATTTTCAATAATTTCTAGCTTTTTGAAACAAATATCTTGCAGTTTTTGCAAGATCTGGAAGCATAAATATTTTCAATAGGACTAAGAAAATCTCATATTTGTTTTCATTCACGTCCTTCATATTTCAAGTAGCTTTATATAGAAAATCATAACATTTCGATGTCGCTTCGTTCTAGGAACCGACAATTATATATCAAGCGAGTTCTACACCACTAGTTTCATTTCATTTCAAGTGATTCAACTAAACAAAATTACTTTGCAATTCAATCTACTTCTTCCTACTAGCAAGACACAAATGCGACGTTTCTTGCTAAAGAATAACTCCACAATAAGAACTCCATTTAATCCTCTTAAATAAACCTGAATGCTTTCCTAATATCTGAGGGGATGTCTCGACTCCACTCTTTCCTCATCCTCTCCTCCCTCCCCCCGTCATCTCCAGCATTATCCTGTGCTGTTCCAGCAGTCTGCAACGCAACGACTCAAAAGGGTGCATAGTGCAATATACTGGGTGTCCCAACAGTGCGTATTTGCTAATGCTGATATAGGTATATGAAAGAAAGTTATACGATACCAAAAAGTCCACATCCTGAAAATAGTTCTAGACGCACAGGGTGTTGCATATTTCCGTAATAGCAAAATATTTTTTTAATAGAACAACTGCTCAATTTCTTGTCATTGTGACGGTCTCTACATTCCCTACTCATCACTATTTTTTTTCTCGCCTCAATGTGCTCATGCAAAGTTTTTAATTTTATTTGAAAAAATTAGGAGTGATGCAGGGCTATGAATAAAACAACTGTGACTAAGCTGTTCCTTCAAAGATCTGAATTTTGTCTGGTGAAGGACGTAGAGAACACCAAAGTAGCGTTTATTGCTCTGATCATCATTTATGTTCATACAGGATCCTTCAAAGGTTACTTTCGTTTTCGGTGACGTCGATTTAAGTTTATGCGATTTTTTTAAATGGAACAATTGTATATTAATATTTCAAGAAGAAATCCATTCTCAAAGTGGAGTAGTGATGAAATTAAATAAAACAATGTGTCATCTCCACAATTTATAATTAAAAATTAAAATTTATTAAATTAAATGAGACATGTGATTGGTAAATCCCATTATCAATCTAGATATAAGGTTCTGTAAATAGAGAAATAAAATAATTAGATTAAATGTTGAAAAATCGAAATACAATTTGCTAATATGGCTGTTATGGAAAGTTACTCACATGGTAAAATAGACATCTTAGGGAACCAAACATGTTTTATTCCTAAAATTTCTTCGAATATTCGTGTTTTTCAAATTGTTTTTACAAAATAAAGAAATATTTGGCGAGTAGGATTAATCAATTTAGTTAATTAGAAAATTATTCAGAAAATGTGGCCTCTGAACTTTTTTCAACTATGCTACTCGAACATAGATTTTATTAAACTATTAAAATGATTTTCTGAAATTCAACAGTTAATTTGACCTTATGCTCTTATTATAAATGCTGTATTGAATTTTTGGATTCATCTAAAACTAATTCATCAATATTTATTTGTCATTTTTGGTTTAAATCTTCGTTTTACATAGATGAAGAATTAAAATTTTTATATGACAAATCTAAGAAGTACTTAATAAGGTTACAGGTTGTTAATAACAATAAATCATAATAATATCTAACTGAATACAGTTCATTTATAAAAAAGATGATTAAAAAGTGTTATATTCCTAAATACTTGAAAACATGAAATTTATAGCCATAGGATTATAGAAAATCTTGTATCCACTAAAAAACAAATTATATTACGAAAAAATAGTTTCTTACAAAGTATTGAACCACTTTTCCATTTATCCCACTATGTAGTTTATGTTAGTTAAGGGTTTGGAAGATTTTATATTAATATAACTGAGAATTAAGAATGTGTATCAACTTAAAATATTCGATTAAAAACTCGGGATTTCATTAAAAAGCTATATGTATTGGTTCTAAGTATTAAAAAAAAACAAATAAAAACAATTGATAGGTAAGTAAGAAATCAATATCTAAGTAAAATCTTTTTTATAGAATGTTCTCCTAACTATATACAGAGTGTCCCAAATACGAGCTGAAACTATCCGTATCCTAAAAAAAGATTATTTGCCAAAATCGTGTGAATAATATTTCCGAAATCTGCCATGTCAAACACAATTTTAATTGAATTAGCTATTTTTTTAATTTGTCAGGTAATCAACATTGTTTGCATCACTGAAAATCTTTTTCAAATCAGTATGACAAATAAATAAAGTTCGAGGGGCGAATTCTAAAACAAATGACAATAGATTTTTTATGCATTTAAAATTCGATAAATCCGTAGTTTCAGAATTACGAGAATAAATGAAAATCTGATTTTCCTCTTTCTTTACTTAGTTTCTCCAAAAGCCGAAAACTTGGATATGATTTGGGAGGGAGTTTTGGTTTCAGACTAAATTCCGAACTACTCTGTCCATATACAACCTACTCAAATATTTACCAAGATACCAAATCATCCGGCCGAGATGTTGGACACACACTGTATAAACACACAACTATTAGAATTCAAAGTCCTTTCACGGAAACAGAGACTACTACTTCACAACTCTCTATATATCCTCGGCAGGGGGTGATTGTACGCAGCCATAAAGAACACAGCAAATATATCTTCTCTCGCAGGATCAATACTTTCTACTACTATATGTACTTCCACCTACCTACTTACATATGTTGTTGTTATCGTTGTTTGAGCTGGGTTTATTTTCAATAATGATGGAAACATAGCTCTGGATGAGAAGCTGGATTGCTTCATATCACTTCGGTAGGTGTAATAAGAGCGAAGATTTTGTTTGTTGCGATAAGAATGTGGGCATCACCCACAGGCTGTTTGAGTTATTAATTAATTAATGATTTAAGCGTGGGGTGTTTTCTTGGCAGTGATTGTTGCGAATCATAGATTTTTTTTGACTAAATGAAGCATATATTGACCGGTAATTGGGTCTATTCTGTAAGACAATCGTTAAAAGTTATCGGACGTTAATATTTCATGTTTTTAACGTAAATTGCTATTCTGTACGTTTAACATTTAACGCATCTGATAAAATCTAATATTTTAAAGCATCCGATAAATCGTCTCTGAGTTGCCACGAAATACGCAGTTTTTTGTGGAAAATGATCACAGTTGTTGAGTCTTGTGTTGCTTTTAAGGTTATGTTGAACTTCTTTAAATGAATAATACGAAGTGATGACAGAAAGAAATAATTGTATTTTGTAGAGAGATATGAGTCTGAGACAAGCATTGTAATATGATATGAATGTAGAAAGTCTCATCTAGTTTCTTTTGAGATTTGGTTGCTGCTGGTTCATAAAATAAATAATGAAAGGCGATTATAGAAAAGATGGATATATTGATTGTGTCTTGATATAAATGAGCTTGAGTATAGAGAGAAAACATAAAAAATCTATTGATACTTGTCTATCTACTGCATTCGTTATACTTTTAATTCATAATGCCTAACTAGGTGCCTAGGTATCCTATAAATTATTGACGTCAATCGCTTTAAGAATATTTTTAGCAATTTTGTACGATACTTCAGCGATATCTACACGCTAATCAGATATATGCAAATATGTTATCAAAACTTTTTGATAATTTTTCATCCATTTGTCAAGTTCCTAACCAAATTTTCATAGATAAAGATCAATTATAATGAATTATAACACCATAATTTGTACTCTAATGAAGAGAAAACTATATCTAAATGCTCCTAGAAAATTTTATCACCAAATAATAAGCAAGACTTAAAAATCTTTCTCTTCATCCACTCAGAACTATACAAAATTCTCTTTCTCTTGGAGTTTTAGGATAAGTTTTTTACACTATATGATCGCACAGTTAAAAATGGTTCAGTAAAATAAATGAACTGTTTGCATTAGAATTCGATAAAAAATATATATGATTTATTAGCTAATCATTGTTATGCTAACATCATCAACGGAACATTTTTTTTATAAAACAAACAGTCTTTCCTTAGATAAAAATTCTCCCATAGCCCACGATATAGTAGTTTATAGTATAAGTGTCTTAAGTCCGTATCCCACTTATCTTTGTTACGGTTATCGCGTACAGCGTGTACCGGCTACCGTTCCGGTTGCGATTATAGACTCACTTCTATTTCATTGACTACTGGTACGAGCAACAGCCAAATGTAAACTATCACATAACAGTTGTAAAGATTTTAGAACTCTTTTGGCACTTTGACATTCGATCTTTGCATATTTTTTTTACTTGAAGTGTATGTTGAGGCGAAAATCGGGGTAACGGTGGAACTTGTGATAGAAAACGGAACGGAATGGTCAATCATAATGGAAAACGTTCAGTGGGATATGGACATAAAATGGGTTACGTATTTATTTCCAAATAACTTAAGGGTGAGTATGGTAAATGTCACGACGAGTCGAAGGCGAGTAGTAACAGCCACACGATTCCGAGAGCAAATTTGTTAGGGATCTAAATGCGAATGTTGTGTCACAATTGTAAGTCTTGCATTGCCATAGTCAAAGTTCGCGAATAAAAGACAATAAAATTATTAAAATAAAAAATAATGAATTTTATTCATTCATTTACTTACCGTGAAATAATTCATGGTTCGGAAAAGTCAATTACGTTAATTATTTTCAGTGTGGTGAAATAAGAAATGATTTACACGGCTGTGGTTATTTTTTTCGAATGCTTGATATAATAATCAATGATCCTTGAATAACACTGGTTCCTGGTTCCGTCTGTGTTGAATTATTGTCATAGATCAGTGTCACATACCTAGTTAAATTTTCTCAAATAAGTCTGCAATATTTTTTTTTGTTATCTTAGAGTTCTGATCCAAACATGAATGAAGGTAAACAAAAAAAACGTATTAATACCTAGTAAACGAATAGGTAGGTATTAATTTTAATTACATGAAGTATTCGCACAATGATTTAGGAGTTTATTTAGCTTAGATATTTGCACTTCACCACTCAACACTACTAAGTCACTGACTGAGCTGAGTTATATCTGTCGATTTATTACAGTTCAGCTGGCGCATTTATTGTTTAATTATTTGGAAGCATGTACTCTTCCATCTGGAAATGTGACCAGTTTTGTAATAGGGTGTTTGTTGTGAGTGTATCATCTGACCTGGATACTAATTTATCCATAGATCGTTGGTGTGGAAAAAAATGGGATATGATAGTTTCTTTCTGGTGTAGTCATAAAGTTTTACTCAGTGCTTTATATGTTTACTGCTACGTTTTAAATAGGAGCAATTTATTCGTTTAATATATTTGAAAAAATATCTGGGTTCAAAGAGATTATACTAATTTTTGCCGAATGTTTTTTTTTGAGATGACACGTATATTTACATTCACTCAAGAATAAGATATTATGTACATAAATGTGGAGTATTTTCAAGTTTGTTGTTTGACAGTTATTTATAAATAAATGGAACAAGAACCATTTTTAGATTAGAAATTCAATGCTCCACCAAAAGTGTCACGCATATATTTTCTAATTCCTCCTTATAATAATAATTGAATTATAAATGAAAAACTGAAAAGACTATCTCTGACATCGTTTCCTAAAAACCAAACAGTGAATACTATTGGACTTTTTGACGTGGACGAAATCAGGGGCATTTTCTAGTCAACAATAAAAATTAGTTTACGCATTTGCTTCTCCCTATATAATTAATAGCATATTCTCTCATCAAAATAAATAAATAAAGCTTGGAAATAGCTTTTTATAGGAAGTTTACTTAGTAGTTTTGTTATCAACGTCAAGTTAATGGAAACGACAATTTTACGTGCCTTCCGAAGTACCAGTCGATATAATCTCTTTTTGCTCTGGTAAAGTTCTATTGATCTATAAGTCTATTTAATTGGAATTTACTTGCAGACCATAGTCTCAGAGCGAAAATAACATGGAGCTGATTTTGTTATTATTCAATAAAGTTCATATTCCATTTCCATGTTTAACTTTGTTGCTTCCGCCAAATATTAACAAGGACCATCTTTACTTTCCTACAATTATCTGAAATATAAAGGAACAATAATAGTACTTTTACCCTAGGTGCGGAAGTGGATCTTTTCCCGACTGACGCTGAACACTTCTTAAACCACGGAAAACCGCTATCACGACGTGGCTTAAATATTTTTTTTTTATTCTTCACAATTTCCCAATCATATATGTAACATCATATTATGTCATCTATCTTAGAACGTTGTAAAGTCGTCTTCACAATACACTTGGCAAGTGCAAGTGCAAGTGCTACAGTATAAACGTTTAAACAAACTATACACGATATTCGGCAGGTATCGATGCTTCATGTTTCTACCTAACTGTCTAATTCAACGGAGGGGCGTAACATGTAGCCGGCTTAAATTCTAAGCCTTATGACAATTGACAAGAGACAGTTGATCTTATTGGTATCGCCTCGAAAATATTAATGATTTAATGTCTGGATAAATACAATCTACAATTAATTATTACAGATAACGATAAATATATTATGCTCAGGTATTTCTACCACTTTAATAAATGACAGACTGTCGAAATATAAATTGTATTGTTATTGATTGAAGAACGCCATCTAGTAGGACAAAAAAACTGCTTTTCGGCCCAAGTTTAGAAATAATCATTTTCAGTCCCTTAGACATGGTCGAAAATCAGGATTCTAATAGTTGAGGATAAAATACATCTTCCCAACCATTGATATGTAAGTTTGTTTGTTTGTGCCAGGATTATATCGGAAACTCATGAATTGTTGTTTTATTGACCGACGAACCCAAACGGAGGCGATATTCAGTTCGATTGTCTGCTTTTTTTGGTTCGTGTGCGCGTTTTATATATTAATCGTACTCCGATTTTGATAATGATTTTTGATTCATTTTAAAGAGGTTACTTGAGAAATGGTCCCATATTCGTAAGAACTCAAATCCGAATTCTCTTCTCGAAAATCTGTAGTGGTAAAATTAAAGACAGGGCAATATCCGGAAACAAAAACAGTTACGGTTTTTAAGTGATGTTAAATATGTGTATTTTCGCTATATGGACGGTTTAATTTCTTTAAAATTGAAAATCCGAGTGAACTACATGAAAGATCAGATTATTTCATAGAGTTACGGTTTTCGAGTTACCGCAGTGGTAAAGTCTAAAATATGCGTATTGTCGCGAAAAAATATGGTAATAGGATAAGTACTATCTTCTTTGGTATTAATGAACGTTCAAAGCTTTTCGTGACTAATGTTACACTCAAAAGTGTGAAATAAATATTTTTCACAAAAAAATAAACCGACGTTATTAGTTGGTGCACTAAAAGATACAAAATAATATTAATTCTATTGGTGCTGGTACTTGTGAAGTTGGTGCCGAAAGTTACCAATCTAACTGCAACTGCACAACTTCAAAAGTAACAGCACCAAAAGAATTAATATTATTCTGTATTTTTCAGTACACCAACTACCACCAATAAGGTCGGTCCAATTTTTTGTAAGAAATATTTATTTTTTCTTATGTTTTATACCAAGCTGGCTCGGTTGTGGCTCATGATCATTTGCCATAGCCAAAAACATCTTCCACTCAAGACTGTACTGCTAAAACGGCTCCAAGAATTTTGATGAAGCTTGCCCATAGTATTTTTTAGCCGCCCTTGACCGGAAAGTGCCAAAAAACAGAGACAATGAAAATTAAATTTCATATTTTCATATTTTAGCTATATTGTTCGTTCTGTGACATAACTTAATATGACTTTTGTTGTTTGTCTTGGCGAGGTGGAAAGGATAAATGGTTGTACGTGTCGATCGAAAAACGTTTACAAAATTAGACAAAAATTAATTACTCGAGAACTTGAAGACAGGTAGGAAAAATCTGAAAATCTCCTTCTATTTGAAAACGTTAGCATTTGTTGTTGATGGAACTTCTACTTCATTTCGATGGCATGTCTGCACACACGAACATTCAAGAGACTCGCACGCAAGTCTGCTATCAATTATGCACGCGTGTTTGTTTGTTTGTGGACAGACATACCATGATGTGATGAAGATAAATCTGCGCACACAGCTACGCGTAGTTGTGTATGTAATATGTGTTTGTGTTCGAGAAGATGAATAGAACGGAGGGTTGCAAAGTGCGGCAACGCTGCCCCCAACACGCCGCCTTATCGACCCGCCACCGGCTGGAGCAAGAGGCGGCCCAACACTCGTACAGCACTGTCAGTCAGAGCCAGCATCATCATCATTGCTGCCGTTCTAGGATCGTCTTCTCTCCACCACTCCACAATTCAACGCCGCAAGATTCTACTCTGTACTTACTCTAGACCGAAAAGTAGATGTTCTATACTTCCTCTACGGCGAGCAATTGCGCGGGTCACAGAGTCCGTTGTTGTTGGAGCTGCAGGCCTTGACATCCAGTAACCGACTAAACTCTAACCTCTAATAATTCCACTATACATACGTATATACCAGGACATAGGGCCACTTTCAACGCATACTAGTCCGGTCAAAAAATTTGTTACAATATTAATAATGCTCTTAATAAAATGTCGATAGCTTCTTGATTTCAGAATAAAGTGTAGATAAATGTATTTTAAGGACTTTCAAAAAAAAATTGAGATAAAAAAATATTTTGTTTTTCGTTCTAAACTGAAGAACTATTATTAATTATGAAATTAAAAGAGTTTATAGACAGGAAAAAAATTCCATCGAAAAAAGTCACAGCTCCCGAAACTCTACCTGCATTATTTATTATTTTAATTTAAAATGGGGCTCTGCGCATGTCATGAACGCGGCGTCGCTGTATACAGTGACAAAATAATTTTTCTACAGCAGTAAATATCAAATTTAAAATTGGAATAAATTATTATCTGAACACTTCAAAATAAGGTCTCGTTTGAAAGAAAATATTATCTGGATTGTTAATGAACATTTTTTTTCTTCTGACCACAGTTTTCACAAATAGTGACATAAAAATTAGATTTAAATCAGCCACTCAGACAAATATCTAGATTTCAAGGTTGTTGCCTATCTTCAGTTTGCCGCAGAGTGTTGATAATGGTGTCTGATAATCAAGTGTATACAGTATACTTGTTCAATGCATCGCACATATAGATCTCCACCGTCAGAGGTACGCTACAGATTAATACTTTTATAAAACATAATTCTGTACTTCATGCTGAATTTTTAGGAATAGTATTAATGTTGAAAAAAATACATTATTTACGACATAATTTTCATACTCCTAGTAAATAGGCAGTTATTGTAATGGGTATAAATAATTAGACAACAACTACTTGATATGATTCAATCGAAATCTGTGTAACACTCCTTAGCCAGTAGGAGTAATTTCCTGATGAATAAATTGTTATTGTTCATTATCGTTACCAAATTTGGTTCAAAAATTATTCTTATAAAAATCAAGCTCGAGTCGTTGGGCTTGGTCGACTAAGTTATATATAGGTAGTTAAGCCAAATCTTTACCGCTAGAGAAATATATAATGTAACCTAAATTTTAGAGGTATGTAAGATGTTAGAAGACCAAGGATTCCCAATCTCTCACTTATACCTTCGTAAACAACAAAAATCCAACTATATAGTCCATTTGAGAAAGATGTAGAGTGATAAATTATGATAATGAAGGGATCTCTATTGTATTATGGCACTTATCTAGCAGAATACAATAGAGAACCCTTCATTATCATAATTTATTACTCTACACCTTTTTCGAATCGATCACGTACTTCCTATACGCAAACATTTCTATGATCTTTTCTCTTGCACTCCGTAAAACTCAAACAACTAATCACTCGCCCAAATATAAATTGCTCCTTTCATTCAAAACGTGCATACCTACCTACCTACATACATATTTCAGATATGTACTTCTTTAACCAACAAATCTAATCAATTTCTGTCACACACTCGGTATATACCAAATAATAATTAACCTAATTCGGTCACAAAACCCGTTTGCAAAAACAAATTAATGATATTAACTCTCCCCGAATACACCTGAATAATACTTTTTTCCTAGCACATTCAAAGAAAAATCCAATGAGCAATAAATTAAATTATCATAATGATTGCATCTGTGTTCTATATTAGAGATCCCAGTCTCCATATGTTTCGAAACGCCGTCCAATATCCAGCTCACTTCTTGCACATACTGTATACAGTCACATCTACCTAACTTACGTTCGTCACTCACAGCGAATACAAAAACAACCAACTTTTTTCTCTTTCATACTCACAACGTTAATGAAAATTTCAAGATATTCCACTCACACAGCAAACAAAGTCCAACAAACTTTTCTTACACCCCACAAAACAATTACGAAAACCCAAAGAAATGTAAATTATAGATTGCGTCGCTCGTTCTTTTATTAATGATGATTTAAGATATAAACAGATGATACGCCGTGTCAAACGTACACAGTTTCTAATTGTTACCGACGTTTCTGCTACCATCATTAAATCAATGCTAATTATATAACCAGAGAAAACTTCCAAATTCAATAAAATTAAGGTCAAAATAATTATTGCAAAAAATCAATGAAAGTGTTGAGAAATGACAAAAAAATGGCAAACTGCAATAACCACAGTGCCGTTTTCATGGAGGTGTTTCATAACGATTTCAAACCCATCCGTGAACCCCAATTTTGGAAAAGTGTCGGACGTTAATTGTCTACCATTTAAATAATCGTGCGACGCAGACAACGACTAATCTAAATGGCGAGTCAAGAAAACTCCGCGGTGATTGCACTATGCTGAACAGATCAGTTACAATTAATTGCAACGATACAATGTTCAGTTGTGCTACCACTGACACGCACCTCCGCTTGTATGAGCCACGTCCCTGGTATATATACTCCAACTCAGTATAGCTGTAGCGGTAGAGCGTTGTAGATATGATTATCATTTATTATTAAAATAAACACATAACTGTTATTTTTTTATTCTGTTCAATTACATATTGAATAAGCGATCTAAATATAGCAATACTGGTAGAAAATTTGATATATTCGGATTATTTAATTCGATACAATATTATTGATTGAACTGCACTGTAACAATTTGTCAGTTTTTACTGGATTATGAAATTCAATTTATATCAATGTTAAATTCCAGAAAAAAAGAGATCGAAAAAGTTACATTGCCTATTGATTTTCACTTGATTTTCGCGTTATATTACAGCATTATTTTAATATCTGTTGTGTGTCATTCTAAGAACAAGCAGTCGTGGCCGAGCGGTTAAGGCGTCTGACTAGAAATCAGATTCCCTCTGGGAGCGTAGGTTCGAATCCTACCGACTGCGAAATTTTTTTCTTAGTTAATCTCGAAAATATTCGAATATTTCTTTTATTTGGTGACTGTGTATGAACCATTGTTCATCTTCTGCTTTTCAAAATATTTATTATTGATTCACATGTACCCGTTATTTATAGTAGGTTATCAAGCTATGAAATAAATTTTATTTTTGGTCTTATTACTTATTAAGGACAAGTACTTTATTTGTGTATTACTCAAATTGGCTCTATATAATAACGCCATAACAGCGTGAGAAAATTTATGGGTTTGTATTAATAGCAGTTTAAAATCCTTTTGGGCGTTGTAAGCATTTTGAACGGATAGGGATAAATGCCCCAAACACCATGTGCAAAAGATGCGCCAGGTGGTTCTCCAGACCATAATTCACACTCTCTGCCCTCTTTAATTATACTGCACACGCTCATTAAGGCTCCGAATTAATTGTGTCGAGTATACAATGGATTTTCATGGCAATCAGAGCTTGCGTTGTTTTGTGGCAGTTTGAAGTTTGCTTATATACAATTAAAATTTATATTTGAGAAAATTATTATGATTATTTTGTGATAAATTGTAAACAATATATATACAATAATTTCTCATGTTAAATAAGGATTCAAATATGAACAGTAGATTGTATAATTATATAATAATTATTGCCAAAAATATTTAATCTGTCCATGTAATAAATATATTAGATTTTAACTCCTGTCCTATTTTACGGTTTAGGAACAGGAATTTTATCCTGGTGAAGAGCATCTTTTCCACTGTAGGGCTCAAAAATCAACGGCCCGATATAAATTATAAGAATAGTACCGGTTGTGACATCTGTCACTGAATAGTTAATCCACAAGCTCACAAAACAACAGGCAACAATAAACTTTGGATTCACACATTACCACATACCGAATAGCCACCACGAATTCGAAAAAAACATATTTTTTAATTTCTGTTGATATAGATCGTTTGTGAATCAATTGTGAAAGTTTTTTTTTTGTGACTCAATATTTAGTGAGTTATAATATTGTTAAATAATTAACACCGATTAACCAACATGTCTTGAAAATAGACCTTACATTCTCTATTTCTTTCTCATTTTATTAGAAATCGTTTGTGAAATACAAATATAATAATGAAATCTTTTGCGACTCTCTATTGTTTTAAAAAACTCTAAATTGAATTCAATTTTTTTTGATCCAGGCAACTAACAATACATTAGTGTTAAATCGTCAATAAATATAATAGTTTGTGTATGGAACGTTACAATACAAAATAATATAAATTCTATGAAGTTGTGCAACTTTAGTTGGAAACAAGACGTTTTGCACCAGCTTCAAAAGTACCAGCACCAATAGAATTAATATTATTTTGTATTGTGACGTTCGATACACAAATAATATTTATTGATGATTTAACAGTGATGTATGGTTAGTTGCCTGAACCTGCAAAATTTGAAATCAATTTAGATTTTTCTAAAACAATAGAGAGTCACAAAAGATTTCATTATCATGTTTGTGTTTCATAAACGATCTCTGATAAATTGAGTAAAAATATTATCATTACGTGTTGGCTAATCGGTGTTAATTATTTAACAATCTAATAACTCATTAAATATTGAATCACAAGAAAACAAACGCGTCACAAACGATCACAAACGTTTCACAAACGATAGTTGAGGCTTCGAAATTGCCAGAATAAATTCCTACAGAAGCGACGAGCGCCACAAACGTTGCGTTTACAAAGACGCGGGTATTTTCTTGTAATAAATGGTATTGAAATTTTCGTACTGTTAACGTCCAGAATCTTGAAGATCAAGTTTAAGAATTTTCTTTTTCATAAAATTACACAGGACTGAATCTTGACTCTTCCTACAGAAAAAAATTAGAGACTAATTTACCAGTTTTTTAACTTCATGAATGCTTTTTTGCAGTCTTAGAATATAATTCCTAATAGTTCTTATACCCATACGAAATTTTTATTAATGAATTATTTGTAGTTCTGTTGAAAGTTTGGTTTTAGGACGTAATTGTTCTATTGGATCTTTTTCTAGTGTTTAACAAGTTACGATGCTCTTTTTACTAGTACCCTCATTGAAACATAGTGTCACAACGTCTTGAAAGAGGACATAGAACTCGCCATGAAAAAATCTTGTAAGTTTCCATACATACCTGCTACAGCTACCTGTAAATCAGCTGCCCTTTTGCCATTACATCTCTCGAGTGAATTTTTTGGTAGATTTTCATCAGTTAAATTCATCTCATTTGTCAAAGGTGGTGGTAATGAAGATTGACCACTGGCTTACCATAAGGTACGTATTGATGAATGATGAATAATGAAGGAGGTATTTATATGGCCTTCGAGACTTAACCTTACTGTTGAATGTTATTAGAATGATCTGGTAGTAGCTGTATGTGTGACTGGGCCATCTAGGTGGAGAGTTCCATAGCTGTAATCTGTAATACCCAAAGAAGCTCTATGGCTAAATGATCGTGGATTTTTCGCTACATATGTATGTAGTATGTCATTGGACTGGGACTTGAAGATACGAGAAAATCCCTAAGTTATATGTTGGAGAAATTCTTATGCTTTTTTCTCTTGTGTCTGCGGATGGATCTGGGTTGGTGTTCAGACTGGTTCTACGTGTGAGTAGGACTATGAGGTAGAAGGGTTCCATACAAGACTTTAGATTTTCGTACCACAATCTGCCAATGTGTTTGCCTGGAAATCTGGAAAGTGCCGGGTAAAACAAGTAGTAAGTAAAAGAGGGGGCATTTATGACTGAAGGTTCTGTAATTACAAGATAAAGGCTTTTCTTGAGCTCATTTGGTTATTTGCACGTCATCAAAACCCAATTATCAACCAATTTTGACAGGAGATGGTAGATTTTTCGGGAATTTGCAGAGAGCAATCTTACTGGTACTACAACTTTTCAAAATCCATCGTGAATGTCGATAACCAAGATGTCATTGTTAACAATGAAATATCATCATCATCGGCAATGTTAGTTTAACATTGTACTGTATTAAAATGGAGAATTTGAATAAGCTAATCTGCTCAACCTGATAAGATTAAAATATCGTTTTCAAACGTTATCCTCAGAGAAAAAAAATATTTTCAATACATACACAACTTTGTTCAAACACTCGCTCTTTTGAGAAAATTATTTTCAATATTATTGTTCTGTTTTCGTTATGTTCTGGGAAAATCAATGCCGTGGAAGCGAAGCAAGCCGTTAATACAATTTTATGAATTACCACGATGTCAAAGCTGATCTTGCTAGTGTCTAGACAGAGCCTCAGCAAATTAAATTAATTAAAATATTTATCTAACAAAGCTGAAGAGAAAATAAGATCGTAGGTACACGAAAATAATATACAATTAAAATAATTAAATTGAGATTGCTTATTCATTTATCAGAAAAGAAAGATTAAATTATAAACTAGTATATTTTCGAGATGTTTCTTTAATGTAGTAAGTCTATAGAAAAAAAAAACATTCAACTATAGGTACTTACCACGTTTTCGAGTTCAGTCTAGTATGAATTATACAGGCTGATTTTTAAACGTGCCCATAAGAAGATTTCCACTTAAAAATCGAGATATAAATATGAAAATTTGAACCTGGGTATAATCAACGTTGCCCAACTCAGTGAAAATATTTACAAAATGGTGGCACTTCCGGTTACACCGGGAATTGAACTAACTTTGTTTTTTTTAATGGAAACTCCTGTTTTTTATTAGATATTTGAATTCCGCACATTTATTTGAGTATTAAAAGCCCTAGTTGGTATAACTTATCTGTCATAGTTTCTGACGTATGTCATTTTTACTGCAAAAAGTTCTCATGACAGATGAATATTTCAGAATTCATTTCTCTCTTATTGTCAACAGGAAAAGCAAAAAGTTGTTTTTGATCGGTAGTCCGAAGTTGGAGTTTCCTTCAGTATGCGCATCATTCTGAAAAGTGTTTTGTTTAACACTTCAAAAAAATATTAAAGACGTCAATGACAAAAGTTTGAAAAAACAACTTTTCTAAATAGCACATACCTATTTTTTATCGTCATTAGGTAGAAAATTGAATTTTAGGGGAGTGTTTATAACACTCTTTAAAAAAAGATATTCGAGAGTTTTTTTAATTTTCTATCGCGAATTTCCTTTTTACGAAGGACTAAGTGACCTTGTACTTAAAACAATCGCTGTTACTGATACCTACCACGTTTTAGCTGTCAAATTGATAGTTTTGAAAGTTGAAGTACAAAACATCTGTTACAAAAGATAACTTTATTTTACAAAAAGTTGGATCGACTGTATTAGGTGGTGCACAAAAACACAAATTAATAACTTTTAAACTGGTACTGGTAATATCGACTTCAAAAGTACCAGCACTAGTAGAATTATTGTATTCCTAAGTATTTCAGACAATTTTGCTGTAAGTCAGAAACCTGTAATTTCTTAAGATATCCAATTTAAGCATTACCAGATATGGCCTCTCCTTTAATTTGCCGTGTGAGATTACGTTTTTTGAAAAAGTAATCTTGTTGAACAGATATGTTGGATTTTAAATTTGTTACGGGAATATTTCTGAGCCCTCATCTTAAAAAAAAATAGAAATACGTTTACTATGAAAACCGCGCAAACGAACATAAAAAAGCACACAGTCAAATCGTATACTTAATCCGTTTGGATCGATCGGACAAAAATTTACCATTCCTCACCTCGCTTACAAAACTTAGTATTAAGTCTAAAATTTTGATAAAAATACATAATAGTTCAAAGGTTCTCCTTACTATCGAACTCTAACAATAGGAATTCAAGTCACACTTAACGAAAAATGAAAAGCGTTCTCAAATTCTTTTCTACGGCAAATAAATTATTGGTTTGATTCCCCTGTAACTTCCGGTATCAATTATTTAAGGCCCTTTTCTTAATGCAAAACTGCTTCCACGGTGCTGTTGGCAAAAATATTTTAAAGATGGGTAATGTTTCTGAAGAAGTCGTTTAGATAGAATTAAATGATTTCCAAATTTATTCTCAATTGTTCCTGATAACTATGGTACAAAATTTTTATGGCGGTTATTAGCAATTGAATATCTTCTCAGTTTTTCCTTTGTCCGGTCTTCCAAAGCCATTACCTACTTCTGATCTATTTCTTGCAATTTTTCTGATCAATTAGGTATTCTTTGTATAATGTATATACCTCACAACACAAACTAGCGGAAGTATGTCTTAAGATTTATCGTGAGACTTATCAGTGGTTCGGAATCCACATTAAACTGTTACCCCCTTGCTTGTGGCACAGAAATCGCCTGGGGCCAAGTAACGCAATTAAAGAAGAAGATATGTGGATTTGATTGACTGTTTAATATTCCAGTTGTTATATCTGTCTGATCTTTCCTATTTTACCCACTATATTTTCTTCATCCCATTCTTCTCTTTTGGAATTACGTAGAAAGTATAATAAAAATAGATGGAAGCCTATAAGAGTAAAAAATATACAAGATCTAAGGCACACAAGAAATGATGAAGTTGCAAATTGAACAAAGGATGTTATCATTTATTCAGAATCTAATTACCATGGAAGTGTTACCCTTGAAATCAAGTGTTGTGTTGTTCGCAATATTCTTATTTATAAAATTTTCTCCTTATTGCTCGAAGCTCTAGGCAATGTCCTTGTCTGCCCACTTAACTGTCTTCCATTTCATTCCATTACGATATATTGGAACACCTTCACACAAGAAACGAAATAGCTATTTTAATCAAAGACGGCGAAAACGATCTTTCGAAATTCTTTTCACACGAACAAAAAGTCAAGGCCTTGTTTTTCTTTCTCTTCTTTTCATTCACATTAGCTCTTGTATATATGTTATATTACTTTTTTACACTACCGTGAATATTCATTACACGTAAGCCCTATATCTAGGTATACAAGGTAGTAGAATAAATGAATTGGCAAAGAAGCGACTTTCCATGCGTAAGATGAAAGAAACATGCCTACAAACTTTCAGTTTACGCCTAAGTGAGCTCGTCTAATCAATTTCAGACTTTTTATCTGAGAAAAAAATCTAGAATCTATTGGCAAATTGTATGTTTTGATGAATCACATATAGTTATTTAAAATGTCTACCGAATGTCTGTTCAATTATTTTTTTCTTTCTTTGAAGTTGTTATAAAAAGCAACGTATTTGCGTCATTATCTAGAAATTTAAACTGTTGTAGACTTTTCTAGAAATATATTTTATTCTAATTCTGTGTTTGGTTACTTAGCATGATTTATTGCAATAAAGTAGCTTTTTTGGTTAAGATTTTAATAAAAAGGAAGTAAATATCGCCAAACACTTAACACCGATTCCATTTTTTAGAGAGACAAATAAAAGGAAGATCTGGCTGATGAGAGCCATCAGTAAACTGATAGGTAAACAACTTGACACGGTATCAATAAAATGAAAACAAGAGATGAAAAAACTCTTTATCGATTAAGAAAGTACCAACTTTTAAGTTGACTTATATACAGGGTGATTTTTTTATATTTAGTACAGGGATCTCGGCTACTATAGCAGAAACGAAAAAGTTTAAATTGGCAAAGAATTGCAGTTTTGTAAGCTATACTCAAAACCAATTTTAGTTTTACAAAAAAAACTGCTGCTAGCTCCACAAATACTAACTTTAGAGAAAAATACTAAATGCAAAAGTTATGAGAAATTTTATTCTAAATAAAATGATCTAAAAACTTTT
This sequence comes from Crioceris asparagi, assembly GCA_958507055.1. Taxonomy (NCBI): domain Eukaryota; kingdom Metazoa; phylum Arthropoda; class Insecta; order Coleoptera; family Chrysomelidae; genus Crioceris; species Crioceris asparagi. The sequence continues at coordinate 82,479,838 of OY293828.1, read as the reverse complement.
TTATCACACCTGTCATTGTTAACATATGACATAAACATGTGTTTTTTAAATGGGAACCATTTTAAATTTTATTCTTATTAAATAAAGACTTTTATTGCGATTCTAGTGAAATAGCATATGATAGGATTCACAGATAAAATTTTTATGGGCATTTTTGTATTTTTTCTGATTCACGTATTACCTCAAGGTGGTTAGTATAGTTATCTATGGAAAAAATCAAATAAAATAAGTCTTTTGGTTACCGTAGTAACAAATAATGATATTGTATTATTTTAACAATTTATTTAGTTTTTACAAAATATTTTCGAAAATTCCACCGTCATTATTAATACAAACGTTGCATCTTCTTAGAACTGAATTAGTTACTTTTCGTAAAGATCGCCTATAATTATTATTGAAAGCTTCAAATACAGCAGCTCGATGTTCATCCATTGTAGCATAAGTGTTTTTTTGTAAACTCTGACTGCTCCACACAAATAAAAATCTAAAATCGATTAATCAGGAGATCGTGGTGGCCATAACACAGGGGCATTTCTTCCTGTCCAAGAATTAAGAAATATTTTATTTAGATAATAGAACTAATAGAAAATAATGTGGTGGAGCGCCATCATGTTGAAACCATTGTAGATTTCATCGAGTGTTTTGGTTCAAATTGTCCAACATTTCATCCAAACGTTACACCCGAACCTTATTTTTGATCTTCTTCGTTCAAGCAATATGGATTTTCTAGCATCCATAAAGGTTCATTATGGCGATCAAACATGCCACAATTAGTAAATCTCGTTTCGATAATATTTTGAAAGGAGAATCTTGAACGTACTGGCACATATTCCTAAACCACTTTTAAAATTCCAGACGTCGCTCAGGATCCTCAGGATGAAGATTTTGGGACACTGATAACTTTTGTGAGTGGAATTTATATTTGTTTAGCACCCTCACTACAGTACTCTGCAAATTATCAGCTTTACATTTACCTCCGCATATTCATTTATTTTAACGTTGTTTTAATTTTTTGGCTTGGTAAAACTACCATAGGTCTCCAAATTATCATACAACCTTTTTAAAGTTGATAATGATGGCTGACGACGGTCAAAATATCTGGAATAATCCTCAGCACATCTTAAAGCATTTTTATTGCATCATATGTCACTCTACAATATGGCGTTTTTATAAATTGGTAAACACAATTTTAGCACAAAAACGGTTTCAGGTAAATAAAGTGTCAAAATAATACAATACATATTATTATTTGTTATTACGGTAACTAAACTGTCAAAGACTTATTTTATTTGATTTTTTCCATATATAACTAGACTAACCACCTTGAGGTAATAGGTGAATCAGAAAAAATACAAAAATGCCCATAAAAACTTTGTCTCTGAAAATAATCCTATCATATGCTATATCACTTGAATTGCAATAAAATTCTTTATTCAATAAGGATAAAATTTAATATGGTTCCCATTTGAAAAAACAAAAGTTTATGTCATATGTCAAAAATGACAGGTGTTACAAAAAAGTTCTAAGATTATTTTATTAAGAATAAAATTTCTCAAAACTTTTGTATTCAATTTTTTTTTCGAATCTTAGTATTTGCGGAGCTAGGGGCGTTTTAAGAAATCACCAAAAATCTGTGTTTTTGAATTTTCGGTTGATAGCTGTCAAATTTTGTAAAACTAAAATTGGTTTTGAGTATAGCTTACAAAATTGCAATTCTTTGCCAATTTAAACTCTTTCGTATCTGACATAATAGCCGAGATAGCTGTACTAAACTGTAATTTCCAAGTTTGCAATGGTTTCGACTAATTTTCAGGTTAAGAATTCTTAGATTAACAAATCTGAAATGTTTGGGTTATGACTTTTTTATAAATATACCTAGTGTCTTATGAAATATTGTAGTACTTGAAATACCTATAACTTAGGAGCTTGAATATTCAATTGAGTGACTTTGAAGGAAAGTTTGAATAATTTATTGATCACAAGAAATATTGTATCAGTCTACATATTTAACAAAATATTCTGTGGCGGATACCTATCAACATAAAATTGCTCAGGTAAATTTTGATTTGTATTTCTGAGACATAGACAATGATGAAAGCAGATCAAAAGAACCTGAGGTAGTTCGAGGGAAGGATGTTAGGAAAGATCATTTTTTGGTCCCATTTCGACCAAAGTAGACTCCATGATTGTATCTGAACCAACTATGAAATTAAAAGAACCCTATCGAGAATTTCAGTTCTTGTAAGATTAATAAGAAGTCTATTATTTGACCAGTCAGATGGACATTCTCTGAAATGACAAAATGGTTTTGAGAATGAATAGATTGATTGAACCATGAACCGCAAAGTGGCAACGGTATCATTAAAAAGGTCACGAGAGATATACATGCAACTAAAAAGGGAATATTTGGATAAAATTCATTTGGAAAATTCAGATAAATAGTAAAAAAATCATCGATTATCTTTGAATGTCAAAGATGCCGTTTTCATTTTGTCAACTAATCTACCCAATGCTGCAAATAGTAGATAAGTTGTCCCAGTTTACAGTTTCGATAAGCAGTACCTATACATAGTCCACTGGATACTTTGGTATACTTTTTCACTGATGTCACGTCATGGATCACAGGGCTCGGCTTCCCGATTCTTTTCCAGATTAAGATACCTGCACACATTGGCTAGGGTAATAGCATTTCTTAAGAGACATTCCTCAGTTGAGCCATTGATAAATTTATTAACCATATATATATATATATATATAATATATACCTCCTTTGGAATAGGTTATACCAACTGCCATCCTATCCGACAATCCATCCTCCTATAACCGATTTCCCAATTTACGGATAGGGTCGACACATCACATCCATCCCCCCACCCAATTCACTGGTCCCCACCACCTGGATCTTGGATTACACTGTCAGAGAGGAAAAGCAGAGAAGAGACGAAAGCGGCGAAATATATCTTCCAAAGAGATACCCCGCTGTCGAGAGCCGACACTGGTAGGCTTATGATATGGGATTGAGGATTTTGTTGTTTTATCTCGATGGAATTAGCCTTTTGGGTGGGATTCATTACGCTTACACACACAAAGTGTACAAGGCCCGACATGTTGAGAATGTCCCTATATAAATAATATGTCCTCTCTCATGTCGTAGTTTATTCTTACCAGCATTTCATGTCACAAGCAGTTTTAGGGTATAGGATATTAAAGATTAGAATGGCATCGCTTTTGAATTTTACTAGCAAATAAAAAGGTAGGAATGTTTTTAAAGCTAAATATCCTATAGACTATTGCAATCTTTCGCACTCTCGAATTTGAAATTTTATATATACTCGTATATATGAGATATTACAAATTTTATAAAGATATCAAGTTGAAATTTGCTGTAAAAATCGACCGTATAAACATTTCGGTCAAGTTCGGAAATGGGCATGATTAAATAGATGGTTTCAAAATGGAGGCCCAACAAAGTTTTAATTTCTTTTAAAATATTGCTATTACCTAATTGTCATTAAAAATATTTTTATTTATAATAAAATAAAGTTAGTAAGTTTTTTTTAAATTAAACGGGTTTATTAGAAAAAAATATGATACTAATGATGCAGTTAATGCACTAAAAGCTACAAAATAATCTGGTAGGTCTTAGGTACCAGTCATCACACTACTCTCCTCATTAATCGAGGGCATTGGTCAGGAAAAGAAATCGTTAGACGCGTGAAATTGTTATCAAGTCAAGCGCTATAACATTATAAATGCTATTTACATATTCTTTATTATCAGGTTACGCTACATACGCCCAACGATTTTATTTTTTTGTCTGATCAATGCCCTTCATTGATGAGAAGAGTAGCGTGATGACTAGTACCTAAAACCTACCAAATTATTTTTGTAGCTTTTAGTGAATTAACTGCATCATTACTGTCATTGTTTTTTTCTAATAAGACCGTTTCATTAAAAAAAAACAAATTTACTTTATTTCCAAGTTTTTATTAATTATTTTGTAATTTAATACTTCTCATTCCACTTAATTCATTTAGATCCTCATTATTACAAGGTTTGTTTCCATACAATAGGAACTTGCCTATGTTTTTTTATCTCATTAATATGTGTGTTTATGTATAAAAACACCCTATACCAAATATCAGACCTTAAATCTCAGTACTTATTTTACAATAAATTATTAAAGTTGAAATCATCGCTAAACAACGATGCCAAACGCGCGGGAGCTGCTGTAGCGTCATTCCTTGCGTCGAGACGAGTCGAGACGCAGGGGTATTCTGGTGTAATATTTGGTTTGTTTATTCAATTTTAGTTATTTTTGTGCCACTGTGTTCTAGTACAATCGTGAAAACTCCAAATAAATTTCTTATCCACGTACCTGAAGATAAAAATCGCCGGTCAAAATGGCTAAGAGCATGCAGAAGAAATGTGGGGGATATATCTCTAAAGAACACTGCTATTTTTGTACGAAAAGATACCGTTTTAATGTAAGTATATTATATGCAGAATTATTTAATTATAAAATACTATAAAATAGATTCTGTACATCTGGGGTCACGATGGCTGAGTGGGCTAAGGCGCTGGAAGTGTGTTCGTAGCTTGCTACAGTTCACCGTGAGCGCGGGTTCGAATCCCGCCTGAGCCATGGTTGTTTGTAAACTGGACCTGTCTAGATATTAAAAAATTATCCTTAACTCTAGGAAAAAATTAGAAATGCAAATTCATTTATACGTCTAGGAGATGATTTTGGCATACGTGAGGGAAATGCTACCAAAATATTTCCTAAACATTTACCGATTATTAGTAAATATGTCAGAAAATTTATTATAAAGCTCCAAATATCTTTTATAAAGTCAAATCTGCCTCCTTTTTGAGCTCGATATAATAATGTCTTTTTGTATCATTGATTGCTTGGTAATAGTCATAGAAAAACTGTCAGATGCACTAAAACAGTCTTTAACATGATCAAAATATAAGACGTGTAACACTCATAAATACTTAATTTCTTGTACTCCGAATGGCAACATATGAATGATGCAGTCATAAACATATTAACTATAGGTAAATTAGCTGATTGTCCTTTTGTAAAACTTGCATCAACCATTTTTAATTTATTATGTTGTATTTACCACACAAACATATAAATAAATAATATAAAAGACATTGAGATCAAATCACTAAAATTATATTACAACTACGTTTAATAATATCATGTTCATTACTATGGGCTTTTACCTGCTGTCCGCAAGCAAGGTTTGACGTCACAACCATTGGCAGTGCGCTTAAGCGGAGGTCAAAACAACAACATTTCAAACGCTTATATTTCAGGTAAAGATTTTTTTCGACTCTCTATCTTGATAATGGGGTTTTTGATGATAATAACTTACGATTTTGATTATGTTTACTAATTTTTATTTTTTGGCAAGTTCCCTATTTGTTGCAATCTAACTCCTCAATACATAATCCTTCCGAAGACTTTATTCTGCTCAGAGCCACATATGCTTGTCCTTCCTCAAACAATTTTGAGCCCAAATACACAATAGCGTGGTCTACAGTGCTGCCTTGCATTTCGTGGATAGTGGACAAAATTGAGGGCAACATCCTTCTTTCAGCTGTCCCATACTTGAACTTTGCTGGAAACTGAAAGGCTTTAGGATCAATAAGGTGTATGCCGTCTTTTCCAAAGCCGATCCGAACTGATGGTACATCTGTTTGATACATTTGGGTTCGACGAAACTGAGGCCATACAATTTCAGTAATCACATAGTGAGCTATATTCTACTAGTTAAGCCCTTTCATTTGATACCCATATTGAAGAGGTTGTGAAAATATCTGTTCATAATCCGCCATTTTATTGGCGGATATATTCAATTTTCATTATTTTTCATAGTGAACTATATTCTACTAGTCAAGCCCTTTCATTTGATACCCATATTGGAGGGGCAACAATATATAATCCGCCATTTTGTAGTGGCGGCCATCTTGGATTTACAATGAAACAGAATTCATAAATTGTATTGCCATCAGAACTAAAGGTGTGTAATAAATTTCATATCAATCTGTCAACAGGAAGGGGGTCAAATATCAATTAGTAGATTTAATAGTAAAAATTTCAAACCTTGAAACATACTTACCGCTGGCTACGAGCCTTCGAGAAAACTATGTTGGTTTCCAAAGTTGTTTCGCTAACTTGGTGGACATCTAAACCACAGTAATTTGAAAAGAGGCGCTCAAAACAAATTGCTTGATCGATCTGAGCAAGGAAATCATAACACTTACAATCAAAACCCACCTTGACTTGGACAAATATTCAATGCTGGTATGTCAACGTCAACATTTGATATTATTGTAAAAGCATTTTGACTTTGGTCCACAATAGCCCTTATATTATAAACCTCTCTCTAATCACCACCGATCTCTCCCTCACAGCCGTCGAGTGTTCCAGACAATGTATTCAAACTATAGTTAACAAATTACTGTCGAAACAAGAAACATCCATCACGCTGTCATGTGCAGGAGAAATATATATATAGGTATAGGTACCGATGCAGGATTGCTATGTAGTTAGTGCCTCTGCCGCCTTGACTGGTAATCACCAAATGCTTGCTGTAGGTATTATTTATTCCTCATGAAAGCTTGGTCAAAGTTTGTGTGTGATTGAGGTTTGTTTCAAAAACTGAAAATTAATTACAACGCATTAATATCGATTGAATTACCATTTACTTTCTAATCAAGTCTCCAGCTGTTCCGTTTCATACATAATGACAAGTACATTTGGAAAAGTCTGGCATGGAACTTTTCATTTTGCTGATAGATATATATATATATATATATATATATATATATATATATATATATATATATATATATATATATATATATATATATATTTGGAATGAGAATTTTGCCGATATTTTACTATTACTTTCTAGTTATAACAAATAGTTATTATAAGAGATAAAATGAGAAAAAATCTAATCTCAATATATTTTTACCTTTTAAGTTCCTAAAATCACAAACTATAACTGAGAGATGACGTTGATTTCTTCCACGCACGCTGCTTGTAGTCAATGTCGCTTGAGCATGAAGTTGATCTGTCAATTTTATCGCTATCAATTTATCTCCATCATTCATGTTAAATGTGAATTTAGTTTATAATCTGTGGTGTGATTTCAAACTTGGTTTTGGGTCTATTGTTTTATGAGCTCAACCATATAGCAACGTATGTCGCTACCAGTACCATTTTCTCTCGACTCTCGATTTGATTTTAATTCTTTTTGTAAAATAAAAGTGCTTGTCTTCTACAAAATTATTCCAGACTGTGACTAATGATTTGGCTGTCACTGTGACCTGTTACATCAAAATCTATCTGAATTTCATGTAGCAAACCCCCAACAGATTTAGTATATGCAATAGAAATGAATTTTATAAAGATATATCAGTGTGTCTGTATGTCTGTAACTATGTATGCCTCTCTAAATCCCAAACGTGCCGTGATCGTGTCCCGGGAGCTGCAGGTAATTTTCTCCGGAATCTATAACTTAGTAGCACGCCTCTGGCACAATAGGTCGGCTTCCATAGTAAAGTTACAAGGTTCTATGACCAAAAGATTTCAAGTATACACAACTGTTAGGTTTATTACTAAAGGCTATTGCTTTAGTTGAGAGCAACTAACAAGCGACCTACCTACACATGAGAATCTCACTGAAATTACCGATGATATTAAGTTCTAAGCTGTTAAAAATAAAACCTTGTAGCAGCTGGAGAAATTGCCATTGGCTGGATCAAACATTGAAATGAAACAGAAGAGAACACAATAATTGATGACCATGTAGTCGATGCAAATGTCTTCTTCTTTTTCATTTTGTTGGGATGCTAGTTCTGCAGGAGATTGGTCTCTGGCCATCCTGACCAGCCCCGTTGTGTCCATTGTTTCAATATGATATACTCATTTTTCCATTGGAAGATCCAGCTGTTAATGTTGAATAAGTTGCATTTTCCTCTGCCTCGATATAAATATGTATAAACACAAGGTCACAGCGTCCAACAACTTGCGTTCCCTAGTCTCATTTTCAGCAGTCTTTCCAGCCTCTTGGTCTTAAATTGCTTTCTGGCTGACATGGGGTAGATTTTAAAACGGTTCTTTTTATTTTCATGATCTGTCTAATTGTAATCAAATATAAATATCCCAGAAAGTAGCCCCTTTTTGTGACATTTCGGTTGACTTTCACGTTCACATAAATGGACATTTTTAATGAACGACTGGTATTCATAACTGTTGTTATTATTTCTACTAATATTCTAAGGTAGAGTTTATTGCTCAACTATGCTTTTCCCTTTAACAAGCTTATCTTCCATCCTCTTTTCAGTACCACGGTGATATAGATGATTAATACAAAGTCCAAATATCAAATTACGCTATAAATCCATATAAAATAAACTGGTTAAAGGATAGTGAGGTTCACCAAGATAAAAAAATCCAGGTAATTCTATCTCAGACGGTATTTTTAGTCGCAAATGCTAAGTCAATAGTAGTCTTAAAACATAACTAACAAATATCTGATTAAGCATATTTGATTTACTTTTATTAAATGTCCCATTGTGTAATTTGCCCATGGAGGTAGGTACTTTCAAAGTCAGTAAATTGTTCGTTGAAGTCAATTTAAGGCTCGAAGGTATAATTAATCGACTCTTGTCACGGAAGAAATATATTATCGGGTTAATTGAGAGTGCGGTTGGAGGAAATTTTAATGCCAATTTTCTAATTTTCTATGAATATAGAAAATCAGGCATGGGGTAAGTGCACGAAGTAGGTATAAGTAGAATGTGGGAAATAGACTGGAATAATTTGAAATTGATCGAGCGATGGGAGGAGAAGCGAGGAGGACATGGCCAAAGGGTGACTTGATAGAGAAATTAGTGGAATATTTTTTATCTTAAGGAATTGTTTAGATAAAATAAAATTTTCAGAGAAATAGAATATTATATTTCAAATGTTATGACGATTAAATAAATGTTACAATTCAAGTAATGGTTAGATTTTAAATTAGTTTCAATTTTAGATTTCTTTTATGACAGAAAAAAACTAAATTATTCGACAATTTTGAATGAATATGTTTACCTTCCGAGTTCGGTATTTTTTATCAAATATCCTAATTGAGGGTTCTTGATAGCAAAACAGTTTTTCAAGAAACGTCGCTCAAGTTGCTTCCTACTTATTCCAGACTAAGCAGTTAAATCAGTGAATTACCAAGATATTATTAAAAAATCTGGTGTGTCCACTCACACGACTTTCCTACCAGGCAAATTCCAGTGAATAAAAAATCGAACAACAATGGTTATATTCGGTACATTTTTTTGCAAGATGAACTCCTTTGCCAGAATCTGAAGACATATGTAGAAAATATGGAATATATGCTTCTTCTCAGAGATGGCGCTGTATGTGGGTGGTAAAGAGCTCTCAGAAGAATACTTTAGGCAAGTTTAATCCTTAGAGCAGTTTTCGCGCTATACTCTTGAGCAAAACACGTTTTTTTGACTAAAGCTCTGCAGCCACTGTATACAGGATTCTCATTCAGTACCACCGGCGAGTGATATTGGTACCAAACAAAATAAAAAAGAAAGCAACAAAATACGCCGATTTGTTCCCGAGATAATGCTGTCACAGACAGACAGACAGGTATACAGACAGACAGATAGACACACAGACCAATGGCTGAAATTATGTATATTAGACTTAGAAAACTCTGAAACGTCAACATTTGTAAAAATCTCGATACCGAAAATTTCACACGATTACAATACTTTCCTTATACAGCTTCTATATTCTATAGTAGCGTAGGAAAGTAATAGGAATAAAATCTGCCCAAGCACCATGTTTTTCCTTATAGTCGCTGAAAAAACTAATATTTTGATTAAACTTGCCTAAAGTATTCTTCTGAGAGCCCTTTACCACCCACACACAGAGCCATATCTGAGACACAGCACAAAAATATGCTTGAATAAAATACCATATTTTCCACATGTTTCTTCAGATTCTGGCTAAACGTTTTATCTTGCTAAAAAATGTTACACTACCATTGTTGCATGTCTTGACATGCTGAAAAAAATGAATGGCAGCACGATGTGACTAGAGGTTTTTTAATTTACTACCGCTATTATCGTCGCTGTGTAAGGAAAGTATTGTAATAGTCAAAAATTTTTCATACACTGGAATTTGCCTGCGAGCGGTAGGAAAGTCGTGTGAGTAGACACACCAGATTTTTTCTCTTCATTTTGCCCCGTCCTTTATAACATTTCTTCATTCATTTATATACATTTTCCTTATGTCATTTTTAACTTGATCCTTCCATGTCATCTTTATACTGCCTTTTGGCTCTCCTTCCTGTTGTAGGATCCAGTTTATTACTTTTCTGATTATTTTGTTGTCTCCTTTCTATGTAAGTATATTATAATCATATCATTTCAATCGTTTTAATTTTATGAATGGCAAAAATCACCAGGCTCTCGACAGAAACGTAAAATGCTCCTGAGAAATTTTCAAGACCAGAGCACGCAAGTCGTTGTTTTATTAATTAACGTAAGAGATCTAATAAATCTTAAAACTATTTGGTGTTTTGTGATTTTTTGCAATGTCAAGAATTATTTGTTTCTATTCTGTATACATCCCGTTGGTTTTTGGAAATTGCGCGCAAATCATCGAGTGCAGAATCTCTTTTAGCTGTTAAGGCAATAAAATGCATTAAGCTGGGGGCAAACAGGAAACAAAAATCCGCTTTTTCTAGCCGTTATCTCCAGCAGCGCGTATAAATCACATAGTGTGCTTGATTCCGTAAATTACAAGGGCGCTGCGAAGCAGTTTGAACTTTTTTCCAACCCCATCTGAATAGGGCTTTTAAGTGTGAAAGAAGCCAATTTCGTCTGTAAGAAGTACTTTTATATCCCAATAATGTAGATTTGGAAAAGTGTTTTTCTTATTGCACAATAAATGGTGGCCTTGAAGCTTTGTAAACACAATGCATGAAATAAAATATTTTATATTTGTTAAAATCTAGTTTCATTGTTAGTATACCTAATTCTAGGAAACAAATAATAAGAATTTTATGCGCTTATCCATACTTTTCACAGCTTTACGTCAAAAAATCAACAAGTTGATAATCTAATCGATGCTTAACTGTTTACGTCAATTTTATGATGTTTCTTCAGTTTGATTTTTTCAAAGAACTCTGATTTCTTTCTTTTCCTAATTCCTTCGGATAAGAGCAACTTTCTTGAAATGTCGAGTCAAGATCGAAAATTGACAAGAATAAACAAAAGTTATACAGTAACAATGTGCCGCCCTTTTTCCTCAAGGAGGATGCTGTCTCTTCCCGGAAGAGGAAATTATGACATTCAAAGTAACTAAAATATCTATAAGGAAATACTTTCAAACCATAAGATTTCGGACAGTCTGTATTTTTAAAATTATTCATTATTGAAGATGTTGGTTTTTATCAACTATATTTTAATTAAAAATAAAATAGAAGATTGTATTGTTTGCATTTTCTGTGGATGCAGTACGGACTGAATTGTACCTGGTAAAAGATGGATACACTGAAAAGTAATGTTTATGTACTTATTTAACCTTTAGTAACGTAAAACGGATTATTTAAAAAAAACATACGTATAAATTCTTAAAGAACTCTCAGCTGTTTTTAGAACGAACTTAGGCGTAGAAACATAAAAAAAATTATAAAAATAAAGCTTCCCACTCAAAAAAGTTTTCAAACTAATGGTTGAAATTCAATCTTGAATCTTATAATCTACTCAAGTCAAGTTCTAATTCTTTTTTATACCATTTCTTGCTTTTGCTGAATAATTATTCTGATGTTCATGTTAGGTTAGATTAGGTTAGGTTAGGTTAGGTTAGGTATATTAAACATGCTAGAGGAGTCTTAACTAGTTTTTTTCAGTTTAAACATTTAACTTGCTAAAGTCCTTAGCCTACTTGTGGGACTGGATTTTCTCCAGACTTTGAGATTTACTCAGTTTCCAATTTCAAACTAATATTTACACAATGACCTATTAACAGAGATAGACGGAAGTGTAAACAATATATTGTGTTGACATCATCCCTTGTTCGGCCACGCCTCATCGCATATCAGCTTGCCCCCCCTTATTTAAATACTTGGTGTTTTGATCTATTATATTCTTTGGTTTCGAAACTTGAAAAAATGAGTAGACGTTGAAGGTGTGCAATAAAATATAATCCACGAACCCAGAAGTAACTTTTCATCGGTAAGTAGGCCGTCTAAATTAAAATTTGGTAACTTATATATTTGAATTTTGAAAGAAAATTATTGACACATAAACGTCGGTCATGGGCGTCGTAGAGAAATTATTACCTACCCTAACCTTGTTATTTCATTAAAGAGATTTTTATATTGTTTACGCTTTTCAAATCTTAGACTTTAAAAAATAATTATACACACCTACTTAATAATATTGCTGAAACATGCAACTTTCGAACATTGACTTTTTTTCACCAAGCTCCAAATTTATTTTGTGGTATTAATTATTTCGACGTATAGCAAATGAAACCTAAAAGGACGAGACGCCACTGGTGTCATATTTTCTAGGCGAAGAAAACGAGTGCAGTGAGGCGGGGTTTAGTTAAAACAGTTGTATCCCCCCTTCTGACCGCTTCCACAGCTCACCCCCTGGTCTACAAATATGTTGTAAACAAAAAAAACGTATTTTATCAATGTAGTATTCTGTCTATCTCTGTTAATAGGTAATTGGGTATACATAGCTACCTTGTGGAAACAATATTAATAAGATGCTTTTCAATAATTATCATAGTGAATGGGATTGAGATTAATTGGCACTGGTATTGACAGCTATGTTGTCATTACTGATATTATCAACACCTTCTGATCGTAAACTGTGCATTTTATACCTACATCGATATTATCGTAAATTTCAAAATGTCGCTGTATTCACTTCAATCATAATACATCATTTCACATAGTGTGGACATGCAAAAGGACACAACCATCACGTTTCTCCATTAACACACGCCCCATAGCTGTCAGCAACATTAACTTTATATCGTGTGTGTTCCTTCTAGGGAGAGAGAGAGAGAGAGAGATAGATCAGTAGTGTAGTAGTTGTAGTTGTGCATCGGCTCCATTCAATTTCCGCTTTTACTTCTAATGTGTGAGCTACCACCGCCACCATCACAACTCATTGAATTAGGACCTTATAAAAGGGCTCCTCACTCCATATCTACACACGTACCTAACTCAATAATCAGCGCCACCAAGTCACAATGAAGCAACGTTGAAATGTGTTCATAAGCGAAGAGGAGATTTTGAATAGGTTGTATTATTGTTTGCAATCTAATATTTGATCAGAGATAATGTCATAATAACACTTTGAACAACATTCACTTTGACAATCTATTAATAATAGCCATAGGTTCTTTGCGATATACATGTCCTTTTTCATAGTTAGTTAAGTAGAGGTAAAATAGAAAATCTATAGGACAATTCCAATAAGTGTAAATAACAATATAATTTAAACAGAAAGCTAAATAATTAATAAGCGAATTCTCGTCAGTTCATGTTTCCCAAATTGACAATATTCAAGGGTTTTTGCACATATTGCGAACACAAAGGTCTATTGAATGGCTTAAATGGCTGATATGACTGGTTCCCCTATAGATTGTAGATTTAAGGGGGCTTACATTGCATTGCGACCTTAAGGTCTATTGTGCCCCCCATCAAAACTGTTCTCGCCATTACGTAGTCTACAGCTCGCCTCCAGCTCCAGGGTTCTAATGAAATCCAGAATCTGGGACGGCTTCAAGGAGGTTACTTCCTCATTTCTGCATGTTTCTTGTCCAAAGCATTTTTTAAGTTGGCTGGGAATGGCGAGGCATTCTGTCACCAGGTGATCCGGAGTTTCCTCCTCCTCTCCACAGAATCTACATTCGTCGTTCTCTGCTAGACCCATTCTCGTTAGGTGCTTCCTGAGGCGACAATGCCCAGTGAGGAGGTATAGCATATTCTTGCTAAGATCCAGATACGTCTTAGATCTTGCCGTATTAAAGTTTCCAAGAAACTATTGGGAATGATCCATCTCAGGGAGATTCCGCGAGAGTGTTTCTCTTTCTGTTTTTTCCTTCTCTTGAAACTCTTTCTTGTAGGTACATTACCTTTAGCAGAAAGGTTCTGGGCCAATGAAAGGAGTTCTTGCTCCTTTTCTGGCAAGTGTGTTGGCCGTTTCATTCCCTTTGATTCCCGACTGGCCGAGAATCCAGACTAAGCAGACCTTGTTTTTCTTGCCTATTTCACTGAGTTTTCTTCGGCACTCCCATACCATCCTAGAATCGATGATATGAGAGCTCAGTGCCTTAATCGCTGCCTGACTGTCAGAATGTATAGCTATATCACATTTTTGATAGTTATTTTCTACGTTCAGTTCCACACATCTTTCGATTGCAAGAACTTCTGCCTGAAAGATGCTTGAATAGCAACCTAACGATAGTAAGCATTTGGTGCCAGGCCCGCATACTCCAACGCCATTCCCCGTAGTGGTTTTAGAACCATCTATGTACCATTTGATGACATTCTTTTTGAGAGCTTGGATTGTTGGCTCCCTTTCCCAATATTCTTTTCTACTTAGCCTCGGAGTAAAAGCTTTCTCGATGCTAATTTTCTTATCATCTCGTAACTGGGAATGAACTGATGGGATGTATTTGGTCAGAGAGGACAAGGCTCTCCGATTCCTAATTTCTCCATTGCCGGTACCTTCCCTGGCTTGTCTTAGAATGACCTCATGGGCTAGTCTATCTATCACAAGATGAATAAGTGTGAGATCTCTCTGGTACGAAGACGTGACGTGTCGACGTGATCAGGTTTCCATATAAAAATTAGATGTTTATTTCTAGTAATCTGTTTTATTGAACTGTTGTTAATTAATTTAAAATCTAACCTATTATACGATGAGGTTGATCATGAAAAAATCGATATCATCGAGTTGTTTTGTTTTGACCTAGTGTATCTGATCCAGTTCCAACCCACCTTTAAGTAACTATAGTTACTTGTTTGTCTTTAATAACTTTTGAACTTAGACAGTTTCATTGAAAAAAGGTTATTCATTAATTTTCTAGGTCAAGAAGATCACGAAAAAAAATTATGTGTAATATTTTTCCTAAGAAGCAGCGGTGTTGGACATTATGCGGGTGAAAGAGTTACAACCAGAGAGTATAGAAAGAAAAGAAAAGAAAAAAGAAATTTCTATATTCGACATTTCTTAGGAAAACACAAATGTTCTGGAGTTAACAATATTAGTGTAGAAAATGTATCAACTGAGTGAAATTACATTTCTAGGAAAGTCTTGTGAATTGATTTTCAAATACATAATATGGAAACGTTAGCTTGATGTCTTTGAGTAGCATATTTGAATTATCGCATTCACGCTGCAGATAGGTACATTTGTGATTACTTTTTACCATTTGATTTGGAGAAAATAGGTAGAATATAATTATTATGCAATCATTGTCATCTATATCCGTCAGCAGCGTCTCCGAAATCGCTCAGCCAACTGGGTATGGAGCATGAGGTACGAGGATTTTTTTGCAGGCTGACCAGTTCCTTCCAATTTTTTTTACTATGACGGATAAATAACTCTATTGACAGGCTGACCAGTTCCTTCCATTCTTTTTACTATGACGGATAAAGAACTCTATTGACAGAATGTGTTTCCATTTATTAGTTTTTTTTGAAATATAAGGTATTTGATATGTGATTACTTGAGAGAAGAATCAACTGTAACTGTAGATAAACTCAATAAGATGAATTATATTTCAGAAAGCAAGTCAAATACAACGAAAGCAAACATCTCTTAAGATTGGGGTGCCAAAGAAGAGATCAATAGATAGATGACCCTTGTCCATAGTGAAGGACGCAGTAGGCGTTTATTTGTGGGGAAATAAACAGAACTTGATAAGAGCCGAAAATAGAAATAGAAGTCACTAAGGAATAATTTTATCAATGATAGAGATAGTGAGGCTTAACACTATCTATATAAAACAAAAGAGATCTCACTTGAAAGTATTTCTTATTATATGTTTCATAACTATGCAAGCAATATAGAAATAAGTTTAAACCTCGCAAATATTTAAAAGCTCAATCTATTTTTAATCTATAGTATATTTGAAAAAGATAGAGAGTAATAAATCATTTTCGATCTCTCGTTTCAAAGGAGAGCAGTAAATATTTTTCCAAAATCGTTAAATATTTTGTAGTTCTATAGGTATATGTAGGTATTAATTATTCAAGATTTTTAAAAACAGTTCATTTATTGTGTCTGGTAATTAGCTTATTTCCTAGAACCAGCCCACTTATTACCTGCTGAGTACTGGGAAAATTCTACGGGAAATGAACTTTTAGAGGGAAAAACAAAATAGAAAATCGGTGCTGATTGAAAGTACTGAAATTGTCTGTTGAAGGAGAAAATACTTACGATCTATGAGGAAATTTCGGGATAAGAATATAAAAATACTAGATGAAAACCCGGCTTCGCTCGGATGAAATGTGACTCATAATACACAATCTCTTACAAAATATAGGTAGATATTTTTGTAGTTATCGGGTGGCATAGTTCATTGTGTTTAATAATTATAATAATACCGACATTAAAATTGCAAAAGTTTGTACATAAATATTTTTTATTTAGAATCAACTTTCAAAACAAACTAACATAAATTAACAGAATAAAGAGCTTTCAAGGTTTATTTCTGTAAACCTCTCTGTTTTAAGCACTCAGTATTGGAGGATTGACAGTACATGTGCGATTTACGTCAAAGTCTATCGACATTGATTGAGCTGTTATAACCATTATAATTTAACAAAATACTCGACAATCCGAATTTTGCGGATATATATTATATATATCGAAATCATATTTTTTTTTATGTTTTAATATTGAGGTAAGGTTTCATTCGAGTCTACCGTACCCCTTGACGGAATTATTTATATAGATATTATTCTATCTAGATGAAACCTGGTTAAATGACAGCTGTACAGTATGCAGAATGTGGCAAGATAAAAATATAAGTTCGTCTCGTCAAGCTTTTATAGAAGGTTTATCAACCGGCCAAAGAACACCCTCAGGAAAAAAAGAACGCTCATCATTATACATACTGGCAGTAGTGATGGCTTCAGGCTCATATACATCGCTTTTCCAAATAAATCATGAAATGGCAAAAAATGCAATGTGACTGTACTTAGACTGCCCGCATCACACTGTGAACTAGACCTGACAGAGTTAATATGGGATCTATCTAGATCACTGCATAGACGAAACGATCGAACCACCTTTGATTATAAACGTAGGAAACGATGAAAGTTCATCCGAAATGAATCTTTCTATGAGTACAAAATATCATATTTTATAAATAAATGTTTCTAACATAAAACCTACTTTTATTTTTCATAAAATAATAATGTTTAATAAATTTATCAATTCAAATTACCTGCAGTTAAATAAATTCATTATTCATTGCCCTTAACTGAAGATACGCTTATGACCTTATTTGCAAGCAATGTGATAAACGATTTCCACTGTAATCCGGCCCTTAACGAACCCAAACAGGGTGAGCTAGACTGGTCAATTAAAACAAAAGTTTCAAGAATTATAAGGACCACCTTGTACTGGTTTTGCGTTTTGCATATTTAATTAGGCCTTATTACTCCTTATCTTTTTCAAACGAACTATAATAATTCCTTTATTCCAAGATATTGAAATCAATATGAATATTTATGGTACCAGAGTAATCTTTCAAATACAAATGTTAAAAAATCAAAATATTTTCTTAGCATACTTCTAGGCATGTAGTCACTATGAATCAACATTTCATAGAAGTCTCAGCAAAGTTGGCATTAGACCTGTCAAACATTGCCAATTGATAAGATTGAAATTGATTATAATTGCGCAATCGTATTTATCTATCAAAATATAGAATGTAAGAGGTGAGTAATAAAAATGATAAGTAATAGATAGGTATTACTAATGCACAACTGATTAATAATATCAGTCTAACAACAAAGGTAATTCACGTAACAAAAAACGTATGTTTTTAATAATTATAAAAGTGATTTTCATTTATTCGAAACATACACATTTTTATTAAAAACATCAGCATACAGTTCTAAAGATATTGGCATTTCTAGTATAGAAAATAGGCGAGAATACATGAATCATGATTTACTTCAAAGAACAGTCGAAAGGAAAGAGAAGAAGAATAGTTCCTGCTCTCTCTGTCCCCTATTCGAATAAATACCTACTCCACGTTTTACGCCAGACTCGTTGGTCCATGAAATTAAATTTCAAGAATTGTCGTCTCATATGTTTCAACGTAGGTAGAAGTGGAAACACCTTTATTCGACCAATATCATTTCGTGTAATTTGTAACAAAATTATAAAAGTAATGAGTTTAACTGTCAAATAAGTCGATTAGCAAATTCGAAATGACAGAGTCTGTCTCTGCTATTCAATGAAGTGATGAACTACTGAAAAAATTCAAAAATCAACACCTCTCGGATACCGATGACGTAGCCCTAATTTCGAATAACTCAGAAGAACTTCAAGGAAACCTCGAACAATGGAGAGAGTCACTAGAAACAAATAGACTGCACATTAGTAGAACAAAGACCGAATGTATGATCTACAACTTCGACCCAAATAGTTCCATCAATCCCACTACAAAAATTGATGACATAGATCTCCCGCAAGTAAAAACCTTCAAATACCTGAGCTTTGTTATCTCTGAAAACCATTGCACAACTGAAGCTGACATCACACTCAGGACGACATCTGGATGAAACAAGTGGTGTACGCTAACCGGTGTTCTCTGCGATAATAAGATTACTATTAAGGAAAAATGTAAAAAACAGTGGTAAGACCAGCTTTACGGCTGTGAAGTCTGGCCTACAACTACGAGGCACTGCGCTGATCGGGAGGGGTTACCCTTAAAGACAAAGTGCGCAATGACCATATAAGGAGAAGTTTCAAAGTGGCGCCAATAACCTATAAAATTTCTAGTGCTAGACTGCGATGGTATGGCCAAAGTCTATCTAAGGCGATAGACTTAAGTACGGTCATGTTATGAGAAACCAAACGATCACGTGATAAAAAAGTGCCTTTCCATCGCTACCAAAAAGAGGAGCAGAGGAAGGCCTCAAACAATCTGGATGACAAATCTTCAAAAGGACATGAAACGAACAATTGGGACTCCACGAACAAGACGTTCAAGGCAGAGATAAATGACATCGTATGATTGGGAAAGTTGACCCCGCGTGACGTGATAAGTTGAGGCAGGAGAAGAAGTGTCTCCTAATGAAATACCGACATTGAAATGATCAAGGATTTCCAGTGATTTCGCAGTGACAAAAGTTATTCAAGTAAATCAAAACTTTCTCAATACTAAGCCATGAGTCACTACCAATGTGAATTCAATACAAAAAAATATCTGGTGTAGGTACTACCGCTAGCAAATTCCATTAAATATAAAAATCGTCTGACCAGTTTTTGTGACCATTCATATTTTTCACTGTGCCAAGACATATAATAATGGGTCATATTTTTATCTGAGGAACGAACGGTTTATCCAGAATATGATTCAAAAGAAAAATAATTTAATAATTCATTTGAGAATAACTATTTTTCCTGCATTTACTCAAAGGTTTGGTGGTGAAGGACTTGAAGCAGAATATCTTAGACATGTTATTCAGCTCTTTTTTGGCAACGAGTGCAAGCAGGATACCTAAGCTGAGTCAACAGCCTGAGCCTCATTGGTACCCTATAAAACGAAATAGAAACCAACAAAGTTGCTTCAACCGTTCTCGAGAAAATCTGCTCACCGACTGACAGAGAGGTAATATTCGAAAATATGTTTTTTGGACTCGGAGATATCTGAAACGTAAATATCTGTTGAAAATGAGGACAATAAAAATTTTACACAATATCGTTACAAGGCTACTTAGAGTAGCGGTAGAAAATAAATTGATAGACCATCCCTGCATATTTCCTCAGTTATCGAATACATGTTAACTGCTTTTTTCATTATCGTATTATCACCAGACCTCATCTAATTTCAACTCAACTCAGCTGATTATGTTCAGTGGTGTTCTATAAAAAATGTTGGCGTTTAGGATAAGGGATCAATTTGCAACAATATTAAAGTATATGCGATTGCTCAGAAGCCAAATGGACGACATATTGAACATTTGTTATTCATAAAAAACTCCATTATATACTCGTATCTTGAGAATCCATTAGGAGTGAATCCGTCTAGATAACCTTGTTGGTGTCTGGGAAAAATTAATTTCCAGATCAAATGAATATATCGTGGTTTTAGCGATATATCGGCGCATCCAATAAAATAAATTGAATGTTTATCATAGCCGATAGATGTATCATGTATCTATAAATGATATTTTGGATAGCTATCAAGACTTTATCAACTGCATCGCACTACTTTTAATAACAGCAGTATAATTTCCCGGCGGCAGCAGTCTGCAGAGCAGTTGTTCAGCATTATTTCCAAGCTGCGTCACAACGCAAGAGGTCCTTGTCCTTACAAACGAAAACACGGAAAGTGGATGTGGCAACGTTGCGGCTCAACTTGCGCATTGCACCCTCTTCTCACCATCTCTGCTCTACAGGATTCCTCGCTACTCTGTGCTAATACACAGGGTGTCTCTAAAAGGTCTTTGCACAGTGATGCTACCACATATTTCTGGGAGCAGAATAAGTAGAATCAAGCGAACTTACCTATTATAATTTAAAAATTGGGTTTTTGTTAGAAATTTCGAGAAAGATCGATGCTTTTACTCCCAAACTTTCATTTATCAATAATTTCGAGTATCTGATTTTATTTTTTATTTTATTTTATTAAGAAATCTGATTTTGATGTAGGGAATATCAGATGGAAATTTGATTATTTTTCAATGGGTTAACGTTTGAGCCCGATCTTCTCCTGTCCAATTCTTCGAAAATAGCGAAGTAGAAGCCCTGAACAAAATTGGAGTGGTACAGAAAAAAGGAAATTTATTTGACAGAAATTGAATCTACAAATACATTTTGACAAACAAAAAACCAAAAACAATCACATAGTATAAATGATTATATTACAAAGCTTCATAATTTAAATGTCTGTACATACATTGGTTGTTTTTACAGGTTCCGACATATATGTATTATAATATAGATATACTTACTAGCTGTTTTACCCGGCACTTCCCGGACAAACACTAGAAAATATAAAGTCATAAAAAGTCTTGAGTATGTAACAGTTCTACCTCGAAGTCTTACTCGAACGTAGAACCAGTCCAAACACCAACCTAGATCCATCCACCAAGAGAGAACAGCATGAGAATGTCTCGTAGATATGTCTTAAGGATTTTCCGGAATGGAACTCTCCACCTTTAAGTCTCAATCGCACTAGCAGACTCTCACAAAATAGTCCAGTGACATACTATACACAAACTTACCGAAAAATTCAATCACTGAGCTCGAGATATTTCATTGAGTATAACAGGTATATAACCCTCCGCCTAGGAGGCCCAGTTACACTTACAGCACTACCAGATCATTCTAATAAATTCTTCAAACTTACATGATTAAAAAAGACCATAAAAATCTTCTCGTTTTTACTATGCTTAATTAAATACCAATTTACCGAACCCTCTGGGAGGAGATCTATTCGTAACATTTTTTTTGATATACAGCGAAATGTTAAAATATAAATTTTGCAAAAACTATAAATAAGGTATCATATCTTATTAAGAGTACCTTTTTGTAGTAAATAAAATACTTTATCCAAATTTAGTATTTAATATCACTGTATTAAATTCCAAGAAAAGCGTAACAAGTTTATAACAAAAAAAAAACAATTTTAAAATTATCATCTCAGTACCGTATTTCGCTTAAAATATCCAACGTGGTTATATTAAGGTAAATTTGCTTCAAACAATTTATTTTCATTTCTGTAATATATCCTAGCATTGCGTGAAGAGCTTTCAGAGACACCCTGTATATTATATGGAAAAGGGACAGAGGGGAGCGACAGAGCATCCGTCCGGCCTTTTCCACCACATAATACATCCGTTTATTTTGTTGCGTTTAATTTGGATGGGAAAAAGAGAAGAAGAGAACGCAGGTTTTTCCCTGTTTTAATTATCCTGACAGAACACATTTGAATAATAAGGGCTGCTTGTTGATATAATACGACGATGTGTGGGTTTGGAAATGTGAAAAATGTATAATCTTTTCCCTCGTAAATAAAGCATGTAGGAAGGTATTTATATGTGGAATTTATCTCAATGTAATTGTTTGTTGTCCGAGCTTAACGCAAGGATTATAATGGGATGGTTATAAAAGCATTTAGAATAAATGGAAAATTTAAAAAGGAATCAGAACTATCGGCTTTGCAATCTTAATCAAAATAGTGAAAATGAATTGCGAAATACGTATATTGAAACAGTATCCAGACTGACTCTGTAATAGTTCATTATTGATAACTGACTTGTAACTTTACAAAATGCTGTTTTGATAACGGCGGATCTTGACAGTTTCCATATTGAGCTTATCCAGAGGAAAGTTTAAACAACGCAAACAATTTATTGGTTATAAATTAATTAAGTATAAACGTGAAATTGATGAAACCTGGAAATATCATTCAAATATTTCAAGTTCTACCAACTTAGCAAATTACCTAAACAAATATAAAGGATACATTTTCATTTATATTTTACTTAAAAAAATGAAGATATCTTTATAGAAGCCTGTTTGATAATTAGGTAGATTTTTACAATGGATAAACCACTTGCATGATTATCTTATTACCAGTTTAGTGGAAATGCTGAAAAAATTGATGTAACAAATATCTTTAAATTTATTAAATGTATCCATAATATTTTCAGCCAATGTCAGCCAAAGTCAAAACGCCTAAAATGAAACTGAAATTTTGGGTATTTATGATTTTTTTTATATGTTAAGTCTTTTTAGACGATTACAATCTGCGCATTAATAATTTTACTTTTCACATTTGATGAAAAAATTGAAGCATTATAAGATCACTTTGGTGTCTGAATATCTGTCCGTTTGTGACAGCATATTTTCTCCGAATTTACAAACGGAAAATAAAAAGGAAAATTATCTTCAAGCATATCATCTGACATATCAAAAAAGGACTGGTTAGGTTAGTTTTATTCAGAATCCTAAGTTTAACGGCTTAAGAGAAAACATAAAAAATGACTATTCTCCTCCATATTTCGAGATGAATGAGCGTGGAATGAAAAAAAAAAATCGAGAACATAGGTGTTCATTCCAGGAAAACCTATACGAAAATCGTAAATACGGATCAATTAAACTACTACAAATCACATATATTCAAATTTAGCCAACATTTGTATGTTGTAATAAAACGTTTTCTATAGAACTAGACGATGCCAATGGAAGTTTAGGTTCTTAATCGTTCTGGATTTCTTTGAGAATATATATATATATATATATAATTGCATTTGTTCGGCATTTTTTTTATCCTGAGAGTATCGTTATATATTTTTGGTTATGCTCTATTTAGTAGGTAAGTACCTAGTGCATTTTAATTGTAAAATTACACTTTTTTTCCGGGATGCAGACTATAAACAAAATTTCCATTATTATTATTCCTCATTTCAGCTATTTCAAATATACCGATTGCATGACAAATCGGAACGAACAGATTCATAATTTTTTTTGCGGAATTTCAAATTCAAATCATTCGATATTTTGCATTACATTCAAGCAATGTTATTAGTTTGGTTATCCTGGAATAAAACCAATTAAAAAAAAAATATTAAAATTTCCCAGAATCATCTCGTTACATCGAATAAATACGAAACAGGAAGAGTTTTTATTATTGTAATATCAGATCGCTGCAGGCACGTGGTTTTGGCAAGATCAGTTAATTCATCGACAATTGGCAACATTGCTCAGGGTGCAGTGGAGATCGATGCTGACGCCCGACATCGGTCTGGGTCGCTCTCGGTCGTTCACCTGCTCCAGCCCTGAGCCACCCCTAGGACTGGATATCATAGGCGTGTTCCGGAAGGACATGTAATAACAACCACCAAAAATTGTGGTATTTTATTCTAAATATTATGGGGAAAGCCTCATATATCAAACTGATATTGGGAAAATTAGAGCTATATAAAACGAAATAGATTATAGAGAAATGCACTGAAACTTCTTCGACATGATTGAGAAATAATTATCATTTCAACAATTCAATAAAATTTGTGTCTTTTTGTATAGAATTAATGGAAAATTATTATAGTATAGCTAAAGAAATAGTGTGGTTTCACTCGTAACAATTCCAAAAATATGTCGTTTCTAATGAATGAATGAATTTTCCTAAAGTTAACTATTAAGTAAATTTTTCCAAGCAGTCACTTGCTCTTATTAGAATCATTATAAAATACTAATTAAGTTATCATAATAGACAAATATATAACATACTAATTTTGTGACATTCTTAGTTTTGAATTTTGGCGGATGCGCTACGAAATAAAATTCCAATATAACGTCGCTTCGTTGGAACCTAGAATCTATAATATTGGAGAACTAATTTGTCTGTTTGCTGTGGCTCCACTTTAAAGAGACAGGATCAGAAAAATATCCGGGGAGACTACAAATAGCAATATTATTTGAACTGTTTCAACATACTTATGAAAGTATTTATAAAGTATCAGTAGTGATGCTGCGAGACTGGTCTTGGTATTGCAGTCTTGGTCTTGGTCTTGCAATTTTGCAAGACCAAGACCGAGACCAAGACTGTCTATGCAAGACCAAGACCCAAGACCAAGACCAACACTGGGATACAAGACCAATACCAAGACTAACCTGGTCTTGGTCTTGGTCTTGCTGCAAGACATGCGAGACTTGCAAGACTCTTGCAGTTCCGTAACCAAACACCAAATTGGTAGGAAACATGTTATTTTACTCAATGATTAGATAAGAAACGCTAATAAATAACCTAATTAATTTAATATTTGAACTCTGTTATGATCGATCTTTATTTTACAGATTCTAAAAATATTTAATTAAAAGTTGTTGGGTGAAAAGCGAGTTCATTTTACCCTTCTAGGATTTCAGGATTTTAAAAAATTCTTAAATACCCTATACCTATACCGTAATTTCAACCCTTCTAGGATTTCCCTTACCGAGCTGATTTCAAAGAATCCCGACAGTTCGTAGCCAGGGGAAGGTAAACTACTCGGTTTTTTATTTTTATTATTTTTTCTATCGCGCAGAATGTTTTAAGTAAACGTTAAGAATCATCTATAAATCTGAATTTTGTTGATGACATTTATCCAGTTGCCACTTTTGGAGATATTTTAAATTTTATATTGCCCTTATTTTGAAACTATTTTTTCGATCATGCTGATTAACTAACTCAACTGAGATATTCACACGACTGACTTTTTAAATAGATACCTAATTTTATAAATGCGCGTATTAAATCTCTAACTGTTTTTAATTTTAATTTTTTGGAAAAAGCTTTCTGCAAAAATTGAAGTTAGTTTTATCAGAAATACTTTTGATCGCTTTCAGAGATTCTTTCTATTTTATTAAAGAAAATGGTACAAAACCATTGTAGAATGAGTAAGAAAATGAATTATGAAATAGAAGTATGAAGTAGAAGTATGTAGTAAAATGAGTGCTCAGTTGGGACGGATGATACCAAGAAAACACAAGCAGACTAAGTCGCGCTAGTAAGATACGATTCTCATATGTGAATGGTGATTATTAATTTACTTTTACGCATCACACTTGCCCTAACTTAATTCTAGGCAACTAGTTTTATTTTCATTACTTATTCTATATTACCAGGCGTGTTTGTTCTGGACAATGACAATTTTTTATACGGTCGATATTTATCCATTTCGAATGATAATATAATTATAGGCAATCTTATAAGATTATAAATTACATACTTCCCATACATATGCAGGGTTCTTCTTCATTTGGATTAAGCAATTACGGTTTAAATTCGCAACAACTTTTCACACTTATAAAAAGATCAAAATTTTTGCAAGAGTCTTGCAAAGTCTTGCTAGTCTTGCAGCAAGACCAAGACCAATACCAAGACCGTATATGCAAGACCAAGACCCAAGACCAAGACTAAGGATTTGATGCAAGACCAAGACCAATACCAAGGGTGCAAGACCAAGACCAATACCAAGACCATGTAGGTCTTGGTCTTGGTCTTGCTTTGCGCATCACTAAGTATCAGCAACTTCAACACGAACTCGTTCTTTGCAGCTAGGGATAAAAGCAAGATCACTGCAGCAAATTTTGGATTTAGATCTCTACATGCATCCATATAATACTCAACTTTTTAACAACTGAGCTCAATAGACCTTAATTATATTGAAGATGCTCATTTTTGTTTTTGCGGTTTTTAAACAAATAAAATTCCTGGTATTAGGGTACAAGCATAGAGTGCACAATTAATTCGCCAAAGGTGAATAGATTAGAATTTATACAGGAAATGCCTAGACAGAAAACTTTTACCGCGAAAAGAATATCAACGATGATGGTTTCATCGAAATGCTAATTCCAATACCACTAGAGCCACAATTGTTCTTTTGAAAATATATTTCACATATCAATTGATTTCTAGATATGGAAACATGAGATGGCCCCCAAGATCCCCTGAGCTTACTGCTCCAAATTATTTTTCTGTAGGTTTACCTGAAAGAAAGGGTTTTAACAAAAAATGTTTATACAACTTTCAGCGAATATTAGGCGAGACATGCTGAAAATGTGCAAAAAGTCATGGAAGTAGTGCAAAAAAGATTCAAATTTATTTGTTATCGTGAAAAAGAACATGAATTTTCGTAGAAAAAACTTCAAGAAACACACCTTGTAAAGATATATAAATGACTTTTGTGTCACCTCGTATAAAAGTATTACTTATAGACCTTGATTTTTGGTGAAAAATAAACAATTTTATTATTAGTTGTATTTATTTTCAGTCTGGCTGGCACGCCTCTGGACTCTCGTACACCAGGAAACGCGTTCAGGGGGAAATGCCCGGCTGCGGTCGAGCGGCGGTTCCGCGTCACGGAAAAGCTCGGAAAATCGGGAAATAATGCATGTTTTCAAACAGAAAACAAAAATCAACTACAAAGATTAACCATATTCCGCTAGAACATGAAAACGTACACAACTCATTTGGAAGCTAATGACACTAAATGTAAATGCAAATGGCTGTGAACATTATTAACTGAGAATTGTGAATGAAATATGCTATAAAACCTCCACTATCTGATGTTATTTTCGATCTTTTTTCTTTGTAGTTTGAATGGTTTTATCAGCAACATCGAATCTATGCTTAATAACATTATGTATTATAATAAAGTGGGCTGAGAGGCGACTATACAATAAGGGTCCTTATGTATTATCGCATGAAATTAACGTCAAATGACATAGACTATATATTACAAAAATAATATGTCTGGCTACAGAGCTATTATTTACAGAAAGATACTGAATTATCAATCATAATCAATAAAATTACTAACCCAACAGGCACTTTCATCTAGGAGTTTTTTTGATGCCGAGTTATTTGAAAATTACCGATCAGAAAACAAAACTAAGAAATATATTTTCCTGAAAGGATTCCTCTTGAAAGTTAAAAATTAACTTGAACGGAAAACTGATCTACTAGAAAGAGCTTAAAGAACTGAATGTGTAATTTGATCTCATATTAACATTAATATTTTACTAAACGACATTCAATAAATACGAAATCATAAATATTTAATGATTCTTGGTCTTGTGAGCATATTGGACATTTTAGACGATATCTAATTCAAACTTTAAAGTTGATTTTTTCAAAGATTTGAAAGATAGTGTATTGATGCAAGACGATGAACCCAAACGGAGGAACCATTCGACTGTATGCTTTTTTATTGGTTTGTGCGCGCCTTATATAGTAAACGTACTCCGATTTCGACGATTTTGCGACTTGAGAAATTGTCTCATATTTATAAAAACTCCAATCCGAAATCTCTTTCCTTGCAATCCCACCCCGAAGGGTGCATTTTCTTTCGAAAATGGAAAATCTGAGACTGCAGAATTAAAGATAAGACAATATCTGGAAACGTTTAAATTGAACATTTTTTCAAAATACTTACGGTTTTTGAGTTACAGTAGTAGTAAAGTCTGAAATATTTGTATATGCAAAGATTATACGTGAGTAATAAGTACTATCTTCCTTGATACTGATACGTTTAACGACTTTCATGACTAATGTTACACTCAAAATTGTAAGATAAATATTTTTTACCAAAAATTGGACCTACTTTATTTGTTGGTGCACTTGAAAATACAAAGTAATGTTTATTTATGTAATTCAATTCACAAACACCACATGTGGTAATTACACGTAATGTAGTGCTAACTTAACAAACATAAGAAGATAAAATAAAATAAAATAAGAAATAAAATATAGTAAAATAAAATATACATATGTTTAAAGAGAAGTAACAATATCACAGAAGGATAGTAACAAAGTAACAAATCAGGAGTTTTAAGTGCCACTTATACTTATTTAAGCTTTTTCTTCGTGCTAAAGTATTTTAAATGTATTAACTAGAAATTAATTCTCATTTTTAACTATAATTATCATGTGCTCATTAATTGTTCATTTTGATTTATTATTTTTTAAGCAATGTGACAGTTAATTTATACTATTAGTCTAACCATTTGTAGTATTGTTAGTTCTGTAGTCTAATATTGTAAGATTAGCCTCTATAATTGAGTTTTTTTATATGTATGCAATAATCGTCTTCATTTTGGGATTTTCTGTTAGATAATAAACCACTAATAAATAATTAATTAAGTAAATAAATAAATAAATAAATAAATGTGGTTTATCAGATAGACATAGATTTTAGTATGACATATATTTGATCTAGCGAATAACTAAATCTATATCATTTTTTATACAATAATGCTATTGCAAATCTGCAACATATTATTCAGTGGTGACAGGTTTCCCACATTTACCGAGAATACTTAAATTTACTTTGGTGAACTTGAAATCAATATAATTGAGTAAATCACATTCAATTCAAGTTATTTACGTTTAAGTATATAAATTTCAAACATTTCTTTTCCCGCCTTACATGGAGAGGTACAATATTATATTCTGGAAGTATTGATTTGTAAGATATCATAATTGGGTAAATATTGTTTTTTTTTTCATAAACAAAAATCTAAGAAATCTTTTCTGCACTTTTTCTATCAGATCAATAAATACAGCTGCTGTTGGTGACCATATGACGATGCATATTCTAAGTGTGGACTTACTAGCCAGTTGTACAGTTTTATGATCGTGGTAACCTCGAAATGCTTGCTGTTACGAATTATAAAACCTAATGATCGAAAAGGTTTATCCGCTATATACTGATAAGTATTATTAAATTTCAAGTAACTCTGATAACAAACTCCAAGATATTGTACTTTTCTAGACAATGTAATAAGATGAATAGAGTACTCCTGCCAAATGAGAGTGACTTTTCTATAGTGTACGACAACACAAGGCACTTTTCAACATTCAATGAAACATTATTACTATTGCACCATCTTAAAATTGCATTTAGATCTGATTGCAAAGCTAATGTATCGTTATCTACCAATTTGAACAATTTGAAATCATCTGCATGAAGTAATGAGGAAGAATTGGAGACTGCATCAGGTAGTGTTTTGATAAAAATGTTAATTCTATCGGTGCTGGTACTCGTTAAGTTGGTGCCAAGAGTCTTCTATTTAACGACAATTGCACAACTTCAAAATCACCAGTTCCAATAGAATTAATATTATTTTGTATTTTTCAGGTATCAACAAATCAAGTCGGTCCAATTTTTGTGAAAAATATTTATATTGCTGACGTTGTGTAGTCTTCTTTGAATTTCGAATAGTTGGGATTTTTCTATAATATGACAAATACTGAGTTGTGAGTTATATTTTTGGCTCCATGGAGGAGCTTCTTTGTTAATTAGGTATTGATGTGTTTGTCGTGTATCACCTATTCTAAGTCTTCTCTTCTAATTTATAGTAGGGTCTATCAGTGAAAGCTTTGATCAGCGTTGTTGCCATGTTATTTTCCATTTTTTTTTGCCAAAGTTGATATTACATTTTTATGAAAACCATCTGTAATGACCTCCTTTGCAGCTGCCATCCACTTTTTCCATTACCTTCAATGCCATGTGAGATGGGATCTCTATCAACTAAGAGAGTCAGAACATATGATGGTTTGAGATGTTAGATGGTTAGGTTATGCTATAAAAACTAGAGCTTTCTGGATTGCTGCTAATTCAGCTGTGAATAAGCTACAATCTACTGGAAGTTTGTACTTTCTGACTGTATTTGCAGAGAAGAATTTTGAGGCGTCTGTGAATATAATATCTCAATTACGGCAGCGAGATATGCGATTTTTAAGATGTTCAATAGTTAACTGAGGATAAATGCCCTTCATATTAAATGGCGGGAATGTTGTTTGTATTGAACGCTCTTGAGGAAGTTGGTTTCCAGTAGTTGATAGTTGATTAAATAGTATAGTGGCGGTATTAGATTTAGTTTGGTTGGTTGATATAAGTTTGACTGTACCTTGGGTTATAGAGTTGAAGGTGAAGTCGTAATTGTCGATCGCTGATTCGAAATGAGCGCCGGAAATCTCGACGCAGGTTGGCGTAGGTGCTGTAGGCTCGATACTTTCATCCAAAATCGAACATTGAGTCTTCGTGCAAGCTATGAATAAGTGTTTTATTTTCTAGGCTAGGTATTGTTATTCTTGAATCTATTACTATTTGAATAGGAATAAATCACATAATGTCACCAGAACGTTTTGATTGACAAGTTTCATCAAAATAAATAATCAGTATAAATGGTAGGAGTTTGATAACAAAATTAACAATGATATGTATATTAAAAAAGTGGTTTTGGCTGTATCATCAAAACGGAAGGGGGGTGTTGGGTGTGATAACGTCTACAATCTGTATATACTGAAAATACCGAGTACCTATTTGTTATATGTTCATATATCAAACAATAACGTTGAATTTCTTTGTAATCTGCTAAATCTTAATCCAAATTGTTTCTAGATAAGGAATCATTTGGATAGGTAGGTATTTACTAAAATTAAATCTATTTAGATTGTTTCACAATGGTATATTTTACAAATCAAGTAATAACTAATAAATTTGAATAGTCATATTATCATATACTTTCAAAACAGTATTTTTTTACTTCTAATTGAATAACCTCAATCAATTTTTAGCCTGCTATAGGTACCAAAAATATCATGCAATTAACCATCACAATAACCATAACATAACATACTCGTAGGTATAGACTGTTCTATTAATAATGTCAATACCTACTATAAAACTATTTGTCTTACCTCTTTCATACTTGGCAGGAAGTGTGATACACTACATTATTATATATAAAAACAAAGAATATCTTTATATACTTTACTTACTTTAATTTAAATAGATACTGGTGCATCTAAGAGGCTGACCCTTCCTAATCTCTCTGTCTCTGGCACAATTGTCATTTTATTAAGAATTCTTTAATTCTCTAAGACTTTCTAAATAAATGCCCCAGCCATTCTACTTGCTATAAACGCTATTGATGAGGAGCAAAGAACATGATAAATGTTCTTTTGAAGCAACTGAAGAACGTTAGATATGCATGTCAAGAGCTATCATAAGGAACTTCGAAAGAACTAACCTATCTCGTTTCTTTTATTAGTAATGCAAGCATATATGCGTGCTTGAAGGTTTTTTTGACCGACTTCAAAAAAGGAGAAGATATACAATTCGGTTGTATGTTTGCTTTTTTATGGCAGTTTTTGTTTCATTTGAACGAGAGTCGAGAACCAATCCAAAATCTCCTTCCCTCCAAAACCGCCCCCAAAGGGGGTGGAGGGGTAGATTTTTCTCGAAAATTGAAAATACAAGACGGCAGAATTTTTAGTGATGCTGCGAGACTGGTCTTGATCTTGCAGTCTTGATCTTGGTCTTGCAAAATTGCAAGACCAAGACCGAGACCAAGACCGTCTATGCAAGACCAAGACCCAAGACCAATACTGGGGTGAAAGACTAATACCAAGACTAACCTGGTCTTGGTCTTGATCTTGCTGCAAGACTTGCGAGACTTGCAAGACTCTTGCAGTTCCGTAACCAAACAACAAATTGGTAGGAAACATATTTTTTTGCTTAATGATTAGATATAAACGCTACTAAATAACCTAATTAATTTAACCTTTGAACTCCTTTATTATCGATCTTTATTTTACAGATTCTTAAAATATTGAATTAAAAGTTGTTGGGTGAAAAGCGATTTCAAAAAATTCTTAAATACCCTATACAGTAATTTCAACCCTTCTATGATTGCTCATAAAGAGCTGTTTTCAAAGAATCCCGACAGTTCGTAGCCAGGGGAAGGTAAACTACACGGTTTTTTTATTTTTATTATTTTTTCTATAGCGCAAAATGTTTCAAGCAAACGTTACAAATCATCTATAAATCTGATATCCTTTTGATGACATTTTTTTTGAGATTTTTGAAATTTTAGATTGCCCATTTTTGGAACTATTTTTTCGGTCATGCTGATTAACTAACTCAACTGAGATATTCACACAAATCTCTACCTGTTCTTAATTTTTTTTTTGAAAAAGCTTTATACAACAGTTGAAGTTAGTTTTATAAACCAGAAATACTTTTAATCGCTTTCACTCAATATCTACTCTGAGAGATTCTTTCTATTTTATTAAAGAAAATGGTACAAAACCATTGTAGAATGAGAGAGAATGAATGAAATAGAAGTATGATGCATATAGTAAAACGAGTGCTCAGTTGCGACGCATGATACCAAGAAAGCACAAGCAGACTAAGTCGCGCTAGTAAGATACGATTCTCATATGTGAATGGTGATTATTTATTTATAAACTTTATTAATTAATTACGCATCTCACTTGCCCTAATTTAGTTCTACCCACCTAGTTTTATTCTCATTACTTATTCTAGAATGGTTTGGTACCTTTACAATACCAGGCGTGTTTGTTCTGGTCAATGACGTTTTTTTACGGTCGATATTTATCCATTCCAAATGATAATATAATTAGGTATAGGCAATCTTATAGATTATGAATTACATACTCCCCATACATATTGCACGGTTCTTCTTCATTTGAATTAAGCAATTACGGTTTAGAATCGCAACAACTTTTCACACTTAAAAAAGATCAAAATTTTTGCAAGAGTCTTGCGAAGTCTTGCAGCAAGACCAAGACCAACAGCAAGACCGTATACGCAAGACCAAGACCCAAGACCAAGACTAAGGATTTGATGCAAGACCAAGACCAATACCAAGGGTGCAAGACCAAGACCAATACCAAGACCATATCGGTCTTGGTCTTGGTCTTGCTTTGCGCATCACTAGGCAGAATTAATAAGAATTCCATATCCGAAAATGTTTAAATTGGACATTTTTAAAATAATCATAGGTTTCCGCGCTACACTGAAATACGTGTTTCAGCTATGTGGAAGGGGCAAATTTTTCAGAAAATCGAAAATTCGAGATTTGAAAATTAGATAGGGGACCATATCCAAAAACGTTTAAATTGAACATTTTTTCAAATGTCGTAATGGTAAAGTCTGAAATATGTGCTATACGTATTTCCGCTATGTGGAAGAGCAATTTCTTTCGAAAATTGAAAATATGACACGGCCAAATTAAAGAAAAGATTACATATAGCAACATTTAAATTGAGTTATGGTTTTCTGAAATATGTATATTTATGCTGCGATGTTTTGAAATCTCTGAATAATAAATAACAAGTTTCTACAAGCTAAGTCTATAACTTTTTGGGTGTTAGTGAATGCTCAACATTTTTCATGACTAATGTTAAACTCAAAAATGTGAAATAAATATTTCTTACAAAAAAATAGGACCGATTTTATTAGTTGTTGCACTTAAAATACAAAATAATATTAATTCTATTGGTGCTGGTAATTTTGAAGTTGTGCTGTTGTAGTTTGTTGTTGTAGGCACCAACTCCAAAAGAACCAGCAGCAATAGAATTAATGTTAGTTTGTATATTTCAGTGCAACAACTAATAAAGTCGGTCTATTTTTTTGTAAAAACATATTTATTTGTAACGAGCTTGGCTTTCTTTCACATTTATCTTTTCCTGGAATTGAATACTTCGTAGTATATTTCGAGTACTTTTTATCCAACATTCAATCGAACTTAATTGACTAATACGTGATGATCAATCAATAAACCAACGACAAATAGCCAATTCTGATAGTTTTTCACTTGTAGTTCGATTATTTACATAATTATCAATAAATTCAGCTTAGATTTGGAGCAAATTGTATATAATACAATACAATACACTGCCTCATACAAAATACAGCAAATTCAGACCAAAGAAGTAAATTGTCTACATGAAAAATGCTATTATAATTTTTCCTTCTCTCAATAAGGAAAATACTTTCAATTTACTGCTCCATATTCGAATGTGTTGTAGTTATTTTTATTTCCGCTGTGTATCTATGCTACTCATGTATTCTAAATTATAATTTGTTGTAATTTAGTGCTCTTGATTGTGTCAACCGATTTTATTTTGTTTTTTGTTCTATCTAACGTTGCTTTGTTTTTATATATAAGATATGCTTGCAATAAAATATGTATATTATTATTATTACTTTTATTAAGATTGCTTATGAATATGGCGGAAAATCTTCTCTTATTTTATAAGAATTGGATGGAAGGAATAAAAAAATGTTATACAATTGTTAATAGGTATATTTCTTGTGTAAATTATGGAGATCATATGAATAAACATTTTACTGGAAATAATTGATTGTATAAAGTCTAAATATAGGGGACGCTCTATAAATAATGTAACAGTGTGATATTTTCGATGAAAGTATGGTATTCATGTAAGTACCTCAATTACCAAAAAAATGTATAACAAAGGAAAGAACAACATTAGATAAATATTTTCTCGTATAATTCTGTAGATACTTTTCTCAAAACTTTTTCACAAATTTCCTATATTGAGTTACGACCAAAAATTTAAATATTAATACAAATGATTATAATATTCAGTCTTGCCTTTATATTCTATGCTTTCAAACTACAAGTAATTATTTAATTAAAAAAACCTATTAATTGCAAAGAATAAAAATCATATTATGCAGAGGTCTTACATTCGAATAGATGACATTGGTCTTCAACTAAAACACAGAATGCCATTATCGTTGGTAGGTGCAATATATGGTCAAGATCTTACTCGATACAATGTTTTGGTTATTTCATTTCTAACCCTTATGTTTGATTATATTCGAAGCTAATGCACCAAGAACAGTAGCAAAATCTTTTCACCATTGGTAACGTGTTTTGCATCAAAATTCAAATTTCTTACTACTAGATGGCGCTTTTTCGAAAATTTTCCATTGATCTAAGGGTAGCTGACGAGTATATTAACACTGACAAAATCATATCGATTACGTTTTTGGTTAATTGGTGCTATATTTTGAATAGAATTAAACACAAGATTCAGCAGTTGTTAGTTAAGAATCGAGGAATAGCAATTTCATCGATAAAATTCTTTATCGGAAACCACTCCTCTGAAACTTCGTATATCGCTCTATTATACTTAGTAGGACAGTTTTCTTTTTTGCGAAAATTATAGGAAATGAGGCGTTTTCCTTCAAGACCTTCCCCCTAGCTTTAGTACTTAAGCATGCCCAAAAAAAAATTGTCGGACAGTGCTATAGAAAAAAATGTTATTATTTTATCAACCAAATCATAATACTCAGTAACAGTGCAAAGTTATGATGTCATAGATATTTAGTACCTCCAAGCTTATACCTTTCAAGATCATGGAGGAATTATTTTAAGTCTGGGCTCAAGGTATAACATGAAAGGTAGTTGTTTTTTCATGATCCCTCTACTTCATAAAGATATTTAAATCCGAGCTGTTTGTTATTTACTCAAAAGGAAAAATGGAATCTAACTAGACAAAATACTGTAGATAGTAGAAGTCCATTTCTCAAAACCTATGAAGAATGCCTATGCATTCAGTGTACAATTTTTCTCAATGTGTTATTGTTGTTAAATTCATCAGTCTTGAAATATCAAATTAAAAACAATTATCTCATCAACAATTTCTGAATCTCAGTAATATTTTTTCCTTTGGTTTCAGGAAGGAATATCCACACAAAAACAAAACCAAATACACAACAAATGGAGAAAAACCAGAAACAAACTTGTGTACCCAATAGTTCTTCCATTATGGGAAAACCGGATATTATACTAATACTTATGATCGATACGATGCATATATTGATGGAGACTGCCATGGACCGTGTATTGCTTGCAAACAGTTCGTTCATCAAAATCATCGGTATGGGACCCACGCCGACAGAATAGAATATTATGAAGGCAACCATACCTACCACAGGTAACCACAGGACACTGTTTAAATGCACGAAATTGATTGATTTCAATTGGAAAAACACTCCGACGCTCATGAGTGATACAGCAGATCCCATAAATGAAAACAAGAGCAGAGGCTTTCGACCTACCCTTTCAATTATAACAGAGGCTACAAGGAAAAAAGGCACTTTCACAGAAACAACTAGAATAGCTGTCACATCACCAGACAAACCGATACCGGCCGCATCGAAAATCGGACCCAAGAATGACAGCACCACTGCTACGCCAGTCATAATTTGACAAGCACTTATACCCGTAGACACGAAGATTGATTTCAAGAAACATTTGTTCCTTAGCAGGCTCATAAAGTTAACATTATCTCCATCCTGACACTTGAGC
Source organism: Crioceris asparagi (assembly GCA_958507055.1). NCBI lineage: Eukaryota > Metazoa > Arthropoda > Insecta > Coleoptera > Chrysomelidae > Crioceris > Crioceris asparagi. The sequence goes on along the minus strand of OY293828.1, from coordinate 82,442,881 downwards.
ATCATGTCAATTTCTTGCAACTCATACTCCACTGAGTTTTGATGTTGTTTCCTTCTCAATTTTTGCAGTGCCTTGACTGTTTCTCTTCTCTTGCCATTAGATGCAAGGTATATTGGTGATTCAGGCAAAAACAATCCCATTAGCATCAAGCTCAAGATAAGTGGTAGAGTGCATACTAATGAAAACATTCTCATAGAAAATATCGAGCCCATCACGTAACCATACAAGCTGCCCACTGGTATGAAGAAGCTAATCAGTACTCCAAACTTGCCTCTATTATGATCCTCACAGAGCTCTGTCATATAAACTGTTGATGCTCCGATACATGCCGTAAACGACAGGCCTAGCATGAATCGAGACAAGTACAGCAAATACAGATGATTTGCGAATGCAGCAATCAGTAATCCCACAACCATAGATGCTGATATGTACATGCAGGAGGTCTTTCTGCCCTGTCGATCCAACAGTTTGCTCAGGAATAGCGGACTGAGGGCTCCACCCACTGGAAATAGTCCAGCTATCACTGCTACCTCTCCAGTTGTTACAGCCTTTGCAAGTGGATTTATATTAAAGTCATTGGATTTGAGAATTTTCATTACTGGTGAGGTCCATACACCAACACATCCAACTGCCATTAACATTAGTCCAACTGAAAATTATATGAGAAGCTTTTATTGAAAACTTTGCCGCATCAAAAGGCAAAAACAATTAAGTATAATTTTAACCGATCTTTCAAAATGCCTTGTAAAATGATCTACCTAAGAAACAGGTAATTGCCAGAGTGCAAAGTAGATTTGTTCACTTTGGTGTGAAAAAGGGAAGAAGTCTACTACGGATAAACTTATACAGCCGTATTCTTAATCCAATCTTAGTTCGGTACTAGCTAGTACCGGATTAAAATAAAAAAACAAAACACTATCCAATTATAATACTGACATAAGAATCATAAACCTAATATAAGGTTAGGTTAGTTGGATTGCAGCACAGTCTCCATTTACGGCCATGGATTGAAGTTTCTTTCAGATGTGTGTTCTAATTCGTACTAATTCTCTATTATGAATACGGCTGATAAACTTTATTAATACAAAAAGAAAGCAACAATATTCACCAAAGAAAAGTTAAGCATTTGTTAGAAAGTACCTAGTGTGCCTAGCTATCAGGCCACGTCTGATCTTATTTTTGATGATTTCGTTCAATGTTCTATTTAATTTAAATTGTACCGGGTGTAACATTCATATAGGGAATCGGCTGTATCTCTGAGAATACTTAGTGTAGAGACTTGTGGTAAACAATTATTACCTGACTAAAATGCTAGAGATTATTTAGAGGTTCCTAGAATGGCCGCTAGGGGGCGTATTCACTATCTTGAATTAAACAAAGTGGTGGCTCTCGAAATTTCACCCAATTAAAATATCAAAAAGAATCATGATTTTTAGAGTTTGGATAGTCTTTTTTATTACAAGTTTTTTTTCTATCTCTCAAAATAAAGTAGTGGGCGAACTCAAATATTTTTGTAAATAAATTTAGCAAAGAAGGTTTTGTTAGAAAGATCTTTTCTTACTCGTTGTGATTGTAATTTGGTATGTTATCACAAGAGGGCAGTTTTTGATATTAGGACAGATATTGCGACATTTATATTGATGTTAGTTTATTGCCATATCGGAAACGAATATTCTATGAGAAGATTCACTGGATTTTGAAAGATCTCTAAATTTTTTATTTTTTTTTATATAAGTAAATACAATATCTTTCGATTTATTGAAAAACTGCCACGATATTTGATATAATACTCGATTTTGAAACAAGTATGGAATAAAAATTAGTGTGTGTTACTTAAAATTTTATTTTAAAACTAGCAACCATAACACTACTTTCCTGCCTGGAAAGTTCGACTTTCGAGAACTGATTATCATGGCGAAAGTACTCGATATCCTCACCCTTACCGATACCATCTAATTTTATGACAATAGTGCGTGAAGTATTTTTTCCGCCACTTTACACACTAGACTGCTCGAGTGTGTAGACTCATTATTTTCCTCACTAGTGCGTAGAGTAAGTTCATGATGCTGGCTGAAAAAAATACTTCTCGCTCTAGTGTTATAAAATTGCATGTTATCGTCAAGGGTGCGTTATCGAGTACCTAGTTTCACCACGATAATTAATTCTAGAAAGATGGACTTTGCAGGCAGGTGTTGTGAAAAAAATATGATCATGATGATTCAAGTTGTTTATATTTTCAGTAATATTAACTTCGAAGCAGACATTTTATTAACACAAAATCAATCATTGGTAATTTTCATATTTCAAAAATGAATAATTCATATCAAATAACGATGTTTTTTAATAAGCCCAGGATATTAAAAAAATTGAAAAGCTTTGCAAAATACATTTCTCATTAAATTCAATCACCGATATTATAGGTTAGGTGCAAGATATCGAGACGTGGTTTTCAGAAGCTTGTTTGTGCATAATTTTTATGGTTCCGTACCAAGATTGTGAAAACTGCACCCTATTAATGAGACTCTGCTGTCCGTCCGTTCGTTTGTCTGTCAGTGGGTTGTATCTTATAAGCCGTAATAGATAGGCAGTTTAGGTAAATTTTCACAAAATGTGCATTTCAAGTTTCGCTTATTAGTCCGTCCATCTGTGAGTGGGCTGTTTCTCACGAACTAATAAATGTTAAACCTGTCCGTAAATCCGAGTGTATTTGTACGGAATGGAACCCTTGGTGTGCGAGCTCGACACACATTTTTTCTATTCTATTATAACAATAAACATATATCAATAGTTTGACTTTTTTTGAAAATAGGCCGTATACCTGAAAAATATTTCTAGCATATTTTCCTGTTTATGGCTGTGAAATTGAAGTACGGAAAATGTATTGAATAACCATAATGTCATTATTTCCTAATTCCAAGCTTCTTACATTATATGATATTATTTTATATGCATTATTTAATACAGTTGGTCCTTGTTTATTTAAAAAAGGTAAATAATGTTACACTGTGTACTTAAGGAATGTAATAAATTCTTTATTTTGAAACCGTCGTTTTTTATTTCCATCCATGCATCATATCTACTAAACTCAAATAAAAACTACATATATCGTAATTATTTTCGATATTTAACAATTTTTTCGGAAGAATAATTATAAAATCAGTTGCCGGTTCTTTTTTGAATTCTTATTAATAAATACTTACTGTATTTTTTGTCGTAATTTAGTATTATTATCGTATTATTTTATTCTGTATAATTTATGGAAGATCTTAAAATGATTAAATCTTCAAAACTGTTAATAATCAAACATAAGTATGATATATTACCATTCATTAATTAAAAACATTTCTAGGAAATTATTTTTAAATAATAAATCTATTACGTCATATTTCTAATGGTGATGCGTCACAAACAGGAGTGGTACTTGATTAAATACGTGGTCGGGAATAAAAATCGACGTGTACGAAGTTTCAGATAAATTTATTATAGAAATGTACCTAATGCGGTTATTCACACTTTTGAATTTTTATAAAATTTCAAGGACATGTTGTTATATGTCAATAAGTAGGTAGGTTCAAAAACATGGTTCTCGAAAATTTATATACATAGGGTGTTCCATTTGGAAATGTCTCCAAATTCTGGTAACATTCATGAAAATAGCACAAAAAGCTCAAACCAACGAAAAACTTTTTATTTTCCCCATGCCTTGTCTGTACTATGTTTCTGAATCTGAATTGAAAGTTTTGTGAATTATGGAGTCTAAAACAGAAATACCTTCTTGTAGTTTGTTACACTGAATAATTAAAACTTTGCAATGTACCAACTTTTCATAATCGCAGTTTTCGACATATGTATTCCCGTGGAACACGCTAATGTCGAGTTCCTATACTTTGTTCATTACTTATTTATTTATTTGAGACAATGTTCCAAACGCCCAGTATTCACATACGTATATTTACGGTTTTTTATGAAAATAGACTGGCTGCAAGAAGAGAATATCTAGTTTTCTGGCCAAAAATTTCCCAATAACAAGACCTTTGGACAAGCTTTTAATTACATGCAAAAACTTTTTCGGTTTCGAACAGTAGAATTAAATAATATTATTCCAACTATGATATGTATTTTGATTGATTTTGGAATTCTAATATCCCTTTACATATTAAAACAGAGCACAAACAGCTGAAACGATCTGTGTACTTTTTATTTTCTCATATACATTTTATCTAGGTAGTTGATTTCTGAATTTAAAGTGTTATGCATTTGAATAGTAGGAATTATTTCCTATACCTATTGAATTACAAAAATATTGCAATGCCTCTTGGTATATGTACTGGGTGGCCCAATAATAAAGGACGCCAGCTATATATCATGATCCGTCAATGGGACGAGCCGAAGAAGAAAATGTTTAGGGGTAAATCGGCCAATAGAAAAAGCTGGAAAATATTTATAACTTGCTATGTCTACCGCTAGAGGGTGCAACTCACACCGCAAAGTAAAAAACACTGTTTTATTCAAAATTATCTCAAGTTAACCTATATTAAAAATATTTTTTTTAACCTACTGAAAATAGGATAACTTTTTTATATTAAAGTTTTTTCTCTAGCTTGTCAAATAAAGGGTGGGGAGAGGTACCAATGTTGGTTTGAAAAAACTGGATAACTTTTTTTTGGTACTACCTATTTTGAATAATTTCCTTTCATTTGAAAAACGCTTTTTAGGCGCTTCAACTAGAATAATAACATTTTGAATTTAATTATTTTCCGAGTCAGTAGATGGCGTTTTATGACAAAGTCGCAGATTTTTATGAGTTTCTCGAAAATTTCAAATGGTATTTATATTTTTCAATAGGAAGAAAGAGCGTGAAAAATTACACCTAGTGGTGAAAACCGTAACTCAATATGATTATTCCTTATAGACTTTTTTACGTAACAAAATTAGAGAACACTATGAGTATCAGTAATTTTTATTGAAGTTACCTATATTAAAATATATACAAGGTTTCCAATAGTAAAATCAATTTAAAATATTCCACTATGATATTAAAGATGGATTTTATTATTTCTTTCCACAAATACCTACATAGGATCATTTAATAATTAGTGATATTGAAATACCTATGCATTTAATACACATTTAATTACACTTAAAATAAATATTTAATTTTTAAGTGAGTTGTATTTCTATAACCCACTTTAACAATAAATATTTTTTTTATTACCTATGTCGCTCTAGATGGGGTAATTTAAGTTAACTGTAATTAAATGAGTATTAAATACATAGGTATTTCAATATCACTAATTATTAAATGATACTATGTAGGTATTTGTGGAAAGAAATAAACAAATCAATCTTTAATATCATAGTGGAATTTTTTTAATTTGATTTTACTATTGGAAACCTTCTATGTATTCGTATGTAATTAAGAACTTGTCCAAATGTCCTGTTATTGGGTAATCTTCGACCAGGATACTTTGATACTATGTTCTACCAATCGTTTGAAAACTTGTTTCGAATAAATTACTTAATCATAAACAAAGTTGGAATTCGTAAATTAACATCAACGTTTTGATTCATCTCAGAATTTTAATAATTCAATGTAAAAACTGGAAATATTTCGGTTGTAGACTTAACAAAACTTTCAAATAAGATTCAGAAATTTTCTAGCGGAAAAGCATACAGACAAACTAGAAAATACCCCATTTGTTTCAGCTTTTTGTGCCATTTTCGAAAGTTTTAGCGGAATTTGGAAATTTTAAAATACAGGCTGCTGAGGACAAACAAATGAAATAAGATTTTATTAATCCGGCTCTGGATTCTTCAAATGAGCAATAGCCAAATCGTTGGAATTCAAGAGGGAGAACATGTGAACGAAATATTAAATAAATATAGGTATTGATAAAACACCCTGTATCTCGGTATTGAAACTATGGTATATGCAGAACCACCTTCCTTTTTACCACGGTTGACGTTTTACCGTTTCCCAATGGAACACCATTTATATAAAGGCTGTATCGTAAAAAACGCCCCAAGCTCTAAATTCATTATTTATTGCCGGATTTCAAAAATTCAAGAAAACAACTGACTGGTTTGATTTACTCTACAAGATGTCACCATTTTTTGATCTTTGACCTCAGTGACAGGACGGATTAGTTAGTTATTCATTTTTTGTTGTTGAATAAATACAAAGTTATGTTATAGTGTTGAATTAAAAAAAATCTTCAACATGAGGTAAAAATAAATATATGTTCCCATTAAGAAAAGTATCCGCCAATAAATAAAAAAGTTACAGCTTGGGGTGTTTTTACGAATCAGCCTGTATATATGGCATATTGTGAAAATATCTCAGCCGAGTTGGGCATGATTGGAAAATAAATAAGTTACCATTGATTGACTGTCTTCAAAAATATTCCCAAGCTAAAGATGTGATCTGTCCCAACCTCTTTTCTAGAAGTATTTTTCCATAAAAAATCAAAACTTTGAGATCTACTTATTCGTTGGATAAGAGCCGTCGGAATTTTTTTCTTTAATTCGACAAAGAGATAGTTTACGCCTACACAGTGTATATTTTAAAGTTATAAAGTAAGATACTAAAATATAATAACAGTAAAAGAGTAAAAAAACAAATAAACTTACTTGAGAATGCTGAGAAATACATAAACAGAGTATCACTTTTCTTCTCACATTTTTCCTTACATTGGCTGCTGTCTATCAAAAGTTGAAATCGTTCCAATTTGTCATATTTTTTATCAGGTAGGCTGTGATTGTTATCTTCTCCAGTCATATTTCTGTCAGGACCGATACACACCAAACTGTTATTTAAGGTGTTCAATCGGTGACAAGGTAATAATTTTATCAGATTTTTATATACTAATAAGCAAACCAGAAATAATAAATACTGCAGTAATAATAATTATTTCCTAATGTGTTAATAATATACAATACATTCCAAGTAAGATAATATTTTGTAATTTATTTGTTTTGTTGTCGTTGAAACGTTTCTTGGGTTATATTATGTATATATTAAGTTATTTTAATATTTACATTATTTATATGGTGAATAGCCTGGCTTCAAAAAAAATGGTAATCGAGATAATCATTTAGATTTCCTCATCTGCGAACATGATCTGTTATTCATCATGGTCGTAAATGTCAATTTGCGTCCTTGGACCCAGACCTAGAAATCGCTTTTTGAGTCTTCGTATAACGCTTGTTTATGCTGAATGGGACAACTATTTTATTTGAGCGAATTCTCGGAAATGGGGCGTTTTCCCTCAAGCCTTTTTCTTTCATTTTTGTGTTTTGGACAGCATCTGTGGCTGAAAAAAAAAATAGAAAATACCGTCGAATGAAATATTATTTTCTCAATGTCAACCAATTCTCAAAATCTGAGCTCGGCGATACTAAATATCTATAACGTCATAACTTTGCAATTTTATGACGTCATAGTTCTACCGTCAAGATAATCTTTTGAGAATTGAATTTTTGTAAATAAAAAAAGTTGTTCTTCTCAACATAATGAAGCGATATACGAAATCTCACAAGAGCGGTTTTCGATGAGTAATTTTATGTCTGGGCTTAAGGATTTATTAGTTTTTCTCAGACGGACAGGGTAAAATGTTTAGAATTATTTTTTCATTTTTTTTTCGTTTTAACCGATTACCAGACGGCGGAGGAACACAATTCGAATATCTGCATTATTAATGCATCCCATTTTGGTTGAGACAGCTAGGTATCTCGGTTGTTGTTGAAGATAGTACCTTGCGGTTTCCTCGGTCCTGTGTCACTTTTTTGTGAAACTCGAGATGGTCTGTACAGATTTTGCCTAACTTCTTTTGGGTATAAGTAACAGGGCGTATTTGAAAATTCACACTTTTTGGACTTCCCACAGATCTACGAAGTTTCTCCGTGATAATGTCAAATTGAAAACTTATCCCGTAGAGAATTTTATGCAGAATCCAGTACCGCACGCATTTTTCTTCTTTGGGATATGGTAATGGATATACGACTCAAACTTAAGATTTTTTCAATAGAACGTCTTTTATTATTTCATTAAATTTCTTATTTTTTTCCTTCAAAATGATATATAATATATGAACAAGAAGTTTTTAAAAATGTCCCAACATCACTAAAACATTGAATTTTACTAGTCGGATATGATTTTTCATACAAAAAAGTTCCAATTGACGGAATATTACTTGTGAATTTTCCATGAAAGAAACAAAAACGATACTAAAGCTAATTCACTAACAAAACACAAAACTTATTCCTGAATTTAAAAAGACGGCCCTTAATAATTTTAAATGCTTTAAGACGTATTGAGAAAGTATTAATTATGTGTTAGGAGAAATGGCCATCAAATTGAACAATTCAATTAATAAATTGTGAATTTTGTTTGTGAATTAGCGTTAATATTGTTTTTGTTTCTTCCATGAAAAATTCACAGGTAATATTCCGTCAATTGGAAAATCATAGCCCACTACTAAAATTTAACGTTTTAGTGATTTTGGAGCATTTTTAAAATCTTCATATATCATATATCATTTTGAAGAATCAATGATAAGAAATTTAATGCAATATTAAAATACAGGCTCTTCCATCGAAAAAATAAGTTTGAGTCGTATATCCCTTACCATACCCTGAAGAAGAAAAAAAATGCGTGCGCTACTGGATTCTGCATAAAATTCTCTATAGTTTTCAATTTGAAATTATCACTGAGAAACTTCGTAAATCTGTGGGATGTCCAAAAAGTGTGAATTTTCAAATACGCCCTGTAACTTATGAACAAAAGAAGTTAGGCAAAATCGGTTTAGGCCATCTTGAGTTTCACATAAGAGTAACAAAGGACCGCCAAAACCGCAAGGCTCTATCTTCAACAACAACCGAGATACCTGGCTGTCTCAACCAAAATGGAATGCACTGTACATTTGCGTCTTTCATATGGTAAACGTGCTCCAACTTTGATGTTTTTTTACTAAGAGATTGTCCCATATTAAAAAGTGTGATACCACATTTCCATTTCCTAAGAACTCTCTTCAAAATGGATGGAGGGAGATTTTTTTGGGGGGAAATATAAAATTTGAGGTAGCAAAATTAGAGAACAGACTTTATCCAGCTAAATTTCTCAAAAAATTTAACGGTTTCCGAGTTACAGCAATAGATAACTTTGAAATACCGCTACCAACAATGAACGATTTTGACGACTAATGATACAATAAAAAATGTGAAATAATTTTTACTCTACTTCATAGTTACCAGCCCCGGTAGGATTATTATTATTTTGATGATAAGATTACGGCGCTTTGAATTTCTTTGTCAATTGGATTTGTTACTATATTAAGCCATATTTTATATCATCTTCATGGTTTTGAAGCAGGTTCTCAACATTCTAATATCTGCATTTATTTTTATAGAATGTGAATTCCGAATATTCATAAAATATGTGTGCAAATTTGACTTTCTAATATATCTTCAAAACACCTGTCCCACGTAGTAATGAATTATTTATGAATGATTCATTTATAAATTTCACAAGTTTACATCATAACTACACGGTCAAAGAATATGAAGATAACTGGAATACTTATAATGTGATACGTTTATGCGATGTGCCCAGAAAAGAAAACATCTTTTGGTTATCTCTTTGGTTCCTCATTTCAGCACCTGTCTTCTACAGATCAGTTTGTTGGTCATGGTATAAATTTGATATTTTGCAAACATTATCTGTAACCAAAGGTCCATTTTGGGAAATTAGTCTAGATTATATTGCTCTAAAAAAACTGGTGTTTCCACTCATACGGCTTTTCTACCACTCTTAATAAATTCCATTGAATATGAAAATCAGAATCAATTTTGACGTATGAGAAACTGTTTAGTCAGATTGTGATTTAACAGTTAGAAAATGCGACAAGTCATTTGAACATTACGTTTTTTTTTTCTACTTTTTCCTAGAGATGTTTTAGACAAGCTTCAAAAAATCGTTAGTACCGTTCTCGCGTCACAGTCTTGAGTGACGTGCGTATTTAAGCTATTGTCTAGCAACCTGTATGAGCAGTATGCCCAGTCTGTGTAAGCGGCGAGGTACTGACAACCTACAAAACAAAAAAAATAAGCAATAAAATTGGTCCATCTGTTCCCGAGATCAAATTGACACAGACAGACAGACAAACAACAGCTCAAAATGAGTTTCTTGAACTCTGGGAACTTTCAAACGTAATCATCTGTTAAAAACTGGATACCGAAAATTTTAAGCAATTACAATACTTTCCTTACATATAGCTACTCAGGGTTGCGGTAGGAAAGTATTAATAAAAATATAGATATAAATTACCTCCGAGATAAAATCATACAGGGTACACATTAAAGAAAGTCTTTCAGTTAGGTTAAAGAAATAAAATTAACATGATTCTTAATACCATTTCGTCAAATTTAATGGAGAATTTTAACTCAAATTCCAAATCCTAAATTTCTATGTCATTCTATGCCGAAATGAAAAGCAAACTACAACCCTATCACAATTCCTAACGTATTCAAACTTATTTACAGAAAACTTATGTTTTCAACTTATTTGAGTAGCCATTTTATAAAACTGTATGAAAGGTGGCATCTTATTCAATAACATTATTTATGAGATTGCCAAGTGGTCGAAAATCTACCATAATTCATAAAATTTAAATTTTAATCCTATTGAGGTTCTTCCGTCTTCTTCTATAATTCTTGGATATAATTCTTTGGATTTTGTTATATACCTGTTATGAATTAATTTTGGATTGGTGCAGTTCTTCGCCATACAAGTTTTAAAATTTGGTATCAGTTGTAGAAGATTCTTTGCACCAATTTTAAAATCTTTTTGATTCTCAATATATCAATTGTTGATTAAATGTTTAAAAAAATGGACCGACGTTATTAGTTGGTGAACTGAAAAATACAAAATAATATTAATTCTATTGGTGCTGTTACTTTTGAAGTTGTGCAGTTGCAGTTAGATTGATAACTTTTGGCACCATCTTCATAAGTACCAGCACCAATAGAATTAATATTATTTTGTATTTTTCAGTGCACCAACTAATAACGTCGATCCATTTTTTTTGTAAAAACTATTTATTTCACACTTTTGAGTGTAACCGTAGAAAATGTTCATAGTATATGTTGCTACAAATAATTAGGTCTTTCATGTTGTACCCTTAGAATTTCAATTTTCGAAAGAAATCGCGCTCTCCACATAGCAAAAATACATATATTTGAGAATTTAACATACCTCTAGCTCGAAAACCGTAACTCTTTTAAAAAAATGCTCAATTTAAATGTTTCCCCCCCTTCGGGGGCGGTTTTTGGAGGGATGAGGATTTCGGATTTACGTTTTTATGAAAACGGGACCATTTCTCAAGCCTCCTCTTTCAAATAAATCAAAAATCATCAAAATAGGAGCTCGTGTACTATATAAAAGGCGCGCACGAACCAAAAAAAAGCTCATAGTCGAATTGGATACCTCCTCAGTTCGGGGTTCGTCGGTCAAAGAACCGATTATTATTTCTTAATAATTGTATTTTCTGTAGGAAAATTTTGTTTTATGTAATGTGTTTATTAGTTACTTAAGCTAACCGCAACGCCACGGTGACCAAGCTTTATTTAATACGACCCAGGAAATCAGGAAAACCACTTTCAACAGGGGTGCTGAGTGGGTGAATAAATGGTCGTGTCCACAGCAGTGTCTGATTACCATTCGCTTAGTAACCAGTAATTGAAAATTAGTATCTTGTGGACACGGCTGATTACTGATGCATCGCTTAGCATTATTTTCTGTTCATTATATTTATAATGAATAAGATTATTTGGTAAAGGGAACGGTAGGTGTGTATAATGGAGAAATAGCTGAAATAAAAGATAGGTTATGTTACAGTATTGTTTACTGATAGCTGTCATATTAAAGACGTCAACTTTTTGATTACTCATTACTAAGCGATTGGTAATCAGACACTGTTGTGGACATGACCAATCTATGCACAATGTCACATTTTTAGGCGAAAAAAATGTGAATGTTGATGGATTTTTGTTGAGAATATAGAATTAAAAATACATAATAAAAATAAATCTTGAAATGATGAGATCTACCGAAATGTTTAAAAATGAAAGTGAAAGTTTTAAATTGAAACATTTACAATTATATTGCAATGCTTGTTATATAGAATGAAGGGTAATATTCGCTTCGATCGCGATTATTTGTAGAGTTAAAACTCACCTATTGCAGGGTGTGATCTTCTGGTGGATACAATACTGCCACTGCCTGCCAAAAAATGTGACTTGTGATATATGGGAAAAGTACATTGCAAATAATAAATTTAAATTTTATGGCATACTTTAGAATGGCTTTCATTGCTTTTATATTGATAAAGAACTTTATTATTATAAAATGAACGTAAACTATACCTAAGCTGCTGTTTCTGAAATAAGTGGAATACATTTTCGAGCCTAACTTCATAACGGAAGGAATGATCTTCACGAAACCCTAAAAATTTTAACATGGGAGCATCTCTCAAACATCCTCTTCCAAATGAAAAAAGAATCATAAGAATCAGTGCACGTTTACCTACTATGCGAACCGAATATAGCATACAATAAAATACCTCCTTCTTCGGTCAAGTCGGTCAAAAAAAAATATATGATTTTAATTTTTATAAAATGTATGATGAAAAAAATGCGTAGCTCATTCGATCCTTTATTCATTTTCAATATTCTTGAATTAATTAATCTAATAAGTAGGTACTTACATATTTATTTATCTCAGCCCTTGACAATATCTACAATAATAACATTCCTTCTTTTCACGGATTATGTCTTTTATTTTAAGACGCAGCTTATGTTTTTATCACCAGTTGCTTGATCTACAAAATAATCTTCGTTGGACTCCCTTCTATAACTGAAACTTCTAACAACTGGTTATATTATTAGACATCTCCAAGGTAGTTGACTATCGCTAATATATATTTTATGCTTCTCATTATAATATTTCCATTATAGATTTTTCTCCAGTTCCTATATTACGAAATCTATTCCGAGTATTTTTTTCTGTCAGCTTGAGAATCTAATTTATCACATTAATACATGGGATTTATTCAAACATAGAATATTATTAATTAATATTAATGTGTCTATGCATCTTTGGCCATTGACAAAGATATTTTTTTACAAAGTACCTATTCATTAACAATATTTTCTACTTTATTTGATTAAGGGAATTATTGCCGTTTAAAAAGATCATAACTGTGGAGAGGTTTTCAATGGAGACAAGGTTAAGGTTTCCTCCATATTATGTTGTTGGCGTAATGTTTGGTATTGCTGGCACTCGGCTAGGATGTCTTGCTATTTTTGCATCCGCTGCACATGAGTGGATTCGCTGATGTCATTATGTGCCCATGGGTAACTCGCATATGACCTACTCTTAGTCTTCTGAAGATGATTTTTTGTGGGTTAGACGTGTTTGAGTTTGGTGTTTTGTATGCTCCAGTAATTCTGCCACGACTTGTACATTATCTTCCTTCAATGACGTTTTAGATCTGTTGAGACCTTGGAGTGCTCAAGAAGCTGGCCTCCTTTGTGGTTTAATCTTCTAGATCGTTAGGTAACTATTCTACCGACATAGGAGGGGACCCTCCTTCAGGTTATGCTTACAGATTGTGTTTATGGCACAATTCGAGGATATCTTGAAACAACGGATGTGGTGAGTATTTGTTTTGTATCGAAGTCAATGAGGATAATGACTTGGTACATATTGCTATGGATTTGTTTTTACTCCCTTGAATAGTCAGATCCATACAGTTATATGCTATAGAGTGTGTATACGCTGCAGAGATTGGATATGCAAAACGAGTCTATTATTTCGTTCGTTGTGACAGCACATCCTACGTTTCTGTCATCTCGTGAGGAATCTATAAAGAGTACCTACTGCTCTATAATTACTCGAAAGGATGATTTCATTGCATAGGTTTTTGAGTTGGTACAACTCTTGGTGTCTCCTTCTTGCTCCTTGTTGCATAATACCTAAGCTGTTGACGACAGGCGGTTTCCTGATCCAGGGAGGGGTTTTTGGTGCGTATGCTCGGATAGTATCGCCAAGTTAATCTTCTGTCGAACGTCATAGTATTTTTCCTTTGCCAAAAGGTAATCTGATCATTAGCATAGCGTATTGACAGATTGATAACTGAGGTGGAAATATGGTTTATGGCTATAAGAAAAAGAGTTGCGCTATTAACCGATCCTTGTAAAGGTTTGAGATAGAGATGTTTTTCCATTAATTTTTACACTGAATGAGCGTTCAAATAGGAAGTTTTCTATAAATAGTATTATGTTCCCCATTATATTCAAGCTTTGTAATTTTTTGCTAATGCTAGGCTTCGAGGTGGTGCTATTTCTCTTTGAAAAAGAAATATGTTATCTATAGAACTGCGATTTGGACTGAAACCCTGGGCTTTATCCATATAGTTGTTTGTTTCCTAATTCCAGATGAGGCGTTTATTTATGATTTCTTCAAGTAATTTACATAGTAAGAACTTCAAGGATATTGGTCTATTTAAGTTAGGATCGGATGTTGATGATTCAGACTTTTTGAATGGGATTATGAATGATTGTCGCCAGGAAGATGGGAGTTGCTGTGTGGCCTAGATTAAATAATAGAGTTCAAAGATTTTGTCAATTGAGGTATGAGGTCTGAACTGGCAGCAGAGTTTTTCATAGTTGAGAGGGCTAATTGGAGTTCTGTAAGTGTTAACGGTAGGTTGATTTCATTATTGTTTTTGGACAGAATGGGTATTATGTTTTGTATGTGGTTTGGAGTGCTGAAATTCGTGTTTTTCGTGAGAATGTTTTGGCGAAGATGATAGCTATGTGTTGATTATCTGTGACATTACTCCTTTCGTGAAGGAGACCAGGCATTTGACGTGACATGTTTCCTCCTCTCATTTTTGTTATCTTGCTCCATTCTTGTGTTGGGATATATTAACAGTTATCGTGTGGGTGTACTGGTTCCAAGATTATTTTTTGCTGGTATATAAAGTATATAAAATCTTGTTCATTGTGTGTTCTGCAATATTTATTCAGAGCTTTCTACTTCTTAAACAAATAATTGGCAACTAATAGTTTGCGAATTGTTTGTGTACATTTATAAAACTGTTGTTTATCTTTGTAACTCAGTTAGTAATAAGTAAGTGAATGGTTAATTATAGAGTATCGATTTGTCGACGTGTTTTTCAGATTTGATCGTTATACATAGACTTGTTGGTAGTCTGTCCATCCAAAAAAACATATTGAAATAAATTAGAGAAAAAATATTCCATAATAAAAGTGTTGCATCTACAGTTTGATATCTCAGTTATCTTGATAGATTTTTTAAACATTAATTATAAATACAGTAGTTTCGTAACGTTACAACGTTATGTTTTTTAAATATATATTACCCTATAATATATTATCTCGGATTTCAATGGTACTAATTTTCCCCATTCCGTCAATTTATTAGTTTATTCTGGGTACTTTTCAAGAAATGGCCACTTATATGAAAAAATCTTATCGTAGAAAAGTTACCTTCAAACTTTTGATCTTATTCCGGCTAAACGGTTCACCCTACGACGAAATTGAATAAGGCCATGGATGTTTGCACGTTATAAAAAAATCTGATCACACTATTTTTATATTCGATGGATTCGTTTGACAGCGACAGCGGTAAGAAAGTCTTGCTTAAGTTTCAGTCCTTGCGTGCAAAATACATATTTTCAGCTATTGGTCAAAATTCTAGTAATAGTTTTTATCGCTATAAATATAAATAAAATATATTAATATAATATTACCAATGTTAAATGAAAAAAAGAACATTTTGTAGATCACATTTTATTTTGTCAAATAGCCAGCAGATAATTATTTTTTACATTTCGAAGCTGCATTGAACTGTTTTTCAAGTTATATTGTGTTCTTTGAACTTGAATAATTATACAATGGGGCCATTGATATTAATTCAACTTAACATTTTTTGAATTTCCATCACATCCTTACCCTTTGTTTCGGGAAGACAGAAAAATGTGAATATAAACGAGAGTGAACAAAATCCAGCAAAAATCCAAAAACAATATGCAGTACCGAAAAAGTCTTCAACAATTGGAAAACCAAAACCTAGTGTCGTCGAGAATATTGATGCTAATATTAACATTTTTGAAATGGCAGTCGACCTGACATTACTGGGGAATATTTCCGATGTTATAGTTCCTGGAAGAGGACCTAGGCCAACGGCGTAAGTCATAAAGAACATTATGATACTTCCAACTGGTAGCCAGATTATTTTGTGCAGATAAGCAAACTTTATGGATTTGAGGTAGAAATATAAACCAAGATTGAAGAGAGAAAGGCTGGTCCCTAAAGAGGACATCAACATCAAGGGTCGTCTACCCAATTTCTCAACTACCAGCGATGACACGAAAAAGAAAATAATCTTAACCATGATAGCAATAATGGCAACAACATCCCCGGTTATGCCTATGCGTGCTTCATCGAATATGGGTGCCATGAAAGACATGATTAATACAATACCGGTGGTTATTTGGAATATATTCACACCCAATGAAATAATAAATGCTCTCCTGAATGGTTTATCACGCATCAATTCAATAATATTGATACTTTCTCGATGCGACTCTTTGAGCATACTTTGTATTTGAAGATAATCTTCTTCAATGTTACGGGAGCATTTGCTTCGAAGTTTTTTCAATGCTTTAACAGTTTTTCTCCTTTTTCCATTGGCTGCCAGATGTATAGGTGATTCGGGTAGGAAAAATATCAACAACAGAAGACTGATGATACCAGGAATGGCGCAAATAAGAGAGAACACTCTTATTGAGAAAATGGGGCCAATTAAACATGCAAACAGATTTCCAACGGGAAAAAATACAAAATTTAATACACTCAGTTTACCTCTATTATGATTTTCAGAGACTTCTGTGATGTATATAGGCAATACTGACATGCCACAGCATACACAGATACCCACAAAAAATCTTGCTAGAAAGAATAGGTATACATTGCGACCAAATGCTAAAATTATGTATGCAATGGTATTCAAAATTCCAGTCAAGATGATGCTATTCTTCCTGCCGCAGATTTCGAGTACTCTTTCCAATATAATTGATCCAAAAATACTTCCGAATGGAACCAATCCAGATAGTACTGACGTTTCATAAGTACTTATAGGTGATGAGAGAGGATTTATGTTCGTATCCAAGGATTTAAGCTTTTTCATTACAGGTGAAGTCCAGATCATGGAACTGCCAATGGCCATACTTGACAAGCCCACTAAAAAAAAAAGATAAAAATTGGTAGGTAATATATATATATATATAATATTTACGATTTTGTGGAGTCCCATAAAATCAGGACAGAGAAGATCTAGAACATGAAAACAAAAGGTACCTAAAAAGGATTTGGAATGGCAATAGGCATATAAAATCGGGCGTTTTAACTTGATGTATACTAATAATTTTTGGAAATGAGCTCCAAGATTTGAGCTCTTTGTCATATACAATGAATAAAAGTCTCAAATTATAACCTCCATCCTCTATCCACCAAGGTTTTTACTGATAGATGAGCATATCAGATGATGAATAAGATATCTTTGCGAGTAATAAAAGCAATAAAAGTATTGTAAAAATTCATTGTTGTTCTTATTCATAGAGTATCTTATTTTTATGAGGTTATATAGATCAATCAGTATGAGCAAAAATGATGATTTTTAATGTTCCACATAGACATGTCAATACATTTCACCCGTAATTTTAGCGAAATATAGCAATAGTAATGGATTTTTCTTATACAGGGTACTACAAAAAAGGTGGGCTGGCCGTGCATAGTCTTATTATTTACACCATAACGATCATAAATGTTCATTCACAAACATTGTCTAAGATGGTGCGTTTCTGAGTTATGGCCATTTAACCTAATTTAATCAGGTAAATGTATCAAGAAAATTAAATCAACTTAGCTCAAACTGGCAGATATTTTCAAATGCAATAGCTCATTCATATATCTACCATAATTTCAATAATAATCACACAATTTAGGATAATTTCAAAATCTTACATGCCGAAAAGAAAGGATTAAAATTGAATTTACTTGATTAACCTCCGCAATGACCAGATCGATGAATTGTCCAGCCCCTTACTTTATAATTATTAAGATTAATGTTAACCATCTTTATTATTTTATTATTTATTTATTATTTTATTAGGGGGCTCGCTACCTAGTACCGTAGTTCCATAATTTCTCTTAAACTATTTATCCTCTTAAGGTAAAATTTTGTATGCTTACTGAAAAGAGTATGGAGAATCGCGAATCACATAGGAAAAATGAGTTGAAAACTCTGTTATTACTTTCTTATTGAAAATAAAAAATATGATCCGTGATTCTACAGTGGATTCCAGGCATATTTGTTCCTTGAAAATAAACTATCTTTCTAAAACCAAAAGAGTTATAGTGGAACTACATTTTCAGCTAACTATTGCTGTACTGTTCATTAAAACTACCTGTAATACACTTAATAAGGGTTGTCGGATATTATATCATATAGATCAACCTTCATGCTTCACCTCGAGGACGTTAACAGAAAAATTCATCAAAAACGATCAGCTGGTAACGAGGCCCTAGATTGTTTTATGGTGTTTTAGTTTTAATTTACTAAGGATTTCCATCAGGTAACAGCCAATACAGTTGTAACAAGATTTCTATATCAAATTAATTTCGGAATTGGAGAAAAGGCGTAAGGAACTTCGTTCTTTGCGGAAGTCTGCCGACCGCACAACTTTTTTTATTACTATAACATCATTGTATGACATCTAATAAAATTGAAAGTTGTATATGAATGGAAGACTTTCGACACGCGAGAAGCTTCAAATGCAATTTCACACCAAAGGTTAAGAGTGGGTTTAATATGTTTATTATATTTCAATACTATATGCGCCCATTGCTAGTCATACTCTCACACGAAAGGTTCCGTACCATTGTAAAAACAGAATTCCACTGTCTACCTATTACCGTTCATGAGATACAGACGGCTGACAGACAGACGGACAGATGGATTTAGTATTTGCTATTATAACGAAAATAGAAATATCCAGTTTGGGAAAATTTCAACTGGGTACCTATTACGGTGAATAAGACTCAGCAGTAGGTCTCCGTTTTCATCAAATGGGTAGGGACCCCTAAAAACCAAACACAGATCAGACCATTCATTCACTCATATTGCTAATGTAAGTTGACTGCAATTTTTCAAACTGAGAAATAAAAAACAAAGACAAATTCTTCAATAAACGAGCACTTCGTGTGACCACAAAGGTCATTTGATTGCAAATAAACAAATTCTATTTTAAAAACCAAATAATCCTTTGCAGTTAAATTCATTTAAACTTAAGATTGTTATCCTGCGAAAGATAATAAGTAATATCAACAGCTCGATATTAATTCAAGAATTCTATTTGCTTTTTTTTAAAAATGGAATAAGGTGATCTTACCTGTTATTGCTGTAAAATATAGAAATAAACTGCTATCATTTTCTCGCTGAGTTTCCACATCCTCCTTTTCTTTAGTCAATGGCATGTAAACTTCATTGTCAAATTTACCAATTGAAGAAGATTTTTCCTTGATATCAACCATTTCTGAAGAATCAAAAATGATAAGGCACAATATCCTTTCATAAGTAAATTTTCACACATGACACATTAAACGCGGATAAATAGTTAGTTATATCACTCACTGTTAAAATTTTCGAATATCCTTTAATAATATCTAATAAAAAAGTTTATGGCAATTTCTCTGTCGTAATTTTATGTCATTTGAAGTCTGAAATAGGTATTACTAGCTGTTACCCTCAACTTCGCCCGCGTGGAATTTATTTTCATAATAATATTTTCAAATGGAGATGATTTTTTTCCTGACATCCGATTTAAATGAAACAAAGTCTATATTGCGTTCAGTAAAATCGTTATTTTTTGTTCTAGCACCTGTTTTCTAACGTCCCCTTTCCATTTTTTGATACATACTTACCTACCTTCAATGTACAGAAACCCCGGACTCTACTGTTTTGTTATATTTATGTATAGAAATTAACATAAAAGAAATTTGAAATAATATGTAAGGGACTATTTAAACGATTTCCATTTCATAATTCACAAAGTATATGTGTTTATTGAATATTATGAATATTTACTCACTAAAGTACCATAGCAATTAGAGAAGATTACACTCTTATTGTAGTTCTGGCGATTATTTAAAAAGTACTTACGAATATTTTGATAAGAACATCTTTTTGGCAATTGAAAAGATAAGCATCCATTTAGAAATGGTAATTAGTTATTTTCATTCCACTTAGTTATCCAAAATGTAACAGGATAGAAGAAAATTTATATTTATCAAGATGATAGTGCATTTACATTTGAATTTGTAAATAATGATTGTATAGCATTTTAAAGTTTTGGAACTCATGTTTGGTATCGTAGAATTATTTGTCTAGCTAAAATGAAGAATTACATAATAAAGACTGTCTCAATAAGAGTCCTGAATAAAATGTTTTGGAAATCACATTTCTTTCAAATTAAGGTAAATATATTTCAGCGTGAGAAGAAATGTGATAAAATATGAAATGCGGCGATTAGTACAGTCAATGCGTCAATTTTTTTCGGAAATTGCCGAGCTATGTTTCCAATATTGTATATCGTACGGGAAAAAAGTATGTTCTTTTCGGAAATTTTTTTTGGTGCAAAAACGCGGTACTTTGGCATTATTTACCTACTGAGAATTTCGTCTAAGAACATCAAACATTACACCCAAATTTATTGTACAATATTTTTTTCCCAGAAACTCCATTCCAAAAAAAAATCAAAAACTTTTTGATTTTAGAGAACTTTACGGTAAACTGAGGTTCCCAAGAAAATATTTAAGGGCAGATTAACTGTATTAAAATGGCCACCATGAAACATCCGGCATGGTCATTCTTTTCATAAAAATCTGGATAACTATGCTCTATTTCAGCAATAACGTGCCGTATCTTTTCTTCAAGCCGGTCAACTGAAGGTATACATCTTTTCCTTCATGTAGCCCTTAAAGAAAGAAGTTAATCTGCGTAAGATTAGATTAGTTACTGTCTTTTTCTTGAGCTGTGTAGCAGGTGGCACCGTCTTGTTGGGAAAACATATCATCCACATCAATTTGATACAGTTGGGGCTACAAACACCTAGTTAACATTTCACTTTACCGCACATTATTCATGGTTAGCTCATTTTCAGCTGCACCAAACACTTGGATGGTTTTCAGCAACCGGAGTGTCTGCTTATCTATATACCCATTCTTCTGAAAATGTGTCTCATCTGAGAACATTATTTTCCTTGAGAAGTTCGCATCAACTTGTTGGTGGTCCAGCACCGAATCAACGAATCCACGGCGCTGCGCATTGTCGCTTGCCTTGAGTTATCGCTTCAATTGATGATGAAAGTGATCTCTGTCAAAATTCTTTTCAGACTGAGCCTGGTAATGTTCCATTTTAACCAAGATGCCTAATGGGAATGGCTCTATTGTCTCGAGTTTTTTAATGAATCAGCGATCAGTTGACTCATTTATGCCCGCAAAAGTTCTACTTATTCAGCGAACTATTTCAAAGGTAAATGACATAATATTTCTGATGCTTGTTAGAGACAGCGCTTTTCAAACACTTTTATAGCGGATGTACTCGAAACGGTATCAACGTTATAGTCAAATTAAATTTATTTTATTTGTAATGTTCTATCCTTGAAACTAAATGAACATATGCTCTAAAGTTCTATTTATATTTTAAAATTCACTGTATTTTTCCATAAGTTGCTTGAGTGTGTCTTCGTCATATAATCTTATTATGAAACTGCAAGCTGTAGACTATACTCGATTTAAAAAAAATCTCTAACTGAAAATACATTGCATCTACCCAAGTGACCAATATAACCTCAACCATTTGGAAAACTACCATTTGAAGAAGACGATTTTAATTTTGTGCCACCTCATTATCGAAGAATCTAGATTTCACTCAAGTTAATAAGAAAAAAACTTGTATGTGGAAACACAAAATACATTCAGTCTTTTTTATTTATTCCTCTGTTCCGTATTTGTAAAATTAATAAATCACCCTGTATTTTGCGTATAAAGAACGATAGACCCTTAAATATAGATTATAAGAAGAAGCACCACGGCGTCCTACATCTAGCCTTATGGTATGCGCATTTCCCAATGAATCACCCAGTATATGAGCCGAAACATTATAACAAAATATTTCCAACATTGTTGTTTTTAAGTGTCGATTTCATTATTCTTCTTCTTATAGATAAAAAAGCAATGAAATACAGTTTCCATTGGTTAAAATAAATCTTAGCAAATTTTAAGTCGCTCGGTGAGCATTTGTCCAAATTATAACCCACCACCCGTTCTTTGTGTGGAAGAGCAGAACATTACTTTTAATAAACATACGTCTTTTAAATCAAATTCGACCAAAGTAAGACAAGGTAAAATAAAACCCTTAACAGTGTTTTTGTACTCGTATATAATTTTGAAAATCTATTTATTTCTATAATATTTTTGATCACATCATTAATTACATAAAATATTGATAATTCATCATCTGCATTGCAGATGATAAATTTCATTAATCTAATCATTGAAGAGAAATAAATACAGGATCCTATTTTTATTGGAGTATTTTTGAGAAACAAGTAAATTGTTAATGTCCAAAATATGAAATGTATGCTAAGAGCTCCTTTGCCCCAAAAATTGTTTCGGACATTTGGGCGTATTCTTAAGTGAAACGTTAATTTTTATGGCCCTTTAAAAAATAACGTACCCTATATCTAAACAGCTGTTCTGTAATCATCATCCAATAATTTTAAGGCCTGAATAACCAGGCGTTAATATTATTGTCAGACATTAAGTTTAACATATTGAGAAACATATTTAGGGCAAGAGTATTCTTTAGACTTTAAATTTTCTAGGGGCATTTAGAGATAATTTTAGAATACAAATTATGGTATTAGATGGATATAATTCAAATGTATATATGAAACTTTAGTTAAGTACTTGACAAATGAAAGATTATCAAAACTACAAATTTATCGGCACCTCGGAGAATATTTATCGGATGCTTTTAAATATTAGAATTGAGCGGATTCACTACATTCAACAAGTTCAAGCTTACGGAATAGCAATTTATATTGAAAGCATAAAATAATAACGTCCGATAATTTTCACGGTTGTCCTACTGAATTGACTTAAATGTTATTAAAAAAGTTGTGTTACTCTATCAAAAAATGGCCTTGATGGTACTAAATAAGCTCATATTCTGAGAACTGATTGAGAAAATAAAAATATTTTTTTCGATTGTATTCTCCGACAATGTTTTTGAGGAATAGATGCTTTCCAAAACCCTAGAGTCAAGGAAAAAGTCTTGAAGGAAAAATCTCCACTTCCCAGAATTTTTGCAAATGAAATAGTTGTCCAACTCAACATAATGAATTGATATACAAAGTCTCTATAGAGCGGCTTTGGTTGAATAAACTTAGGTGTTGGCCCAAGCAACAGTACTTAATGCAATGGATTACAATGATTTCTAATACCTAATTTCTATTTCATATTTTAGATTTTTCAACAACTTGTGTTGTACTCTGCGAACTATATACCTAATTGAATTGTTATTTAACTTAACATTCTTTGAATTTCCATCACATCTTTCCCCTTCGTTTCGGGAACACAGAAAAAAGTGAATACAAATGAGATTAGACAAAATCCAGCAAAAATCCAAAAACAATACGCAGTACCGAAAAAGTCTTCAACAATTGGAAAACCAAAACTCAATGCAGCCGCGAATATCGATGACAATAATAATATTTTCGAGATGGCAGTTGATCTGACATTACTAGGGAATAATTCAGAGGTTATTGTTGTTGGTAGAGGACCAAGGCCTAGAGCATATGTCATGAAGAACATTATGATACTTCCAATTGGTAGCCACATGATTTTGTGAAGATAAGCAAATTTTGTGGATTTGAGATAGAAATATAGACCAAGATTGGTTAGAGAAATACATGTCCCTAATGAGGAGATTAACATCAATGGGCGCCTACCCAATTTCTCAACTACCAGGGATGCCACGAAGAAGAAAATAATTTTCACCATGATAGCTATAATGGCAACGAAATCCCCACTTATACCTATGCGAGCTTCGTCAAATATGGGTGCCATGAAAGACATGATTAACACAATACCGGTGGTTATTTGGAATATATTCACACCCAATGAAATAATGCATGCTTTTCTGAATGCTTTATCACGCATCAATTCCATGAAATTGATACTTTCTCGATGCGACTCTTTGAGCATATTTTGTATTTGAAGAAAATCCTCCTCAACGTTTCGCGAGCATTTGTTCCGAAGTTTTTTCAATGACTTGATTGATTTTCTCCTCTTTCCAATGGCTGCCAGATGTACTGGCGATTCAGGTAGAAAAAATATCATCAACAGAACACTAATTATACTAGGAATTGCACAAAGAATAGAAAACACCCTTACTGAGAAAAAGGGACCAATTATACATGCATACAGGTTTCCAATGGGAAAAAATACAAGACTCAGTACACTAAGTTTACCTCTGTTGTGATTTTCACATACTTCTTGGATATATATGGGCATAATAGATAAACCACAGCATATACAGATGCCCAAGAAAAATCTCGCTAGAAAAAATAAGTATACATTGCGACCGTACGCTAAAATCAAACATGCAATGGTATTCAAAACGCCTGTAAAGATGATGCTGTTCTTTCTGCCGCTGATTTCCAGTACTTTTTCCAATATTAGTGATCCAAAAATAATTCCAAATGACACTAATCCAGTAAGTATTGATGTTTCATAGGTGCTGATGGGTGATGAGAGAGGATTTAAATCTGGATCCGAGGATTTGAGATGTTTCATAACAGGTGATGTCCAGATCATTGAGCTGCCAATGGCCATGCCAGACAAGCCCACTACAAGAAAAAAAGGAGAGCTAAATATTGAACCTGCAAAATCTTTATGTAATATGGAAGTGGTGTTCCACAAGTTGGAAAAGCATAAAATTTGGACCAAGAAAGAGTTTATGGTAGGGTATTAAGAGGGATGTAGATTAAAAATTGTATTGGAGAGTGCTACAAAGAAGTTTACTCAAAATTTTTTTCTCCACTCACCAAGGTTCTCACGTTAGAATATCTTGTAAATAAGTAAATAATACATTTTAGGAAGTGAGTCATATTGAAAACAGTATCATCAACTTTTTGTTTATTTTTAAAGTTTTTAAGTTTTTCAAAATATACTGACTGTACAAAATTTTATTGTTATTCAAAATAAGTAATAACAAATTCATATTGTAGAGTTTATTTTTAGAGATTAGTTTGAAAGTTGAATAAAACCTTTCTTTTAAGTAGATCAAGCTAAGTAGAAAGCTCGAAATGTTTCGATTACACATATATATTTTTAAGAATCTGAAATTAAATGATTTAGTAGATATTGAGCAGATATTCGAAACTACCCAGAGAAGAATTTTGGAAAAAAGTACTGGAAAATCAATGCGAAAATCATAAATTACTGAACCTTCCCATATGAACTTGACTCACAATTGATCAATTTTATAAAACATAAGAAAATGTTTTTTATTTTTCAAAAAATAATAGTAATTAATAGAGAAACTTATGAAGATTTGAGACAAGAAATCTAAAAATATAACAAGAGATTTCACACAAAATTTGTGGTGCAAATATGTGTATGAATAAAATTTTGTTACCGACTTCCAAAAAAATGATGTATAAACTTCGTTTTTATGTTTGCTTTATTATTTATGACTGTTTGCGCGTTTTGCATAGTAAAAGTACTCCGATTTTGATGATTTTTAATTTATTTGAAAGAAGAGAGTTGCGAAAGTTGAAGAAAATAGGTAAATATTATCCGAAAACGTTTAAATTGAACATTTTTTCAAAAGAGCGACGGTTTTCGAGTTAAAGCAATGGTATAAAGACTGAAATTTGTGTATTTCCACTAAATAGAAGGGGCAAAATTTTTTGCGAAGAATTGAAATATGAGACGGCCATATTAAAGATAAGATTATATGTAGCAACAATGAAATTGGACATTTGCCAAAAAAAGTTACTGTTTTCGAGTTACAGCAGTGGTAAAGTCTGAAATATGTGTATTTCCGTCGCGATGTTTTCAGATCTCTGAATAATACTCGTCAAGTACAAGCAATGAATATATATATATATAAATAGGTAATAGAATAAATACTATCTTCATTTTCATGACTAATGTTACTGTCAAAATTGTGAAATAAATATTTTTTACCAAAAATTGGACCGACTTTATTACTTACTGTACTGTACTGTACGAAAAAATACATTGTATCATACCAAATAATAAAGTCGCTTCAGTTTTTTTAATACTTTTCTTAGTAACAAGGAATATAAAGACATGATAACATTCTCAAATTACTTTTACCTGCTCTTTTCTTAGGAATGTAAATTACAGTATTTACATTCCGTCGTCTAGGAAAATTAATACACGAATAATATTTGCCATTCCACTATGGTAACGGTAATTTCATACGTAGTTTTAGTATCATTCTAAAGTAGTGCCGAACTACTCTTGTCTGTGAATAGCAATTTTTGTATACTTGGATCAGATAGTCATATCTATCACCTGGCAAAGGTTATTTATATTCAGTTAAAACAGAACTTTCAAAGTTTTTTTTTATTCGTTTAGTTACAAATTTTGAAGCATGTCAAACATCTAAAGCTAGTCAGTCTATAGCCATAATTTACGTAAAATGTAAAGCTTAACAAAAACGTACGAAGAACCGACAAATGTTGTTGCAAGATGATTTGATATAAAAGGAAATATTGTTACGAATAGAAGCGCTTAATAAAATCAGATAATAGACTTTGGAAACAAAAGCTCTCATGTTAATCGGTAAAATTGAAAAACGCTGTTGAGTCTAAACTGCAGAAAAGGAATTCTGCTATCTCATGAACGACCATTTTTTGTGATCATAGGAGAAAAAGAGAATATCTATAATCAAAAGATTTATATTACAATAAAAGTAAAATACGAAAGATTTAGTGGGTATATTTTTTAAGGTTCTAACCTGTTATAGCCGTAAAATATAGAAAAAGATTATCATTTTTAAGCTCGGCTTCGACATTCTTCTTGTCTTCGGTCAACGGCTTATAAACTTCATTATTGACTTCTTTCCCATTCAAAGAAGATGTTTCCTTGATTTCAACCATTACTCACTATTGCTGATGTATCAAATCTTATTGGACAATTTACGTTGGTGTATAAAATCTCATTGCAAGATAAAATATATAGATACACAATGAATTATCTTTCAAAACTCACTATTCAAGTCTTTGAATGTTGTCAGCACTTTCGCTGTTGTAACAATATCGGAATTCTTAATCAAAAAATTATTGAATTTTTCAAAAACATTCCTGTTAACAATTATCTAAAATATTCATCAAAATAACCACTAAAAGTACTTAAAACTCTATTTTTCCATTTCGCAACCCGTCAGCATAACTACTAACTATTATTAAACACTTTTTATATTTACTCAACAGATCTATCAACAAAATACTTCAATACCAGAAGTTTACAATTGCATTATAGACGTAAATAAGATGGTTATAATTCATTATGTGATAAGAACCTTTTGTATTCTTTAAGCCTATTCAATAGATAAGGAATGTCTTGGAGAGTATCATATTTAGATTTTTCCATTAAACTCCGAACAGAACTATCGTGATAGTAGTAAATTCATATTTAACATGCTGATTTTGCGTTTATGATTGAAGTTATAAATAGCATTTATATATTTTAAAGCTTTGAACTAATGTACGTACCATTCTTATATACAGGGTGCTCTTTAATATCATCAACATACGCAAGGTGGTAATTCTTTGACATATTATTTACATTTATATAGAAACGGTTTTTAAAACGCCTTGCAACGTTGTCCGATGCCCTTCTTCCATTCGTTTCTGTCGTTCCATTGGCCCTGTCTCAGATCTCTGGCGCTCATAGCTTTAGTAACCCTCTCCATCCATGTTTTTTTTTGGTCTACCTTGCTTCCTGCCTCTTGATGGTAGCTACTGCATGACCAACTTGGGCAGTCTGTTTTCATACATTCTCTGTACATCCCCGTACCATTTGAGTTGTTTTTCTCAATATCCGTCCACTTCCATGCGCTGCCTGACACCGTCATTTCTGATTCTATCCCTTCTAGATACCCCAAGAGATTGCCTAAGCTCATCCCTTTCTGTCGCGTCAAGTTTTGTTTGTTATTTTCAATGAATCTCCAAGTTTCTGCTGCATAGGTTAAATCCCATTTCTTGCATTCTTCATTAAGATTCCTTGCCTTGGTCATCGGCAAAATGAGTATATTATATAGACATTTCATTGCAAAGGTATATGTAAATGTAAGTTTACAAAAGTTTCTTTACTGATTGATCTAAAGGGGGTTGAAATTTGAAGACTATTTTCTTTTTTATAGCTCTTGCAGATTGGGAATGTGAGCCCAAACTTGGAATATAGGTAAAGCTGTAGAGCTTATATCGAGAGCATGCCAAATGGTTGTGAGAATTTAGGTACAGGGAAAATATTGTTTCGATGCCCCGTTTGATAGATTGTAGAGTAAAATATAATTTTCGATTTTATTTAGAAACGTTTTGGTCTCGTGTTGTTTGATTGTTTCTGCGACTGTGATAGAGAAAACAAATAAAAAACTATTT
Source organism: Crioceris asparagi (assembly GCA_958507055.1). NCBI lineage: Eukaryota > Metazoa > Arthropoda > Insecta > Coleoptera > Chrysomelidae > Crioceris > Crioceris asparagi. The sequence continues at coordinate 82,414,034 of OY293828.1, read as the reverse complement.
TCTGTCATTCTCAGGATAAAATTGAAATGGTCAAGTAGGCTCCATTTTTATTTGGATAATCTCTTGTTATTAATTTTAATAATTCGCATTTGAAATCGTAACTTATATCTGTGTATCTTTAGGAGGAGCTATAAAAATATAAACGACGAGCTGTAGCCAGTGTATAGATATATTTTTTAATTCTTATTATTTTTCCTGTCACTTTTAAGGAAAAATATTTAAAACAAAAATTATAGGTACATATTATATTTATAGCTTAGAGATATTTTTGACAAAATTCAATTATTGGTTAAATTTTGAGAGTTTTTTTCAAATTGTTCGGTGGCCATTTTGATACCCTTCTCTGTTTGCTTCGGGGGTTAAGAAACCTTTGACCTGAAAAGGTTTTTTTTAAAAAAATGAGGATAAAAGTTTTATTTTAAAAATTATATATTTGGCAGATTTCATCAAAAGGAGGAGGGAAACAATTCAATTGTACGTTTGCTTTTTTTAATGACTATTGAAAAAAAGTTGTCAGGTGCGAGTTGAGCTCCCGTGGATAGGTTTCTGAACATGGGACTTTTCGGTTAGGTTTTCGCAATATAGCTCTATATTCTGTATATATTTTTTTAAATTCCACAATCGAATTATATACCTACCTCCCCCGTTTGGGATGTCGGTCAAAAATGTAGCAATGATCAATTCTCGTCAACTTTCTTCAATTCTTCCTGGACTATAAACTTTAAACTTATAAAAAATAAATATGTTATAGTCACAATGAGCATTTGATGTCACATGATCTATAACAAAAAATCTTTCTTATTCCCTTAACAAAATCACCCCTCTTTGTATAAAAATTTCGTCAATTTATGCTAGACGAAATCGATGGGATCTTCTAACTGTGCATGTATAAATACTGAACTATTTTTTTTGTAGATTCGAAGAAAATATGTTGTGACAGACGTACTGACAACCAGATAGACAGATTATAAACTGATGCCACCTCTTAAATAAACTCACCATATGAGTCTCGGAGTTTAGATCAAGGCTTAAGATTTATTCCAATTGAGGCTAGATTGCTAGATAAACTGAAGAATCGGGAAGGAACAAGCCTAGAATTTATGAACAATGAAAGGGTATAAAAAAGCCTGAAATTTTGATGTTTGATAGGACAGGATTACATTACGTAGGTTTTGTCAAAACTTGTCACTTTGACAATCACCTGTCACCGACAGAACTACTATCGACTTTTGACTCCGACTGACTGATTCTATAGACTGGTCAAGAAGACTGGAAATAGGAGATTAACTCGCCCTAAAAATAGTGACTCATGATCGACGTGTATATATTTAAATTTTGACATGGCATTCATAGAGAATGATCTAGACTCTAGACGCTTGTAAAATTGACAATACTGAGAGAGAATGTGCTTCACATATCGGTTCTGGAAGGTTCGAGAATAGATAAATAAGGTAGATGCCAAAGCAAATAATAATCGTAAGTGTTAAAAAAGTCCTTGAATTGGATTGGAAATATTTACATTCGATTTTTTTTTAATGAACGACTGGTGTTTATGTTCACAGTGCAAGAGATTGTCAGGAAAACTGACGTAAGCTAACGGACAGAGGCATGACGCACTTGTTTACACTTAAGAATTCTAGGAAGTGAGATACAACAAATAGGTCTATTCATCCCGTCTTTTCTCAATATGCATCAATCAATTCTCAAATGTCAGAGAAAAACATTTGCACATTGGAAAAATAGACATTTTGACTGAAATTTAACTGACCATTGATATGGCCGTCAAATAGGGACTTAAAACATCACTATTCGCTAGGGTTACTGTAAATTGATAGATACGTCTTTTCAATTAACTTAAAATGTGTTTTAATGTACCACATAAATTATAACAAGTTGAAATAAAACCAGTGTTGTGGTATATTCAAGTACAGATACATATATAACTATTAATAATTTTTGCATATTCAGACAGGCTAAACATTTCTCATGTGCATTGCACATGATAATGCTCGATGATATAATCAGAGGCAACATAGGATAAATACAGAATTTTATTTGCAATCGAAATTTTGGAAACAGGTAAACACTTTTAAGTTTGTTCTAGCTGCAGCTCAGTCTAAGCTCCACCAATAGTCCCATAGTCGAGAGCATGCGCATTACAACTTCATACATTTATAATATTCTCTTCTTAGTTATAAATAAAATATATAATAATCTAAATTGTGGAATGTATAACCAAATTTTAATACCTCACTGGGCAATCTCATTTTATTCGCTGACCGGTTTCCGCAAAAACTCAGGCAAATTAAAATCAAAATATTCCAGAAAGTATAGAATTTTTAAAAAGAAGCTAGCTTGATGTAGATAAAATCAAAATTTATAATAATTTATTGAAGTTGTGTCTACTTGAGCATTCCCAAATAGCATCACTACACATTTTCAGATCGAAAATGTGAGTAGTGATCACCTACGGTGTATAAACCTGTATGGATATTTCGTAGCGCAAAGTCAATTGAAACATTCTATACAAACAAAAGATGATAATAGACACATATATACATTTTTTTACCAAGGCCTGGACAATTCATAACCAAAATTCAAAATCGTACAATTGTGTGTTTGAATTTTCCACTAACCACTTATATCGTACCTTAATTACTTATTTTTAAATAATTCTTCAAGATACATGTAAATTAAAAGTTGACCATATTTAAAAAAGTTTTTATATATGTCATTTGGAACCAATTTTTTCCAAGTTGAAACTAAAACATTCTATAATTTTTGTACCTAATATTGAATGACAATAAATTTCAATACATATATTTTGCATTTGAAAATAGTAACAAAGAAACTTCTAAATTAAGTAATGTCTTGGCTATAGGTTCAGCTTAGCATCTTTTGTATTTCCATCACATCCTTACCCTTTGTTTCGGGAACACAGAAAAAAGTGAATATAAATGAGATTAGACAAAATCCAGCAAAAAACCAAAAACAATACGCAGTACCAAAAAAGTCTTCAACAATTGGAAAACCAAAACCCATCGCCGTCGCGAATATCGATGCCAATATCGACATTTTTGCGATGGCAATTGCGCTAACATTACTAGGAAATAATTCAGACGTTACAGTAGGTGGAAGAGGACCAAGACCAAGAGCATATGTCATGAAGAACATTAAGATACTTCCAACTGGTAGCCACATGATTTTGTTAAGATAAGCAAAATTTATAGATTTAAGATAAAAATACAGACCAAGATTGGTTAAGGAGATACAAGTACCTAATGAGGAGATCAACAGTAATGGCCGCCTACCCAACTTCTCAATTACCTGCGAAGCCACAAAGAAGAAAATAATCTTAACCATGATAGCAATAATGGCAACAACATCCCCGGTTATGCCTATGCGTGCTTCATCGAATATGGGTGCCATGAAAGACATGATTAACACAATACCGGTGGTTATTTGGAATATATTCACACCCAATGCAATAATAAATGCTTTCCTGAATGTTTTATCACGAATCAATTCGATAAAATTGATATTATCCCGATGAGAGTCCTTGAGCATATTTTGTATTTGTAGGTAATCTTCCTCAACATTACGAGAGCATTTATTTCGAAACTTTTTCAGGGCGTCAACAGTTTTTCTTCTCTTCCCACTAGCTGCCAAATGTATGGGTGATTCAGGTAAAAAAAATATAAGCAACAAAATGCTGATGATACCAGGAACAGCACAGAGAATAGAGAATACTCTTACAGAGAAAACGGGACCAATTAAACATACATACAGATTGCCAATGGGGAAAAATATAGAATTCAGTACACTTATTTTACCTCTGTTGTGACTTTCACATACTTCTTGGATATATATAGGCATCGCTAATAGGCCACAACTTATACAAATACCTAACAAAAATCGTGCCACAAAAAATAGGTATACATTGCGACCAAATGCTAAAAACAGATAAGCAATGGTATTCAACATTCCCGTTAAGATGATGCTGTTCTTTCTGCCGCAGATTTTGTGTAATTTTTCCACAAATATTGATCCAAGGATACCTCCAAATGGCACTAATCCGGACAATATTGAAGTTTCATAAGTAGTGATGGGTGATGAGAGTGGATTTATTTCCGGATCCAAGGATTTTAAACGTTTCATTACAGGTGAAGTCCACATAATTGAGCTGCCAATGGCCATGCCGGTTAAACCCACTACAAAAAAGAAGAAGAATTAGTAATGATACGAACTGCAATAGTTTGTATGTGGTAGGGTAATGGTGTTTAGTATAGGAGTGTTAAATCAGAAGTTGACCAAGGATAAAAGTTGTAAAAATAAATAATAGAGTATCTTGGACTCGAAAAAGGATTGTAGATTACGAATCGCAAAATGTGGAAACGTATTTCAACGCAGTACACTTGCAAGTTGGAAATGTGTTTCAATACTGTAGGATGAGTTAAATGCTGAAAATACATCCTTCACTCAACAAAGTTTACATTTTAGATGATCTTCTAAGATCACAAACTCAAATGCGGATCTTACCGTATTGAAAATTCAAAAACTAAACTGATATGGGCAGCTTATCAAAGGAACTCCAGAGTAATAATATCAATTAAAGCACTAGCATTGTAGGTATTGCTGGTTTTATGAATTCATAAAGTAAATATTTAGACCAATGAGAAATTTCATTCTAATGAGGTTATATCAAAACTAGTGACACTCACCATAATTGTACATTGATGATCTGACAGAAGGTTCGTATAACCAATACCTTAGGTAGGTAACTAAAATTTCAATTCGACTTTAAATAATGTCTTAGAACTGGAACCATTGACGTACATAGTCAAATAACAATGACAAAATTAACACAAATACACCAACACATCTACTACTTTCAGCAGCTAATTGTTTCGCCAACAAAGTTGGCATCTTCAGGGGTAAACCTTTCACTTTGATGTGGACTTTAAATGTATACAAAACTGTAAGGTTTTTCGTTACATAGTACTAGTGGAGTGTTTCATCGCTAATTTTGAAATAAATAACATCAACTTCAGCGAAAAAGTGTGAAAACTCATTTGCTAGAGAGACACATAAAATAAAAATTTACTAGATGAATACAATATAATGTCGGCACAACACAAATTTCTATATCTACCGGTTAAGCTACGAAAAAATGTAATTAAAAAACACGAAATCCTTATATACCAGAAAATCCTTTGTGTACTTCATATTGGTTAATCTAAACTGATGGAGACAAGCTCTACCATTTCAATAAACGATCACTTCTTGTAATCACAGAATAAACACGGAATAACCATCATAACCTTTACCGATATATTACAATAAATGTGAAATAATAAAGATTATGTGTGGGAGTATTTTTTAAGTTACTCACCTGTCATAGCTGTAAAATATAGAAAAAGACTATCACGTTTAACCTTGCTCTCCACATTTTCCTTTCCTTCGGTCAATGGTTTGTAAACTTCATTGTCGACTTCCCCGTTTAGAGACAATTTTCCCGTTATTTCAACCATTGCTCACTGTTTTCGCCCACGTCAAGGTAAGTAAAATTTTATTGCAACAGAGAATATAAATTTATAATAATTTTCAGTGGTATAACACTATCTGGATTATTGACTAGAAAATTGTATTATACTCCATGATTTTCTTTGTTAGCAGTCATTTGAGATCTGTGGAATATATTGTAATAATATCTGAAAAATTTTAAACTCTATTTAAGCTACCTCTCAGTCCTTTGCATTTCGTAACTCATCAGCTTAACTATTTATTAAACACTTTGTATTGTTATATACTCAATAGGTCTATTCATAAAATACTAAAAAAAGATTACATTACTATTGTAGTCCTGAATAAGGTGATTACTATGAATATTGTGATAAGACATATTTTTATTCTTTTAACTCATTCAACAGATAAGCAAAATAATTGGGATGTGATATTTTTTAATGATCGACCTCCCAAACGGAGGAGTTACACATTTATATTTTGATGATTTAATTTGAAAGAGGAATGAGGAGAAATGGTCCCATATTAAAAAAATAAAATCCAACAATTCCTTTCCTTAAAAACTGCTCCAAAGGGGTGGAGGGGGCATTTTTTTCAAAAAAATAATTTGAGACGACAAAATTAATGAAAGGAATATATTCGACAACATTAATATTGGATATTCAAGAAAATACATTTTCCGAGTTACAGCAATAGTAAAGTGAAATATACTTTTTTATAAAAATCAGTACTGACTTTATAAGTTGGTAACTCCAAAATAATATTAATTGGTGCTTCTACATTGAAGTTGTTGCCAAAAGTCTTCTATTTACCTAGATCTGCACAATTTCAAAATTACCAGAAGCAATGAAATTAAGATTATTTTGAATATTTCAGTGCACCAACTTATAAATTATGTCCTATTTTTTTTGTAAAAAATGTGTTTCAACTACAATAGGCTATCACAAAAGGAACGGGACTATCCCCATGGGAAAGCAAATTCATTTTTAGCAAAGTAATATTGCAATTTTTTTGGTTTGCGTTTTATATAGTAAACGAGCTTCGATTTTGAAGATTTTTCATTCATTTGAAAGAGAAGGCTTAAGAAATAATCCCATATTCGTAAAAACGAAAATCCGAAATCACCTCCCCTCCGAGGGGGCAAATTTTCTCGAAAATCTGAGGTGGTATAATTAAAGATAGGACAATATCCGGAAACGTTTAAATTGAACATTTTTTCAAAAGAGTTGTTTTCGATATAGAAGCATGTTAAATTCTCAAATATCTCTATTTTTGCTATGTGGAGAGGGCGATTTCTTTCGAAAATTGTGTACCCACCTGAAAGTCATAATTATTGGTAGCAAATTTAAAATGAACATTTTTTCCTCAGAGTTACGGTTTTCGTGATACAACGGTGATAAAATGGTAACATCTAAAATACATATGCGTATTTCCGCAGCGGTGTATTGAAATCTCAATAATAACATTTACAAGCAAAGAATATACATGGGTAATAGGATAAATACTATCTTCATCTGATGTTACACTCAAAAATGTGAGATACATATTTTTTTACAAAAAATTGGACCGACGTTATTAGTTGATGCACTGAAAAATACAAAATAATATTAATTCTATTGATGCTGGTTCTTCAAAAGTTGGTGCCAAAAGTTATCAATCTAATTGCAACGGCACAACTTCAAAAGTAACAGCACCAATATAATTAATATTATTTTCTATTTTTCAGTGCATCAACTAATAACGTCTGTCCAATTTTTTGTAAAAAATATCTATTTATTAAAATGGTCTTCACAAACACAGGTCAGTAAAAGTCTACAGAGGTAAATTTTCTTCTGTAAAATTTCCTATGTGCAAAGTTGAATAGAATTCCGTTTCTTAAGTTATAATTAGGTATTTTTAAATGGTTTCTAATGATTTCGGTTGTTTGAATAATTTGCGTCCGCTGCGATTTCTTATTTGCCATGTAGTTTAGAGCTACAGCTCACTCATATACCACAAATCTAATTCAAACTATGCGTTACATCGTACATGATAATTTCGAAATCTCACATACCGAAAAGGAGGAATTAAAATAGAATTTACTTGAGTCATTTTATATTAGTAATCTCCTCAATGACCAGATTAATGGTATGTCCAGCCCCTCACTATATATACAGGGTGTCTCAGCGAGACCGTTCATTGGAAGTTTATTGGGTTCTGGTTAAAATAAAAATTTGAAAATTGAGATTTATATATAATCAATTGCGTTCTCTTCAAATAAAATATTTTTAGATCTCTGGTGCTTCGGCATCTACTTTGTTATTTTAAACGGAACATTAACAATTTTACTTTTCCCAGTTTGATCCAGCTGCTTTGGAGTTATTCAAGGTTTTAAAAAAAAATTGCGGTAGCAGACATTTATTCAAAAAATCAGAGAACACTAAATTTTTCGGTTATCAACTTAGGATTCAAACTATGTTTAAACAACATATTGGAGTATGTTTTGCGGTCGAAAACAGTTGTCTACTTTGTGGGGTTACTTTACTATGGCCTAAGGGAAGCGCTTTTCAACGACACCAAGTTAGTTAAAATCCGTTCAGCCACTTTGAAGTTACATATGTTTATTTACAAAAACATTTGAACACCCCCCATCACTCTATATCTCTTGATATCTCATTAATGCGAAATGTGCGGATTCGGGATATATAGGGACGATCGGCCGATGTAAGCGAGCGTAAAATCGAAACCAAACCCGCAGCCAAATATCTCGTTCTGATGATCGATACTAAGATGAGTTCTAGGGAGCAGATTCAACGCCAACTTCGCTGGCCCACACTCTAGTAGGCTAAATATTCTCATCTCTTAAGTCCACTCGGTTCTTCTGTATACTTTGTTCGCATGTCCTCAAAAAAATTGCCATCGGAAACATCCTCTGCGCCTAGGTGTTCTATGAGTCTCTTCTGCGTACCATAAGGTCTCCGAGCCAGCTCCTGGTAATATCCAGAAACTATTCACACTAGCCTATCCACTATCTCATACTTAGAAACACGTGACCTACCGAATGAAAAGCGATAACAGAGAGGTTAATTCTACAGAAGAATGAGATCACACCTTCAACGACTGATAGGCCAGCTGGGAGTTTTAGTCATGGGAGGCGATGAACCTCGAGGTTAATATAAAAAATTAGACTTTGGACTGAGAGGAAACAACTCTAATAATTTTGTGAATATTAACCCCATTAGAAGCAGCACGTCCCTCTTGTTCGACCACCTTCAGTGTGATTTGGAATCCTTACTTTTCACCTACCTATCTTGATAAAACTGAATGAATTCAGAAACATTTTTTAAGGTTTATTGCTTACAAATCTGAAGTAATTTTAACTGATTTAATTTTTAAGGAATTGAAATTAATGTTAAATATACAGAGTTTCAGTAAAAGAAGTTCTAACCACATTTCCTATCGAATTTCACAGAACGCGTTATGAATCATAACAATTCAAATTATTATTAATGATCTTATTTCATCTCACAGAATATCCTTAAAAACTACGCCTGTCTTTCTTTTATAAAATAGCAGCAGCCATATTGAAACGACGGCAATTCGAAAGTTTCATACTGTTTTGATCAGTAATGGCTGGGAAAGCAATATTATCTATACAAATGAATGAATTATTAGAATAAATCGTTGATAGTACTTCACTGGTATATAACTCTGAAGAAACATTTAAAAATAGGATAAAGTGCCATGGACGTCCGCAAAAAGGAAAAAAATGAGATGATAGAGACGTAAGCTCTTGTTTATTATGTGGAAAATAATGAAAGCAAATAATAATTATAATTACCTTTGAATAAATTATGTCAATCAATTATTAGCACTTGCAAAAGCATTTTAATTCATGTGGAAAGGAATGACGGTTATAATTATTAAAATAAGAAATAACATTTTGAGGTTAAACATGATGTTTATTATCATACTATATATAATACCTAGTGTGTATAATGAAAATATATTTAAAAAAGTAATGTATAATGTTGAATAGTATATTTTAAGAAAACTTATTTTTCGAGGTAAGAAATGCAATCAGAAATAAAGTACCGAAAATGGCTGGGCATTCTGAAAGAATACGATGAAAATCAAAGCGCTTCATAAACTCCAGTCATAAATTACTCTCAAATTTGGCAAACTATTTCCCTCACAGGATGTGCTAAGGAATTTCAATCATAAGTATCTATGTATCATTCTGGTTCTTGCTCATTCCTGCTATGATCACCTACAAGCAAATTATAGGTTAACTCCAACATTCTTCCTTATTATATAAAAATACGGTACCATAGTCTGATTCTTTATAACTATTGTATTGGGAATTTCTTCTGTTGCACCACTTTCGCCGTGAAAATGTAGTGAACAAATATATCTACGTATCTTTAGTAAAATCATCAAACGATCGAAAACCTCTATAACCTCCGCCACATTTTTTCACCCATAAGTCCATTTGCACATTTTGAACATCTTTAATATGTATTTTGCCTGATGATGTAATAATTTTATTACGATATTCTATGCTTTGTGTTGCCTTTGCATGATTTATACCGTGTATCACTTTTACATACTCCATAACAACACCGTGTTGTTGTTCCTTTTTGACCGACTTCAAAAAAATGAGAAGGTATACAATTCGGTTGTAAGATTGCTTTTTTTTATTTTTTTATGGCTGTTCGCGCGTTTTGCATATTAACCGTACTCCGATTTAGACGATTTTTGTTTCATTCGAAAGAGGAGAGTGAGGAAATTGTCCCATATTGAGAAAAATCAAATCCAAAATCTCCTTCCCTCCAAAAACCCCCCCAAAGGGGGTGGAGGGGGCAATTTTTCTCGAAAATTGAAAATTCGAGACGACAGAATTAATGAAAATTCTATATCCGGAAATGTTTAAATTGGACATTGTAAAAAATAATCATACGCTTCCGCTCTACAGTCTGAAATATGTGTTTCAGCTATGTGGAAGGGGCACATTTTTCCGAAAATCAAAAATTCGAGATTTGATAATTAAAGAGGGGACCATATCCGGAAATTTTTAAATTGAACATTTTTTGAAAAGAGTCACGGTTTCCGAGTTTCACAATGGTAAAGTCTGAAATATGTGATATGCGCATTTCCGCTATGTACAAGCTAAACCTACCTATATCTTTTTGAGTATTAGTGAACGTTCAACAATTTTCATGACTAATGTTACACTCAAAAATTTGAAATAAATATTTTTTATAAAAAATTGGACCGACTTTATCAGTTGTTGCACTGAAAAATACAAAATAATATTAATTCTATTGGTGCTGGTAATTTTGAAGTTGTGCCGTTGTAGTTTGTTGTTGTTGTTGTAGGCACCAACTCCAAAAGAACCAGCACCAATAGAATTAATATTATTTTTTATTTTTCAGTGCAACAACTGATAAAGTCGGTCCAATTTTTTGTAAAAAATATTTTCGTATAAAATAACAGTCAAAAACTATAGAAATAATTTATTTTTTAATTAAGACTTTTATTTTCTTATATTTTTGTTTTTTTATTATATATAGTTTTTTAACACTTGCTCATTTTATCTATCATTTCACATGCTTGTTTTCATAAAACAGTACGAAAAAAATGTCTGACACGAACGCATGCGCACAAAAAAAAAGTCTGATAAAAAAGCCCATTGTAACCGACCAGTCTTCTTTATTCTCTTTGTGGAAGGGTTACTTGTATTTAGAGAATCCTTTGTCTTTTCAATTAAATTCGAATGCCTTATATGTACCATATAAATTACAAGTTGAAAAAAAATAAAACCAGTGTTTTTGTATACGTATATAATTCGAAAAACTTTTCAGCTTACAGACAGATTGAACATTCCTCATCTGCATTGTACATGTTAACGCTCATTGATATAATCAAAGAACATAGATATGAACAGAATTTTCTTTGCAATTAATAATTAATATTTTGGAAAAAAAGTAAACGTTTTTAGGGTTGTCGGTTCTTGCAGCGACACTGTCCAATTTCTAACTATTTTACAAATTAAGGAGCATTTGCAATAGAACGAAAATATTCCCAGTCTCTTGTAAGGTATCAATAAAATATAGGATGATGGAGTATGTACAAAAAAACAATTCGATGGTCGAATCATTTACTAAATGCTAAATTTCACTTCAGAATTTCCTATATAAACATAATTATATATGTATCTATCTACCTTCTTTGATATAACTAATATCGTAGCATATATTACCTATTTCTAAATCAATCTTCAGGTCTTCAGGTTATGTGTAACTGAAGCGTTGGCCAAATTTGAGAAATTTTTCATTCGATGTCAGCTGTGGCCTATGCACGAAGGTGCTTCAGCTTATTTCTGTCATTAGAGATCATTTGAGCACATTCTTTTTCTCAAATCTGGTCCAAGGCTTTCAGTACTTAACAACTTGTCTATTGTCAAATGTTCAATAGCTTGACAATAAATTTTAATACATACTTTTTATTTTGCATTTGCAAATTCTTTCAAAAAACCTGTTAAACTGTTTGTGCTCTGTGAAACTCAATGACATAGATTCAGCTCAATATTTTTTGCATTTCCATCACATCTTTCCCCTTTGTTTCTGGAACACAAGACAATGTGAATATAAATGAGATAAAACAAAATCCAGCAAAGATCCAAAAGCAATACGCAGTACCGAAAAAGTCTTCAACAATTGGAAAACCAAAACTCAATGCAGTCGCTAATATAAATACCAATATCAAGATTTTCGAGATGGCCGCTGATCTGACATTACTAGGAAATAATTCAGACGTGATAGTATAGGCGAGAGGGCCAAGACCAACAGCATATGACATAAAGAAGATTATGATACTGCCAATTGGTAGCCCTATGATTTTGTGAAGATAAGCAAAGTTTATGGATTTAAGATAGAAATATAGACCAAGATTAGTTAAGGAAATACATGTTCCTAATGAGGAGATCAATAGCAATGGCTTCCTACCCAATTTCTCCACTACCTGCGATGCTACGAAGACGAAAATAATCTTCACCGTTATGGCAATGATAGCAACAACATCACCGGTTATGTTTATCCGAGCTTCGTCAAATATCGGTGCCATGAAAGACATGATTATCATAGTCCCTGCTGTAACTTGAAATATATTCACACCCAATGAAATAATGAATGCTTTCCTAAAAACTTTATCACGCATCAATTCAATGAAATTGATATTTTCCCGATAAGACTCTTTGAGCATACTTTGTATTTGAAGATAATCCTCTTCAATGTTACGCGAGCATTTGTTTCGAAACTTTTTCAATGCCTCAATAGCTTTTCTCCTCTTTCCACTGGCTGCCAGATGTATAGGTGATTCTGGTAAAAAGACTATTATCAACAGAATGCTGATGATACCAGGAATGGCACAAAGAATAGAAAACACTCTTATTGAGAAAATGGGGCCAATTAAACATGCAAAAAGATTTCCAATGGGAATAAATACAACATTCAGTATACTAAGCTTACTTCTATTGTGATTTTCGCATATTTCTTGGATATATATAGGCATAACTGACAGGCCACAACTTATACAGATACCTAACAAAAATCTTGCTACAAAAAATAGGTATACATTGCGAGCAAATGCTAAAATGATATAAGCAATGGTATTCAAAATACCCGTAAAGATTATGCTCCATTTTCTGCCGCAGATTTCGAGTAATTTCTCAAAAAATATTGAGCCCATGATACTTCCAAAGGGAACTAATCCAGACAGTATTGATGTTTCATAAGTAGTGATCGGTAATGAAAGGGGATTTATATCCAGGTCCGAAGATTTGATATTTTTCATTACAGGTGAAGTCCAAATCATTGAACTGCCAATGGACATGCCGGTTAAACCCACTACAAAAAAAGAAGAATCAGTAATTATACGATCTGCAATAGTTTGTATGTGGTAGATAATGGTGTTTAGTATGGGAGTGTTATTTCACAAGATGATCAAGGATAAAAGTTGGAGGAATAAATAATAGAGTATCTTGGACTCGAAAAATATGACTAATAAAAAGGATTGTAGATTACGAATCGCAAAATGTGGAAGCGTATTTCAACGCAGAAAGAATTAAATGCTGAAAATGCATATTTCACTCAACAAAGTTTTCATTTTAGACAATCTTCTAGAATCACAATTTCAAATGCGGATCTTGCTACATTGAAAATTCAAAAAACTAAGCTGATATAGGCAGCCTATCAAACGCACTCAAGAGTAATAATATCATTTAAAGTACTATTATTGTATATATTGCTGGTTCATATCAAAATTAGTGACTTCACGTATACTCTCACCATAATTGCACATTGATGATCAGGCAGAAGGTTCGTATTTGTGTAACCAATACCTTAGGTAACCAAAATTTCAATTTCAAGCCCACTACAAAGAAAGATGAAGAATTAGTAGAAATGCCTGCAGCAATATTTTCTAAATTATAATTATATTTAATATGGAATTGTTGTTTCACAAGTTACGCAAAGATAAGAGTCAAATCAAAAAAGATTTGGAGATAGAGTATGAACGTGGTTTTCTTTCTTCATGAGACTCCAAACTAGATATTTTCAAAGCCAAGTCATTGAATCATCCTTATCAGTAACTCAGGACGCTTAATTGAAAGAAAAATATTCTGTTTTCAGCAAAGATAATTTATGGGAGTCCATCTAAGCTCGTAACCTTCTAAGACCTAAGCTAACCTAACTTATGTCACCAATATCTTTCCTCAAAATAGGTAAATACTGACCATCCTAACTATAAATACATCTTCAGTTTCCGCAGTCAGGAGATTCTTCCATTAGGCACACGCTTCGTATGCAATCAATAAAAATTGGTCAAGTGTGAGTTGACCTTGCACACGAAGGGTTCCGTATGAACAGAGATATATACCTACTAGAAATATGCACAAATCAAAGACTTTTTCGAACATTTTCAGAGTTCTTCCAATCCCGAGAAATTTGACAGCAAAATAAATTCATATAAAATTTGGTAATTGTAGCCTGAATATGATAGAAAGCTGAAGAATCTTTGAATATACAGTAATGGTCTAAAAGTAAAATGTAAAATTTAGGTTGGCTACAGCAATTAAAAAAAAACCTGATCTACCAGTAAAGTTCAAAAAATTCTCAAGAGACCCACAGAAAATATGGAAATATGAATCTGAACTGAAGAAGAGGAGCCCTGCGATTTTAATAGATGAGAATTTCTTGGGAACATAGAAAAAAATTAGAATATTCATAAAAAAATATGTGTGGATATATCCTTTTTTACAACTCACCTGTTAAAGCTGTAAAATATAGAAAGAAGCTATCACTTTTAACCTCACTGTTCACATTTTTCTTTTCATTGGTCAAAAGCTTGTAAACTTCATTATTGACTTCTCCATTTAAAGGACATTTTCCCTTCATTTCAACCATTGCTCGCAGTTTCTAATGCCGTGAAATGCTGGTTAGAGAATATTACTTGGTAAGTGAAATTAGTTGTGATTGCAAATATGGATTTATAATATTATTTATCTTTCAAAACTCACTATATTGAAGTATTTGAATTCTCTCAAATACCAGAAGAAAAGTTTATTCCAATTCCAATTGTACTCTCAGTGATGAAACAAAGAACTCTTGACTAAAAAAATGTTTTATTGGATTTTTTGATATGTTTTCTTTGTTTATTCATTTCAAGTCGAAGAAATCTATTCTAATAACATCTGAAATTATTTGAAATTTTATTTAAGACATCGTAACTAATCAGCGCAGCTATTTATTAAATATTTTTATATTTACTCAACAGATCAATTGATGAAATACTTTAATAGCAAAAGATTACTTTTCTATTGTATCAATTACAAAATTGATGGCTATGAAATCTTTCCTGTTTTTGGTTAATTTATTCAAAATTCAAGATTTTTGCCCTGAAGAAGAGAATAAACATTCTCGAAAGCTCGGCTTCAGTCAAAGAATTTTATTGAATATATGACTGCATCCCCAAGAACATCTTTTTATTTATATATATATATATATATATATATGGGATATTACGAAATTTGTTAACACGATAGAGGTCGCATTTTTGAAGGTATCAAGTTCAAATTTGCTACAAAAATCAATCTCTCAAATATCTCGGTCGAGTTCGTTATTGGGCAATATCGGGTAAGTAGTTTCTAAATGGCGACCATTCAAACATTTTAAAAAATTATCAAAAAAGAGTAGTAGTGTAAATATTATTAAAAATAATTTTAGGTTATAGATATAATCAGTACCTACAACTTTTGTTCAAAGCAATTTTTCATAAAATACACAGGTAAAAAAATAAAAATTAATAAAGAAAAATAACAAATATTGATAAAACATGAACACTCAATATAAATTTGATGTAATTGTACATTTTCTGGAGATCTTCATATAGACCCTGATTAAAAAAAAATATAGTATATTTATTGAAACGAAATAGACGAAAAAAAAATCTGCCTTGAAGTGGACTCGAACCCTGTCTGCTTTATATTCAACAGCCAAAACAAAAACCTCTAACCGCAAGGCTATGACAATTTTATTTAATAACATGTAGGTATACCAATGAAAATGTTGTTAAAATTTCAATTCAATGAATTTTGAAAAATTTACCTTTCCGCTGACTACAGGCCATAGGGATTTTTAGGTAAATTTCTTATAGAAATATACCTATTGCGATCGTTCACACTTTTGAATTTCGAAAAAATTTCAACGGCATGTTGTTATATGTCTATAAGTTAGTCCAAAAAAACATTTGGTTCAAAAGTTTATATACATATATATATATATATGGGATATTACGAAATTTGTTAACACGATAGAGGTCGCAGTTTTGAAGGTATCAAGTTCAAATTTGCTACAAAAACCAATCTCTCAAATATCTCGGTCGAGTTCGTTATTGGGCAATATCGGGTAACTAGTTTCAAAATGGCGACCATTCAAACATTTAAAAAAATTATCAAAAAAGAGCATTAATGTAAATATTATTAAAAATAATTTTAGGTTATAGATATAATCAGTACCTACAACTTTTGTTCAAAGCAATTTTTCATAAAATACACAGGTAAAAAAATAAAAATTAATAAAGAAAATTAACAAATATTGATAAAACATGAACACTCAATATAAATTTGATGTAATTGTACATTTTCTGGAGATCGTAATATAGACCCTGATTAAAAAAATATATAGTATATTTATTGAAAAGAAATAGACGAAAAAAAATCTGCCTTGAAGTGGACTCGAACCCTGTCTGCTTTATATTCAACAGCCAAAAGAAAAACCTCTAACCGCAAGGCTATGACAATTTTATTTAATATTTGTAGGTATACCAATGAAAAGGTTGTTAAAATTTCAATACAATGAATTTTGAAAAATTTACCTTTCCGCTGACTACAGGCCATCGGGATTTTTTATTTATAAGCTTTTTCCAAAACTTGTTTGAGTATTTAGATCGTCAAATTGGGTGGAAGTTTACATATAGAAATAAATAAAAAAAACGTAATAAATTCTATCTATTGTATAATAAAGAACTTTGAAATACATCTTAAACCGTAGGTGAAATCGTACTGTTTGTACACGGCCTAGGCCTTACTACCATTAAGGGCAAGGAAACGTTGAAAAACATGCTGAAATAACTTGCCCTTGCCCTTAAATAGGCAAATCTGAGCATGCGCAATATGATCTCGGATTTTGGATGACTAAAGTGCAATATAATAAGGACATGTCTTCTACACATATGGCTTTCGTAAAGCTTTTTACTAACAAGCCCACCTCAAATTCCATGAACAAAATATCGGTGTCCTTTTCTTACATATACTATGTATTATTACGAAGTAATAAAATCAGTTCAATATTTAAACCTAACAAAATCTTGATTTGTATCAAAAGAAATATAAAAAGGTGCCTGATCGTAAAATTATCCACATTATAAAATGACCAATCATTCATGAAATGAAGATATCTCTAGTAACCTGATAAGCTAAAAGATATGAAAAATTTAAATATCCTTCTTACCAATTTCTTAAATATTCTGTTTTTCTTATCTATTCGCTTTTCTTGATCTAAAATTTTGTTTAATACTTTTGTCAATTTTATGATGAGGCCACGACATATACATATATAAATTTCCAAATAATCATCAAATGCTTATAAAATACTAAATAAAACATTAAAACATTATCTATAATATCTAATTTATATCGTCAACAATGATTTTGTCCGTTATTATTAGTTGATACTTCTATAATATTTCTGCCTTTGGTTTCAGGAACAATAAAATAAACAAACCAAAAACCAATGAAGCAGCTAATTGCATAAGTCCCAAAACAAAATGCAGCACCAAATGCTTTTTGTAATATGGGAAATGCAAACGTCATAAAAACTAGAACGATCGATGAAATAAAACTAACTACAGTTACAGCAGTAGATCGAACATTGTTTGGAAATATTTCGCTTAACAATAATCTAGGTACACAACCCAAACCAAGTGAATATGTAATGTAAAATGTAATTATGCTTAATACTGGTAACCATGCTATCGATTCAAGGTATTTGAAGTTGATACTCTTTAAATAAAAGTAAACACCAACGAATGATAAGCAAACAAAGGTTCCTAATGTTGAGTACAATAATAGTATTCTTCTGCCAAGCTTCTCTGTTACAAACGATGTAATAATAAGGGTGATTATTTGTATGAGCCCCATACAAATACCAATATTATCCCCAGTGATACCAACGCGAGCATCATTGAAAATTGGTCCAATAAATCCGGAAATTACTGTGAACCCAGAGAAGGCCCATGTCAGTTTCACACCAAGTACAATAATAAATCCTCTGCGAAAGTGATTGTCCTGTAAGAGACTAAGAAAACCCTGGTTTTCAATGTGAGAGTCTTTCAGTCTCTTAGATATATTCACCAGATCACTCTCGGCGTTAAGTCGAGACGTTTTATGTCCGAGTTTACGTATCGCCTTCAAAGCCTTAGCATCTTGTCCAATTGAGGCTAGATAAACTGGAGAATCGGGAAGTAGAAGGCCCACAATAATAAAACTGATGAACACTGGAAGGGCACACAAGAGCGTAAAAGTTTGTACAGAGAAGATCGGTCCAATTACATACCCATATAGATTGCCTAATGGATTAAACAGACTCATAAGTACACCCATTTTACCTCGGTTGTGCTCATCAGTTATTTCGCTGATATAAATCGGTGCAGCTATAAAACTAGCACCTAGTGATAAGCCACCGATACATCTCGCGATACAGTATGCGTAAAAGTTACCAGAAAACGCTATAATGGCTGCTGCAAAGTAGGCGGATGTCGATAGCAACATGAGGGTTCGTTTTCTGCCTTGGCTGTCGAGCAATAATTTGATGAGCCACGGTGACAGCGTATTGCCCAGTGACAGCATCGCAGCCAATGTGGAAGTTTGAAAGGTGGTGATGGGTGATCCCAGTGGATTGACGTTTGTATCATTGGATTGCAATTTGGGCAACACTGGCGATATCCATACAACGAAACTACCAACGGTAACTAGGATCAGGCCCACTGGAAGACAAATAAAGCTTGATTATCATTCGAATACATAGATGATCAACGAAAGATCTTATCTTATAATTCTAATAAAACTCATCAAAAATGCGCATTATTACTGCTAAATTATTACTATTGTTTTCAGCTGAAAGCCTATAATTATTCTATATATTTGTTTAAATATACAACTTATTTTTTTATCATATAACAAAAAACATATTTGAAGATTATAGGATTCAATTAGAGCTATTGAATGGCTTAAACTTTATTTCTACAGGTTGTCTCAAAAAGCATAGTAACTCAGTATTTTACTTTTATTTTTTATCAACTCTTTGTGGGATTAAAACATTTAATTAGATATATGGATTCTACACAAAATTGTTAGTGCTTTTTATGTGAGATGTTATATTAAAAAAGTCAATAATTTTGGAATTATGATTAGTTCATCAGTCAACGAGAAAACCGTATGAATTTTACTTTTTTATCGTAATTTCTCGAAACCTATCTAATGCTGATGGACACCATTAATTTGATACTTAACTGATCGTAACTGTCTTTAACGAAAGCAAACTGATCAGTTTGAATAAACTATTTAGAAACTGGAAGGTTAAGACTTTTATGCAACATGAAATGTGTTTTGAATTTAATAAATTACTCGAAACTCTAATGGTTTGCAGGATAATTTTTTTGAAATAATAAACTACTGAGTAGCTGCTCTTATTATGTATTGGTTTGAAAAAACCTGATACAGGTCGATTTCAATTTTCAATTTGACAATTTATTGTAAGAAAATATTACTCCTTCGTGCACCCCCTCTGAATTATGAGCGCCTCCTAAGAAAATTTAAATGAGAAGGGGGTCGTATGGCACCTTGTTCGAAAGTGATTTTCATAACTGAGAAAAGTTATTTTGAAAATGTAAAATTTTGATACTTTGTGTAGAATGAAGGAAATAATATTACATAATGCTTAGGAAGTATTTTTCAATTTATTACACAATTAAATGAAAGGTTCAAAATGTGACCACCATTCTCTTCTTGACATTATTTTGTCAATCTAGTAGGCTTCTGTTATTTTGATATTTGTAAGTTGGTGACAGACGTCAGTGTATTAAAAAATATTTTTGTGTGTATTTGATTTAACTATAGCTCATTTATCCGAAACTCAAAGAATTGACATTTTAATTGTGATTGAATGCGGTAATAAAACAAGAACTCAAAAGGAAGTTGGTGAAATATTCAAAAATAAATACCCTGGACAACACGTCTCACAATCTACAGTCAGCAAAATAGAAACATAATTTCGTGATACTGGCAATGTACAGGGTATTTCATTAAGGGTGGACAGGTAGCATATATCAGAAAGTAATAGTCGTAGGATAATAGGGAAAAATCCTCTTAAGGAAATCGACAATAGGAAATTGCTGGAAATTATTTTCAAGTTCCTAACTATACCGCCAGAGGGCGTAATAGCTACGGTCGTGTTAAAGTCCCTAAATATGAAAGTCTGGACAGATACATTAATGTGCTTGTGTAAGAGAAAGAAGCCGCTTGTCTTTTTTTCTAATATTTAAATGGCGGTTGTTATAACTACTGACATCTGTGTTCGCATGAAATGCAATATTACAAAATCATAGATTATGAAGTTTAGGTTCATAGACAAATAAAGAAGTAGGATAGCGGCCATGTTATTCGTGTTCTGTGGGTTGTATTATCCAGTAGAGATAACCATATCCAGGTAGAAAAGTTTTGATGTGTTGTGTCACATGATTGTCATTGTAATTTATACTTTCATAACAGCAGGAGTGTATTCAGACATGAAAGTTACATTCCTTTTTTTGCAAAAATTTAACAGAAAATTTTCAATTGTGAATTATTAATACTCTACATTGTCACCATTTAAATGATTTTTTTTTTAAATTCAACAGAAAATTTTCAATTGTGAATTATTAATACTATACATTGTCACCATTTAAATGAATTTTGGTTTCCCGCGTTGTCTCATTGGTGCCGCCATTTAAATATTATTTAGCTGCAGACCAATCGCGCGAGCGACCCGATCTGTCCAGACTTTCATATGTAGGGACTTTAGGTCGTGTATAAAAACTCTTTGTTTCTTGAAAACGAACCAATATAAGTATAACAAAATAGTACCAAAGCAGTACTGCTACAATTCTGCATCTTTTTGATCTTCACTTTTTATTGTAGGACGTGAAATAAGGGCCGTAGGGAAGAAAGAAGTATTACTGATCAAAATGATAATAATTTTGGTTTGTCTTAACAGAATTGAGCCAACTGTGTCTCGTTCAAGAAAGGAAGCTTGGTTTTTTAAAAAAAAAACGAAATAAGCATTCCATACTGTTTTTTTTGATGAGGCTAGAGGTCGCTATAGAGAGTTTTTTTTTAATTTTTCTTTGAAATTTCAAATAGAATGATACAATTATTTCATCTAAATCGAAAAGTAAATTAAAGTTTGCTCAATTCTTTTAAGGTAAACAATAATTGTGAGTATTTTAATCAGTAAAACGGCCCACGGCCCTTATTTCACGTCCTACAATAAAAAGTGACAGATCAAAAGGATGCAGAATTGTAGCAGTACTGTTTTGGCACTATTTTTTTATACTTATATTGGGTCGTTTTCAAGAAAAAATAGTTTTTATACACGACCGTAGCTATTACGCCCTCTAACGGTTTAGTTAGAAACTTGAAAATAATTTCCAGCAATTTCCTATAGTGAATTTCCTTAAGAGGACTTTTTCCCTATTGTTCTACGACCATTACTTTCTGAGATATGCTACCTGTCCACCCTTCATGAAATACCCTGTATAGATGTACTATGAGCGGTTGAGGAAAATCCGCATATGACAAGTAGACAACATGCCGCCGGCAATGATGTAAGTAAATCATCGATATTGAAAGCTTTACATAAAGAAAAATACCACCCTTATAGAGTTCAGTTGGTTCCTGATTAGGGATGCTGCGAGACTGGTCTTGGTCTTGCAGTCTTGGTCTTGGTCTTGCGAAATTGCAAGACCAAGACCGAGACCAAGACCATCTATGCAAGACCAAGACCCAAGACCAAGACCAATACTGGGGTGCAAGACCAACCTGGTCTTGGTCTTGGTCTTGCTGCAAGACTTGCGAGACTTGCAAGACTCTTGCAGTTCCGTAATCAAACAACTATTTGGTAGGAAACATATTCTTTTGCTTAATGATTAGATAAGAAACGCTACTAAATAACCTAATTAATTTAATCTTTGAACTTCCTTATTATCGATCTTTATTTTAATAAAACCTTCTAGGATTTCCCTTAACGAGCTGTTTTCAAAGAATCCCGACAGTTCGTAGTCAGGGGAAGGTAAACTACACGGATTTTTATTTTTATTATTTTTTCTATCGCGCAGAATGTTTTAAGCAAACGTTACAAATCATCTATAAATCTGATATCTTTTTGATGACATTTATCCAGTAGCCACTTTTGGAGATTTTTGAAATTTTAGATTGCCCATATTTTGAAAGTATTTTTTCGGTCATTCACACGACTGATTTTTGAAATAAACACATAGTTCTATAAACGCGCGTATTAACAAATCTCTACCTGTTTTTAATTTTCTTTTTATTTTGGAAAAAGCTTTATACAAAAGTTAGTTAGATTTATAAACCAAATACTTTTAATCGCTTTCACTCAATATACAATCTAAGAGATTCTTTCTATTCTTTAAAAGAAAATGGTACAAAACCATTGTAGAATGAGCGAGAGAATGAGTTATGAAATGGAAGTATTATGCATGTAGTAAAATGAGTGCTCAGTTGCAACAGATTATACCAAGAAAGCACAAGCAGACTAAGTCGCGCTAGTAAGGTACGATTCTCATATGTGAATGGTGATTATTAATTTATAAACTTTATTAATCAATTACGCATCCCACTTGCCCTAACTTAATTCTACGCACCTAGTTTTATTCTCATTACTTATTCTAGAATGGTTTGTTACCATTACAATACCAGGCGTGTTTGTTCTGGACAATGAAATTTTTTTTATACGGTCAAAATTTATCCATTTCGAATGATAATATAATTAGGTATAGGCAATTTTATAGATTATGAATTACATACTTCCCTACATATTGCACGGTTCTTCTTCATTTGAATTAAGCAATTACGGTTTAGAATCGCAACAACTTTTCACACTTATAAGAAGATCAAAACTTTTGCAAGAGTCTTGCTAAGTCTTGCAAGTCTTGCAGCAAGACCAAGACCAATACCAAGACCATATATGCAAGACCAAGACCCAAGACCAAGACTAAGGATCTGATGCAAGACCAAGACCAATACCAAGGTTGCAAGACCAAGACCAATACCAAGACTATATCGGTCTTGGTCTTGGTCTTGCTTTGCGCATCACTATTCCTGATAGAATTCAACAATTCTGTGAACTGATGATCTACAGAATGGAAGCAGATTTGCAGTTCATAAACAAAATTGTGTTTTCTTATGAAGCTACTTTTCATTTAAATGGAATGATTAATAGACAAAATTATAGATATTGGAGCAGACATAATCATCATTGGATGTGTAAGGCTCACATACAATACCACAAAAAAGTTAACGTTTGAGTTGGTATCATTAAGAACAAAATTATTGGCCCATACTTTTTTGAAGGCACAATTATTGGAGAGGTTTATCTAGGTTTTTTGATGAGCATTTTACTGCCTACTTTCAAAATACTTGTTAATGTTTGCAATTTGGTACCAACAAGACGGAGCTCCACCGCAATACACAAATATTTTTAGATTATTTGAACGATATTTATGCCAATAGGTGGATTGGAAGACGTGGAACAATTGAATGGCCGGCCATCTAGATCCCACGATTTGACTACTGTCGACTACTTCTTATGGGTTTATTTAAAACCAAAAGCATATTTCACTAGACCAGCCAATATTGTAGATTTAACAGTTAGGATAACGGGAAAAAATAACACCATAACGTGAATTCCAAGATCGCCTTGCTTATAGAAGCGAATGGTGATAATTTCGAACATTGATTTTAACTGTAAAATAAATCGAAAAATGCTTCCTAGATAAACATTAAGTGACATTATTTCATGCATTATACTTGAGTATCAAAACTTTAGATTTTCAAAATAAATGTTCTCAGTTATGATTCCGGTTATGATTGCACCAAATTTGAAACAGCTGAACAGCGAATGAAACTCCCTTTCGAACAAGGTGCCACACCTTCTCATTCAAATTGTTGAGGGGGTGCAAGAAAGGTTAATATTTTCATACTATAAATTGTTAAATTGATTATAGAAATCGACTTTTTTCATGTTGTTTTTTCAAACAAATACATAATAACGCTAAAAATGAATTTATTCCATACCTATGGATCACACAGTATAAATTAAATTTAAGCTTCTTAAGTGTTCAAATGGAATCCTGCATCTTGTTTACTTATCTTTTCTTAAATATCTAAAATGAAGTGACGAGGAAGGAACTAAGTTTATCACAAATATCTTTTATCCCATGTAGGTATGGGATAGGTAAAGATAATAAGTGTGTTCCTAAATTCGTTGCAGTATACTGACCAATACAAAGTGACCTCATCAACTGACATCATAATCTTCCGTTAAGAAATGAAATCAATGCATCGGAATGCTCCTTGTTGAACGATTTGGATTTACTATGGCTACAATAGCACAATATGGCGTTATTTGAAGACATTGCTTTGTAGGTATTGGTCAGTACGATAGGTTGAACTTAGGAACAAAAGCATGAAGGTAAATAGAAATTAATTGTACCTAAAAAACAATTTTCTTCATCCAGTAAGAAATTAAGTATATGTAGATTATATATATATATATATATAATTAAATAAATGAGGAGCTATCCGTACCAGATGACCATATAAGAATATGAAAAATAGTTTCATGCCTAGCTGGTAAATTAAACCTACATTTCGTAGGGTGCCGCAATAAGAACGAGGTTTGTCGTCTACATATTGCGTTTGTATGCGTTTTTTCCACTATAATGCTCAATCAGATTGATTACCAAACATAGCATCAGTCTCCCAGACATATATCATGATTTCGAGGTTGTTGCCTCTCATCAGTATGTCATTTATTTAATTAATTATTCACCTTTGCCGATTGTTCTTATCCACCACTATACATGCTTAATATTTCGCTCATACTTGTCTCCACCGACAGTTCTATACTGAAGATTGATACAAGTATGAGTTCCAAATTAGGATTGATTATCAAATATGGCTCTTCGCCCTGCGACATACTGATGAGAGGCAACAACCTCGAAATCATGATATATGTCTGGGAGACTGATGCTATGTTTGGTAATCAATCTGATTGAGCATTATAGTCGAAAAAACGCATACAAACGCAATATGTAGACGACAAACCTCGTTATTATTGCGGCACCCTACGAAATGTAGGTTTAATTACCAGCTAGGCATGAAACTATTTTTCATATTTTTATATATATATTTACTTGCCATAAAATATTACTGTTATTACTATTAATATGATCAATATTAAATATAAATGAAACATTTTCTCATTATTTGTTGAGCTTAAAAATTATAATATTTTCAATTGTTCTAGTATCTTCTATAGCTAATACACCAATAGGCAATTCATTTTTTTTTGAAACTGCATTATTTATTATTATTTCATACTATTAGTGCAACATCTAATGTGTCGATCCTATTTTTTTTCTTAAAAGTTATTTATTGATAGATAAATACGCGATTGTAAGTTATTCATGTATATTTTAAGATTAAGAAAATTTTACTTCAATATACCTGAACAAAACAATAAATTAGTCATACATTTGATGAGAGACTTGTCCGTAATAAAAATATGAAAAAGACTGAGCTCACGATATTTTCAAACAGAAAATTTTTCTGTCAATGTTATTTATTTATTGTATTCTGACATACCTACATTGATAAGTACCTACAGCAATATTTGAATGACTTCATATAAAATAATAAAAAACCGATTTCCTTTGCAATTAGACGTTTCCTTCGTCAAAAAACAAACAGTTTGATTTATAATGTAGCATTTTTCAAATATTACATGTATATCTAGGAGTTACCTACCTGTGAATGTAGAGAAGTATAAGAAGATGCTATCTTGTTTCTTCAATTCTACTCTATTAGCTTCTGTATTTATTGATAACAATGGCTGGCACTCACTCACAAATTCCTTCGGTAAACTCTGAATTTCCGACATAATCGATATTATTATTGAAAATAATTTGCTGACTTTGGCATAATTTACATTGCAGAATGGAAATACTTACAGTTTACTCCACAAACATTGCCTTCAAGTTTAATTTCAACAAAAGACAAGTGGGGATGAAACTATTTACAATATTCTACTGCTACTGGTGGGTCATTTGTTGTATTTTATTTGTTATTCTCCAATTAGTGTAATTACTGAAATTATTACTAGAGGCTCAGTTAATTATATCCAAGAATCCGATCGAATACTAGATATCATATCCGATGCAATAATCTCATGAGATTGCACTATAATAGGTTAATTAATTATCGCTGTTGTTATTAGCTCAACAAATTTTGGAAGATCCGGCTTAGAACTTATAAGATAGAAGTGCTGATCTCTGCTATGGGGCTTATTTTTGACCGACTTCCCAAAAGGAGCAGGTATACAATTCGATTGTGTGCATTTTTTTTTTTTTTTTTTTTGGTTTGTGCGCGCCTTTCATATAGTAAACGTACTCCGATTTTGATGATTTTTGATTCATTTGAAAGAGGAGGCTTGAGAAATGGTCCCATATTCATAAAAACGGGAATCCGACATCTCGTTCCCTCCGAAAACCGCCCCCGAAGGGGGTGGAGGGGGCAAATTTTGTCGAAAATTGAAAATCTGCGTTGATATAATTACAGATAGGACAATATCCGGAAACGTTTAAATGGAACATTTTTTCAAAGGAG
Organism: Crioceris asparagi; assembly: GCA_958507055.1. Taxonomy (NCBI): domain Eukaryota; kingdom Metazoa; phylum Arthropoda; class Insecta; order Coleoptera; family Chrysomelidae; genus Crioceris; species Crioceris asparagi. The sequence continues at coordinate 82,386,970 of OY293828.1, read as the reverse complement.
TAACGGTTTTCGACATAGAGACATTTTAAACTCTCAAATATACCTATTTTCGCTATGTGGAGAGGGCGATTTCTATCGAAAATTGAAAATCTGTTTGCAGTACATGAAAGACATAATTATTTGTAGCAACATTTATACTGAACATTTTCCCCTTAGAGTTACGGTTTTCGAGTAAAATCGGTGTTAAAATGGTAACAACTAAAATATTCAAGCGTATTTCCGCAGCGATGTACTGAGATCTCAATAATAACAACTACAAGCAAGGAATATACGTGGGTAATAGAATAAGTACCTACTATCTTCATTGGTATTAGTGAACGTTCAACGATTTTCGTGACTAATGTTACACTCAAAAGTGTGAAATAAATATTTTTTACAAAAAATTGGACCGACTTTATTAGTTGGTGCACTGAAAAGTATAAAATAATATTAATTCTATTGGGGCTGGTACTTGTGAAGTTGGTGCCAAAAGTTACCAATCTACCTGCAACTGCACAACTTCAAAAGTAACAGCACCAATAGAATTAATATTATTTTATACTTTTCAGTGCACCAACTAATAAAGTCGGTCCAATTTTTTGTAAAAAATATTTTTATGTGTTTCGTTCTTTCGACAAGGTTTTCAGTTTTCAATTATTTTATCTACCGCTCTCAAGGAGATTTGAGATACCTTAAATACATAAGATTAAATAAATCTTTTATGTTCACATTGAAAATATGAAGAAGCTATTGTGGGAAATAACGATATCAAGAAAAACGATATGTCTTGTAAATAGATCGGTCTAAATTTGACTTGGTCCATTTCCAGATTAACATTTAAAGGAATAGTGTTTGGGATTTGGAACCGTTGGCGTAGATACAACAATATAAAAACAGAAAAATACCACAACATACCAACAAATTTATTATTGTCACCCGAAAATTGTTTCGCCAACAAAGTTGGCATCTTCAGGGGTAAACCTGTTACTAACCCCAGATGTCAAATGAGCGTACGCTAGGGGGAAAACATGTTACTAAGATACAGGCGATATTAATACGATTTATAGAATCATCATTGAAATCTTTACTTATCTATTTCCATGTTTGTTGGTTAAAATTTTTATTTGTTATTTATTTGATGTTAACGTCGTTACCAGAGACATATTATACCTAAGGGGGACTATCGGGTTATACCACGAGTACCTGAGTTAAGCCGTTACCAAAACGAGTAATCCTTTTGGACTCTCAAATTGTACCACCACTCTCTAATGAGATTTCTGAGAAATGTCTACGGCTAATAATGAGTGCAGAAGGGAATCAAAAAATAATAAACAGAAAATTACCACATTAAACACCAACACTTTATTTTGTCAAACCTGACAATTGTTAAAAAAAATCTCTTTATTACAGGTTAAGTATATATATGTACACTATCAATCTTATTTATAATTTGACTGAGAGCTCATCAAAAAGCTATTTTTTATGTCATATTGTTGAAACTTTTTGATTCTGGGAGAGTTGCATGTAATGGAGATCATTGGATGACAGCGATTACGAGAAATTCAATTAAACGTATTTAATGAGACAGAAACGGTACAATTGAGTATCTTGCATAACTATTTTAAACTTACAAGACTAAAAAATGAGGGAAATACAAAATAATAATATTTCCATTGGTACTGGTAATTCTGAAGTTATGCAATTGTAGTTAAATAGAAGACCGTTGGCACCAACTTAACAAGTACCAGCACCAATAGAATTAATATCATTTTGTATTTTTTCAGTACATCAACAAATAAAGTCTGTCCAATTTTTTGTAAAACATATTTATTGCAAATTTTTGTGTGTAACATTAGTCATGAAAATCGTTGAACGCTTACAAAAGCCAAAGAAGATAGTACTTATCCTATTAACCATGCATATTATTTGCTTGTACTTGTTATTATTCTGAGATCTCAAAACATTGCGAGCGAAAAAGACATATTTAAAGATTTTATCACTGTTCTAACTCGAAAACCGTAACTCTATGGAAAAAATGTTCTTGGTCTTCTCAGATTTTCAATTTTCGAGAGAAATTGCCCCCTCCACATAGCAGCAAAACACATATTTCCCATTTTTGACCGACTAACCCCGAACGGAGAAGGTCGTTTTATATAGTAAACGCAGGTACTCCGATTTTGATGATTCTTGTTTCATTTGAAAGAGGAGACTTGAGAAATGGTCCCATATTCATAAAAAAGCAAATCCGAAATCTTCTGCCCTCCGAAAACTGTGGAGGGGGAAAATTTTCTCTAAAATCGAAAATATGAGATTGGAGAATTAAAGATACCGAAATATCGGGAAACGTTTAAATTGAACATTTTTTTCAAAAGAGCTACGGTATTTGAGTAATCTTGCTATGTGGAAGAAGCAATTTTTTTCGAAAATTTAAAATCTGAGAATGGAAAATTAGTAACCAGATTATTTGTAGCAGTATTTACTTTGAGTTTTTCTTCCACAGAGTTACGGTTTTCGAGTTAAAAGAGTGGTAAATTTTATAATATGCGTATTTCCGCGACGCAAAATATACACATGATAATGTATATTTTGATGAACGTTCAACGATTTTCGTGACAAATGTAACACTCAAGTGTGAAATAAATATTTTTCACAAAAAATCGGACCGACGTTGGTGCACTGAAAAGTACAAAATAATATTAATTCTATTGGAGCAGGTACTTGTGAAGTTAGTGCTAAAAGTTTTCAATCTAACTGCAACTGCACAACTTCAAAAGTACCAGCACCAATAGAATTAATATTATTTTGTACTTTTTAGTGCAGCAACTGATAACGTCGGTCCGATTTTTTGTAAGAAATAGTTATAACATTTCTATAACTCCAAAACAGTAACTCTTTTGAAAAAAAGTTCAATTCTAAACATTTCCGGATATTGTATTATCTTTAATGCCGCCGTCTTAGCTTTTTGGAGGGAAGGAGATTTCCGGATTGTAATTTTTATGAATATGGAACCATTTCTCAAGTCTCCTCTTTCAAATGAATCAAAAATCATCAAAATCTGAGTATGTTTACGATATATAGCGCACGTACAAACCAAAAAAAAGCAGATAGTCGAATCGTATACCTCCTCCATTTGGGATCGTCGGTCAAAAAAACTATAGAGACACGCTTTAATAAAAAAGTATAAGAGTATAATTTTATTGTAAAAAAGCATGACAGATCCCAAAAATGTAAATTTTGGGAACATTAGATATTAATTTTTGATTTCGATAAATTTAAACATTACATTGAAGTGAACATTAACATTATCTTAAATTAAACATTATTTTGCAAATCACTTTTTCATATCTCTTGATATCTGTGTTTGCTTGTTGCGAAAATGTACGCTGCTGTAATTTATGACTGTTGCAAATATTTGCTACCAGTTGCCGTTATACTAATTTATTTTTGGCTCTGAAAATATGCTATATTATCTGCTTAGTAATCATAACTTCTTGGTATTGGTATAATTAGTACTTAATAATTACATTCAGTTTAACAGTTTTGGCACGACATTATGAAAATATGGTAGGTGTACCAGCAGTAGGTACCTACCTATACATATACAGTTGATATTTTTGTTGATATTTTTCACAATAAATATTTCTTACAAAAAATTGGACCGACGTTATTAGTTGTTGCATGAAAAATACAACATAATATTAATTCGATTGGTGCTGGTACTTTTGAAGTTGTGCAGTTGCAGTTAGACTGAAAACTTTTGGCACCAACTTCACAAGTACCAGTACCAGTAGAATTAATATTAGTTTGTATTTTTCAGTGCACCAACTAATAACGTTGGTTCAGTGTTTTGTAAGAAATATTTATTTCACACTTTTGAGTGTAACATTAGTCACGTTGAACGGTCACTTATACCATTACCCATGTATATTATTTGTTTGTACTTGTTATTATTAAGAAATTAAGAACATTGTCGCGGAAAAGCGCCGTAGCTGTAACTCGAAAACCATAAGCTTTATGAAAAAAATGTTCGCTATAAATGTTAATACAAATAATCTGGTCTTAAATTTGGTTGCTTCAGATTTTCAATTTTTTTAAGAAATTGCCCCCTCCACATATCGAAAATACACATATCTGAGATTTTAACATCGCCGTAACTCGAAAACTATAATTCTTTTGAGAAAATATTCAATTTAAACGCCTCCGGATATTGACCTATCATTAATTCTGCCGTCTCAATTTTTTGGCGGGAAGGAGATTTCGGATTTGAGTTTCTACGTATATGGGACCATTTCCCAACTCTCCTGTTTCAAATGAATCCAAAATCATTAAAATCGGAGTACGTTTACCTTTACGTTTAACAGTGGAATTGTATACCTCGTCCGTTTGGGTTCGTCGGTCCAAAAATAGGACCGACTATTATTGGTTGTTACATTGAAAGATAAAACAATACTAGTTCGATTGTTAATTTTGTTCTGCAGTCAGTTGTAGTCAGATAGAAGACTTTCGGCGAAAACTTCAAAAGTGCCAGCGCCAATAGAATTAATATTATTTTGTATTTTTGAGTGCACCCACTAGTAAAGTCGGTACTAGTTTTTGTAGCTAAGTTTTATGTCACATTTCTGATTGTATCAATAGTCAATAAAATCGTTAAATGTTTACTCACAAGTATATTCTGAGATTTCAAAACATCGCGGAAACACACATATTTCAAACTTTACCATGGCTGTAACTCAGAAACCATTTTTTTGATACTTCTGAATAAATAAATAATATGATGATTAATCATTTTTCCTTGTATATTTTGGATAAACTACCCTCGGAGACTGTTTTTAATGGAGAATATATCATCAAATTGTTATATAGCTTCAATGGGCAACATGCAATATTTTTATTTTCGCTTTGGTTTTAAAGACCTCCATGTAGAATAGTATATTAAACAATTTTAATATACAAACTTATTGCAGAAAATGCGGTTTAAAATAATTCACTGTTTAAAGTTTCGCGCGAAAACGGAGCTACAGTTCCGATGACGTCACTCATGTTTGTTCGTCGCTTGGAAGTAGTGTTCTCTGGTTCTTCGCTGGCTTTCATAAGGTAGTCATAATAACGCTAATAAGGTTCGAATTAAAAACCGCGATGATTCATGATTCATGTATATTGTGACCATCTACTTCAGCAAAGTCTCCTAATAAATTGTTTTTACCTGGACCATCTGATCCAAAATTGTAGTCTTCTCTTATGAACCCAGCTTCCAATCTATTATAAAATACAATTAATTTTGTATTGAAATGATGTTTACCGTCTCACAAGTATAACCTCAAACAAGTTGTTATCATAAGCCATAAGAAGGAAATATGAATGACAGACATGAGTGACGTCATCGGAACTGTAGGTTTGTTTCCGCGCGAGAATCGAAAAAGTAAGTTTAAAACAGCATTCTTTTGAAATGAATTTCAGTACTTGGATTTTTTTATACGTTTGTGCTCTCTTCTACAACGGAATTCCTTAACATGAAATCAAAAGAAATCAAAATAATTATATTGCATGTTGCCTATTATTCCCTAAGAATAAAAGAAGATCGATCAAAATGGTGAAGAACGTCTACAAAACACGAATGTTTGCATGTAAGTATATATAAATGAAGCAAACATACAATTGGATGATATACCTCAATCTTTCTTTGAAGTCGATTAAAAATGGATTTCCATAGAAGTTTTATCAACAAAATTATTTGAATCCTGGCGGATATTTATTTGATAAAATTTGTAACTATCTATGATTCATTCAACTCATTATTAAACAGTACAATTATTGCAGATAATAATTGCTATATTATTATAAAATGAACGTTGACTTTTGTAAATATTGTGCAATATAAACATTTGTGTTCTGTTGAACTTGATGAAATGACCAAAATATTATATTAACTATCAGAAATGGAGATAAATTCGAATAATCTCTTGAATCTTGAATCACTTGAAGTTGATTCAAGAAGTTCTATTAAATATTTATTTATATAGTTGGCTATTTGCTATGTAAATATTTGTTATTTTTTTTCCGTGACGGGGATTTTTTTATCACTGTTGACAGGTGACAGAGTAGGTATTACTTTCTTTCCCACTTTTTTCGCGGGTAGATATACAGGGTATTTACTAAATAGTCGTCAAAAATTTAAAGGGTGATTCTTTTAACTATTTTAGGAATATTTTGTTCTTTGATGATTATTGAAAAACCGCTCTATTTCAAAGATAGAGGGTGAAAGAAAATTGCGGGAGCTACAACACGTTATTATCAAAAAGCACATGGTAAGTTGCTTAATCTACCAAAAATGTTCAAGATGACTTCCACCATCTTGGATATAAGAATGCAATCGTCACATCAGTGATTGCCGAATTCGTTTAAACACACAAGGTTCGTTTGTAGTGGATTTACATCCAGCAATTATCCGATCCGGTCCAAACTTTCTACTGGAGTCGCGTAAACTAGTGACTATAGATAAGAAATAATCTAGGGGGCTCAAGTCCGGAGATCGCGCAGGCCATGCGTGTGGTCCACACCGACCAACCCAATAATCTTCGTATGTTGCCTATTAATATTCACCAGCAACCACGTGCTGGTGCACGGTATCGTAAAAGATAACAACTGTTTTTGTTCTTAATTTTTTTGTACTTCCTAAAACCATTGCCGTACGCCATACTTTTATTTACATTAATAATTTTAAGAAATATCGTAAATAGTACTTGCAAATTTTTACACCCCTTTTTGAAATGAAGCAGTTTTTCAGCAATCTTCAAACAACAAAATATTCTTAAAATAATTCAAAGAATCACCCTTTAAATTTTCGCCGCATGTTTAGTAAGCACCCTGTATATACACATAAATATAAATCAAATCACATAATTAAACTGACAGTTATATGATTAATTAAAAGGTTTCCTTAGCAACGCGTGTCTAATTTTGAGTGTAACATCTTCTATAATATAACAAGTGCAATTTTTGAAAAAAAAATTAAAAATAGTTTTTATTAGGCATCTAAGATTCGAACCGTACCGATGAGTACCTACTATTGCTCTCATCCTCATAGATCAGTCATTGTCGCATGTATACTGACACTGACTCCTCTCGATTTGAACTACACTTATGTATATCTGTTTGCTAGCAACAGCAATTCCATAACAAATTACTGTTTATCATAACACACATAACCATAGAGTAATATATACGACGATCTGCCAGAGAGGACCTATATACCAGAGAACAGAAACGTATATATACGCTCCATGCTCGTGCGTAATTCCAGTGACGGATCCAATTGTCCGACATTGTTCCATGTCGAAGAAAAAGAGATCTTGCTTGAATGAGATAATTATAATTAATAAATATTGGGTCACACTTGGAGCTTAACTGGCAGCGAGATGTCTGCGATCTAAGTTCGAATCCGAAATTTCAAATCTCTAGACCGTATGGGGCCTGAGAAATCGCTGCGGAGTCCATTGATACAAGAACCGAAAGTAATAAAAACTATTTAAAAAACTATTTAAAAATGAATCGCTGAATGTGTTGCTAAGCGCAAATGTCGAGAGCAGCTGAACCGATTTCGCTAATTCTTTTTTTGTTGTGTTCATTATTATCAGAAGAAGGTTCTTACAAACGAAAAAATTAAGAAAGTTGAGCGGAACATTAGAAAATTTGAGAACATTTATGAAAACTTAAAGACAATATTAATTTTATATACAGTACATACAGTTTTTTGACAACTGTCAGCTGTTTGAAATAATTCAGCAATGTGAGTTTTTGAGAAGTGTTTATTCATCTCGGTTAAGTTAAAATCAATCACACCTAATATTGAAAGAATGAAGCCCCTGGATTGTGTTGCGGGAGCGGTAAAGTCGAATTGACGCCATTGGTATTGTCACCAGAGCCTCTGCATTCATTGCTACAGGAATACAATAATTGTTTTCAAATGAATAAATTTGGCGCAACAAAAGTTATTCAAGACAATTTTATGCCAACTTTCAAGGTAACTATATTGTTAAACAATAAACTTTTACCACCACGTGCCTGAATACGTTGGTAATTTTCAATTGAAATCATATATCAATTGAAGTAGCGTACAGTAGGTTTGTAGCTAGTTGAATAACCAAAAGCAGCAGGTCTTGAAAGTCACATGGTGGTACAATTTTTGCAAATTTATTTCATGGGCGATTCAGCAAAACAAGTCGATCAGCATTATGCTTTTGTTAAGACACGACAACGTCTGTCGGGTCAGCTAGTTAGTCATAAAAATCGTTGAACGTTCACTAAGAAGATAGTACTTATCCCTAGTATCCTATTACCCATTTATATTAATTGCTTGTATTTGTTATTATTCAGAGATCTCAAAACATCGCAGCGGAAATACACATATTTCAGACTTTACCATTGCTGCAACTAGAAAAAATATTCAATTCAGAGTTTTCCGGATACGGTCTTATCTTTAATTGTACTGTGTCAGATTTTAAATTTTCGATAAAAAAAATCTGCTGGTATATACCATGACTCCAACACATCAAATTCGTTTTCTCCTGGATTTACTTAAACCAATAAAAATCAAATAAAAGTCTGTAGTTCCTCTTTATTCATACAATTACTGTTCAAATGAAGTCATTTTTTTATAAAAATTTTGATTCATAATAATAGCAAGTTAAATGAGTATCAAAATAAATAAATAAAAATAAATAAAACTTACACCTTTACAAATATTGTCAATATCAACTATTACTACAACGCATTTCTTGTTTTCTAGATGGTATTTCCATAATATTTTTACCTTTGGTCTCAGGAACAAAAAAATATATAAACCAGAAACCAATGAAGCAACTAACTGCATAAGACCAAAAACAAAATGCGTTTCCAAATTCTCTTTGTAATATTGGAAAAGAAAACGTAATCAAACACAAAATTATCGATGAGATAAAGCTGGTGACTGATACAGCCATTGATCGAATATTGCTTGGAAATATTTCGTTCGTTAATAATTTTGGTACACAACTCAGACCAAATGAATATGAAATGTAGAATAAAATTGTACTTGATACCGCTATCCACCTAATCGATGCAAGTTTTACAGAATTCTCGGTCAACAAATAAAAATAAACACCAATAAATGATAGACAAACAGTTGTACCTAATGTTGAAAATAATAACAATACTCTTCTACCAAGCTTTTCCGTTACAGATGATGTGACAATCAAAGAAATTATTTGTATCAAGGCCAGGCACATGCCAATCTGATCGCCAGTGATTCCTACTTGAGCATCATTGAAAATTGGCCCTATGAATCCTTTGATGACCGTGATCCCGGAAACGTTAGCAGTCACCATCACACCAAGTACTATAATAAAACTTTTGCGAAAGTAATTGCTTAGTAAGATACTCAAAAAACCCTCGTTTTCAATATGGCAATCTTTCAATCTATTTTTGATATTTATCAGTTCAGTCTCGGCGTTTGGTTGAGAATCTTTATGTCTGAGCTTCCGTATTGCTTCCAAGGCCTTCCCATCGTCTCCAATAGAAGCCAAATGTACGGGAGAATCGGGTAGAAATAACCCCATAATGATGGTACTGAGGAATACTGGTAAAGCACATAACAGCGTGAATGACCGAACAGAGAGAATTGGTCCTATCCAGTAGGCATAGAGGTTACCCAACGGTTTGAAAACACACACCAGAACACCCACCTTACCCCTATTGTGATCTTCACAGATTTCACTAATATAAATCGATGCAATTACCAAGTTTGCACCTAGTGATAAGCCAAGGACTCCTCGTCCGATGCAATATGCGTAAAAATTACCATAGAATGCTATCAGGGCCGCTGCAAGGTATGCCAATGTCGAAAGCAGCATGAGGGTTACTTTTCTGCCTTGACTGTCGAGCAATATATGGATGAGCCATGGTGAGAATATGTTGCCCAGTGTCAGCATTGCTGCTAATGTGGAAGTTTCAAAGGTAGTGATGGGTGATCCCAGTGGATTTAGGTCTGTATCATTCGATTGTAAGTTGGGCAACACTGGTGATATCCAGACAGTAGAACATCCAAAGCTCACCATTGTCAATCCAACTGGAACAAGTGAAATTTTTGAAAAAAAAATTAAAAATATTTTTTATTGGGCATTTAAGATTTAAACCGTACCGATGAGTACCTACTATTGCTATCCTTTTTTCGATTTTAACTATACTTATGTATATGTGTTTGCCAGCAACAGCAATTCCATAACATATTACTGTTTGTCTACCACAACACAAAATTAAACTTTAAATTAACAATAACGTCTGATGTCTAACAATTGCGACATAACCATAGACGATCTTCCAGAAAGTACCTATATACCAGAGAACGAGAGGTATATATACGCTCCATGCTCGTGCGTAATTCCAGTGACGGATTCCATTATCGTTCCATGTCGACAAAATAATGATCTTGGTTGAATGAGATTGAATGAGATAATTATAATTACCAATATTGGATCACACTTGGAGCTTAACAGGCGGCGAGATGTTTGCGATCTGAGTACGAATTCGAAATTTCAAGTCTCTAGACCGTATGGGGCCTGAGAAATCGCTGCGGAGTCCATTGATTCAGAAACCGAAAGTAATACAAACTATTTAAAAACAATAAAAAGTGAGAAAAAGAATCTCATTTATAGTTATTTTATATTCGTGAGAAGTTGTTGTCTTTTATTCTTACTAGCGAAGAGCTTCTCCAGGGAATTAGATGTGTTATTGACCCAAATTAGAATTTAGTAGATTATTATAGCACTTATTAGATACCAGATACCGTTTATTTTTTAAAGAACCATGATAGCGAATGCTTCTGAATTGAGGACCATCATATAACTTAATTCTCCAAACATGGTTCACCAGGTAGTTTGTGGTCCCCAAAGATGAGATCGTAGGCAATGAGGCTTCGAACACGAGTAGAAGATCAAGGATTTTTTCCTTACGTGAAAATTACACAAGAAAAATCGTCGATTTTTCCGCATTTCTTTTATTTACAATATAAGACACTGACATGTTACTTTTCCTCCTTTGAAAGAAGATACAGGAGTTGAAACATGTGATTTCTAAAAATGTCATTCATTAATCATTAATCTAAATTGATTTGGATTGTTCGCAAAAAATCTAGAATGATCTAGAGATTTCTAGAATTATTTAGCAAGTTCTCAAATGTAAGCCTATATTCTAATCAAATGAGAATGTTTTAGAAAATTTTATGATCATGAAATTTCTTGAATAATCTAGAACATCCCAGAATAATTTGGAAATCACTGAAATGTATTCCAAGACTCTGATTGATCGAGCATATTTGAAATGTTCTAAAAAATTCTAGGATGACCTAGAAAGCACTAAAATAGATGCCACGGTTCTGAACGATCAAGAATGTTCTAGAAATTTATAGATTGATTTAGCTTGAATGCCAATTTTTTGATCAATATAGAATGTTCTAGAAATTCCTCCAATAATCTAGAAAGCTCAAAATGTGTCTCACTTTCTGATCGAAATAAGCCAGCGATGCGGGTATTCACAGCTAGTACAAAATAATATTAATTCTATTGGTGTTAGTAATTTTGAAGTTGTGCAGTTGCAGTAAGAATGTTTGGCAAAAACTTCACAAGTACCAGCACAAATAGAATTAATATTATTTTGTAATTTTCAGTACACCTACTAATAAAATCGGTCGAATTGTTGGTTAAAAAATTTTTTCACACTTTTGAGAAAATAGTACCTACTCATCCTATTACCCGTGTATAGGCTTAGTTTGTACCTGTTTTTATTCAGAGATCTTAAAACATCGTCGCGGAAATACCTAGGCATATTTTAGACTTTAAAGTAACTCTATGGAAAAAATGTTCAATATAAATGTTGTCACGCATAATCTGGTCTCTAATTTGTTTGCCTCGGATTTTCAATTTTCGAAAAAAAATATCCCCTCCACATACTGAAAATACACATATTTGAAATTTTAACATCGCTGTAACTTGAAAACTGTAACTCTTTTAGAAAACTGTTCCATTTAAACGTTTACGGCTATTTTCCTATCTTTAATTCTGTCAGGGGCGTTTTTATGGAGATAAGGAGATTTCGGATTTGAGTTTTTACGAATATTGGACTATTTCTCAAGTCTCCGCTTTCAAATGAATCAAAAATCATCAAAATCGGAGTACGTTTACTACATACAGCGCGAATACACACACCAAAAAAACCGGCAGTCGAATTGTATACCTCGTCCGTTTGGGTTCGTTGGTCGAAAACAAAAGACATCCATATCAAACACAGCCCTTTTTTGAAATCCAGGTTTGATTGGTACCTGTGAACTCGTTTTTACTTTCCTACGCTACTATAGTAGCTGTATAAGGAAAGTATTGTATTCATGTGAAATTTTTACAAATGTTGACGTTTCAGAGTTTTCTAAGTCATGTTTTCAGCCATTGGCCTCTCTGTCTGTCTGTGATAGCATTACCACGGCAACGGATCGGTGTATTTGGTTGCTTTCTATTTTATTTTGTTTGGTACCAATATCACTCGCCGGTGGCACTGAATGAGAATCCTGTATACACTGGGTGTTGAGCTATAGCCAAAAAAAGTGGTTTGCTCAAGACTATAGCACGAAAACGGCTCTAAGGATTTTGATTAAACTTTTCAAAAGTATTTTTCTGAGAGCCCTTTACCACCCACATCCCACATATAGCGCTATCTCAGAGAAAAAGCACAGAAAAAAGTTATGCTTGAATAAAATTTCGTATTTTCCACATGTTTCTTCAGATTCTGGTTAAACGTTTCATCTTGCGAAAATATGTTACATGACCATTGTTGTTTGTATTAACATGCTGAAGAAAATGAGTGGTAGCACGATTTGACCAGAGGATTTTTACTTTACTACAACTATTATTGTCGCTATGTAAGGAGAGTATTGTTAATAGTGTAAAAATTTTCATTCACTGGAATTTGCCTGCGACCGGTAGGAAAGTCGTGTGAGTGGACACACCAGATTATTTCTGTTTCATTTAACCATATTGACAAGTTTATACCAAAATCAAACTTTCATCATTCCTGCGTTTATCAATCTCTAGAGTTTCTTATCAATTCTGACATAAACTGAATTAACTTCAGTTCAGAGAATTCGTGGCCTAGGTTAGGTTAGGTTAGATTAGGTTCCCTGAAACTTCAATGCTCAAATAGAAAAATCTCCGAAAGTGTACTGTATAAGTTAATAAATATTAAACTATATTTTCTATGGGCTTATGTTTATTACTGACCGACTTAAAAAAAAAGAGATATACAATTCGGTTGTATGTTTGTTTTTTATCTTTTTTTATGTGTGGCTCTTCGCGCGTTTTGCATAGTAAACGTGCTCCGATTTTTGACCGACGAACCCCGAACGGAGGAGGTATACAATTCGACTGTCTGCTTTATTTTTTTTTGTTCGTGCGCGCCTTTTATATAGTAAACGAGCTCCGATTTTGATGATTTGGGATTCATTTGAAAGAAGGGAATTGAGAAATGATCCCATATTCATAAAAACAAATCTGAAATCTCCTTCCCTCCGAAAACCGCCCCCGAAGGGTTGGTGGCGGCTATTTTTCTCGAAAATCGAAAATCTGAGTCGGTATAATTAAAGATAGGACAATATCCGGAAACGTTTAAATTGAACATTTTTTCCTTAGAGTTACGGTTAAATCGGTGTTAAAATGGTAAGAACTAAAATATTCAAGCGTATTTCCGCAGCGATGTTCTGAGATCTCAATAATAACAACACTACAAGCAAGGAATATACGTGGGTAATAGGAAAATTACTATCTTCATTGATATGGTATAGTGAACGTTCAATGATTTTCGGGACTAATGTTACACTCAAAAGTGTGAAATAAATATTTTTTACAAAAAATTCGACCGACGTTATTAGTTGATGCACTGAAAAGTATAAAATAATATTACTTCTTTTGATGATGGTACTTGTGAAGTTGGTGCCAAAAGTTATCAAACTAACTGCAACTGCACAACTTCAAAAGTAACAGCACCAATAGAAGTAATATTATTTTATACTTTTCAGTGCATCAACTAATAACGTCGGTCCAATATTTTGTAAAAATATTTATGATGATTTTTGTTTCATTTGAAAGAAGAGCATTGAGGAATGATCCCGTTCTTAGAAAATTTCACACATGAAATCTCCTTCCCTCCAATAACCACCACCGAAGGGGGTGGAGGGGGCAATTTTTCGCAAAATTCGAAAATCTGTGACCATATCCAGAAATGTTTAAATTGAACATTGTTTCAAAGAAGTTACCGTTTTCGTGTTACAGAAGTGGTAAATATGTGAATTTTTAATGCGATGTTCTGAGATCTCTGAATAACAAAAAGACAAGCTAAGAATAATACATGGGTTATAGAATAAGTAAATGCACAACTTCTAAATTTTGAAGTTGTGCAATTCTAGACAGATAAAAGATTTTCTGCACCAACTTCAGAATTTCGAAGTTGTGCAGTTCTAGTTAGTTGTAGTAGGCACCAAATCTAAAAGTATAAGCACCTATAGAATTAATATTATTTTGTATTTTTCAGTGCATCAACTAATAGAGTCGGTGCAATTTTTTGTGAAAAATATTTATTCTTACATTATCTACAGTGAAAGCAAAAGGAGTACCAATAGGGTGAAACAAAGAATTAACTGGTGAGTAACAATCCACATAACTAAATATCGATAGAAGGATTTTGAGGCGAATTTTCTTCTATAATTTTTGTTTAGGAAATGTTCCTTGTAGGTATTTAGATATTTCATACGGTAGAAACTTTTGTAATGTAAATTACTTTATTTTGAATTATGGTGTTTAATATTTACAGGTAAATATTTCAATTTCTATATCACTTTGTATATTATCCGATATAATTTAAGCCATAGCAAAGTTTCAATTTACAAGAAGAATTGATTGATACATACCTGTAAATGATGAAAAATGCAAAAAAATACTATCGCGCATCTTCAATCACTCCTGCCCGGTATCTTCATTAGGCTTTGGCACAGAATAACTAACAACAAGATATTAACTGAAAGACATGTGCGATGTTGAGGCCTATGACCTTGTAATATTCAAATTTTTAAACTTTTCCAGACAAGGCCGGCGTAGTAATTTAGTGATTAATAAATAACACGATAATTTTTAGATGTAGAAAGGTATTAGTAATTTTTATTTATCCACAAATTAATTTGCAGTAAATATGGGTACATTATATTTAAGGCATGAATGTCTTTTTTCGAATTTAAGGTATTAGCATCTCTTGTTATATGAGACATTTCTAGAAATCATCTTTTCATAAGATTTATTTCCTTATCTAAGATCCTGACTTCGTCAAAATTAAATTCATGTTTGGATTATTCAGAGATTTCAAAACATGGCGTCGCCGGATTTGGTCGCCTCATATTTTAAATGTTTGAAAAAAATTCCCCTTCCATATAGCGGAAATACACATATTACATATTTCAGAATTTACCATTGCTGTGACTCGAAACCTGTAGGTAACTCTTTCGAGAAGATGTTGAATTTAAGCGTTTCCAGATATGGTCTCATCTTTAATTCTGCCGTAAAAATTGGATGGAAGGAGATTTTGGATTTGAGATTTTCTTAATATGGGACTATCTATCAATTCTCCTCTTTCAAATGAAATAAAAATCACCTAAATCGGAGTACGTTAACTATGCAAAACCGAATTGTATACTTGCTCTTTTTTTCTAAGTCGGTAAAAAATGATTTTGTGGTAGACCTGGCAACCTCGCGAATTGTCTTCTATAATTTGTGTTATGTTCTCTGTATTCAAGTGATTATTGATTTTCTCATGGTATGGATATATGGATTTGTTAACCATATTATTTCTCTTTGAATCCAGACACTTTTGTAGTGTTCAATATCATACATACCTGTAAATGATGAAAAATACAAAAAAATACTATCTCGCATCTTCATTAACTCTGGTCCCGGGTCTTCTGTAGGTTTAGGTTTTGATCGTGGCCACTCGTTCACAATTTCTTCCGGTAAACGCTGAATTTCCATCATGATGGGCATTATTGTTAATATTAATGTATTGGAAAAACATATGTGACCAGTGCCATTTTATCATAGAGCTAATAGATAAATAACTAGGTATTTGCCAAACTGAGTGAATGTTCATAAACTAGCACTAACAGATGAAATGAGTAATTCAAACTAACAGAGAAGCCATTAATGTGAGGGGGTTCTTGGGTTATAATATTGGCTCTACTGATAAATTGTATGTACTAGGAAATACCAGTTGTAAATAGTTTTATAATAGCTCAACCTTAAATGATCTTGTAATGAGAAATGCTTTTGATAGTGTGAAGAGTTATTTTTAGTATCACGAATGTTTTTGCTATAAATAGGAGTTGGGAATAGTACTTACATAAATTTATCATTCCTCACATTCTGTCAATATTTTTTCATTCATCAGTTGCTGCAACTTCTCCTAAATTATTGTTGAAACAGAATTGCCATCTAAATGGGAATGTAATATAAACAAAAACACCATCTGGTTGCTCAAATCTTGGATAATGTTGCATCAATGGTATTCATGGAATGACACATTTATCAGTAGCCGCCGAAAGAATGCGAAAGTGGCGTAATATGGTTTCCGCAAGGGTATATATGTATGGGAACTACGATTGAGATAGTTTCTTAAATAAAAAGTTTTGTGTCAAGCAGATACGTGGCACCCATGTTTTTTCTAATACAAAAATTTTTAATCTCTAATTTATTTTTATACTGTTACTCGATACTTAGTTGGCCAAAAAAAAAACAACTAAATTAGGGTGAAGGGTTCCAAGGTATTGGAACATAATTTACCGGGTCACCCAAATACGTATACCTACTTTTTTTCTATTCAGTAAATGCTAAGATTCGAGACTGATTTCAAGCTTTTACTTTTTTTTCATAGCTGCTGAAAAAAAAGACAAATTCAGACCCGGCACCCCATCATTTTTCTTATGTCGGTGTGAAAATTAACATTTCTAAATTTCATCCTGTCAACGTCAACCGATCGGTCTTTTTTTGAGATGAGCGTCTGAAGAACGATAATTTTGAATTTCACTATGATAAATGATATATCGCATACAGGGTGCCTAAAATTTCATGAAAAGTAACATAATTTTCAAAGCTGAAAAAGTAGTTTTTTTATAAATGTAACACGCTGTATATTATTGAACCGTCGAATGCAGAATTTAATTCTGCATCTGCATTCGGTGTGCCTTTCTCTATAACTGTTTCCACGGTTTTCTTAGTATTCCATATTTTCTATTTTAATGTAATTTTTCGTAGAAATAAAAATATCATTTGTTTTGCGAAACAAAATAAACATGACTGACACATAAGAAATTCACTTTAATTAGAACATGAAAACAAAACAGAAAGATAAAAGAGCGTAATAACACATGAAAAACATAAAAAACAAATCATCATAGTAACAAGAAGTAATAGATGAATGTTAAACGAAATCATTTACAATAATTGCTTTATATGACCACCTTTTTGGTTTAAACACTAAATAACTCTGTCATATACTCCTAGCGAAACAGATTTTCGAATTTCGTCTGGACCGGACCTAGATTTTTAAACGCATCTTAAACGCGGTTCAATAATTCATCTCTAGTTCGTACAGGCCTAGAGAATACTAGTTCGTTCCTACGGCCCCAGAGGTAAAAATCCAAGGGCATCAGATCAGGTGATTTGGGTGGCCATTTCAAGAGTCCCTGTTGGCTAATCTACCGATCCTCGAATATCAACGTTAACTGCTGAGTGATGTACAGCTAGTGTGTAGAGTTTGCTATATTACGTGGAAGAAAAGCATTTAGGAAATCACTAACAAACCATCTTATTATCCCCAGATATCTAGCCCCATTCAAACTTTCATCGTAAACTCTATAGTCCATAATTAAACAAAAAACATTAAAACTAATGCGGTCATAATGATTATTGTCCTTTATGATGTATGGATTAGTTTGTGCCCAGATTTATTTACTGAATTTAGATTCATTAGTCCACATAATCTCATTAAGAAATCTTGCATTTTAGATCATTTTAATGCACGTGAACCCGCAAAACTCGTTTTGTCTCACCACCAAGATGTAATCCGTGCACAGTCTCAGAAAATCGATGCATTTTATATTTTCGTAATATTCTAATATTCTGTGGACTGATGCTCTTCAAATATTTAAATCCAGCTCTGCCAACTCTCCGTGGATAAGGTTGAAAATAAACCAGAACATTCACTTCGTTATCTTTATTATCTATTTTGATGATTTCGAATTGCCTTTTCACTTCCTTTAGCCATAAACCGAGCTTCGATTCTTGCGACTTTTCCCATAAAATGTACTTGTTGTAATGCTGTAATGCTGTAATAATCAACATATCTATGACACTATTGAAAACTGGTATAGGAAGTCTAATCGTCTGTGGTACGACCTTGAAAATATTTAAAAATAAAAGGTAATCTTGAATAACCCGGAAATCCAAAAATTCTGATTTTTTTTCTAACCTGCAAAACATCTAAGAACAATAATTTCTTACTAGAATGTTAATAAGGTTGTCAACGATGTTTTGATTTAAAAGTGAGGTGATTCAGCCCTTAGATATATCTTCTAAAATATTTCAAAATATCTATAAAGCATAAAAAAAGAATTGAGCATGTTATAATTTATTTCTATCAGTTTAACCAATAAAGAACAAACAAGATAAAATGGTTTCTATATTTTTAATATTTCAATTAATCATAAAGTAAAATCAGCTCTCAAAGAAATAATAACCTAACATATTGATAAAAGATTAATAATAAATAGATAATAAATAGAAAAGTACACATTCAGATCATTTCACAATAGTTACTAAATACATACATCAACTATTCCGCAAGTCCTGATTTTTAGATGGTATTTCCATAATATTTTTACCTTTAGTTTCGGGAACAAAGAAATATACAAACCAGAAACCAATGAAACAGCTAATGGCATAAGCCCAAAAACAAAAAGCAGTTCCAAATTTTGTTTCTAATATGGGAAATGTAAATGTAACCAAAAACAAAAATATCGATGAGATGAAGCTAATAACTGTGATAGCCGTTGATCGAACATTGCTCGGGAATATTTCACTCAATAATAATTTGGGTACACAGCTTAAACCGAATGAATATGTGATGTAAAATAAAATTATACTCATTACTGGCAACCATGTTATGGATTCGAGATGTTTAAAGTTGTTACTCTTCAAATAAAAATAAACTCCAATAAATGATAACCAAACAGAAGTACCCATCGTCGAGTATAATAATAGTAGTCTTCTACCAAGCTTTTCTGTTATAGACGATGTAACAATTAGGGTAACTATTTGTATCAGCGCCATACAAATACCAATCATATCACCAGTGATTCCAAGGCGAGCATCATTGAAAATTGGCCCAATAAATCCTGATATCGCCATCATACCAGAAAGGGCACATGTCACTTTTACACCAAGTACTATCATAAATCCTCTGCGAAAATGACTGCTCTGTATTAGACTGAAAAAACCCTGGTTCTCAATGTGGCAATCTTTCAGTCTTTTGCTAATGCTGTCCAGATCAGTTTCGGCGTTTAATTGTGAATTTCTATGTCTGAGCTTACGGATTGCCTTCAAGGCCTTCATATCTTGCCCAATCGAAACCAGATGTACTGGTGAATCGGGTAGAAACAATCCGATAATGATGATACTGAAAAGTACTGGTACAGCACATAACAGTGTGAATGACTGAATGGGAAGAATTGGTCCAATACCATAGGCATATAAATTACCCAATGGATTGAAAAGACCCATCAGCACACCCACTTTGCCTCTGTTGTGATCTTCAGTGATTTCACAGATATAAATCGATGAAGCCAATAAACTCGCACCTATGGTTAGACCAATGACACCTCTGCCGATGCAGTATGCGTAAAAGTTGCCGGAGAATGCTATCATGGCTGCTGCAAGGTATGCGGATGTCGATAGCAGCATGAGCGTTCTCTTTCTGCCTTGGCTGTCGAGCAATAATTTGATGAGCCATGGTGACAATATGTTGCCCAATGTCAACATTGCAGCCAAGGTGGAAGTTTGGAAGATGGTGATGGGTGATCCCAGTGGATTGAGCTTCGTATCGTTGGATTGCAATTTGGGCAACACTGGCGATATCCAGACCGCAAAACACCCTCCGGTTATTATGATCAGACCAACTGCAAGAAAGTATTATTTGTATATGGTCTAGAGACACGCAGGGAGCTACTAGAATGTTTTCCAGTAATGGCCAACATGCAATATTTTTAATTCTTAATCCATGTAGAATAGACCACAAGTATGTTACTTATAATACTATAATTTACTGGAAATAACACTGTTTTAATCTGAGTGTTTCAATTTTCGCGTGAAAATAATTACTAGTCTAGGAATATTTTGTTCGATGATGATTTTTTGAAAACCCCTTTGTTTCGAAGATACAGGGTGAGCAAACTTTTTAACAGCAACATAATATAGAGATCACTGGATTGGTCGAGGTGGGCCGCAGGAATGGCCTGCTCGACCCCCAGTCCCCAAACTTAAGCGCTCTGGATTATTACGTATGGGAATATCTGAAGTCATTTGTTTATGCTACTCCAGTGGAGAATCTGGACAACTTGCAAAATCGGATAATTGCTGGGTGTAACTCAATTAGAAACGATCCTGGTATGTTTAAAAGAGTTCGGCAGTCAATGACGAGAAGATTGAATGCTTCTATCCAGGCTGGAGGAAGTCATTTCGAACATTTATTGTAGATTGAGCAACTTTACATGTACTGTTTGATAATAAAATGTGGTTATTGTCGCAAATTCTATTCGCCCTGTATCTTCGAAACAAAGGGATTTTTAAAAATCATCATAAGACAAAATAATCTTAGAATAGGCCAAGGAATAACCCCTTGAATTTTTTCCACATGTATACCTAACACCCTGTATAAACTTGAATTAAAATTTATGAAGAATACAATAGGAATAAGGTTAAATTTATGGGCCTTTATGGCAAGCTGACCGAGCAGTGTCATGTCAATTAATTTCTGAAGTAAGTATTATTAATTAACTCTTAATTATTTACAATAATACAAAACATTGAATTATTGTTTAAATCGATTAGAAATATAATTTGTGATCGAGTCCGCACATAACCGAAAACTGAAATTTACTGAAATAAGGACCACCGCACCGAGAACCACCGAGCCCGAGAGTAGCGGGGTGCAAAAGGACAGTTTGAAATTATGTGAAGAAAATATTTTTTAAGCTATTTCCGTGCCTGCTAAAATACTGTTTTCAAGAGCAACACTGACCATTAGAAAAAAACGAAGCCGATTAACTGGGGAATTGTCTCAATTTTTACTTTGTTTCAATAATTCTTGGCTGTCTACCAAAGATATATTTACGAGTGTCTAAACAAGAACTTCCTTATCTGTTAAGATTCTGTTTCTATATTAAAAAATAATATCATGTATATTTTTTTCAGTCTATCGTTATTTTTCTCATGTTTTGTTAATTTTTAAGTATTAAAGTTAATTTTTGTGTTTAATAGTTTAAGGGTCTTCTTTTAAGAATATGAAAATACTCATTTTTATCTTTGATATTATTTATTTCGTTATATTTGCATTTTTATGCTTTGTTAATTTTCTTAGGTTGAAAATAAATTAAAATAATTTCCTAACAGTTTTTTTTATATTTTTTTTTCTGATTTAACAAGAGCTGTGAGCTATTGGCAATACAAGTAACCCTGTTATTTGATCAAGGTGGCCAGGATCTCGTGGGATATTACCATACACTACTTGAGAGAATTCAGTGAATCTACTCGTTCAAACATTGTATAGTCAAATTACGAGTTTTATTCAATTGATATTTATATACATATATGCTCATTTAACGAAAGCAGCGTAGTCTTTTTTTTTGTGCGTCATAGTTAAAATCATGAATCAATAAAAGTTTTAGAGGTTACGTTAAGCGGTAAAACGTCACTCATGATGATTCATTCAAATGAATGTCAATATTACCACGTATTTGACATAGAACAGAATATAAACCTTATATATAGATATACAAACGTAACTTACGAAATGTCAAGATCATAACCTAATTTTCGTTTATTAACTTCCTAAACATCAGAAATCTCAAATGAATAACAACTGAATTGACATAAACATTCAAAATAACCTGTAAAACATATCTTTTTTTTCGATTTTAAATATGAAGTTCCCAAAGAAGACTAGGCTGCTTTTGTTAAATGAGCTTATATCTAAATATCACTTGAATAAAATTCATATTCTGGCAAAACACTGTTTGAATGAGTAGATTCACTGAATTCTCTTATGTCGTGTATGGTAATATCCCACGAGATCGGGGCCTCCTTGATCAAATAACAGGTTTACTTGTATTGCCAATTGCAGCACCTGCATTTTTTCGAGATCGAGAAAACTAGAAAAAAATTCTCGATCTCGGAAAATCTCGAAGCGTGATTCTTGATCTTTTCTCGAAAAAAAATTAGTCTAGTCTCGATCTTGTCTTGAAATCGAGACGAGACGAGAAATCTCGAATTTCAAGAGTCTCGAGAAAACCTAATTCTAATACATTTGCTCAGAACATATATTTATATTAGAATATATAACTTACATACCTGCAAATGATGAAAAGTATAAAAAAATACTATCCCGTTTCTTCAATTCTGGTCCTTTTTCCTTTGTGGGTATCAGTGGTTGGCACTCATTCAAAAATTCGTTCGGTAAACTCTTCTGCACCTCCGACATGATTGACTTTGTTATTTATTGTGAATGGAAAAAAGAAAATATTAAATCTTGAGGAATATATGCCGACAAAGAAAATATCTACAGGCAGCTTGCTTGCGCCAGAGATTGACCAACAAGTTAATGACCAAATAATTATCAATCGAAATGACAAATTTACAGTGCAGTAGAATCTGTCTGGTTATCTACAAAAGCGAATGAAAAGAATAACAGAAACAATGATGTGAGAATTAGGTAATGAACTCTTTGGAGAAAGGCCGTTAAATAAATATAGGTTATTTTTGAATGTGGAGGGACGATACTGATAACTATTTGTAGGTAAAATAAATATTTTTGAACAAAAATTGGACTGACTTTATTAGTTGGTGCACTGAAAAATACAAAATAATATTAATTATATTGGTCCTGGTACTATTGAAATTGTGTAATTATTGTAGTTAGATAGAAGAAGAAGAAGAAGAAGTTCACTAATACCAAAGAAGATAGTACTTATTTTATTACCCATGTATATTCTTTGCTTGTACTTGTTTTTATTCATAGATCTCAAAACATCACGGCGGAAATACACATATTTACCATTGCTGAAACTCGAAAGTCGTAGCTCTTTTGAAAAAATGTTCAATTTAAACGTTTCTGGATATGGTCTTATCTTTAACTCTGTTGTCTCAGAATTTCGATTTTCGAGAAGAATTGCCCCCACCTACCTCTTCGGGCCTCCGGGGGTATTTTGTAGAGGGAATGAGATTTCCTAATATGGCACTATTTCTCAACTCTCTCCTTTCAAATGAATCAAAAATCATCAAAATTGGAGCACGTTTACCATGCTAAACACGCGAACAGCCATATATAAAAAAGCAAACATACAATCGAATTGTATAACTCCTCCTTTTTAGAATTCGTTCAAAATCGGCACAATCGGTCTGTCATAACTTCATTTTCGTTAGTTTTGTAGTGTAAAGGTTTCAGAGAAGAATCATTAGATGTTTTTATTTTCAAACTTTTGTTGGTCCACTGCAAAGGTTTAGTAATCTGACATTCACAAATTACAATAGACACCTTCACCGTTAAGTCACGGATATATATAAGATTTATGAAATGTTGTATCAAGAATTAAATAATGCAGATCCAATATTGAGAATGCTAATGGAAATCATGGTACAAAATTCTAACTTTAGTGGACATTAAATTTTATTGTTATAGATATTGACATGATCTTCCTCCTACTGTTTTTCTTTTCAAAATAATAAATTGACCTGTTTTAATTAGCTAGGTATATATTTACGTTTTCCTTTTTTTGTATAGTTGATAATTTTGTAGTGAAAGAAAATTAATATTGCGAAAATATGATATATTTTGTAACTTTGATACCGTATGAACAAATACTACAACCACGTTAATAAGTCATTATGATTATAATTTAATGTGTTTTTATAGTTACTCACAACTATTGGGTTTATCCATTTGACATTTTCAAGAATAATGAATTTTAATATTTTTCATCTGAAGGTGTCACCTACCGTCAACAGTTAAAACCATATCGAATTGCACTATATCGAGTGTGATTAGTTGATCTACACTCTTCCCGAATATAATTTCGTTAAAATCAATAAGTTAACCGGCCTTATGAGTGCAACCCTTGTGGTCCGCACTAATATTTCCCAGTAGATCAATCCTTCAATATTCTTTCTCTTATATATTTTTATATGTATCTGTTGTTAACGTTACAATATCTCGAAGAAAAAGAGATATGTATAGGTATATCTTGCAAAAAGTGGAGTCACGCAAGGATCAAACATAGGCCCTTTCTTATTTCTCATATTTATGTGACTCAGTAGATTGCAATAACTTAAGGTTTGTTGGAAATCTTAGGCTAGCCTTCCGTTTATAGTTTGGATGATTTTGCTATTTTACAATATCAAATCAATCGTTCACAGAATTGGTGTCTTAAAAATGAGCTACTTAAATATAAGTGCAAAATTTAAACTTTTACTCGAAAAACGAACACATTATTAATATTATTATTACATTCAATATTTAAATTGTGGAAAGTATTGTCAAAATTATAATTTTGGTAAATCGTTAATAAATAATAGGTATGAATTAACGAACGTTTTACGACAAAAAATAGTCAACTAGTTCTAGTACTGTTAATCTCTTACATAATTAACATTAAACTATTATTAATCTAATATTATTTTTTTGTAAGGATTCAGCATTTTCAGCTTCTTAACTACGGGCAATACGCTTATCTGCAGCTAGTACTAATGATAGTTGAAATAATATTTATCAACATTTTATTCATTATCAAGTAATACTATATCGTCTCTTTGTTATCCCAAATTGCAGAACTTTATTATTTATTCAAATAAATAATCAAGTGTACATTGGCTTTTGTTCGTAAATATTGATTAATATATTTTATCAAATTTATACAATTCAAAATACCCAAAATAACGATAAATCGAATAATCTACCATATAGTTTATTCGAAAATGAGACGTTCAAACTCGTTCAAACTAGTTTATCTCTACAAGACAAATAATAAAATGTATTAATAAGACTCTATTTGATATACTTAAACAAAAAAATGCTTTCTTCGTAATCATTCTAGTAATAAATTCGGTGTATGTAACCAAGAAAGAGGTGAAAAAAGATTATGTGAGATTTGGTTTCATTATTTCAAAAAGTTATTTGCATATGAACTGAAATAAATATTTTTTCATAGAGAAGGAACAGCTTTTATTTTCAGTATTGTATTTTATAGAATAGCAGCCTCACAAGTATTTGATTTTATCTTTCTTCTTCGAAGATTTGTGGTTGACATCGGATGGGCATTAGCGATTTTAATTTTTCAATTGCCAGATGGTGAATTCTTTTTCTGGAAAAACCGACTTATCTAGTGCACACCATCATGCATTCATGTACAAGCACAAAGCACTTCACCGACTAGTGTCCTAAAATTGCATGTGGTGCGGATATCGAGTATCTAGTTTCGCCACAATAACCAGTTCTCGAAAGTTGAACTTTCCAGGCAGTTGTTGCCAAAAATACAGGGTTATCCATTTCGTGCTTGAAAAAGTACAAGTTTGACATTTGACAACTGTCAAATGAATATGTCAACCTAATCTCTTTTTGTATAGTTAAATGTTTGCCAATATTTATTCGTTTTTCCTCCGCACTACGCATAAAAAGTGTGAAATTGTTTTACAAAAATGGTGAGTCTGCCATGGCCACACGCCACACATCGCGCTTTGCAAAGAGATTATGGTCGTCATAATCGTCCTTCCCAGCAAACAATTTTAAACATATTGAAAATATTTGAAGAGAGAGGAGCGGTGACAGATATTTAAAGAACTGTGTACCATCGTAATGCAGTTAGTGCAAGTGTGGCTGAAAATCCAAATTTGTCAATTCCACGGTGCGCTCAGCAATTGAGATTTTTTTACGGGTTGGGTTACGGCGTATTTTGCATTTGTATTTGCATCTGCCTCCATACAAAGTCCTGTTCAAACAAGAACTGAAACCGGCTGAACATGGATTGCATCGAATCAATTGGGTACTGGAACAACAAGCAATGAATGCAGATCTTTCAGATAACATTTTCTTCAGTGATGAGGCACATTTTTTTGCTCGGTGGCTACTTAAATACACAAAATTACCGTATATGGGGCTCCGAAAATCCTCAAGTGACTTCTGAATTGCCATTACATCCACTGAAAGTGCCTGTCTGGTGTGCATTATGGTCTGGTGGTGTCATAGGCCCATAATTTTTTGAGAATGTTCAAGGATCAACTGTTACAGGTAACTTCGAACGATATGGCGGATGTTAACTGACTTTTTTTGGCATGAAGTTGAAGAACTCAATCTGCACTATATGTGTTTCCAACAAGAGGGAGCCACAAGCCACACAAGACGAGAAACTCAGGCTTTACTGCAACCAAAATTTCTAGGTAGAGTTATTTCGAGACTGGCAGATGTCACTTGGCGACCACACTCGTGCGACTTGACACCCCCCTGACCATTTTTTATGGGGCTATGCAAGAGATCGTGTTTATGCGAACAATCTTCTAACGATTGACCCGTGGAGGACATTTAAATGATATAGTCTTCCATGTTTAATGGCATAAAACAAACTTTATACTAAAATAAATATTCTATTGAAATCTGAATTTGGATTGTGTTTTTTCTTTATTTACTTTCTCAAGGAGAAAATGGATAATTAAGGTGAGTTTATACAGTAAATAAAATAAAATAAGAAACAAATTAAAACTGAAATAAGAAAAGAAATAAGAATTAACCAATCAAATCACAGCTTTTTTGACAAAAACTTTTGTGTTGTATGCAAGTTACGTGTTCGCTGGTGGTTGATCATGCGCATTATCAGTTTCCAAACAAAATAAAATAAAATAAGAAATAAAGATGAAAGTTTGCCATCTTTAGTTCTTATTCTTATTTTTTAATTTAGCTTATTTCGTGTATAAACGCTCCCATGGAAATGAGCATGTTCAACTTTCTTATTTTATCTTAATTTGTTTCTTATTTAATTTTATTTACTGTATAAGCAACTTTAATGGTTCCACTGCCAAGAGCTTTAATCATTTCCTTTCCTGCTGTTTTTACGGATGCATTGATGCTTACGGGGAAGGGCTTGTAGTCCATGTACCAGTTTAAATTCGAGGTGATGTGACGAGTTGCACCATTGTCAATCCACCACTGGTCGTTCGTGGTTGCTACATTAACATCACTGCTGATAGAAACCAGAGCAAGACGAGTTTCAGACACGACTGCTTGTGGGTTTCTCGATCCACCCACAGAGCTTGTCGTCGAAACTGTGGTAGATCCGCTAGCACGCGCTGGAAATGGAGGTTTGCCGTCTTCTTTCCATTTTGGACACTGTCGGATCCAGTGACCTTTCAAGTTGCAGTACTTACAGTTTGTGCTGTTTGAAATGATTTTCTTGTTCTTCTTCGGTGCTTTGTCACTTTTAACATATAGAGCTTCACCTGATTTCGATGCAGGCGCGACATTACGCTCATGCAGTATAAGTGACGATGCGAGGTCTACAACTGATTTATCATCATTTGCTTTCATCAGAAGGTAACTTGATTTGAACGATTCGAAACGTTTAGGTAGAACATGCAACACTTTAGAGACAAATAGCAGTTCAAGAAAAGCTTCAACAGTCTTGATGTTTCTCGTTTTAAGACCAGCAGCGAATTCACGATGTTGATTCTTCACTCTTGATAATACAGATGGAGCATTTTCGGTATCATCCCATTCCATACCAAAGAAATCAAGACATTGTCGAAACAACTGATCTTCTGCTTTATTATCAAACTGTTGTACTAGCACATCCCAAGCTTCCTTAGCTGATAATCTTCCAGAAATTCTCTGATGAAGTTCATCACTCACACATTGAGATATGATACTTTTGGCTTGTGCAGCCGACTTATTAAATGCACTTAGCTGTTCTTGTTCCGTTACAGTTGGAGTATCCGATAGTGTGGGCCTTACACGTGTCCCATCTACTATATCAACTGCATTGAACAGCTCCAAAACATCCATTACTCGATCTTTCCAGAATGGCCAATCTTCAGCACCCTTTAGTGGTTTTATACCTTTCGCATATTCCATTTTCAAAGATGGACGAACTCATAAGCGAAAGCGTATTCTTTTAAAGGAGATTCAATTAAAAATCTGGGCCCATAACCTGTTGGAGTTTTATATTGTTGCAGATATATTTTTAATTAATTAACTTCGATAACCGATATCTCTTGAACCTTTATTATTTCATTATTATTCCATATATATATTATTTACAAGCCAAGTTGTTGCTAGCCATGTTGATTCTTGTTGACTGCTGACAGATAGTTCGTGCGACGTTGCCAAAAATGAAAAATAACAAATTTCAACAGGCTGAACATGGATTGCATCGAATCAATTGGGTACTGAAACAACAAGCAATGAATGCAGATCTTTCAGATAACATTTTCTTCAGTGATGAGGCACATTTTTTTGCTCGGTGGCTACTTAAATACACAAAATTACCGTATATGGGGCTCCGAAAATCCTCAAGTGACTTCTGAATTGCCATTATATCCACTGAAAGTGACTGTCTGGTGTGCATTATGGTCTGGTGGTGTCATAGGCCCATAATTTTTTGAGAATGTTCAAGGATCAACTGTTACAGGTAACTTCGAACGATATGGCGGATGTTAACTGACTTTTTTTGGCATGAAGTTGAAGAACTCAATCTGCACTATATGTGTTTCCAACAAGAGGGAGCCACAAGCCACACAAGACGAGAAACTCAGGCTTTACTGCAACCAAAATTTCTAGGTAGAGTTATTTCGAGACTGGCAGATGTCACTTGGCGACCACACTCGTGCGACTTGACACCCCCCTGACCATTTTTTATGGGGCTATGCAAGAGATCGTGTTTATGCGAACAATCTTCTAACGATTGACCCGTGGAGGACATTTAAATGATATAGTCTTCCATGTTTAATGGCATAAAACAAACTTTATACTAAAATAAATATTCTATTGAAATCTGAATTTGGATTGTGTTTTTTCTTTATTTACTTTCTCAAGGAGAAAATGGATAACTAAGGTGAGTTTATACAGTAAATAAAATAAAATAAGAAACAAATTAAAACTGAAATAAGAATAAGAAATAAGAATTAACCAATCAAATCACAGCTTTTTTGACAAAAACTTTTGTCTTGTATGCAAGTTACGTGTTCGCTGGTGGTTGATCATGCGCATTATCAGTTTCCAAACAAAATAAAATAAAATAAGAAATAAAGATGAAAGTTTGCCATCTTTAGTTCTTATTCTTATTTTTTAATTTAGCTTAATTCGTGTATAAACGCTCCCATGGAAATGAGCATGTTCAACTTTCTTATTTTATCTTAATTTGTTTCTTATTTAATTTTATTTACTGTATAAACTCACCTTTATAGTACACTCATCTTTTCAATGAAAAAATAATCACCAAAATCAGTGCACATTTACTATAAGGCAATATAAAATATACACTCAAATTCCATATATCCTCCTTAGTTAAAAATACAGTTTATCAGCTTATTCCTGCTAGTATATGATAAATAATCGAAATCATATTCAACTTGGTGTGTAGACCAGCCCCAGCTACGACACTGCATTTCCGGGCAATGCGCCCGCTCCCGATCCGATGGTATGGAGGCAGGGTATGTGTGTGTGTAGCTATTATTCAGCGGCCGTCGGCAACGGCGGCCCGGACAAGGTAAGGGTAGTAACCTTCCGTGAGTTGCAGGATGAACGGTTGCTGCAGCACGATGCTGCTGCTGCTCCTGCCGCTTCCATAAAGCTGCGCGCACATGGCATCACTCCGACCCGAGCCAGCGTGCATCTTTCCAAACTTAGTAACTTTAAAAAAGTAGGAAGGTAAAGCACACATAGTTTATTTTATGGTTTGTGGTACAGCATCAGTCGATAATGGCATATTTAATAATGAGTGATATGGGTGAATTGTATTTTTTGAATGACATGAAGATCGACAATTAATTTTTCAATCACTCAAGCATAGTTGTTGAGAATGATTTGATAATTTAATTCTAAGCGGCTAATTCCAAAACCATTTTCAGTTTTACGTAGGGTTAAACTTATCAGATTTTCTGGATCCATAATACTTTGCAATATTTAGCAGCTGGATCAAAACAATTTAATTGCCGAAGATAATATTCAATGAATATATTTTTTTTTCGATCAATATCTGCCAATATAAGTAACAGATCTGCAACAGAAGCTGTCAAAAAAGTGATAAATCTCATTGTTGAAACAATGAGTATGTGGCTTTAATTCTCTGTGACCTATCCAAAGCATTTGTCGGCGTCTCTCACTATCTACTTCTTGAAAAAATGGAATACTACGGGTTAAGAGGACTACCTCTTGAACTATTCAGATCGTATTTGTCCAACAGATCACAAGCGGTATTTCTGAGTAGTAAATTTTCTCCCAACAAAGTTATCAAACATGGTGTTTCCCAGGGATCAGTTTTAGGCCCGGTGGTATTATTGATTTACATCAACGATTTTAGCCAAACCATGTTACCATACAAATGTGTACTTTTTGCTGATGATTTTACCATCCGACAAAGCAATTAACATATAATATATCGTTGTCAAATAAAAATCTATCTATCAATACGGGTTGGAGCGGGTCGGAGTGGCATCGTCTGCAGGCAGCTTAATATGGATAACCTTCGCACCGGGGTCATTTCCGCGCCCCAGCCACACAGTCTGCGGCGTGCATTTTGTTTGCGTTCAATGTCCGACCCACTATTGAAGAGAATTATTCTGTTGGCGACGATTTGAAACATTCAATAATTAACTCTTTTAAGAACTAGAACCGACACAAATGTATCACTAAACCTCTCTCAAATCTTGTAAATACTATTTTCATTCCCATTCATAAGAATGCAGTATTTTAAATAAGTTTATTATTTGTTTTTCTTGATAAAAACGATCTCATCTCAAACCTGGATTGAGTAAAGAAGTCAATCAATTTATTATCAAGTGCAGTGTCACATTTTTGGATCTCAAAAAAGAGCTTAGATTTAGATAGATTCTGAGAAGTAAGCGCAAAAAATCCGGAGGTGGGTGTATGGCATTTACAAACGTATTGATATTAAATTTACAACTTGCTAGAGGTTGAGTTTTGATTGTCCTAAAGAACTATCGCAACTTGAAAAACAATTATCCAAAATTGGTAGTAGTCGGGGTTTCTTGGGTTACATTTCCGGGAAGATACATTTTTACCCTATTGGAAGATCAGGAGGAACAGATCAGTTGGCAAGACAACAACATCGGAACGGAACTCTCAAATATATTCCTCAGTGATCTTTAAATCAAAAACTTATGTCGTTACTTCAATAATAACAAATCTCTCATTCCCATTCATTATTGAATGTCATTTTCTGAACGATTTAAACTTGTCAGATCTATTACTTTATTCTTTCTTATTTCGTAGAATCCCCCGAGCCTATTATTGATGAGAATCCTAAATGTTTTTTTAAGAAAATCCGGAAGCAAAGTGAAAATGAATGAATCTTAGACAGCAAACATAGAAAAACCTGATAACGGCTCTAGGGTTTTGGTAACGTACATTTCAAATATACAGGAAAAGAAATTGAGGCTTTGTCCGCCATCTATACCAATATCGAGCAACTACTAGTGAATTATTTAATATTATCTTATATATTTTAGAATACAGTGAAATAAGTTTGGCCTATCTTGTTTATTGAAAGCATTTGGCAACTATAATTATAATGAAAATAATATCTTTGTAAATAATATAGCGCAAATATAAATTTTCAAGTTTTATATTTTTGTAGAAACCTATATAAAGGACGATCAGTTCGAACAGTCCTAGCGTTGATTCAAAAACATCCTCATAGATGTCGACGTTATATATAATCACAGAAAAATACAGAAAGACAATTCTACTTAGTTAATAGGCGAGGATACAAAATATGTAACATAACTTTATTGATTGTTACCAAATAATGGAGATGAAGTGATGTGTAGCTTATTTCTATCGATTTTTTTTTTTCGTTAAATGACTTGCTGCTTGATTCAAACTCGCAAGGTTATAGGTAGGTAATCCAAGTTTAATCACGACCATATCTCAACTTGGAAAAAATTATAAAAGAAACACTCTCACTGAACAATAACTTTTTTACTTAATAATTAATAGAATGCGGTAACAAAAAATTACTCCTTCAAAGTACATTCACATTTCTCGTGTTTCTTGATTATCTCCAATACCTCATTGACATCTTCCTCAGAACCCAAAAATATTGGAGATCTTTCATGTAGTGCACTCGGTTGGACATCTAATATGGGAATTTTACCATTACTTGCCAGTCCACCTGCTTGACTCATTATATATGCCATTGGTATACATTCGTAAAGAAGACGTAGCTGGAAATGATATTAATTATTTGTAATTGGTTATAATGGTTAGAAGATTACCGAAAATAAATATAAATAAATTCGATTAGGAAATTAAATTTCTTCTGAAAAAGTATACTCGTAACCGAACGAAAAAAGTACCTACTCGACAATAAAACAGCCAAATAAAATATTGTTGATAGATATATATACAGATATAAGGACAAAAGTTTAAGAATAGGGTGGACGTTAGATGGCTAAATCTCAATCGGACTTGATACAAAATTATAGCCCAAGTATATAACCATCGTGATTTTAAAAGCTATATTATATTAGAAGATTGACAGAATTTTTCAAGGCGCATAGTCCACAACGGTGACATGACTGTCAAACAAACACAAAAACAAAAATTATGCTGCAAAAGTTTAATAGTTGATAGTCTGATAAAATTTCCACAAACCTTTCCTTTGGGTGAATCTTTTGTGGCCGGGTATATAAATATGCCACCATACTTAATGGTCCTATGGACATCGGCCACCATTGAACCCACATATCTGGCATTGTATGGTTTACCTTTGGCTGGGTTTTTCTTATTTTGGATATACTCTTTCACAGCATCATCCCAAATATGCGTATACCCTTCATTTATGGAATAAATCTTTCCCCTTTTTGGCACCTATATAAAACAAAATATTCCTTTATAAACAGGCAAGGCAAGTCTCTTTGCAAAATAATTTGAGTTGTAATTGTAATATTCGTAAAATCTAGAAATAGCTCTAGCCTTGATATTTGAGACAAATCCAATGTTTCTATATTCGATTCAGTATACTGGTCAGTGTTGGGTGATGTCATTATTTAACACCATACTGGATCCAGAATCGTTCCATATCTATTCGAAAATAGGCCAGACAATAATTTATTTATTTATTTACCTCATAATAAAACTAAAATTAAAAAGAGGTGCAGAGCAAGATACATTTTTTAAATTACTGTCGTAATATCACGATACTACTTCCGATATTGTTCTCGCTATACAGGGTGTCTGAGAAGTTCTTCTTCAGGGCGTAACTTGAAAGCACGAATAATACGCAATCTGCAAATAATCCTGGGACACCCTATATATAAATAAGTTTGCCGGGACATTTTCTGTCCCTACTTTGTATTGACAGAACGTTATATGACATCGAAGAGTTTTTTTAAATACGTATCTCGATACAATTGAAAACAATGACAATAATTATGTTGTCAATTCATAATCTGACAAAAAAAATATAGACAAATTAAAATAACCAAAGTAGGCTGATTGAGTCTGGGCTCTTACTTGATTTCTGCCTATTAGTACTTGATACCATCATTATGTCCCTATCCCTCTGACAGTTGTCGATTACGATTACCGATCCCATTGGCACTCACCGTCCAATCAGTGTAACCGTTGACGGCTGTACGCTGATTGGCTCCAATGCATGTAATTGGAAATCGTAACCGATAACGGTTAGTAAGATACGGGCATTAAAATCTGGTAGGGGGGTTATTATTTGAAATGACAACATAAAAAATACATTGCTGGCTCCTCATCTCTACAATCTCAAAATCAAATCTCCCCAATTGGTTCTCCGATTGTCTCTCACCTTCATGTCTCTATCAGTCAGTATAAATTCCCCAATGCTGGCATCCAACATGAAACCGTGTACTCCATTGCCTGTTGATAGCACCAACATGGTGGCACTGCCATACAAGGCATAACCTGCGGCAACAACTTTGCTACCAGGTTGAAGGGCATCCTTCAAGCTCGGTATGGTGTTGTCATCCTTCTTCATGACAGCAAATATTGATCCGATTGAGACCAAGCAATCAATATTTGATGATCCATCCAGTGGATCGAAGGCAACAATGTATTTACCTTGTCTGTCAGTTTCGACCTAGAATAAAATATTATGTTTTATTTTTGTAACCGAAGACATGAACAATAGGAAGGTGTATAGTTATCAGTTATGATATTTAGTGCTTGATCTCCGTCAAATTCAACCTTGCAATATCCCTATATACATAATTTATACTGTATGTTTTTAAAATTTTGTTCTCTTTTCTCCATATTTTTGTAATAATGCATAGGATTTTTTACTGAAATAGCTAAATGAGATAAATTACTGGCCTTCAGGCTGACTACTGAACCTCACCATCGCGTTCAGCATATGTCTGCGCAATGTATTCGAAAGTCTTGGACTTGAACATTTTTATCTTGGATGTAGTATCCAAAAATGTAAGGTAAGAAGTATTTGAGAAAACAAAATGGACGAAAGCTATTCCCATATGTCTTAATACTTTTCCATTCTATAAGTTACATTGATGAATCTTATGAACCCACACTTACAGAAAAATCTACAAAAGCTGACTTTTATAAAAAAAAAAACAGTGTATACACCAATCTTCTAACGATCACTATTAAGACAGCTGGGCTTCTTCAGGAGTCCACAGTCTTCAGTCCAAGTATCACGTATCCATGCATCGCCAGACCTATAACCGCGAAAGCCTAACGTATGTAAATTCTGTCAACAATACCTGGTGAAACAAAGTGAAGTCACAGTATACAACTGTACTCTCCATATCTTTCTACTTCTATCCAGAGAAAGATCATGGACCAGAGGACATAGGGATGTACAATCAGAACAGCAAATACAATGTAGGTGATGGACTTAACAGAAATCAAGGTAGGTAGGTACCTAATAAGAACTATTTACCAAAAAATACTGTGCAATATAGTAAGTATTAGAAGAAGTCTTCAGGATTGAGGCAAAGAATGAACAATGATTTCAGATACGGGAATGGCATTTAGCGATTAATTTCACAAATATTGTTATCTTTACCTCTATAACCGTTTCATTTTCCTCAGATATCAACAAGGCTGTCGTATAAGATGATTTGAGCATGTTGATGAACAATTCATTCGCCAGAACATCCAGCTTCTTGACTTCTTCACCTTGGACATTTGTCTCTCCTACCGTTCCAAATCTGTGGATAAAAATATTCGTTTTTGAGTTTCAGATTATTCAAAATTACTGTTCTAATGAACAAGTATCATCTTTTAATTTTATAAATGAACAATAAAGTCTGTAACTGAGATTACATTATTCTTGGCCTCACTGAATTACAACCGATCTTTATTAGCACTACGTAATAAGTATATCGTATTTAGTACTCACAATCGGGTTATACCTGCCTTTCGTACTGCATTACTGACTACTTTAACAGCTGTCTGTAGGGCATATAGAAGATTTGTTAATTCACCTGTGGCATGAGGATATTTTCTTTGTTCATTTAAGATAAAGCGCATTAGAGTGGTATAATCGGGATCTAATCTTTTGTCAAACATTTCAAGTCCTTAAGGCATATGAATAAAGAAGAGTGTAGGTACTCGGGTTGAACTGATTTTTGAATAATGACAGACAGAAAATTGACAATAATATAACTCAGTTTGTCGTTGTTATAGTCCAGTGAATTCACGAATCGATCCAAAAGTTTGTGACGCTAGAGTTTTTAATTTGATTATTCGATATGGGGTTGCCCTTTTGCTCATTCATGAAACGCTTGAACCAATCCGTCCACCGCTATTTAAAAAAATAATTTTTTTGCGTAATGGCCCATACCTATCTCGCGTTCTATACATCGAAACTCGAAGAATATGCTTTTCCTTTAAACAAATGAATGCAGAGAAAATGATTTATTTTAATGTTCTAAGTTTAATTTTGTATATTTTTCGGACGGTTTCTTGCAAATAATTTTCATATAGTACAAACAAGCTGTTTATAAATATAATAATTTTACAAGAAGTGTTAATTACACGCATTTTGATAAAAAAAACATAGGTATCTGATGTTAAAGACTAGCCGAGGATTGGAGCCAGTTACAAGGGAAAAAGGAATCGATTTCATCTGGATGTATGAGAAAATGCGGCAGAGCTTGTGGCTTCAGATAGAACATAAATGTTCGATTCCTTGCAAGGTTTTCTCTCGGGAATCATGCAGTAACAGAATCGTAAATGCAAAGGATCTGTTTTAAAGAAGATGACAATCTACCAACTATTGTCCTCATACCTGGCTGGGTTATTGAAACAAAAAAACATCCAGAAGGAGGCGATTGATGATGAAGGAGATAATGAAGGAAGAGACGAGAGAGATGACAAGACAAAATATGAGGAATCAAAAATAGAGTGAAAAAGAAGCTGAAGAATCTGAAAGATTATTTTACTTAACGGAAATACTTCTAAACGAAAACCAATTTCTAAAAATTTAAAACAAAACTATCAAAATTGTATAAATTCAATGATTGAGAACGAGATTGAGAACTAATATAAAAGGGGTCCGTCAAGCTACACCCCCGATAAAACGAATATGAATTTTTTTTAATGCAAAATTATGTGCAAATGTGCAAATTACGGCCACAAAAAAAAAATTTGTGCACAATTCCTTGACCATTTTTTCGTTATTTGAAAAAAGGGGGTGCAGCTTGACGTCAAGCTGCACCCCGCACCAATTTCTATTGCCGAAATTTGAAAATCGATTACACCATAATTATGTGCAAATTATGTGCTCTCCAATGACCTAAAGAACAACTATGCTACTCTAAGCATACACCTTCTTTTTTTTATTTATTAAAGGGGGTGTGGCTTGACGTCAAGCTACAACCCCGCACCTATTCCTGTTGCCAAAATTTAAAAATCGATCACACTATAATTATGTGCAAATTATGTGCAAATTACGGCCAAAGAAAGGAAATTTTGTGCTCCATCCCTTAACTTTATTTTTCAAATTATAAAGTGGTGTGTAAACGAAATTAAAAATTATTTATTGCAAAATTATGTTCAAGTTATGTGCGAATTACGGCCACAAAAAATAATTTTGTGCACAATTCCTTGACCATTTTTTCGTAATTTGAGAAGAGGGGTGCACCCTGCACCAATTTCTATTGCCGAAATTATGTGCGAATTATGTACTCTCCAATGACCTACCTAAAAAAGTGTGATCGATTTTTAAATTTTGGCAACAGGAATAGGTGCGGGGGTGTAACTTGACGTCAAGCCACACCCCCTTTAATAAATAAAAAAAAAGAAGGTGTATGCTTAGAGTAGCATAGTTGTTCTTTAGGTCATTGGAGAGCACATAATTTGCACATAATTATGGTGTAATCGATTTTCAAATTTCGGCATTAGAAATTGGTGCGGGGGTGCACCCCCTCTTCTCAAATGACGAAAAAATGGTCAAGGAATTGTGTACAAAATTATTTTTTTGTGGCCGTAATTCGCACATAACTTGAACATAATTTTGCAATAAATAATTTTTAATTTCTTTTACACACCACTTTGTAATTTGAAAAAAAAAGTTAAGGGATGGAGCACAAAATTTCCTTTCTTTGGCCGCAATTTGCACATAATTTGCACATAATTATAGTGTGATCGATTTTTAAATTTTGGCAACAGGAATAGGTGCGGGGGTGTAGCTTGACGTCAAGCCGCACCCTCTTTAATAAATAAAAAAAAGACGGTGTATGCTTAGAGTAGCATAGTTGTTCTGTTAATCATTGGAGAGCACATAATTCGCACATAATTTCGGCAATAGAAATTGGTGCGGGGTGCACCCCCTCTTCTCAAATTACGAAAAAATGGTCAAGGAATTGTGCACAAAATTATTTTTTTGTGGCCGTAATTCGCACATAACTTGAACATAATTTTGCAATAAATAATTTTTAATTTCGTTTACACACCACTTTGTAATTTGAAAAAAAAAGTTAAGGGATGGAGCACAAAATTTCCTTTCTTTGGCCGCAATTTGCACATAATTTGCACATAATTATAGTGTGATCGATTTTTAAATTTTGGCAACAGGAATAGGTGCGGGGGTGTAGCTTGACGTCAAGCCGCACCCTCTTTAATAAATAAAAAAAAGACGGTGTATGCTTAGAGTAGCATAGTTGTTCTGTTAATCATTGGAGAGCACATAATTCGCACATAATTTCGGCAATAGAAATTGGTGCGGGGTGCACCCCCTCTTCTCAAATTACGAAAAAATGGTCAAGGAATTGTGCACAAAATTATTTTTTTGTGGCCGTAATTCGCACATAACTTGAACATAATTTTGCAATAAATAATTTTTAATTTCGTTTACACACCACTTTTTAATTTGAAAAATAAAGTTAAGGGATGGAGCACAAAATTTCCTTTCTTTGGCCGTAATTTGCACATAATTTGCACTTAATTATAGTGTGATCGATTTTTAAATTTTGGCAACAGGAATAGGTGCGGGGGTGTAGCTTGACGTCAAGCCACACCCCCTTTAATAAATAAAAAAGAAGAAGGTGTATGCTTAGAGTAGCATAGTTGTTCTTTAGGTCATTGGAGAGCACATAATTTGCACATAATTATGGTGTAATCGATTTTCAAATTTCGGCAATAGAAATTGGTGCGGGGTGCAGCTTGACGTCAAGCTGCACCCCCTTTTTTTCAAATAACGAAAAAATGGTCAAGGAATTGTGCACAATTTTTTTTTTGTGGCCGTAATTTGCACATAATTTTGCATTAAAAAAAATTCATATTCGTTTTATCGGGGGTGTAGCTTGACGGACCCATATAAAAGTAAGATAAGTTGTTTGAACTTGTTCTGCGAAGGTCACTATAAATAATGTTAAATAGGATGTAGATGGAGTGGCTTATTCTATACCACTGCGACCTTTTCAGATATATTGTGGTTGTTCATTTAATTAGAGTTCAGTTGTTAGTTTTAACATTTTTGTCAGGCTTATTAGCCCAGATACAGACTCTTTCACGTATTTCTCTGCCTTCGGTTCTCCTTCCCAGAGTTGATGAAACCGCACCTCTACCAGGCCATCGAAGTCTCAAAGTATAAGTAGTACTGCAGTCTCCTACTCTACCTTGCAAAACCTAAAATAGCTGTCATATGCCAGGATCACGATACCTTAGTTGTTCTTGAACAAATTCCTGAACTTAACAAAGTTGGGGGAATAAAAAAATACCCACAGCTTCGGTGTATTATAAAAAACAATTTGTAAAAAACATCCGAAAAAAAATTGCAAAACTCAACGTTGGACAACACTAAAAAGTCTTGCGCTTACTTTGACTTACATAAGCTTAGAAAAAAATCTGGTGTGTCCACTCACACGACTTTCATACCGCTCGCAGGCAAATTCCAGTGAATAAAAAATCGCTCGATCAAAACGAACAACAATGGTCATGCAACATTTTTTCGCAAGATGAAACGTTTATCCAGAATTTGAAGAAACATGTGGAAAATATGGAATTTTATTCAAGCATAACATTTTTGGTGCTTTTTCTCAGAGATGGCGCTGTATGTGGGTGGTGAAGGGCTCTACGAAGACTAATTTAGGCAAGTTTAATCGAAATCCTTGGAGCCATTTTCGCGCTACAGTCTTGAGCAAATCACGTTTTTTGCAATAGCTCAGCACCCGGTGTCATTCAGTGCCACCGGGGACTGGTATTGGTACCAAACAAAATAAAAAAAGAAAGCAATAAAATCCACCGATCCGTTCCCGAGATAATGCTGTCACAGATAGATAGACAGACGGACGGACAGGCAGACCAATGGCTGAAAATATGTTTATTAGACTTGGAAACCTCTGAAATGTCAACATTTTTAAAAATCTCGAAAGCGAAAATTTCACACTATTAATCTTTCCTTATACAGCTAAGTACTATAGTAGCATAGGAAAGTAAAAAACGAATACAAAAAACATCCATTCGGATAATTGAAAATCTGTTTAATTGAATAGGTGAAGAAAATTATTATAATTATTTACCCTAGAAACATACCATACCTCGCTCACGTATAGTTACTTATAGTTACCTCGTCATATGGGTATCTTACTACCGTTAATACCTACATAATTTAAGGTATTTATTCAAATCAACAAAAACAAATTAAATTTATTAAAATCAACAAAAATCAGTAGATTTTCCTGCGGATCTTGTCAATTTCGCTTCAACAGCAAGTTTAGGACAGGTAATGGAAATGTTTCCAACAAAAATTATTAGGCGGTCACTTCATCTTTACAATTTTCACCTCGAATTTCTACTAATTCAGACTTATATGACAGGCCTGTGAGCTACCAAGCTACCACACTATTTACTATGATTGCGTAGGTAATATTTCATTGCTTATTGATTTATTTATTCTTACAAATTCGACTTCATGTATCGGATGTCCGTACAGACGTATCATTTTGGCAACATCGCCCAATGGCTTTATCTACAATAACAACATAAATAGCGGCAGGCTAATTTCTCCTTGTCCTAATATTTTTTATTGCTCCGTTTTCGTTATATGCAAGACTTTTTTATTTATCGGGTTAAATCAGTATTACATTAACCAAATTACTACTAGGTGAAAGTATATGACTAAACACCTACTTTCTCCACCCAGCACCCCTCTTCTCTTCATCCTCCTGTAAGCTCGTTAGGGGTTGCCGAGTTAAAATTTCAATTGGAATGTTTTTCCGTAATATATTCCTAGACATCTAGCAAAAAAAGAAACCGGAATTCAATGCGGACCTGTTCTACACATTTACCAAAATATGATAATATTCTGTTGTATTTATGACGTGGATACTTTTTTCTTAATTATTCATAAGAGTTAATGAACTGTAACCTGTAACTATTCATTTAAAAAAATAATATTGAATAAAACCACTCTAAATAACAAGGAAGCCATAAAATGAGAACACTTACAGCTGTGTAATTCCTGCTCTTCTTACAGCACTGCTAATAACTTTAACAGCTGTTTGAATCGAATTCAAAAGTTGCGTCAGTTCACCCGTCGCCTGTGGACATTTTTTCTGTTCAGCTAGAAAGAATCGGGTCAACGTGATACAATTTGAATCCACAGCTTGCTTAGACATTGTTATTTCATAAAAAAAATTTAATTCACTCTACATACAAACTAATAAACGAACGAACGCTTCAAAAAAACACACACTAATGAGATTTCTGTTCAGCCAGGTTGTAAAATGTATAAATAGTCACTCAGTAATATTTCATAATACTTAAATGTCGTTTACGTTTAACCTTTTGGAACAACGCGGCTATAGATATGGATTAATTTAATTCTGTTTATAAGCTATGTTATCACGAATCTGTTGTTACAGCATAAACTAAACTAAAGCACTGAATTAAACGCTGAACATCAATAACAGCTATGACAGAATATGATGTTAAATACACATACTTTTATTTTGATTATGCAGCACTGATTTATTTTATCAAGTCTGGTAGGATCAAAACAAACTGCGTAATACCTACGAGGCACTTTCTAAGTTCATATTATAAAGTCGATAATAATTGTACCTAGTTCCTACAATGCTTAGATTATTTGTTTATCTGCGTTGTTGCCATAGCTTTCTTTTATGATTATTCTACCGTAAAGATCAAATTCATAATAAATTCAGATTGAGCATCTTTTGGTTTAAAAACATTATATAGGATCAAGCATCAAAAACATTTTTTTAATTAGAATGTCCTAACAATTTTATAAATTTTAATCCTATTCTTAAAATTCTATTTAACAGACATTTAATTTTTTCTTCTTTTATCCAACAAGTAAACTAAATACAAAAGAATCTAAATAGAAAATGAAGAATGTTTTAATTACGTACTTATTTAATTTATTTTCATGCCTCCACAAAACGTACACTCATTTGATTACAACATTTTTTATGTTCCTATCTAGGTGTATTATCTTTAT
This sequence comes from Crioceris asparagi, assembly GCA_958507055.1. Classification (NCBI taxonomy): domain Eukaryota; kingdom Metazoa; phylum Arthropoda; class Insecta; order Coleoptera; family Chrysomelidae; genus Crioceris; species Crioceris asparagi. The sequence goes on along the minus strand of OY293828.1, from coordinate 82,344,429 downwards.
AATAAAATCGAAGAAAAATCATACGCAATCCAAAAACAGAATCGAGAAGTACCTGCGAGATTTTTTGCTAAAAAACAACCAAGCCTGTATATTTTCTGTAGGTAGGTATTTTAGTCCTCACTATACTATGCATATGTTAAGTTTTACCCCCATCCAAGAAACTACGTTATTTTAAACAAAGCTGAAACCAGGTCCCTATAGGACCCGTCATTTTTTACCGACTTCCAAACAGAGGAGGTATACAATTCGACTGTATGGGCCTTTTCTCACGAGACACTGGTGTCCTGATCCGGGTGTCCAGACACCAGTGTCTCGTGAGAAAAGGCCCTATGTCTGCATGTTTTTTTTTATGGATGTTCACGCATTTTGCATTGTAAACGTGGTAGGATTTTGATGATTTTTTTTATTTATTTCAGAGAGGAGTATTGAGAATTGGGCCCATGGAAAAAAAATAATATTAGACATGCCCTTCCCCTCAAAAATTTCCTCCAAAGGGTGTGGTGAGGGCAATGTTTTCCGAAAAATGAAAATCCGAGACGGCAGAAATAAAGAAAATTCCATATCCGGAAATGTTTAAATTGGACATTTAAAAAAAAACCATTCAATCGTATACGTTACAGTCTGAAATATGTGTTTCAGCTATGTGGAAGGGGCAAATTTTTTCGAGAATCGAAAATTTAAGATTGATAAATTAGAAAGGGGACTATATCCGGCAACCTTTGAAAAAATCATAGGTTTTCGAGTTAGAGCCATAGTAAAATTAGAAATATGTGTTAACGCTATGTAGAGGATTTTTTTTCGAAAATCAAAAATTCGTTGGGACCAAAAGAGATCATATGCAGCAACATTTGATCAGGACATTTAAAAAAACATCATAGGTTTCCGAGTTGCAGCAGTAGTAAACTCTGAAATATGTGTATTTCCGCGCTGTTTTAAAAACTCTAAATAAGTATGAGTAAGGCTTTATCTTCTTTGGTGAACGTAGAATGATTTTGATGAGTAATTTTACACTGAAAATTCTGGAATAAATATTTAAAAAAATTACCTACCTTATTAGTTGTTGCACTGAAAAATAGGTACAGAATCATATTATATCTATTGCTGCTGGTACTTTTGAAGTTGGTGCCAAAAGTTTCCAATCTAACTTCAACAGCACAACTTCAAAATTACCATTACCAATAGAATTAATATTTTGTTGTACTTTTTATAAGATAATCTTATAAAATATTTGAGTGAGATAAGAGCATTGTTTTTCGGCATTTCAACACATAGTTAAATTTAAAGAATGTACCAGAAAATACAGTCGTCCCAAAAGTAATATCTAAATTCAGCCATGTGTTTTCTTGTAAAAACGCTCGGACCAGTCGATTTTTACTTCGTATTTTCTAGTCTCTGCTCCCAATTTCGATAAACTGACACCAATTGTTAAAACAATCGGTGACAAATACAATTTATTCAACTCATAAAATTATACACACACCGGTTACAGATGACAGCTGCAACCTCTAAATTCTCAAATTGGAAGTAGGGGCACAGCTTATAGTATAAGCTGTGATACTCCATTTGAAAGGACTTTTCATTCTCTATCCAAAACTGCTATGATTTAAAACAACAGAGAGTTGCAAACATTCTTTCCAAAAAGAAAGAAGAAAAAGATGTCAGTGTAACATTTCAGACGTGGGATTGAGTAATCTGTGCGTTCTGTTCGGATCTTGAGGCGAGTGCTGAGTGATTTTATGAATTTCAGACGGGTTTGATTAGTGAGAAATCTGCGGATTTTCAGGTGCTTGTTTTAGTGCAACAAGTGGCGTGTTGTGTGGCGTAGCATGGCGAATAAGATGGACGACGACGAACCTATGAACCTCGGCGTCATTGGCGGGGTCATCGAGTGCCGAGCATCGACAGAGGCGTCTGTGGCACCTTTAACCTGCAGCAAAGCGACGTCTGGGAGAGGCGTTAAGAGGCGAAATTCCGACATTCGGGTGGCGCTTGAAATCCTTCAACCCCGACTACCGGGATGTCAACATCGATCTTTGGCTAGCGATGGTTAATCGGCTGGGGGCTGTCCATGGGTGGACAGAGGGGGAGAAGGGCAAAACTGGCGGGCTCAGCGAAGAATTGGTTTGGCCACTCTTTCATGGGGCGAGTGGAAAGAGGCGTTGAAGAAAGCGTTCCCGAGGCAGCACGACTACGGCGAAATGGTCGAGAAGATGGCAGAGAGACGTAAGTGGCTAGACGAGACCATGACGCAATACTATCATGCGAAGTTGAGGCGGTGTGATATCACGGGCGAGCGTGCCGTCTCCTGCATCATCCAAGGGCTTCCAGAGGAGTTAAGGCCGAATGCACGAGCGTGTAAGTGTAAAACTCCAGAGGCGTTGTACTCCGAGCAGCTTTAACTGCCAGAAGACGGGCCACTTCAGCAGGGACTGCACCCTGCGAGGTGCTTGGGATTAGTTGTGGCTCTACGATCAGCTTAGATGGTCATATCGATATAGATGATAATACTGAACTTATTCTAGGGCAAACGGCGATAAACAACCCAGGCGTTTCCCTTGTCGTGCGGCCGGGCGTGGCGCAGTTCATCCGTGAGGCCAATAAAGGCATCCAAGAGAATTTTAAACTCAAGGATGGGCGATTGTGGCGAAAGACGGGAAATGGCGATAAATTGTACCTACCGGCGATAGCAAAGTTCCCATTGCTAAGAACGCATGATGATGATGTTGGACACCTGGGCTTCGACAGATGCTTGGAACTTTTGAGGCGACAGTACTAGTTTTCCGGCATGAGGCGGTTTGAACGAAAGTACACCGCGGCGTGTCTCAATTGTGCGTTTGCGAAAGGTGCCTATGGGAAAGGACCGATCCCATTCGATACATTGCATGTGGATCATGTTGGTCCATTCACGAAGAGTAAGAATCGGAATAGTTATCTCCTTATGGTGGTCAACGCGTTCACGAAATTTGTGATTGCAAGACCCACATGCACGTTGAATTCGGCGGTGGCAGATCAGTATTTGGTGAATTTGGGTACCCGTGGCGACTGATATCTGATCAAGGCTTGGCGTTTACTAGCAAGGCGTTCGCTAGTTACATGGCGGAAAAGGGAGTTAAACATGTACATAATACCATTGCTACTATTATAGAAGCTATAACGGCGAGATGGGACGAGAAGTTGCCGGAGATCGTTTCGGGAATTAACCACAACCGCAATGCATGCACGCAGTTTTCTCCAGCGGACTTCCTGTTTTCATATGCCAGGCACAGTGGGGGGCTTAGCAGGCACTTCTCAGCATGAAGGCGAGATATGAGAAGCAAAGAAAGGTTGCAACCGAATATAAGGTGATTGATCTAGTGCTGTGGCGATAGGCAGCAACTTCTGTAGGCGAAAAAGGCATCAACCGCAAGGTGGCGAACAAATATGATGGTCCTTATCGGATTACGAGGCCGCTCGGAAACGATAGGTGCGAAATCACTTCCATGAAGGGTGTCAGGGGATACAAGCATTTTAAGGCGGTATCAGAGCGGCGTAGTTACTGTAAGAGGTGAATTTGACAGTGACTCCACAGATAGTGAGGTAGAGCAATCAGGCAATCAAGACCTGATAGATCTCCTAGAGGCGTGATTGAGGTGAATAAATTGTGGTGGCAAATTAATGGGGACATTAATTCTTTCAGGATGGCCGAGTGTTACGATCCAAAATTAGAGATGCAGGCGAGCTGTGGCGATATCTTTGGCGAAGGCGCGACTAAGACGGCTATCTGTGACGCAGAGGAGGGGTGGTTGGTGAGGGTGAGGACCCACCACACAATGGCGACGGCCCTAGTCAAGCGATCGAAAAATAGGAGCAACTTTATTAATATGGGCACGGAAAAATATCTACAAAATAATATCAATTCTATGCTAGTACTATTGAAACTGAAGCCAACATTCCTCAATCTACCTATATAAGTGCGAAAATGAAAGCTTCAGTAGATGTACTTTTTATAATATAAAATAAATAAAACTCCAGGAAAATACAAAAGCGTTTTTAATAATTTTACAAAAAATATACAAATCTTTTAAAAAATATAAAAGGCACTAAGACTTAATAAAATTCTAATGTTTCATGCCATAAGCATGTAAATACCTATTCCATTTTACCAAAAAGCAATTCAATTTTTGCATCAGTAATAAATGTAAAAAATATCGACACATTACCGACATGGGTTCCCAATGAGATTGAATATTTTAAAGATAAATTTTATGAAAACCAAACAATCAATCAAGAATTAAACAAATACGAGAACAAATACTTACTTGTTTCTGTAAACAATCTAAGCCATGGAATTTGGTCAGTACTGTGCGATTTCATAAAATAGGTGAGATTCTAGACTCATCACATTTGGAAATATTTATAATATTCACCTGACTATTCGACGCAACAAGATTACATGATATTTACAGATAAATTTATTAGTTAGTATATTAATACAATATTTGTGCTTTCATCACATCAATGTTTCGTAGCCTGTCTGCTATGCTAAATTAGCAATATATCTAGTAATAGAAGCAATGGGGGAAGAAAGGGTAGATCGTAATGTTTATCCACAAATTTGAACTTTACTCATATCTACATTTATCTTTCCCACAAGAACCAATCCATATTCTATATTTTTAGCTTCCAATTTTTTAATGATTGCATCAAAATTGTCATCATTTTCGGTCTTTTCAGGTATGTTTACTTTTATCAAACCAGGAAAACTATCAAAATCGAGATCATCGTAAATTTTCTTTTCAAATAAAATAGTTGTAAGCTTCGGCAATTTAGTAAACACTGAATAATCAATTGCAGAATCACAAACGTTATCGTGGATAGATAGATCTGTAAGATTTGTTAGTTTCTGGAAAGAATTCAAATCTATGCTGCCAATTTTGTTTTCACTCAATATCAAAATATCCAAACTTTCAAGGTTATCAAAGGCATCTTCACAAATATGACTTATTCCACAATATGCTATTCTCAAGTAATTAACTTCATTTAAACCTGAGAAGAGTTATTTGGTGATATCCCCAAATTTGCAGTTTTCAAATGTGAGAGACTTCAACTTCTTCAATATAATAAATGAATTATTCTGAATCTCATCGAAGTCTGAAAGGGATAACGTCTCGAGATTTTCTGCGCCCTCAAAAGTAGTTTGGTTAATCGAAAATCGGCTGTTTGTGATGTTCAGGGCATCTAATTTTTGAAGTGGTGCAAAAACTCCAGATTCCCATTGCTCAAATTTACAGTTGTCAATGTAGATGTATTCTAGGCCAGGTAGAAGTGAGAATGTACAGTTGTCAACAATACCTAAAAAAAGCATCTAGTCATACCTAGATATCTTAGATGTTGGAATGATTTTTTATTAAAACGATTAAGAAAGTTTCAAGTTACATTATTGTGCATTAAAATTTGAACTATATCATATCATCGAAGACTTTCTACATTATATGTACTTGAATCGAAGTACTTTTGATAATAATAGTGCCAATAAATACCTGAGCAATCACTTAAATCCAACCAGGTAATGGTATCATCTTTATCACTTCTTCCAAATAGTTTTAATGATTCACCTCTTTTGAATTGGAATCGACTGGCAATTACATGACCTGACGAGGCCCCGCAATAGTTAACTGGTTCTATATTTTCCGTCATTATTAAAATCCCAATTATTTCTCAGGTATGCCTTTAACAAATTTATGAATTATTTTTATATCTAATCAAACTCATTCATTTATCATGAATCACTTTGGTAAATACATAAAGGCGATCTGCAATACTGTGAAAACAAAATAAAATTGAATATTTAATTACCGATTACCGCACCCCACATCACTTTTGTTCTAAAATTCATGTCAATAATCAATAATTATCAAAGCAGTCAACACACTATACGCTACTTGACAAGTTTTTATTAAGTTTCCTGTGTTGGGTTGGCAAGTTCGTGCATTTGGAAGAGACTTGCGTATATTGAATATTGCATTGTGTTTTGAGTAATGCAGTGAGGAAAACATTTCAAATGATCTATATAGGGATAAATAAATAAATACAATAAGTTTTTCATTCTTCTCAAAATTTGTTTGTCCACACAGGACACAGCCACTGAGCCATCTATGGGTAAGCTTTCCCATTTCTCAACTGTCATCTGTCAAACATCCGACAAATGACATATGCCCTTTGAAGTTTGAAGTAAACAATTCAATTGAGGTTAGGTTGTTATAGTATTATTGTTGACGGGAATAATTGCTGTCTTTATTATTGTTGAATAGGATATATCAATTAAAATAAAGATCACTGGTAAAATAGACCAACCGCATATATTTTAATTGTTTAATCCTAAAAATGGCTGAGCATAAGAAGTTATTAGCCCTTCTCTATCCTGACGGTTATCCTGGTAAGTTAATCGTCACAAGTCTCATTTATTGTAAATATTATGGCAGTGTGTAAATAATTATATCATTATATTCTATCTTGCCAGATGAATGGAACTATGACAAACATATTCAGGACTATCTTTTAAAACTTGGGACTTATAAAGTTGAAAACTTAATCAAAGAACCTGAAAGATTGAACCATGAATCTACTGTATTAAAGGAACAAATTCAAGAATTAGCAGTCTCAAACTATAAAACATTCATCGAGACAGCAGAATGTTCAAAAGAACTGTTTGTCCAATTCAATATTATAGAAAGTAAAGTTGTTCAATTGCTAGAAGATGTTCCGAAATTTGAAGAGAAATGCATTGCCTTTGGGGACAAGTCTAGCGGTATAAATGATTTGAGACGTCTTAATTCGTCTACATTAACTAAAAGTGCTCAACTTCTTGAAGTATTAGAACTACCGCAATTAATGAATTCTTTTATTAATGATGGTTTGTATGAAGATGCCCTTGAACTGGCAGCGTATGTTTGGAAATTGAGTAGTAAACATTCAGATATCCCTATATTCAAGGTAAAGTAGTTTTAATTTTTTTCTTTCTGTTGGAATATCACGATTTCAGAGTATTGCAGAAGATATCAATAAATCATGGCAACTAATGCTTAGGCAGTTAATTTCACAACTAAGCCAAGAACTCTCATTATCAAAATGTCTACAAATTGTTAGCCACCTGAGAAGAATGCAAGTTTACATGGAGCCTGAATTGCGAATATTATTTTTGCAAAGTAGAAATAAGTGGTTTGATCAGAGTTTGAAAGTGATTCCAAGAGACGATGGTATGTCTTGCAATATTACCTTGAATTATAAATAAAATTCTTCAACATTATAGTTCCTCGATACTTATCCAAGACCATTGAGGTAACAAGAGTTAATCTGTTCAATATTTTAACACAATACAGAGCCATTTTCAATGATGATGATCACAGTCCATTGGGAACGGCTAATAGTCGAAATATTAATCAGAATATAATACTTTCTATGTGGATGAATGACAAGGTAATTTTATTTTTTAGCTGTACCTTTATCAAGTAATTATATAGACATTATATCAATTGAGATTTCTTACGGTTCCTATGCATTGACTGTTTTTCGTGTAAATTTATCCGACTTAACAAACTCGAAACCTTCAAACTAGTCAGATATGTGGAACCATATAATTGTGGGCTTTTATTTACAAGTTCACTGACTACAACAGATTGTCCACCGATCGCGTTATTTTAATCTCTTCTTATCAATAAAACCTTTTTTACCTACTACTTTTACTTACTAAATATCAAATATATAATTCCCTTCACAATTGATGGGTTATCAGTACTGCGTAGGTAATTTTCACTATTAAGTTGTTGATTAATTTATTTCACAACATCTCATGAATTAAAACACAAATACTTTTTTTCCAGATATCAGAGTTTCTAGCAACGTTAGAGGATGGGTTGAAAAGTGTTCCAGCTATAGAATCCATTCTCGACCAATGCATGTATTTTTCGCTATCATTCAGCAAAGTTGGCTGTGATTTCAGAACTCAACTGGTACCAATATTTACAAACAGAATATTGAAAAACTTTGAACATGCCATTGGCCAAGCTATGCAAAATTTCCAAGTAAATATTGAAAAATTCACATTAATCGATAGAAATCATCATGCCAATATACCATGGAGGACAAAAAGTGAGGATCCTCTACAACCTCCAGACAGTTTACTGGAGTTTTATCCTCTGGCCGAGTTTTTAAACGGCGTATTGAATGCCTTCAATAAGTTGCGATTATGTGCTCCTGTAGCCATTATTGATGATATTGTTGAATGCCTGCAACAAGCGTTGACACATATTGCCAAATGTTTGTTTAATTTATATGGACAAGAGCAACAAGCGTTCACAACCAACTCCAAGGATGCTTTCACCAGATTATGTATGAGTTTTTCTGATGATTTGGTTCCCTACATTCAGAAATGTTTACACGTAATCTTCCCACCGAGCAATATAGCTGGAGTGGTAGGAGTTACTGTGACTGCACTTCAAGAAAATCACATTACGTTTTTGAATAAACAGTCTATCATTGAACCAATTTTTCATTTGTTGCCAGTCAAAATTCAACCGGACATTCTGCAGGTACCCACTGAACCAACAGAAAATGTGGAAACTATAGTAGAAGATGATGCGCGTAATCAAGGAGGGGAAGCAAATGCAAATGAAGAGGAAATTGATGTTTGATTTATTTATATTGTAAATATCTGTTATTGAAAGAAATATATTTGTTGTTTAATTTTTTATAAACCTAAAGAAATAAACGATATCGTATCTTGTCCAAATATGTTCTTTATTCATCTATGGAAATGCAAACTTATAACTTGTCTATTGAAGTGAAATTTTGTCGAAATACAGTCGAATTGTATACCTCCTCCGTTGGGTTCGTCGGTCAAAAAATCTGCTCTATAGAGACACCTTTATTATGGTGAATTATAAAAATCGAAAAAAAAACAAAGAAGTTCCGGACCACCACCGTACACGCAGTTCTTTGACCGACTTAAAAAAAGAGGAGGTATATATACTATTCGGTTGTATGATTGTTTTTTTAAGGCTGTTTGCGCGTTTTGCGTAGCAAACGTACTGCAATTTAGACGATTTTTGTTTCATTTGAAAGAGGATAGTTGAGAAATGATCCCATATTAATAAAAACTCATCCGAAATCTCCTTCCCTCCAAAAACCGCCAGAAAGGGGAAGGGGCAATTTTTCTCGAAAATTGAAAATCCGAGACGGCAGAATTAAAGAAAATTACTTATCTGGAAACATTTAAATTAAATATTTAAAAAAATAATCATAGGTTTCCGCGTTACAGTCTGAAATATGTGTTTCAGCTATGTGGAAGGGACAAATTTTTCCGAGATTTGAAAATTAAAAAGGATATCATATCCGAAAACGTTTAAATATTATGATGTTCGTATTTCCGCTATGTGGAAGAGCAATGTTTTTTCGAAAATTGAAAATATGAGACGGCCAAATTAAAGAAAAGATTATATGTAGCAATATTTATATTGAATTACGGTTTCCGAGTTACAGCAGTAAACTAAAATATGTATATTTGCGCCGCGATGTTTTGACATCTCTGTATAGTAAATAAACAGTACAAACTAAGCCTATATCTTTTTGGGTATTAGTGAACGCTCAACAATTTTCATGACTAATGTTACTCTCAAAAATGTGAAATAAATATTTCTTACAAAAAACTGGACCGACTTTATTAGTTGTTGCACTAAAAAATACAAAATATTATCAATTCTATTGGTGCTAGTAATTTTGAAGTCGGTCCAATTTTTTGTAAAAAAATATTTATTATCTGCTATGTCTATGGATAAGGTCTTTCGATTCACTCGTTGAACAAATTAGTATAGTCAAAATTTAAACTACAACTGGAAACCCATGAGTTTTCATCGATTGTAATTTTGTCAAAAATAATCTTTTCCATAATCCTGCTAGGTAAAATTTTGAATCAGCGTCAAAAAAATTTCTCTCCGCCACTTTTAGGGAAGCTACGAACAGGGTGCCTAATCTGGATAACAGGCAAGGAAAAAACAGCAAATAGGTTAATCCGTACCCTTCATCTGTGATCCGTACCAGGGTCTTTGGACTCAGGGTCACTTGAATGTAAAGATAACTTGAAAATCAAATAAACCTATTGAAAAGTTTATGCGATTACAACACTTTTCCTACATAACTCCAGGCAGCTTTAGGGAAGTGAAAAACTATTTATTTATATCCTGGCTTGACAGTTCGTCTCACACGAGAAAAATGAGTATGGCCAATGCCATTTCTCATCGTCAGTGCGGTGACAAGACAGAGTCAATCGAATAATTTTCATATTCGGTAGAATTGGCTTGAGAGCAATAGGAAAGTCATTTAGTGGACATAACAGAATGTTTTTGGGATTCTTCACATTTTCTTGTGAGCCCGGAGAAATAATCCGCACGTCCAGTAGTCGAACGGAATCACCCTATAGCTATAATATTGTAACGAACTTGGTTTCGGTAATGGGTGCCTTAATGGTGGGCGTGTGCGATTCGTCGGAAGACGGAGCACCTTAGCGAGTGCGGACGTTGGTGGGACACGGGTGGTGTGTTCCATACCGCTATTGGTATTGGTCAGCCATGCATGCCTGGGTCAAGACATATTCCCGAAGCTTCAAGTAACTTCGCGCAAGTTCGGGAGAGCTCGCTTTGCATCGGAAGATGGGTGTAGAAAATACGAGAGCCATTCTGCTTGCCTATGTATTGGAGAGTGCAGCGGAGTCAGTTAGTCAGTCAGGGCAATCGCCCGGTGCAGACGAGTAAGTCTGGGGCAGTGAATATAAATTGTAAATAGTTGAATATAAATTGTACATAGTTGTAAATAGTGCAGTGTAAATATAAATAGTGTTAAGTTAGATAAATAGTGAATATAAATTGTATTTAGTTATGGATATTTAGTCTGATATATAAATACTTAGTGTAGAAATAAATAAACTGTTGTAAATAAATAAAGCCCAGTCACTTTTATATGTTATACGTTACAATATAAAAATATCAAAATATCTGCATACGTGTATAGGCTGCCAGTGTTACTTTTCAGATTAGAAAAATAAATAATCGACTTCTCATAAAATAAAAATTATGCAAATACAAATACAATGGTCTCTAAGATGTCTGTGTATGTAATATGTACCTACTTGTTATAACAAATAAGTAGGTATCTCAGAAAACATTAATGAATTCAACGTAGGTAGATACGGAAAATCTGCGCAACAGATTTTGTTTATTCATAATGTGGTTCAATTTTATAATAATTGATAATCCCTCTTATCTCAATTTGCTGCAAAAGATTTAAACAATTCTAAAAGAGTGCTCGTTTATGTAAATATCAGAAATGAATATTTTTTATTGATTAATCTAATTTCTAGACATAACTATGGCTAAAACTAAAAAAGTCTACAAAATAGATAATCAAAGTTGAGAAATATAAATCAGTTTGCTATCTTATGCAGGATGATTCACCGAAAATGACTCATATCGAATAACCCCACGACACACGTGTTAGGGAAAAGATCAAAAAACACGTCTATTGATATTCCAAGGAAGACAACTATTTCTATCATGACCTCAACCGACGTTCCTCCCTTCCGACGCTTGGTCACTATCACCGATACAATTTAAATAGGGAAATTCCTAAGTGTGTAATTTGATTAGGAATTCAGCCAAGTGACGTACTGTTTGTTACGTAACTTTTTATTTTGGCACCCTCTTTCAGGAAAAACAACTGTGCCATACCTACTCCAAATTATACTTTGTTTGAAAGTTGCTTTGAATAATTCATAAGAAAATAACAAATATTTTTTAAAAAAAGGAAAAAAGCAAAATTGGACATTGTATGAACTTGAGGTTTTCCAATTTTTACTGTACTGACCAAGGGGTAGTATGGTGGTTGAGGTCATGATAGAAAGATGTCCCCCATGGAATAAAAATCGACGTGTTATTTCATTTTTTCCACTACACATGTGTTGTGAAGATATTCTATCTGTTTCGTTTTCGGTGCCGCACCCTGTATTCATCCATCCATTCTCACTGGGCGTATCTATAATGATTTTTCTTATGTATAATTTATCTTATGTCATTTTTAGAATTGATCAATTGCTTGTGCTCATATAGTGTGTTTCACGAATACCTACTATTTTCTGCAAGGCAAGCCTAGCTCAGAACTAACTAGACTGACTGCTGAGGCTGCGCAAAGGAAAACCATAATATATCCAGTAGGCACATAGGAGTATCTAGTCATACCATAACAAACAGGTTTGGGTTTTATAGTAACAATGATTATATGTCGACCACGTTCAAGTCGGCTATATGATACACCATCTTTACGAGGGACTAATCCCTCACAACCTAATCAAATATACCTATATGAATCAAACCAAATTCAAGCTATAATCAATGATCTAATTATCGCCCCAATATCAGTAGGTAGAGGTATTAGACAGGGATACTCTTTAAGTCCACTTCTTTTCAATATTATCATGAACAAAATTATCAATTATGTACGCCTAAAAAACTGATAGGATATCAAATAGAGTTGATAGGGAGATAAAATTTTTATGCTAAGCCGATGATGTAGTTCTAGTTACAGTGAAGGAAAAGGGTCTGTAATGGCTTTGATAGATGGTTAATTGAATTGTCAATTGTGCTCACTTCAACATTTAGTTATGTATGACAACGCCATGAAATATATGATGATACGATAGAAGCTTGTTATTGGTCATCCATAAAAATGGCATTTATATATTTTGGTATAGAAATATCCAGATATACATACCCATATATACTGCAAGATATATATAACCGAACCTAACTAGAATTGTTCAATAACGCCGCAATTAGGTTGATAAAATATGAAGTTTGATATCTATAAGCCCAGAATTAGACCAATAACTTTAAAACATGCATAAAATGTTAAACGGCTGCTAGAAACAATTGAAATTAAAAAAAATGTCAAAAAATTGATGTACCGAGAAATGAACGAATATATTAGAGCAAGGGAAGTTCTGATTTTAAAAAGAAACCAGCTTAAAACTGGCACCTCAACAAAATGACATTGTACAACGGGTACTTAACATGCAGACTATGCGGACGGAACCGGAATCTGTTTCTCACATACTGCGAACACAAATATTTGGGTGACCAAAAGGTGACCCAGAATCTTTATGATCATACTCAGCAAAGGACTTGTACAGGCTTGTACAAGATACAGTTATTCAGGAATGGGTATTTTAAATATCGCCGTCTGAGGCACTGGGCTCAGTCAGAATCTGCGCTGCGAAGAAGATGGGTAGATACAATGGGCCAACTGGCCTGTGTTGCTGGAGACCAGTAATGAGCAGACAAACTTAGATGGGGTGGAGGTTTTAGTGAGTATATATTTCCTCTATCTCGCGCAAACAAAAAAATCATCCTTAGTTAAGAACGCAGAAGATCCAGAGGAAGCATGACCGTAAAGATGAAACGATCAAAAATGCCTTAATTGTATATTGGTGGATGGAAGGGAATGTTGTGTTCCAAGAGGAACACAATAAGGTAATCTTCTCAGAAAATGCTCATTTTTAATTTTGTTCATTACTTCTATTCTACTTTTTAAATAAAGGGAGGGGGGAATTTCTTATGAAAAAATGGCCGAAGACGTTTCAAATTTTTAATAAAAACGCTCTTTCGCCTGAGGCTTTTGATGAAATCGGTTATACCAAACTGAAGTTATTTTCAGTTTAAAAAAATAAAGGATAGAAGTTTCACAAAACTTTTGCAGAATTTAGGCCTCGTTCCAGTTTACTTATTCATAACTGGACATATAGTAGAAGACATTGTTTTTTTATTTTGCTTTAAAGATTACACTCTCTAGCAGTAAAGTTAGATATTCGAAAGTTATTTCCAGAGATTTGTATTGGCCATTTTTACCAAGAATTTTATTTCATAGTTGTATACGAAATTAATTTCCATGGTACGCGGTCATCTTCGAGCAACTAGGCTTTCCTAAATAATGGTGATGAATACTTTCAAATATAGTAGCTTCGAATTTGTAAATGAAATAAAATAATGATATGAAAATACTTCGCTTTGGTTGAACAAAAGTAATCATAATCAAATTAAGGGATCTTAATTACCACATTCCCATTTAATAAATCTTTTTCAAATATCTAGTAAAAAATATTTCGTTATCATGTTATGTAAACAATATTTATGGAATATATAAAAGCAGTAGATAATGTTGGTGTTTAAAACAAGTGAGAAAAATGTCTTTCATTAGTGGTAAAGTTGCATTAGTTACAGGCGGAGGCAGTGGAATTGGACTGGCCATTTCTGAAGCTCTACTCAAAAATGATGCTAGAGTAAGTATCTAATATAATTTTATCAGAGCTCTTTTAACAAACCGATATATTTTTTGAAATATTAAACCAAATAGTTGGTGAACTTAATAATAAGAAATAATATCAAATCTATTGCTACTAATTGTAATTAATCAGCGATTTCAAAACATAGCGGTCATTATCTTTCATATTTCTTGCTGTAAACCGAGAACCTTTTAAGATTTTGGATATTTCTAAATTTTAGCATTGCTTGATATGGTATTATCTTTAATACTGCTGATTTTTGGTTTTCAATTTGATACGACCATCTCTCAGCACTCTTCTACAAAATGAAAAAATAATCATATAAATTGAACACTTCTACCTACTATGCCAAAAAACATACTAACAATCGAATTGCATATCCATTTCGGAATTCGGTCAAAAAATGCGTTTCATTTGATTTGTAATGATTTCTCTTGATTTCAGGGAGTATTGATTGTCGATATTTGTGAACCTAATCATCTTTTTTCTGCATTATTATCAAATTTCAAAGATAAAGTATTATATGTCAAAGCTGATGTAAGCAAAGCCGATCAATTTGAAGGTTCGGACAAGTATATGTTTTGAAATTTCTTATGTATCTACAAATAAAAAAAATAAATTTTCAGATGCTTTCAAACGAGCAATTAGCCATTTCAAGAATCTAGATATTGTTATCAATAATGCCGGTACTGAGGATGAAAGACAATGGGAGAAAATGGTGGATGTGAATCTGGTAAGCTTTAATATTTAAATATGAATATGTATCTATGGTTAGTTAGTTAGTAGAAGCATAGTAGAAATAAACTAATAGCTCCACTCTGGAAGAGTATGTATTGAGATTTACCTTGAAACATGTCGGTGGTTCTGAATCCACTTTAAACTTTATCGTCCCTTGTCTGTGGTAACTCTTTCAAGGCACATACAGAAGTCGCTTACACTCGAATACAGATAAGAGAAGAAGAAGCTCCACTCTAGCAGATATTTTCTGCCAGCTGAAAAACATCTCCAGATGATGAGTGCGTTACTGTTTTAACCCACATCTTCCTACATTGGAAACGTTTGCGACAATTCGGCCATATCCGTTTGTATCATGGATGATTGCACGACGCCAAAAACAATGTGGCCGAAATAGATCAAAGAATTTGCTGTGGTTTATTGCTACTATAGTAGAAGAGACGAAAAATCGAAGTTTAAACAACCATATTAAACTACACCGTTTCACACAAAAAGTTACAAAGTAAAAATATGAGCAAATTTTGGCGCTATTATCGAGTTGTTAGAGCTCAAGGAATTAAAATCTATTTTTCTGCAGTAAATATAAAAGCATAGTACCTAATTTTGATAAAAGTTGTTATTAAGGTTTACGAATAAATAAAAGTTTGTTTGAAACAACAAAGTTAGAACGAAACGAATGGCAGCTTCACTTTCGTTCCACTGCGAGTATATAAAGCAGCAAAACCTGTCGTGTACGCATGTTTCCATAAGACCGTGCATAGAGTTCATTTTATGGTTTGTGGTACAGCACCAGTGTAGAGATAATGAGATGATGAGATTCATCCAGAGGAATTTTTAGCATAATTATTTATAAATGTAACGACCTTAGGTCTAAATAATCCAATATCGTGGTAGGGAGTGCGATGTGCGATTCGTGTGAGGGCGGAGCATCTTGGCGAGTACGGACGTTAGTGGGGCCACGATACACACATACGCTACGTTTTGAGCTCAATTTGGTAAAGTTCGCGCATTTTTAACCACTGACGACACGATTGCGTGGACAAGAGAAGGTTGAACATGTTCGAGTGGTGCTTCGAGTATTCGGGCTCCTTTGGATCTGTCACCTGCCTTAGATTTGGCTTAATATACTTATTCAATGGTCGTGACGTCAGTGGAAAAAAGTGGGAGGAGTTAGATGCTCGGGGATGCGCCTCGTTATACCATTGTTTTTATATCATGAGTGGGGCCCGGGTGATATGAGTGTAAAGCATGCTGCTATTGGTCGCCGATACATGCCAAGGTCAAGATTATATCCCGAAGCATCTAGTGAGTTCGCGCTAGTGGTGGAATGTTCGTGGCGTTGGTCAATAATCTTTTGGGCAACTTTCGAGAAACGATGAATTAATTCATTCTTTATTAATAATTGGAAAATAAATCAAAACAGGAGCGAATTGGGCTTGCGAGACTAGAGTTCCGTAATCAAGATTATCACTTAGGTTTTCATGTAAACTATCTATATTTTGTACCCTTAAGAACTTTAGGCCTAGCAGCTCGGGAAATAAAGGTGAAACTAAGCTATATACCTGAGGCCTTTGAATAGCTTTACAGAAAATCGGCTATGACAGAAAAACACAAGAATGATCTTATATGTGTTTAGGATCTTTCTTCAGATGTACAGAAAACGCTAGATATTATTTTAAAATAATCTATGGAAATTTTTCAGGGTGCAGTGATCAGAGGCACATTTCTGGCGTTTGAGAAATATCTACCAAAATATAGAACATCAGACGATGCAGTTATAGTGAATATAGCATCTACAGCTGGAATTAACTTGTCCAAAGGATTGACAGTCTATACAGCTACAAAACATGGCGTAGTTGGTTTAGGTAATGGATATATGCATTTATTTATACTCTAGCGGTTGCCCACAACTTCGTCCTTGTGA
This sequence comes from Crioceris asparagi, assembly GCA_958507055.1. Taxonomy (NCBI): domain Eukaryota; kingdom Metazoa; phylum Arthropoda; class Insecta; order Coleoptera; family Chrysomelidae; genus Crioceris; species Crioceris asparagi. Next base: position 82,327,408 of record OY293828.1, on the reverse strand, counting down.
AATTTAGTTTCATTTTAATAGATATGTATATAAAAGAGAATAACTTTTTCCTGACATCCGATTTCAATGAAATAAAGTCTGCTCCAAGCCAAGATCTTTCTACCCTCGAAGTTATTTCGGAGATTATACCGCCAATAAAGAGACAAAAAAATTACAAGTTGTATCGTGTTCTATCACCTTTCTTGTATCTCTGCGATATTATAAGTTTTTCGCTATTTGGAGCGGACAATTTCTTTAGAGAATTGAAAATTTGAGGCAACCAAGAGCAGATTTTTTGTAACAACACCTATATTGAACATTTTTCCGTAGAGTTACGGTTTTCGAGTTATAACGGTGGTAAAGTCTAAGCTATGCGTATTTCCGCGACGATGTTTTTAGATTTCTAAATGATAACTAATAACAAGTAGATACAATCAAATAATATACATGGGAAATGGTTTAAGTAAACGTTCAACGATTTTCGTGCTTAATGTTACACTCAAAAGTGTGAAATAAATATTTTTTACAAAAAATTGGACCGACGTTTTTATTTGGTTCACTGAAAAATACAAAATAGTAATAATTCTGTTGGTGTTGGTACTCGTGATGTTGGTGCCAAAAGTTTTCAATCTAACTGTAACTGCACAACTTCAAAAGTACTAGCACCAATTAAATAGAACTAATATTATTCTGTATTTTTCAGTGCACCAACTAATAACGTCGGTCCATTTTTTTGAAAAAAATATTTATTGACACATATCTTCAGTACTTTTTGTATGAATAGATTATTTTTTAACTACGTTCTATTTTAATTTTAAATTTATTGGCTGGTGATTTTGTCATAGCAACTAATACAACGTGCAATCGCTTCACCAATTTTCAGCCTATTATGTACAACTAATAGATCCAGTAATGGAAGAACCAAAATGGCGTTAACTAGTAGATTAGAACACAAGCTTTTTTATAAAGAATAAATCCTATGTCAACTACTACTTCTGTCAAGTCTCACCGGTGGAAACATCAGAAAATGCAGGACTATTTTGAGAAAATTCAGGGATTCAATTCTAGAAACCGCTACAAAACTTTCAAGGCGCGGGTGTTTTCACTACTCACCATTCCTAAACTCATCACTTCATTAGATGACTTCAGAAGAGTACAATAATTGTTTCAACTCATACAACAAACGTTTTCTGATCTGCTGAGTATGAAGTAAAATAGATATGTAACGGTTTATTTTCAAAACGTGTTGGCTTATTGGATTCAAATAATTGATAATCTGATCTAATTCTATATATAAAGAGGTGAAAATAATTTTTTGGACCCCATTTTAAGAATAATGCGGTCACAGAGGAATATGAGATATATATTAAATAAAATAAAGTAGGTACATTTACGTTGTCCTGGATGTAAAGGATCATGAAAATAAATATTCTGGTGGTTTAGTGGTGACGCACTTGCCTTTCGTACAACCAGTTCACTTATGATGCTAAAATTTGACAGATAGGTAGCTTATAGATAGAAAAGATCAGCTGAGAACGGGTTTTACGCCAAGAAAGAATTAAGGGGACCCAAGGGCTATTGTAATTTTATATGAAATTCTTGTATTTTTTCGGCTAGAGATAGGTATAAGATAAATTCTCGTCCAAAAAATAAAATAAATATATGGGTAATAAGATGTTTTTCACTGGGACGAATCGGAAACAAGCGCGGGAAGCAGTACGATTGTTCATACCTGGATACTCTGTATCTTATTTGGTATATTGATTATTAAAGAAAGAAATTGATTATTCAGAGAATAAGAAGTTGAAATAATATTAAGTTTTTATGTTCCTAAAGTATTTTTCATTTATAAGAAATCTTAGAAAAGCATCAATTAGAGAAATGGATCAGCCAATTAATCATAAACTGTTAAGATATTTTTTATATTATATAGGTATTTATATTTCTCATAGGAATTAATATGAACCAGGATCACGTGTATGAAAATTCAAGAATAAGAATTTTAACTGTATGCCCTGGAGTTGTACACACACCAATGATTGCAAGATTGGTAAATGACGGACTTTATCCAGGAGTTCTTAAAATATCCGAGAAGATATCGTCGTAAGTAGATAACTTATAACAATTATATTTCCATGGTTTATTTGTTTAAATCTTCCGTCAAATAAACATTTTGCCAAAAATGGATTCTATAGGTTAACGTTAACTAATAGAATATTAGAAATGGTGAAATGAGGTCATTAATTTTTGATGACCTTATAATAATTAACTGCCAGGCTTAAGGTATGATTTCTCATGACTTTCTATAAAATCCCACCTTAGATCTGTATGTTTTTAGTATCACCTGCAGGGAGACCTCTGCAGAAACCTATTTTCAAAAGAAATAATTATATTGTCGACACATCACTTTAGAGAAATCAATACCGACTATTGAAATTTTGAATATTGGAAAGTGGCTATAGATATTTAAATTTTTTTGTAACATGTTATATAGTGATTACTTTCTATCAAATAACTACCTCCACGTGAAATTTCTATACATTGATGTATACGTTAAAGCTCATCAGTTCAAGCTAATTTATAAAAAAATATCCCTTTTTCAGGGTCGAATATATTGGTGAATCAGTAACTGCACTTATAAATACTGGCAAAAGAGGAATTTGGGTATTGGAAAATGAAGAGAATCCATACGAGGTTATAATTCCCTTCAGAAAAGATTTGAAGGTTTCTACTAAGAGCTAAGCTTCTTCATCCAAAAAAGCAACTGTGACCCAATCTGAGAATAATAAACTTGTTTACAATTAGATTTTTTATATATCTAGTACTGGTAAGCTAACCGAAAATAAAAATATTAAATATTTATTACATGTTTCTTTTATTCCCAGTTTCATTCAGAATTCTCTGGATTTTCTCCAAAATACAGTGATATATTTTGCTGCGTTACTTCTATCAAAACATTAGGTAATTTGTTTCTCTTATATATAACACTGCGATTTTTTAGGTCTCGTTCGATTCGTCGAAAAAATGATTTGTCTGGAATTCTTCTTTCAAAGAAGTTTCGTCGATATTCTCTAATTGTTAGGGCAATACTTCCATTGTTTTTGATAAAATGTTCAAACAGATCAAACCTTTCTTCTTCACAACACATTTTCTAAAACTATGACAAACAGCTGAGCTTTTACAAAAGCACAAAGAAGTGACAGTCTGACATTTAAATCAAAAAACAAGATATCATTTTTTCCATAGCAATCGCAACGTTTACGAATGTGCACATATTTTATAGAATTTTAAATTTCGGCTTATATTTCAAAAACTCTTGATATTAGGAAAGTAAACAGAAAGTACCCTTATTTTTAGACGTAGAATACAGTGAAACAAAAAAATGGGTTTTGCATATCTTAGTTTGTGATTTATTTGATTTATAGTAGGTATGAATTACTACTAATGGTGAATCATTCATATATCTGCAACTGTCATTTTGTTCTCAAATAAAACAGAATCTCGAAAACTATAAATACTATGCGTATGGGGATTGTTACACAACCTAAAATTTTATGTAGAAGATATTCATAAAGCTTAGAAACGCATTTAAGATGTGGAGGCCTTGGGATGGTTCAAGTGACAATATTTTAGAAAATCCTGTACTTGGCGACTTGGTGGATGTGGAAGAAAATTTAAATAATTTGGGGGAAGAAGATTTCAGTGATCATGAAGACGAACCAAATGGAAATATTACGAAACGGCACCATATGCCCCAAATTGCAAAGAATATCGTTAGAAATGTATATAACGGATTAATAGTGACCGGTCTTACTTTTTGGAGAAGCCTTGAAAAAAACAATATTTTTGACACAAATACCTCGCTCAACTGTGCAAAAAATAGTAAGTACGTCGGATGATGTAAGAAAGGAACGGGTAGATGCAGGATTATTCAGGAAGGTGGATGAGCATGACGCAGACTTAATTAGGAGAAAAGTCTACCAGTCCTACGAAGAAAAGCGTCCACCTACAATTCAAAGTTTAATGCGAAGACGACGAAACCGGAACTTATTGTTCATAAACAACAAAAAATGTAGATAAGCGCCAGGTGATAATGGAAAGTAGCAGACTGAGGAAGTGGAGGAGTGAATATCGGACAGCTATCAGATTATACAGGTTGGAGCAAAGGCCTATTTTTTATCTTGATGAAACGTGGTATGACACCCACGATGTTGTGTCAAAGGGTTGGCAGGATGCTTCAACCTCCTGTAAACTGGATGTTCCCCCATCTCGTGGAAAGCGAATATCGATTCTACATTGTGGTTCTAAAGATGGATGGGTTCTAAATGGATTACTTATATCAGCAAAAAACATAAAGGATTGTTTATTGGACTATCATGAAGATATGTGTGCTGATTTATATGAAGATTGGTTCAAGAATAAATTGCTTCCAAATTTGCCTCCTGCAAGTGTTATTGTTATGGATAATGCTCCCTACCATTCAAGGTTGCAAGAGAAGGTACTTAATTCCGGCTCTAGTGAAGCAGACATTCAAGAATTTCTGATAAAAAATGATATTTATTTCGAAGAAAATTTTACCAAAAAACAATTGTTGGAAGTATTAAAAATCAAAACATATGACAAAGGATATGTTGTAGATAAAATGGCAGAAGAACTGGGGCATACCGTTTTAATGCTACCACCATATCACTGCGTTTTTAACCCCATCGAATTAATATGGGCCCAATTGAAAAAGAATATCCGACAGGAAAATATTATGCCAAAATCAGACCATAATGTACTGGAAAAAATTAAAGAATCATTTGAACGAATTACTGCAGATTCGTGGGGAAAATCTGTTCAGCACATTATTAAAATTGAAGAACAATATTCAGAATGTACCATTAATTAGGTACTAATTTGCAAGACGACAATGATAGTGAGAGTGACTCTGAATTGTTCATGTCTATATAATATGTATATATATTTTTCAGCTTTTTACTACATCTATTCTATATTTTCATTTTTTAACATATAAAGCACATTTTATGTACATATATATTTTTTTCAGGTTTTTATTACATATATTCAAAATATTTTTTTATGTAAAATATTATATTCTTACAAAATATTAAAACTAGTTTATTTTTCATTCGAGGCACTGAAATATTTGTATGTACAGATCAATTATTTTTATCATGAATATTTTAAAGACGGTCCTGGAATTTACCGAATTATTTCAGAATTTCTACCTGTCAATAAGAATTTAAAACGTGATAAATCTTCTTATCTTCATTGCCCTTCTTCATTTCTGAGCAATAATATGCAAATTAGCCACTATAATTTGGAGGCTACTATACCGAAATGATAAATCGGTTGAAATGTCGGTGGACCAGTGGAATTTCGATTGGGACACGTTTTCTCTGCTACGCATGAGCGTGATCGTTCTAGAACGGTACGCACGAGGGATGGAATAAACTTACTACTTTGGTCGTACCGGACCAAGGTTTTTATTCATCTTCAAATCTAGGTACCGGACGTTCGTCGAACGCCTTGCCAGCTCGCTGTAAAATTGATTTATGTTCATGTTTATCATTTCTTCGGTTCAGAGTAGTTCCTTCATTCTTTCTTTATTCATAACAAAACCAAATTTTTTGTGAGGCAACCCAACTACTTTCAATGTTGATCAGTTTCTTACAATGTTTGTAATTTTACACTCTAATATTAAATTTATTTGATTAACTAATAGCCCTGTATAATGTAGGCAAAAACGCTTGAATTTGGTTATATTTAAATTTCTATAACGTCATGGTATTTTCTTAAACATGCTTTAATTTGTTTAAATCAATCTAAGTAGTTCGATTGAATGATTTACGCTTTTCCACACGAAGTTTTTCATTGAAATCGGTTGCACCGAACCAATGTTGTAGGTATTTCTTCATGAACTCTTCTCGATACTCTCCCCTGTTCTTTAATTGAAAAAAATATAAGAAAAGTATTTGACAAACTTTGTTCAGAGCTTAGGCCTTATTCAAGACCAACATCAATTGGGCATATTAAACGAAAATGTTTTTTGAATTTTTGTTTACGAATCACGCCCTCTAGCGATGAACTCAATAGGTATTTCCAGCAATATCTGCCAATTTAATTTGTCTATGATTAATTTGGATAGATTTCAAAATTATCACAATTTATATAAAACAACAAACAAATACATAACATGTTTTAAGAAAAATATAAGTTATCTTAGTGTCCCGGTAGCTGACCTACATATATATTTTATCTCCTATTGTTCTCTATATTATAACTTATATTACTTTCAACACTAGACCAGATCATGGTTTTTAACCAGTCAGTAATTTTAATGTTATAAATTCCATGATAATTCTAAATTAGGTCAGATTCAGAATAAAGACGTCAAAGTGAACAGTTGCGCTTTACTCTACGTTTCCATATAGGTAACTTATATAATAAAACATGAAATAATTATCAGCTATTAGATAATAGTTTGTTTTGGTTGCGTCGTTTCTCAAACAAAATTCATAACAAATTGTCTTCAACTTATCCTTACAAGAAAATAACAGTCATTCCCAGAATAATTATTTATTAATACACTTATAAATACTTTTACATTTCCCAGTACTCCCATTTTGCATCCATCAAATGTATACGTTACTTTACAACAATAGGTGCCCATACGTGGAGAAACTTTTTGAGGTCTAAAATAATTGTAGGGAATTTGGGAACAGATATGTCGCTATCCACACAGATAAATTCCTAGTTTTTATTAATTGTAATTTTGTTTTAGAGCCATAGTCTAGTACTATGCTTTATATTGGTCCTTGTATGGGCACCTATTAAAATAAAAATAAAAAAGCCATATTAAGATGTTGTCTTGCGCATGGCCTTTCTCGGAACAAATTCAACTTCATAAGGCGGCTCTTCATTCTCTAAGATCCAAACTCCACGTTTACCGGTATTCAGAAGTTCAATTATGGAGTCGCTGATATATTGAGGCCTGTTAACAAAATAAAAAAAATGATTATCACAATAATATTTCCGCTTCATTACTTTTAATTAAATGGGTTGACTAATGCCTATTATATATTTTATATAGGTATCGTAGGTATTGCATATTTTTGTTTTGGTGGAGTCATTATTATAATAACTACTACGTTCAATAAGTTCGTGGGATGACACAGAGAGGGCACCACCATGAATCTTTGTCAGGAGGCGACGTCACAGCTGGTATGGACTTTCAAGGAGGAACTGAAAACTCTGGCGAATCGGAATCATGTAAACCTGATTTGGGCGCCAGAACATCAGAGCACGGCAGGCAACGAAAAAGCTGACGAACTTGCGGGAAGAGGGGCTGACAATAACCAAAACCAAAAAATGATACTAGGAGTGCTTAAACGCCACAGTACGAGTATCAGTCAACCAATGGGTTTTGGAGAAATACAAAAAAGACTGGAGCAACACACCAGATAACATACACGGGAAATAATATATTCTAAGCCCATGTCAAAAGAAAGCGAGGAAAATGCTGATGTTAAACAGAAACCAGCTTAAAATTGTAACGGGGCTTATGACTGGTCATGCACCAGTCAAGGTGCACCTGAACAAAATGGCATTGTACAACGGAGACTTATTATGCAGACTAAGCGGTAAGGAACCGGAAACAGTTTCTCACATACTGTGCGATTACGGGTTGCTAGACCGCAAAAGACAACAAATATTTCGGTTACCAAAAGGTGACCTAGAATCTCTAAGGTCATACCCAGCAAAGGAATTGTACAAGCTTGAACAAGATACAGTTATTTCGGATTGGGTACTTCTGGGTACGCATTCTGAGGCACTAAACGGTCAGAATCTGCGCAGCGAAGAAGATGGCCAACTGGCCTTAGTGTCGCTGGAGACCAGTAATGGTCAGACGAACCTAGACGGGGTGGAGGTTTTAGTGAGTATACCAGCGGCTATGGACTGGAGAGCCTCACACTATCGAGTGGATAGGGTCCACTCGATGTTCAGAAGGAGGATTTCTTCCACGTCGCGCAAACAAAAAAAATGAATCCTTATGCACAGTTTTCTAATGGAAAAAATAACGAGCAAACGAAACAATGGCTTGATAAATAGTTACAGACATTTTTTTCCATCAAGGCAAATGGCTGAGAAGTGAATTGATGAGTTCAAACGTCTAGAAGGCCAAAAATCATTTGGCTATGAGAAAGCTAACGGCAAAATGGGTGTCACGGTCAAAAACCTGAACGTGTACGCATTTTTCAGCTGGGTTTGGACATGTTTAAATCAGGCCGATTGTTTAGGTTGAATAGTGACAATTAATGAAACATGGATCCATCATTATATACACCCGAATCAACAGAAGCATCAAAACAGAGAGTAGGACCCGGTGGAAGTGCACTAAAAATAGACAATCGGCTGGAAAGATGTTGGTGTCGGTTTTTTCGGATTCAAGTGGCATATTGTTCATATACTATTTAGAAAAATGAAAAATACTCAATTGCATTATTGGATCGATTAGAGACAATATCTCAAAAACCAGCCCCATTTATCAAAGAAAAAGTGCATCTATTTGTAAGAGAATACACCATCTCACAAGTCGAGAAAAACCATGGCAAAATTAAACGAATAAAGCTTTAAATTGATTCCTCATCCACCGCAGTGTTCTCCAGATTTGGTCCCCAACGACTATTACCTATTTCCAAACTTGAAGAGATCGCTCCAGGAAAGAAAATTACTAACAAACGAAGAAGTAATTGCTGAATCTAAAGCCTATTTTGAGGATAAAGACAAATCGTAATATAGGAAAATCATTGGACTAAAAGAGGACTAAGTTGACTCATAAGTTATAATTTGGAATTAAAAAACGCGATTGTTTTCTACATTACCCCATGGACTTATTGAACGCCCTAGGCCCTAGTACATACAAAGTAATGATCTCATCATGGTATGATTTTCTAAGAAGGAATTATATAAAAAACTTCTTAGAAAGACGGGGACCGGTTTTATTAGATAATTCCAAAAATGTTTTATCCCCCCATAAATAATTCTTCATCTCTTACACACCTTCAAATTTATCAGGACGAATAAAATAAATATTTTTTTTTGTTTTTCAGTGCATAATCTAATAAAATTAGTCTTATAGTATTTGATGTAATCAAATTATGTTTTCTAACGCCGTCCATATCTTGTTTCCGCCAAAAGCACCCATAATTGCAATAGGTAATACAAATTTAGAAAGTTACTGATTGCTGTTCACAATAATTTTAAATTTACCTACCAAACATGAAAAGATAGACTCTAAAACTGTGCAGATTTCTATCATCATGTATCTGGAATGTAAAAGAGAATTTTGCAAAAAAAAACTTACGAAGATACCTGCTCCAAAGTGAGAAGATGATCTCTTCCCTTAGCAAGCAAGGGAGTATCAACCCCACCAGGGCAAATGGTTAATACCCTTATTTTAGATTTTTCATATATCATCTCATCGTTCATCACTCTACCTATTTCGAAAAAATAAAAAAATAAATACTATTTTTTGATAATCAGTAATATGTTATTCCCAAGGAAATATCGAAATAGAGGATGGAGGACTGCCAGGTAGCATTAACAATGAATGGACCAAATTGTGTGTATGCTCATGCTCTAGAATAAACAGACTCGATTCATCTAACCTCACCTTCACCTGGGGGTGCCCTATCCTCTAATTCAATAAATTTTTGTTCATACCAAGCCCCACCACGCCATGTTTCGATGTTGTATAGGCAATGAAATGTGGCTCCACATCTATGCCAGCTATGGAACCCATATTTACAATAACAGCATCATTTGTGGATCTATATTTCGGCAAATATATCTCAAAGGCCAATTGCGTCCCCCTCAGAACGCCTCCCTTAAAAAAATACGACTATATGTTGTAGGTGACTCTGCAACGTCCAGTTAAAAATGTTCTTGAGATCTGATCAAAACAAACGGTAAATAGACCAAGAATACTTGCTTTGGATCTACGGAACGATAAAAGTTTGTCTTTATACTTTATATATAGTAAGGAGAATGTACAAACATTAGACTTTTGGCTTCAATCAAAGTTTACCTATGTGAAAACCTACAGAACTCAAAGAAAGTTGGTATATTCAGTAAATAAATGATGTAAATAAACTCAATTGAAAATTGCTGGGGATATTTATCTAATAATAATTGAATATTTCTACGCCACTAGAATAGTAACGTAGTATCGGTGGGGGGTTTGGGGATGAAATTTATAAAAGTCATAACTTTTAAGTAACTTTCGCATTTGAACTCTAATGACTTTCTCCACCCAATAATTTTCTTTACTACGTGCCTGCACTCGAAAAAGAGGAGTTTAAGTATAATATTTTGAATAAGTAACATATATTTACAAATAAAGACATCGTTTTTTACAAATTTGCATTTCAATGTTTCGTAACAGTGCTAACAAAAGAAATAAGTTCCGGAAACATGAACTTATTCATAGATAAATGCCGTATAAATTGTTTACAGTATCGTATAACGTCCACACTCCATACTAGGTATTTGTATTTGTTTGCTTGAATCGTTCAATATCATTCTTTTGCTCTTTAAAATCTAATTAAAAACAATTCTTAAGGCTAAAGTTGAATAACGTTTTGAAATAGTAACATAGAAATATTTTTTACAAAAAATTGGACCGACGTTATTAGTTGGTGCACTGAAAAATACAAAATAATATTAATTCTATTGGTACTGGTAATTTTGAAGTTGTGCAATTATAGTTAAATAGAAAACTCTTGGCGCCAACTTCACAAGTACCAACACAAATAGGATTAATATTATTTTGTAATTTTCAGAGCCCCAACTAATTAAGTTAGTTCCATTTTTTGTAAACAATATTTACACTTTTGAGTGTAACATCGGTCACAATAAATACTTTTTTACAAAAAACTGGACCGACGTTTTTAGTTGGTGCACTAAAAATTACGAAATAGGTAATATCAATTCTATTGGTGCTGTTACTTTTGAAGTTGTGCAGTTTCAGTTAGATTGATAACTTTTCGTAATTTTCAGTGCACCAACTAATAACGTCGGTCCTGGTTTTTGTAAAAAACTATTTATTTCAGACTTTTGAGTGTAACATTGGTAACAAAAATCGTTGAACGTTCACAACTAATATTTTATTACCCACGTATATACTTTGCTTGTCCTTGTTATTATGTAGAGATCTCAGAACATCGCTGCGGAAATACGCTCAAATATTTTATATTTAACCATTCTACCACCGCTTATCTCGAAAACCGTAACTCGTAAGTAGAAAGTAAGTAGAAAATGTTAGAATATGTTCTTTATATATGTTGATACACATATTATTGTCTTTCATGTGGCATTTTCCGTTTTCGAAATAAATTGCCCCTTCCACATAGCAAAAATACCCATATGTGAGATTTTAAAATGAATGTAGCTCGAAAACCCTAACACTTTTGAAAAAATGCTCAATTTAAACGTATCCGGATATTGTCCTATCTTTAATTCTGGCATCTCGAAATTACGATTTTCGAGAAAATTTGCCCCCTCCACCCCCTTCGCGGGTGGTTTTCAGAGGGAAGGAAATTTCGGTTTGAGTTTTTACGAAAATGGGACCAATTTCCAAGTCTCCTCTTTCAAATGAATCAAAAAGCATTAAAATCGGAGCACGTTTACTATATATAAGGCGCGAACAAACCAAAAAAAAGCAAACAGTCGAATTGTATACCTCCTCCGTTCGGGGTTCGTCGGTCAAAAATAGTAGAACGTTCACTTATACCGAAGGAGATAGTACTATCCTACACTCTTTGTTTTTACTTGTTATTATTCAGAGATCGTCGCGGAAATACGCATATTTTAGAATTTACCTCTACAGTAACTCCGAAACCGCAAATCTACGCAAAAATTTTTCAAATTAAATGTTGCTACTAATAATCTGGTCTTTAATTTGGAAGTCTCAGATGTTCAATTTTCAAGAGAAATTCACATGTTTCAGATTTTAACATTGCTTTAACTCGAAAACCGTAAACTCTTTTAAAAAAATGTTCATTTTAAAAGTATCCGTTACCTTTAATTCTGCCGTTTCAGATTTTCAATTTTTGATAAAAATTGCCCCCTCGACTCCTTTTGGAGGGTAATTTTTGGAGGGAAGGAGAATTCGGATTTGAGTTTTTATAAATATAGGACCATTTCTGAAGTCTCCTAATTCAAAAATGCAAATATGTAGTCGAATTGTATACCTCTTCCGTTTGGAGTCGTTGGTCAAAAATAGGCGAATTAGTGCTAAGAAATGATGCATATTTTAAAAGCATGTGCCTTAAAAAATGGTTTTGTTGAAACTTTAAGGGAGCTGTTTTAGCTAAAAGAAGAAGCTGAATAAGTCTATCAAAGTTTATTCATATTCAGTATAAGTGTATTTTTTTTCTGTTGTAACTCCGCTATATCGTTCAAGATTATCTTGAGGTTAATTAAATAAAACATATATTAACTTGAAAAAAATAGAGAATCCTACAGCAAATTTAATAAGTACACAAAAGTTGATTCTAATCAACTAAAATATATTCTTTGCCTTTATCATTTTATCTTAATCTTAGCACAAAGTTTATATTGTCATAAATCATTATTAATATTTATATTGGATTCTATTTTTACTTAGGTATATCAAAATATTTACCGTATTCACTGTTAAAACATCATTCCAACGACTTATATCCAGAAAACCTGCATTATTCACAACAATATCAAGTTGTTTGAATACGTCCACGGCTGTTTCAAACGCAGCTAAAAAATAAAGCCTATTTAGATGATTGATCCATAATTATTTGTTCAAATATGAAATAAATTATATTACCTTTCAGTTGATCGGCTTGTGTGATATCTGCTCGGCAGTAGATTAATTTATTTTTAAATGTTGCTTTTAGAGCTGCTATTCCATCATTGCCATTTTCATCGGACTTGTCGACAATTATAACACCCTGCAAAAATAATATATAGGTATATTAGTTGCAATGGAATTATAAATATCTACATAAACATAATATGATATTTAAATAATTCGTAACATTACAACACAGGTGGGTTAGTATGCTATTTCGTAGTCTGTCTACATTACACAGGTTTCGTCTCAAGAACGTTAACAGGTTAGCCAGTAACCAAATACCTAACATGACAAAAGGCAGTAGATTTGAATAACGAATCCATTAGACAACTCATAATCAATAATCACAGACGCATAGTTCATTAAGGGCCAGTTTTATAAAGGACATTTCAATCGTAGGTTGGAAAAATCTACGGTTGAAATGTTTGAGAAAACTGTCAGTTGCAGTCATTTCAACCTTGGTTTGGTATAATACAGAAAGTCACGGTTGACCCTCGGTCATTGTAAAACCGGCCCTAAAATATACAAATTCAAACCAGTAAAATGGCCAGTACTTTTTTTCTTTTTCTTCATCAGTTGACAACATATACAGCTCGACAAATGATTATTGACGCATAGATATAATTTAAATGTGCAGGGGCGTTCAATGGCGAACGTTCGCGGACGGTTTAGCACGCCTATGCCTGACAATGTGTAGTAAATGTAAAGTTCCTTCTCCCCCTCACCTATACGTCGTAGCTCATTTTAAATTCGTACAGCTGTAATGTCTGTATCCCTCGTCTTCTTAAATATACACTCTAAACATATTTTTTACAAAAAATTGGACCGACGTTATAGTTGATGCACTGAAAAGTATAAAATAATATTACTTCTATTGGTGATGGTACTTTTGAAGTTGTGCAGTTGCAGTTAGATTGATAGCTTTTGGCACCAACTTCACAAGTACCATCACCAATAGAAGTAATATTATTTTATACTTTTCAGTGCATCAACTATAACGTCGGTCCAATTTTTTGTAAAAAATATTTATTTCACACTTTTGAGTGTAACATTAGTCCCGAAAATCGTTGAACGTTCACTATACCATATCAATGAAGATAATACTTATCCTATTACCCACATATATTCCTTGCTTGTAGTGGTTATTATTGAGATCTCAGAACATCGCGGCGGAAATACGCTTGAATATTTTAGTTGTTACCATTTAACACCGATTTAACTCGAAAACCGTAATTCTAAGGAAAAAATGTTCATTATAAATGTTGATACAAATAATTATATCTTTCATGTAGTATCGAAAAATTTTCAATTTTCGAAAGAAATTGTCCTCTCCACATAGCAAAAATACATATTTAACATGCGTCTATCTCGAAAACCGTAACACTTTCGAAAAAATGTTCAATTTAAACGTTTCCGGATATTGTCCTATCTTTAATTATACCAAATCAGATTTTCGATTTTCGAGAAAATTCGCCCCCACCACCCCTTCGGGGGCGGTTTTCGGAGGGAAGGAGATTTCGGATTTGCGTTTTTATAAATATGGGACCATTTCTCAATCCCATTCTTTCAAATGAATCCAAAATCATCAAAATCGGAGATAGTCTACTATATAAAAGGCGCGCACGAACCAAAAAAAAAAAATTAAGCAGACAGTCGAATTGTATACCTCCTCCGTTCGGGGTTCGTCGGTCAAAAAGTTGTGGCGACCTGTCGCTTATATCTGTGAAACGCGCCATTTCACAAGTATACGGGACCTAACATCACGGTTACTACTAATCTTGACCTAACATAACCTTCATAATCTGTGTATGGGACTCAAAGTTTATCGCCGGATCCAAACGGCACAATTTGAGAGGCATTATTACTTGTGGTAGGTTGCCAGGTCTGTGTTCGAGATGGCCACCGCATAGCTTAGTGGAAAATGTTCCAGCTTGAACCGGACTCACACCAGGATCTCGTGCAAGGCAGTCGGACTCGCAAACAACCATGCTACGGTGACCATTTTCCCCTCACCGCTGTCAAATTATGATCACCAATTCCGTTGACAGTTGACACTCTCCTGGAGATAGTCTTCTATGCACTCTCCGCCAATCTGCTTCGCGACCGTTTTTGGAATTTTGACCCACAAAAACCACCCCAACGAAAAAGTGTTGAATATACCCAATGTTGTGCCTGAAATTACCTATCGTTTGTAAAAAAAATCACGTCATTCCCGTTCGAGATATTTGCGAAAAACAGAAAAAGGTTTTTTGCTATTGTTTTTGGTAATGTTTAGATACTCTGGTGTCGACTTACGGCCAACCCTGTTTTTGAGACCATTTTCTAAGGAAAATCGTCGGAAAATCTCAAATTTTATCACTTTTTGGGCTAACTAAAGTCAAAATATCATTTGGCTAAATATGTATAACATTTTCATTTTATTTCACATTGTATTGTTGAATCTTTTATTCTTTTAACATTTTACATTACTAAATAATTTCATTGATTTTATCTAACATTGATCTGACTTAAGCAATACCTTCAAATGTAGGTCTCCTGGTTCAATAAATTATTATTATTATGCTCATGAAGGCTTACTGCCTTCGTTACTAGTTGATAATGAATACGGTTGATAATCACCTATTATTCCCTGAGAGCGACAGTTCCGAATAAATTTAATGAAATGAAATGGGCAAAAGGTAATGAAACTGAAATTATGTCTTAACAAAATGCTATAAATTTATCCAATAGTAGTAATGAGTACATACTTTAGCATCATTATACAACAAAGATTTACAAATGGCATAACCAATACCACTAGCACCTCCTGTCACAAGGCCAACCTTATCTTGAACAAAATTCATATCACCAGAATCACACACAAATCTTGAATTACAACTAAGAACATTACGAAAAAGAATTTGTTTAAATAAATAAATGTTAACGTTATCTGAAATATAAAATCATAAATCATAAACAAGGTCAATACAATTTCATTCTATTTTCAGTCAATATAATTATTACCTGAATCTCTACAAATTTAAAGTGAGCTGCGGTGAAGGGTGGGGTAACTTGAAGTAATCTATTATTTTTACATTGCCAATCATAAGCGTACTTTGAACTAATTGCTGCAGTTTTAATATAATTCAATGTTACCTGATAAAATCAGTTTTCAAGTTTAAGGACTACGCACTATGTTTTTATGGAAACCTAGGTCAAGTTCAATTAACAAAACAAACAAACTTAGAAAAACATAGATAATTTACTACAAAATAATACCTACTTTATTAGTTGGTGCTCTGAAAATTCAAGAAAAGTTATTTCTATTCATAGTACAATTTATAGACCATGATTTCTGTTGGATTGATAGAGTGCGGTCAAATTTTTTGTAAAAAATATTTATTTCCCACTTTGAAGTGTAACATTAGTCACGAAAATCGTTGAACGTTCATTACCCATGTATATTATTTGCTTTTTGACCGACTTCAAAAAAAGGAGAAGGTATACAATTCGGTTGTAAGATTGCTTTTTTTTATTTTTTTTATGGCTGTTCGCGCGTTTCGCATAGTAAACGTACTCCGATTTAGACGTTTTTTGTTTCATATGAAAGAGGAGAGTTGAGAAATGGTGCCATATTGAGGAAAATCAAATCCAAAATCTCCTTCCCTCCAAAAACCGCCTCCAAAGGGGGTGGAGGGGGCAATTTTTCTCAAAAATTGAAAATCCGAGACGACAGAATTAACGAAAATTCCATATCCGGAAATGTTTAAATTGGACATTTTTGAAAATAATCATACGTTTCCGCGCTACAGTCTGAAATATGTGTTTCAGCTATGTGGAAGGGGCAAATTTTTGAAAATTCGAGATTTGGAAATTAGAAAGAGGACCATATCCGGAAACATTTAAATTGAACATTTTTTCAAAAGAGTTACGGTTTCCGAGTTTCGTAATGGTAAAGTCTGAAATATGTGATATTCGTATTTTAGCTAGTACAAGCTAAACATACCTATAACTTTTTGGGTATTAGTGAACGTTCAACAATTTTCATGACTAATTTTACACTCAAAAATGTGAAATAAATATTTTTTACAAAAAATTGGACCGACTTTATCAGTTGTTGCACTGAAAAATACAAAATAATATTAATGCTATTGGTGCTGGTTCTTTTGGAGTTGGTGCCTACAACTACAACGGCACAACTTCAAAATTACCAGCACCAATAGAATTAATATTATTTTGTATTTTTTCAGTGCAACAACTGATAAAGTCGGTACAATTTTTTGTAAGAAATATTTATACTTGCTATTATTCAGAAATCTAGAAACATCGTCGCGGTAATAGGTACGCATATTATATACATTACCACCGCTGTAACTCGGAAACCGCAACTCTGTGGAAAAATGTTTAATATAAATGTTGCTACAAATAATCTGGTCTTTAATTTGGTTGTCTCAGATTTTAAATATTCGAAAGAAATTGCCCCCAACACATAGCGAAAATACACATATTCGAGATTTTAACATCGCTGTAACTCGACAACCGTAACTCTTTTAAAAAAAATCAATTTAACGTTTCCGGATATTGTCCTATCTTTAATTCTGTCGTCTCATATTTTCGATTTTCTAAAAAAATTGCCTCCTCGACCCCCTTCGGAGACGTTTTTTGGAGGGAAGGAGGTTTCGGAATTGGGTTTTTATATTTATTAATAAATGATCATTAAAACGGTTGTGCATGAAATGTTGTAGGTATTTCGGGCGAAAACAGCATTCATTACTTGTTAAAAGCCCTTAATTAGATACATAAATAACTATTAATCAATACTTATGGTATAAGAGACCGAGATTTTAAATTAAATATATTATTGAGCAATGGATTCCCTTTTAATCAATATAAAGTTTGACAAAATCCATGAAGCTGTAAAAAACGATTTTATTGAGTTGGATTTCCCACTCATCCCTACCAGTTATTTTACATGATTATTAAAAATTATTGACGCAAACTTAGTGAAATGATCTGTGAATTACAAATATTTAAATTCTATGGTACTATTAGTCGTAAATTTTTTGAGAAAAAATACGTTTTTTGTGATACTTTGCAAATTACCCTTCCCTTTTGGTAGGGAAGGAAACTTGAAAATAATTTTCAGCACTTTCTCTTATGCGAGTTTGTCATGAAAAAAATCCTCCGAAGTGGTAGGATATATTGTTTCGGAGATGCAGTCGGGTACCTATCTTAATCAGACACCCGCTACATATTTCTATTGTCGCCATAAATGGTTTTACAAGATACTTTTGAATTATATTTATTTATATTTACTCATATTTTATGAGATATAAATTTAGGTATCTACCCATGGAAAGGATAATTGAGACGAGATCTGAAGGGTATTTCCCCTTTACTAATCGTTTTACGACCCTATTGCGGGTGGATTCCAGATACGAATTCGCTAAATAATATGGTATTGGGAAAATAGAGGCGAAATTATAAAATTACCTAACGAGTTTCTACACTAAAATATTTTTTACAAAAAATTTGACCGACGTTATTAGTTGGTGCACTGAAAAATACAAAATAATATTAATTCTATTGGTACTGTCACTTTAAAAGTTGTGCAGTTGCAGTTAGATTTTATTTTTTTGTATTTTTCAGTGCACCAACTAATAACGTCGGTCCAATTTTTTGTAAAAAATATTTATTTCACACTTTTGAGTGTAACATTATTAGTCAAGAAAATCGTTGAACCTTCACTAATACCAATGAAGACACAGTACTTATCCTATTACCCACGTATATCCTTTGCTTGTAGTTGTTATTATTGAGATCTCAAAACATCGGTGCGGAAATACGCTGAAGTATTTTAGATGCTACCATTTTAACACCGATTTAACTCGAAAACTCTAAGGAAAAAAATCATTATAAATGTTGCTACAAATTATTATGTTTTTCATTTAGTACCCACAGATTTTCAATTTTCTAAAGAAATCGCCCTCCCCTCATAGCAAAAATACATATATTTGAGAAATTAATATGCCTCTATCTCGAAAATTCTTTTGAAAAAATATTCAATTTAAAAGTTTCCGGATATTGTCCTATCTTTAATTTTACAACCTCAGATTTTCGATTTTTGAGAAAATTTGCCCCCTCCCATTTTTCGGAAGGATGGAGATTTCGGATTTGCGTTTTTATGCATGTGGGACCATTTCTCAAGACCCTCTTTCAAATGAATCAAAAATCATCCAAATTGGAGTACGTTTACTATATAAAACGCACGAACAAACAAATAATAAAAAAAGCAGACAGTCGAATCGTATCCCTCCTCCGTTCGGGGTTCGTCGGTCAAAAATAAGCAAAAAATCTCAAATATCTTGTCCACTGGCAGATTCTCCATTGTATGTAGAACTAATTCTATTACATTTTTATAATCTTTAATATTTTAAGTATTATCTGTATTAGATTTGAAGTTCTCTTTTTATTTAATCTATCTTATCACACTCCTAATCTATGTGAAATTGGTTGGTTAGATTTATTGTGTATGGTTATGTCAATGGGTTTTGGTTTGTGGTAAATAATAAAAAAAAAGATTATAATTATAATATGATTTAATAAATATTTTCACAAATACATTCTGCTCGGTTCTCACGAATCTCGCATTAAATGCATACCTCGATTTCAAAAACACTGCGTTTTTTTCGGACCTTTATCTTTAATTGAGGAATTTCAAAATTGTTACATATATGTAATTGTAAAATGCAAACCCTGCAATTTTGTACCTAAAATCCCTTCAGAAAGAAAAATTCTGATAATGTTTCAAAGAGATCTTAATGTCAGTTATTGTCAGCATTAAAGAAAGCAGTCTGTTCGGTATTCTGCCAATTTGCTGTGTCTTCTGATTTGGTTATTGTAAGTGGAGATGTTGCAATTGTATGGGCTGGAGATTGTGGAATTGAATAGGCTGGAGACGGTGTCAAACTATGGTGACTGGTGTGGTAATATGCTGTTGGTGAATAAGATGAGTGCGACGAAGAGGACGATTGTTGAATTGAATAAGGTGTTTCCAGAAGTAATCCATCAATTTTATACATAAGTCTTTGACGAATTCCATCGGGATATTTTCTCAACTTCATTGCTAGAAGTTTAGCATATACGTTGCACTCGTCCTCTTCCTGCTTGCTTAAAATATTATCCAATCTCTGAGAACTATTATTTAATTCTTGTTGGGCATCGTCTATATTAAAGTTATGGCGGCGCTTTCTTTGGCCAACACTAGTTGATTCATTTATATTCCGACTATTTCCATTTTGAATATCTTTATTATGGCTTTCTTCATCTTTTGAATTCTCATTATGGCTCGTTTCATTTTGAGACTGAAACAGAAAAATAAGGTTAATGATCAACAATTAATTTTTTGCACTAGTAACTAAGAATAATCTAGATTCAGAACAAGATTTCTACTAATGGCTTAAGTTGATAGTGATTGTTGCTTTATTTTTGCGAATATTAAAAGCCAGGGACGAATCAGTGATGGAGCAGGGATTCTTAAAAATAGTTTACAGCAGAATAATGCATGCTTCCCTTTCTTATTGTATGTTATTTATTTTTTGATGATTAAACTTGAATATAAATAAATAGGTATAGGTACCTACATTCCCTTCTAAATGTATTGTGTCCGTTACATCGTAAATAGATCCTAAAAATTTCTCCATTGCTTCATAGGCAAACCATGTTGGTTGGTACACATCATCAGCTGAACACTCAGATCTTATTGAAGCTCTTTTCTTGTTGACCAACGGTCTAAAAGATGCCATCAGGGACTTTTTCTTGGCTTTAAGCTCTTCAACGGAAAAGCCCATCGATTTCCCTATCCTGATCCATGCATTGTATACCTAAGTGAAAAAAGTAAAATCTACGTACATAACGGAAATTAGGTACAATTAGGTACATTAAAATTATTGTACAATTATGGGTTGTACGTCGTACGCACTTACCCTATGTTTTAATTTATGATGTTTATTTTTATTGTCCCATAATAACGGTTCCAAAGCTAACAAGTCAATGAATTTTAAGGTTTTTTGATTGCTCCATTTTTCGACCGGTGTCATGACGAATAATCCACTATGACCAACAATAATGTAATAATAACAAACAAAAATAACGTTTCTTCCGTTTGCGCCACAGATTACGAAGGTTAAGGTGTTAGGTTAGGTAGTTAGGTTTAGGTTCGAGCCATCGAGCGCTTTGCAGAATGTAAGATTGGCGATGGCCGCTGGCGGCGCAGCGGGTCTTGGTGATATCTGCTTTATCTGAGGGGGACAATAAGAGATTATAGGCCATCCCGACATAGCATAAGATATGATGTGATCCTGATTTCTCTACCTTTAGCTCAGTGGCACAGTAATGGCTGGGTCCTGGGTAAGATTAATGAACCGACTCTCTTTTTTTGACTTGCAGTCCTAAGACCACGTCACATCTTGCCTATGACTCAAAGACATATTAATATCAAAAACATATCAAGTGGGATAGGGAATTAAATCGACGAGTTTGAATTATGTTCATGGACCCATGATGCAGGTCTCCTTTATTATTTATTTAAGATAACATGAATGCTCATTTTTATATCCAACATTTAGAACCAGAGACGAAGAAACCCCATTTTTTCAACAGGGCAGTGCTAGACCTCATATAGCAGCAGTCACTATCCTGTTCCTTCGTGACTCTCAAGTTAACGTCATTTTCTAGACAGCAACTTACCTATGCTCTAATAGAAAATATCTATTGGGATCGACTGAATTATGTTTATGAACCCATGATGCAGATCTCCTTTAGTATGAAAACATCAATGCTTATTACTATATCCACCATTTAGATCCAGTTGCAATACCAGCAACGAATAAACCCATTTTTTTAATAGGACAGTGCTAGGCCTCATACAGCAGCAGTCACTATCTTGTTCCTTCGAGCTAAAATCTAGTACTTTTTTCCTTGTAAATAACTATTTGACGTTGAAAGGTGAAAAAGTATCAGTTTTTTCCCACGGAAGAGTGTGTACGTTTTTCACGGGTAGATACAGGTTGTTTGGTAAACATGCGGCAAAAATTCAACGGGTTATTCCTTGGCCTATTCGAAGAATATTTTGTCCTATGATGATTTTTCAAAAATCCCTTTGTTTCGAAGATATGGGGCGAATAAAATTTGCGACAATAACAACATTTTATTATCCAAAAGTACATGTAAAGTTGCTCAATCTACAATAAATGTTCGAAATGACTTTCTCCAGCCTGGATACAAGCATT
The DNA here is from genome assembly GCA_958507055.1 of Crioceris asparagi. NCBI lineage: Eukaryota > Metazoa > Arthropoda > Insecta > Coleoptera > Chrysomelidae > Crioceris > Crioceris asparagi. The sequence continues at coordinate 82,305,265 of OY293828.1, read as the reverse complement.
CTATATTCTCGTCATTGACTGCCGAACTCTTTCATACACACCAGGGTCGTTTCTAATTGACTTATTTATACCCAGCAATTATCCGTTTTCGTAAGTCGTCCAAATTCTCCAGTGGAGTAGCGTAAACTAATGACTTCAGATATCTCTATACCTAATAATCCAGGGGGTTTAAGTCTGGGGATCGAGCAGGTCATGCGTGTGTTCTACCTTGACCAATCCAGCGATGTTGCTGTTAAAAAAATTTGTTCACGCTGTATCTTCGAAGCAAAGGGGTTTTAAAAAATCATCATAGATCAAAATATTCTTAGACTAGGCCAAGAAATAAGCCCTTGAATTTTTGTCGCATGCTTCCCTAACACTCTGTATATATACACATAAATATCAATCGAAACAAAGAATTAAACTGACAGATATTTGATTACTTTAGCTCTCGAGCTAAAATCTGATGCTTTTTTCCGTTGTAGGTATAATAAATAACTATTTTTTATCTATATTATCTATATTTATAACCTAGAAATTGTTTTACCAAGATTCTTTTTAAATATATCTATTTCTGAAGTTTCATTGTTTTTGGGACAAACTATTACTATTGCATTTAATTGAAATTAAATTGAAAAAAAAAAGTTACATCTTTAATTTAATAACCTGTCTGATCAAACTGCTAATTTATGTGATATGGGGTGATTATGTGTGTTTTGGTTGTAGAAAATAAATTTAGACATGCTTATCAAATATCAATATATATTAATCTTCAATTCCATAAATATAAACTTATATTTACTATGTATTTCTATAAATAGAATTTATCCTTATATTAAGATATGTATCGCAAATAGACTGGAGCAGTAATATCTTATGGTTTTCTAGTGAACTTTTATCATGCATCTTCATTTCAGAAAAGAAATCTTTATTTACATGGCAATCTAACATTTTTTTAATTAGTAATCCTTTATTGATGATACTAACAGTATTTTTCTGCTCAGTTCTCAGAAACTTTTCACATTCAATGCATATTTTCACCACATGGTCACTAGGATATGTTGGTTTTTTCAGTACTTTATGCTGTATTAAAGAATTCGAAGAGTGTTCTTTATCTCCATATAATTGCGAAATGCAATGTTCACATTGTAACTTACTGGCCAGTTCATAGCTTACAAAACCTGCTATTTGTACTATACCTTCTGAACAAAATTGCGATATAGGTTGTAGCAAATGATTTTCAAATGATAGTTCATTCAATCTTGGATTTAGTTTCTTGAAATTAGGAAGCATAGATTTTAGCGAAGCAATTTCCCTTTTTCTTCGGCATGCATTGATCTGCAATCTTCTAATTATACGACTCTTTGATTTATATGAATCGCGTAAATTATTGATTTCTTGTTCCAGTTTTTTTCTTGGAATATCTTTTGGCGAAATATTGCTAGACGGACAAGTCTCAGAAACATCAATTGGTATAGAAGGTGCGTCTTCCATTTCCGAAGGCTTCTTCAATGTTGAAGAAAATTTTGATAATGCATCATATTGTAAGGCATAGTTGTGATCAAGTAAAATACTGAAAATTACATTCTGTGTCTTCAATTCCAGAGCCACTGATTGAAGCGAGGTAAGTTGCCTCTTTTGTCGCCATGTTTTCTCCTGTAAATTTTTAATTATGAAACTCTTCAATGCATTTGATTTACGTAGATCATCAATTTCCCGTTCCAATTTTGCTCTTGGGATATCTTCTGCTGGCGAAACAGTGCTGGGCCAATTACATGGCTCAGTTTCAGGAGCATTCTGGGCTACAGAGGCGGGAGGTGTTATAATCGTTTTTTCTTCTATTTCCGTAACAAAAACTGGATTAAAATTTCTCACCTGAAAAACATAATTTGATTTTTGTTTTGCCGTTTCTAAATATTACTAATTGTGATTTATAATAACTTGAAATATTAGACAAATGATTCAATTTGATATTAATTTATCAATTTGGTACCTGTATTCAAAATGCTAATACTGTCAGTAGCCAAATATAAAACCAGAACCAGGCGCATTGATCACGTGATCACTCCGTCTGTTCAGTAATCTAACTAAAGTAGCCTTAGCAATACTTACATATTTTAGTCGGCTCACTTGTAAAGTGGGAACGGCAGAGGGAAATAATCTCATTATTAAATTAGATGTTCTGTCAAAACAATCTTTCGCAAAGTGCTGAGAACATAAAAAGCTTGCGTGTTTTGCAATCCATCCAGGTTTTTTCACGAAATCGGTCCATATCTTACGTCTCGATAAATCCTTTGGAAACCTGAATAATACAAATGTTATGTCCTCTTCTCACTTCCCCAAAATTAGTGTTTCCAAAATAATATCATGAGTATCCAGTGTCTGTATATCCATCTAAATACTTGTTCAATGTCATGATATAATTTTATTCTTGGTCAAATTTTGATTACGTATTCAACAAAATATTTTTATTTATGCATGCCCCCACTCACAACCTACGTGCTACGCCCATGCTATTACAGCAGAAAAGAGAGACGTGTTGTCACTGTTTTGTTGCCAAATCAACTATGTTGCAAAATTACATATGTAGTTAAAAATTATAATATCTTTTTTTAACCGTTAACTTTTACAAGTCATGGATTCGTTAATATAATAGAGATAGAGATACGTTGACATATAAACACAGTATAGGTACCTCCTAGTAGTAGGTATCAAGTATTGAGCGATCCAAAAAAACTCATACCCATAGTAGGCTTTTGAAAATGAGAACATGTCTTTACTTGAGTCATTTATATTGATTGAAAACTGTCACTTTTAGCTTCCTATCTGTGTTAAGCGAAGACATGTTCTCATTTTTAAAGGCCTACTGGGGATGAATTTGTGGAACGCTCGATACAATAACATAGATACTTGAAGCGATAAAAACAAGGCAAAATGTTTAAGTCATCTATTTCTATGGTCATTTCAATGGATTCATTTAAACTGTGGTAACACTCATTTGCCAAGAATTCAAAAATTATGGTTTTAAATTTGCTTTTATTCAAGTTTCTAACTCGCAGCGGCATTTTATTGTAGAATGTTGGTCTATAGTAATTTTATACTATATCTACTATGTTTAACCTTAAAATGGACAACTTAGATCTGTAGATACTCGGGTATCATAGTTATAATGTGTTACTACTTAATCCGTAGATGTCTTTATATTGTTGTGAACAAAGATCAAGCAGTAATATAGATAGGTACACACATTGATGGTAGACATGGTTGTGTTGATACCTACCTACCTAGTTTCATGTCCAAATAGCTAGGTATTTATAACATCCTCTTGATATCCCTTTTTTTGCTTGATAAAGACGATGCTATTTTATTATCATTATCATTTCTAAATGATTATCTGTTTTGTCATTTCACAACCAGAATTGAGATTGGGTAATATATTCTAGGAAACTCATCTTTTAATATGAACTCAAATTTTTTGACGAATATTCGAATATGCTTTCCAAACTACATCAAGTAATAAAATACTATCTAATAAGAACAGGCAATATAACGATAATCATGTATATTGAAATGAAAATATCAGGAAATGAAGGTACGTTTGATGTGTTTCAAATTACAGCAAAAGAATCGGCAACATTTCATTTATGTGATTATTGACATCTGAGCATGCGCCACGCACCTACTGATAGCAAGATCATCGTTTTTGTTTACATATACATTCCAACTTCTACGGTGTTTTGAAAAATAAAAACTTACCTGTGAAAAGTGATTCCTTCCTCTTTATTTTTTCCGGTACTAGAACAACCGCAAGCTGAACAGCTCACCATTTTTATCAATCTAATGAACGTGTAATATTTAATAAAAACAATCTTATACTTAAGCTTTGTTACTTCTACAAATAAATTATTAATATAATCTGTAGGTACCTACCTCAATACGACAATATTTCAAGAATTTCTGTCACAATTTAATATGTACAAATGGGTATTAAGAACTTAAATAACAGGGTAACATAACCAAATCAATTTGTCATGAATGGAGAATGGAGGTTCAAAATGTCTCCTTCCGTCTTCATTTCTCCATCGCAGTTCACTCATAGGCGTGGGGTATTATGTGCCCAACGCTCCGCAAACTTGTATTCTATGCCCCAATCTGCTAAAAAAAGCAGTGTTCTCTGATGAAAACGGATAGGAACTATGAACATGGAAGCTCCGATTGTGAAAGGCATAGAATTAATAATTAGTATTAGTACTAATTCTATGGTGAAGGGTATATGGGAGGATTCGTTTCCCTCCGTTACAGTTCGTTTATGGCAGCAGTCAAGTCGTCAGCGTTGCCAGATGTTCTAATTTTCCGTTTTTTATGTACCTCACAAAATTGACTGATCTCACATTGTGTTTCTCGTTCACTCGTTTCAAAGATTAGAAACACCTCGTTTGGTCATTTCCTTCTTATTAGCAAGATGTGGATGCATAAGATATTTACAAAATAATTCTTCCATACATGAGATCATTATAAGATGATTTGAGCAAAGTAGTGGATACAATGTTGGGTAATTTGAACTTCGGGAGGCATTAGGCATTTATGAGTATGACAGAAGATATGATATATGACATTGCGCCGGTGGGCGGAGCTTAGTCATGGCATGATGACGTTTTGTGGTGACCATTACTATTCGTTTGTTTTGATTGCAAGTTTGGTGTTTATTCTCTTGAATTGGAGCTTGTGTGAAGTATTGTGTTGTTTTGTTGTTGAGTTTCGATTCGCAAGATGAGGTGCTCAGTTGCATTATGTAATAATAATAATAAAACAAAAAGGAATGAGTTCATGTTTTTTCGATTTCCCCAAGATTCGAGTTTACAGAAAGCTTGGTTGAATGCTGGTAAATGCCGTGATGATATTAATATTAAAAATGCTAGGGTGTGTTCAAAACATTTTTCTGAAGAATCGTATAAGAGGAATTTAAAACGTGAGCTAATGGGATGTTCTGCTAAAAATCGTCGACTGTTAAAAGCTGATGCAGTACCAACACTTGATTTGCCTTCATCCAAACCAGAAGTGAATGATGAAGGAAAGGAACGCCTGACGAGAAAAAATAAGATAAAATTAGTCAAAGAGGAAACATTGGACTCACAAGTGTAAGTTATTTTTAATACCTTATAATATAATATGTTATTTTAAGTATATTTACAGTGAATGCTTTAGTGAGCCTGAAGACGTTTTAACGAGTGTCCCTGATGTTAGGAGAGATACTGGGTATGAAATGATTAAGCATAAATTATGTTTTACAACTCAGAGCTTTAATTTCAACTTATATTTTAGTGTTAATACCGATCCTGTTGACCTAGATAATACTATATGGCAGCTGAAGGACGAGATTGAAAGGCTTAGGAAGGAGAATAGAGTATTTCAAAAGATATTCACTCCCAATCAATTGAAAAAATTGAGAAATCCGCTAAAACGAATAACTTGGACAGCTGAAGATATATCAAGAGCGATGGCCATTTACACTGCAGGCGCTGGGGCCTACAGATTTCTTTTAGAAACAGGATACCCTCTTCCAGAAACATATATGCTAAAAAAACTGACTAAATCCTAGTAGGATGTTCCGTCCAACAATACATAAATGTACCTATATAAAACTGTAATCTAGGTTTATAAAACTACTATTTTTTTAATAAATTACATTTTTTCTTATTTTTTAAAAACCGTTTTTCACCATAATGTTAATAAACAATTGTGTTCAATCAATAAGATTATTGTATTGAGTTCTGTACGAAAAGAAATGACAGTAGGTACCTATTAAATTTTTTATCTGTTTGAATTCAGTAATTTGAATTATTAGCTCACATAGGTACCTATATTCCCTTCCATTTTGGCAGAGAGTAGACTAATAAACAACATGTGTGTACAATTGTCGACTTTGAGCATGGTTATTTAGAATTATGCTTAAAACTCGCAAGCTTATTGCTAAAAAATTTGAACAGCTGAGGAACATGCTTAATAATAAGCATATGTGTCAGTAGTCAGTACCTTACAGAGAACTCTACTTCAATAACCAGAAAACACTACTTCCAACTTATTTAGGAATTATGGTCAGTGAAATAAGTGTGTTTGTTCATTTCACTTTTAATGGTACCTGGGTTCACAAAACACACAGTGACTGGACGAAGACTTATGCAGATAAGAGATAAGCCATAAATATGTTAGGGTTACACAAAGAACACTACCAAGACCAAGCTACCAAGAAGAATGGAAACAAGAGAGCATAGATAAATTCCCTCAGGAGATTAAACTTCCTATGCTTCTCTACGTATACCACAGGCACATAGGCGTGCGGCTATTATTAAAAATAATTTATGTATATAATAATACTATGAAATCCCTATCAGCACGCCCAAACATAAGTCAATATCTACAATTTTGGTACTATGCTTACAGCCGCATGAGATTACAGAAGTTGCATATTACGGGCGTGGCCTCGTGTACGACAAACATATTGACAATTACCTAAAATTAGAGCGCTGCATAGATTTATACAGCGCTCTACATAAATTTTCTTTCTCTTTATTTATCTTCGTAATCATGATCTGCTGTCTGCGAGAATCGCTTGTTGCTCATGGCATGGTGCGCAAAGACGCATTTACAAATGATATGCGTATGAGATTTTACACGATTTTTAGGGCGAGTTCGATCTCCTCTTTCCAGTCTTCTTGGTGTAGACAAAGGTTAGATGCTCCATGCTCGTGAGTAATTCTAGTGACGGATTCCATTGTCCGACGTTGTCGTTCCATGTTGAAGAAATGGTTTGATCTTACTTGAATTAGATATTATAATTAATTATTTATATCCTGTTTCCAGTCTTCTTGTTATCTCCACTGCAACAGTGAAGCACCACAACCCACAGCATAAGAAAAATACTAGGATCTGGAAGCACTCTTAACAGGGTTGCCAACGCGGATTCAGGAAATCCACTAGAAGAGTCTCACTTTTCTACCAAAAAATCCACCAGATTTATTTGACTTTACTACATATATTTCCATTGTAAAATACTACTATTTTGATGAATAATTGATCTTGATCTTGATAGATTTGTTTATTAACTCAAAGATATAAATTGAAAGAAATCGAAAATATATTGAACTAAACTAATAACCATTATATAAAAAAGCCTTTAGTTAATTAATACTTAGATATTTTTTGTGTGTACAACTTCTTCTTTTTCCAATTTTGCGTTTACATTTCAACCAAACAAAATAAACTTTTTCATTTCCATTACCTTTCACTCTCTCAAACTATTAAGATATACCTAAATACCTACCTACATATTTCTTTTTCTTTAGTAAAAATGGAATTGAATGAATATTTGCATCATGTTACATAAACAATGCACAAATAAAAAATTATCATCAATGTCAAATTTCAGAAAAGTGTGACTCCCAACGAATTGCCATTATGCAAAAAATTCCATTCACCGAAAAATCAGGGAAGGTTACATCAAAGATTAAATGTTACATCAAGAAGGAATGTATGGTAACGTGCAAGGGTAACAGCCTCCGGCCACAATGTGCCGGCCTCCTTTTGATGCATGCGCGAATGTTGGGGATCTCGAGAGTGCGACGTCCACATGTCGGCGTCCTATAATGACGACAAAGGATTTCGAGAGAAGTCCAGTGGCGGCAGTGAATCAAAGACCAGAAGCGGCTCGAAAGATCTGTCAAGTCTTTGTCGGATATATATTAGGGAGAATTGTCGGCATGAGAGACAAAGCGTAAAAGCAAATATGGTAAAAGACAGTGTGCAATAATAGATTAGTCCGAGTAAGCTAGTGAGAATATTTTATAGTAAAGTCAAGTTGTAATTTTTATTACTATCGAGTGTAAATAAAGTTTATCTAATAATTGTAAATTAGTCTCACTTATCTGCGAACCCGCATACGTAACAGTATCTAATAGTCGGATAGGCCGTCGTCTTATGAATTCAACTCGAAGGAATATTATTTTTTAGTTCTATCACATTATCTTTCCAAACTGTTGAAGAATAGCCACAGTATAAAAATGATGCTATTGTGAAAGAGGTGTTTGCCCTTGCAGTAGTTAATGTAGTCACAGTTAGACGTCCTAGCGTAGTCTAGTTTATTATCAGAAAACGGCTGGTGTTTTATAATCATCTGGATTATATAGCAAGTTAAATCATATTTAGAAATATCTTTTTACCTATAAATGATGCTTTCAACCTTTAAATATTTGTTCCAGAAAACAGATCTTCAGTGGCCAGGTAAAAATCGATTGAAACTTTGGTTTTAATATTTCATAAATGATTAAAATTGAGAAATAAAGAATCTACTAGCTAAGCCCATCTAAATTCCCCTGTGTTTTAAGGTAATATTTAGAGAATATATAGGTACCTAAATAACTACCTTTTGGATTACTCCAACAAAATACAACTTAGCTAAATTAAAATTTAATATTTTTCATTTTATAAAAAACTCCATAATTATCTGACAAAAGAAAAATAGTTATTGTATTGTCGTGTAACTTTTTTCATAATCTTTAGAATTTTTAAATGATAATTTTTATCTGTTTGTATCATTATAAAATATATTTGTTTAGTTTAAACATATGCACATATATATTATATTATTTAACCAATTTAATCAGAAATATATAAATATAATATACCTATGAAATTCTAATTGGATGATTGTAGAATTTTTTTTGCGATAAGAATTTTGTTTCCTATAAATTGTGTTTGATTGGGCATTTGAAACAACGAAAATGTCCTACGTTGAAGAAAAAGTTGCCCTTGTTACAGGTGGGGCAGGTGGTATTGGGACTAGTATTGTCATTGCATTGCTGAGAAGTGGAGCTAAAGTGAGTTTATATCTTCATATACCTAAACCTCTGAATTATTTTGTTATACATAGGTATATCTAATAAAATTTTCCTACAAAAACTAGGACCGACTTAAATAATATTAATCGTAGACATCTGAATATCTAGACCACGCATAGCCTCTTTCAGAGCGATCCAACATCTCAAGACCATTATTCTTCTGTTCCATAATGGTTCGTGTACGACTGATACGATTAACATATTTGCCAAACTTCTTATTTTTCATGGCAACTTTTGATTTATAGAGCAATAATCAAAGACATTCAGACGTAATTGAAAGGTGGTCGTTGAAATACTTATTACTGATTATTCAGAAACACCTGCAGATTAAATTATGTACCAAATTTATATTTTACAACACAAAATTAAATTTTTCATTTGTGAAATAAGGGAATCATCAGTCGATATCGATCGATTGAGTTAGGTGCGGCAACACAGGAAAATATAATTTAGGCGTCCTTATGAATTCGTCAGCTTTCGTCGCTAGTCTAAATATAGTCGTTCGTTGTTCCATTCATAATTTGAGTGTTGCTACTACGTTTTACGAATTTATACGCTTCTATACAGGTACACTGATGCCAAAATTTCCTATAGGAAAATTCTGTCTCTCTCTTACACATGGAAAATACCAAAGCAATTCTCTAACAATAACAGATTGCCTTTGGATACATGTTATGAATGAAATGCTTCGTCTAGGTGTTCAGATGTCTATGATATTAATTCTACTAGTTATGGCAATTCTGAAGTAAAGCAGTTGAGGTTATATAGGATGGAGACTTTTGGGACCAAATTCACATTTTTGCGTGTATCATTAGGTATTTATAAAAATTGTTGAATTCAGAGATTCCAATAAAACACAAACAATTCAGAGTTTACTAGGTCTGTAGGTACCTCGGCAACCGTTAATTTTTTGGACAATGTAGGTAGCACGTCTAGTACGTAAGCGGCGAAACAAACACAAAAGAATGAATAAAATCACTCAGTCGAATTTACTTTCTTCGTTTGGAAAGTTGTTCATTGATAGAGCGAGTTATATCACCTCATAATATAATTGGGAATAAGCAATCAAAACAATAGTCACTTTTTCGGTCCAATCAAGAGAAAGCAACTTTTGTCAAATATATATACTCAACAGAAATGAATAAAAAATAATTAAAACGAAATAAAAATATTGATGAAATCATCAATCTAATGCTTCTCAATTTCGAAATTTTTTAAATTGTTTAGGAAGGAGATAACCAATAAGAACTGGCATGATGACAGTAACCAGGAATCTATAAAATTATTATGTAATGAAATAGGATTTATGGATTAAGTATATATTTATTTATAAGTATACTATGAGATAGACTGAAAAATATTTTGATAAAATAAAATTATATAATGGAACTAGCTGTCCCAGCAAACGTCGTCCTGCCTGGAAAAGCTTTAAGCGATATGCTGATAGCAGTGCCACCTACCAGGTTCAATTGTGTTTTTAAATCATCCAGGGACCCATTGGAATATAAAAAGAAAATTTCATCCCAATCGGTCCAGTCGTTTGACATATCGACAACGGCGCCATGTATCAGATCCAATTGTGAATCTAAACCATTCTCGAATCCCCTTGAATATTCACAAAAAAATTCATTAAAATTAAAATTAAAATTCTAGATTTATCCATTTTCTGATAATACGTATATATCTAATATCATTATAGGTTAATTAATCAATGTGTAATTGATCAATTTCAGAGTAATCACGTTATATATATATATATATATATATATATATATATATATATATATATATATATATAGTTAGGTTTATGACTCTTATGTCAGTGTTATGCTCAGACCATGAGTGTTATGGTAGGATAGTGTTTTGTTTTTTATTTTAATACGGAACTAGCTAGTACCGAACTAAGATTGGATTATGAATTCGGCTGATAATGTTTAAATAAAAGAATAAAACATTTTTTTTCCAGGAAAACCTCTTTTTCCAGGCATCAAATAGTCGTGGAAACATTGTGTTTTCAGAGAGGTATACCTAATGAAAAATGCATTCCAATCCGTTCTAGATTCTAGATTTATACTTTATACCCATTAATATAAATGAACCCACGATTTTGTTTTCTAGGTAGAACCCTGGATCTAGATCACTATGTCGAGAAATCCAACATTCGAGTTCTAACAATTTGTCCTGGAGCAATTGAGACTGCGATGTTTAGAAAAGCGAGTGAACAAATGGACGTACCAATCGGTACCGAATTACTCAAGAAAATATCCCAGTAAGTTTCATATGATTGACTAATTAATGAAATGCTAAAAAAAATACGTTCATTTTCTTCTGTAAAAAAAACTTGAATATTAAATTTAAAGCAATTAGCGTTTAATATGTTTAATGAATTTGTTGCTGGATTTCTTTCAACGAGTCTGAGCTCCTTCTAGTCGTGCAATAATTATATTGTCAATTTAATTGTTGCTATTTCATATCTACATATACTAATAAATAAGATCGAAGTGTTTGTCTGTAATATCAAAATAACAGGTTTTAACCCTTATTGCATATGAAAGTATATGTGTCACTATAATAACAAAACAATATTTTTTATATTTTTTGTCTGTATTTCTGTCAGTTTGTTCCGGCTTATCTCCATAACGACTAAACCGATTCCGACAGATTTTCACTGGCGTGGACGAAGCCGCGAGTAACAGCTCTTTCTAGAATGAAATTGAAAACAGACTGTTATTAATATCTTGAAAAAAAAAAGATTTTGCGGGATTTCTGTATTAACAAAAACAATGAAATATTGGATGTTTGAGGTACCTACATAATGTCTTTATTGTTACAGTACTGCTAAGAAAATAATCGATAAATGTATTGAATATTTACTTTTCTGACAAAATTCATCCTTGATTATGGAGAACAATTTTCTAAAAGTACGTTTGGATTTGAAATGATAATCATGCCATACGGTAATCTAAACGATCACTCTGACATAAATGTCATAAGACTTACTAAATCAAATCTTATTGTGGATTCATGCAGCATCATGTAAGAATTATCGAGTAAAATGTATCAAATAACAATTATCAATTAACAAGTATAAAAATGTAGCATTCATGCACTCAAATTAAGAAGTAAAAAGTAAGCATGCGCACAAGTCTGACATCCGCGGTATTCATTTTTCAAAATAACCTCTGTCCCCGCTGGATAACTGAAAACAAGTGCTTAGAATTCCAAATTTTCAATAAAAATGATACCGAATCATTTTTCAAGGTAACCAAATAAATACACAAATATTTCAAAAAGTGAGGTTATTTGCATCATCGGCCTGACCAATCCGCATTCACCGCGTTAAATTAAAGTAAGAAAGTTAAAAGTTGGCCAACTTCTACTTCTTATTCGTTAATTGATAATTGTTACTTGGCTGCATGAACACTACCATTGAAAAATAAGAAGTTCAACTTTTACTTGCTATTTGTAATTGTTAATTGTTACTCGTTAATTTGGGCTGCATGAATCCACACTTAATCTGGTGCTAATGGATCGCGGCGATCGGCGGCAATTCTGTGGCTTATGGCCCATCAGTCGGTAATTATTCTATCACTATTTTAACATAAATTTTGTGTCTATCGATAAGTTCCTGTTTTCTCTCATTCATTCTTATCTATTCATTATTTGATCCCAAGTCACAAATAACCCTTAAAAATCCGATTTTCTCTATTAAAATTAGCCAAAAATTGACAATCAATATTTATCTGCCACTGTAACATAAAAATAATAACGATAGATAACTGGCACAGGAGAAATGACCCTCAGCCAGGCTGGTCACATTCTAATAAATACAATTTTATCAAATGTCATTTCTTTCCATCATAATTATTTCAACTCAATAAATTTCCTATTTCAGACCTTCCTACATTGGTGACAACCTTGTAAACCTGATTAATACAAATAAAAGAGGAGTTTGGGTTTTGGAGGATGAAGAACCACCATACAAAGTCAATTATCCATCCAGAAAGGAGATGCGAGTAGACGAATAAACTATCTGATCAAAATTATTTATATAAAATAAATGTGCTCCAGAAATCTTCAATCTCCAAATAAATTAAAGAAATTATATCATCTTCATTTTGCCTCATGATTCATTTGCCATATTAAAAGCTAAGTCATGACATCTGAAACACTGCCAGCAATTTTTGTTTCAGAACTGACCAAAGATGATATAACAAAGAATATTATTTTTTTGTATTTTTAACTGTAGCATCTAATAGTCGGTCCTTTTTTTTGAAAAGATAGATCATAATTGACAATTGATATCTAATTATCCTTACTGAGTCTGATTGATGGTTTAAATTCTTCCCAAGGCTTATAGCGTCTGTTATATTTGGCCAATAAGTATATCAGTGAGTATTCATCCAGAATACTTAATATGAACTCACTGCTTGAAGGTTGAAGGCATGAATTAAAAAAGTCCAACAAATTTCCCACCCAAGTGTATGAATTATTCCGCATTCGCGACGTGCTGTTTTCACATGGCAATAAAAAAATGCTCTTTTACCAGGCAATATTTTCAAATTAGTGCTGTTTCGCCGTACGTGTGGTTGCGTTCAACTTCTCTGAAGTAGGCACGAACAAATCGGCAAAGTCGAAACGCACCCATCAAACTTTTTAGTGCGTATTTTGTGCAAATTTGTGCTTCTAAGAAAAGGTTTGTACCTCGTGCCGTTATGAAACAAATCGTGGTGCTGCTAGCTTCATATGAACTCAGCAGGACAACACCCAAAAAATAATTAAAAAAATCGAAACTAGCACATAAATCAAAGAGTACATAATTTGCGCTAATTCTTACCATGAAATATAAATTCATATTTACATTCAGTTTTGAAAAAAAAGCTCTTGTTAAATTAAAACCCAAAGTTTTTTTTAAACTGAATGTGAATATAAATTTCTTTTTGATGGCAAAAATTAGCACAAATTATGTACTTTCTATTTATGAGCTTGTTTTTAATTTTTGTTGATTTTTTTTGTTGTGGTCGTGCTGACTTCATATGAAGCTAGCATCGCCACGATTTTTTTCAAAACTGCACGAGGTACCTACACATTTTTTTAGTAGCACAAATTAGTACAAAATAAGCACTAAAAATGTGATAGGTGCGTTTCAATTTTTCCGATTTGGTCGCGCCTACTTCAGAGAGGTTTGCGTTTATCTGCCTATAGATGGCAAGATATGCGTTTTTTTTGACAATAAAAGAAAGAAAATTGATTCTTGAAAATGGTACAAAAGCATTTTGTAGAATAAATTTTTTGACAAAAAAAAGTTGAGCAAACGTATATCAGGGAAAGGGAAACCAGATTATTGTCAAAGACTAAATACATCGTGTACTGTAAGGAATTTGTTGAGTCCAAGAACATGTGCACCGGAAAAGAACAAGACGACAATATGTCGGCAACTACGACGTCCACCGAATGCGTGTTGTGTACTGGACGCTCGATAGGTACATATATGCCACCAAGCTGTCTGGTACTACGCTATTTAATATTCGTGACTAACAGGCACGAACCAGGAAAATACCAAAAAGGTGTTCGAGCAGCAGATGAAACCAAACTTGAACCGTCAAAAGCAGACATGCGTATTCAATTTTGAAAAGACCGAAATTGGAATGTCCAAAGTCCAACATATTTCAAGTGTATCTATACTCGATCTATACCTTACTAATCTAATAGGTACCTTACAAGACCATCGTGCAGCCGCTTCATGGACCTCCTTAAAGGTTGCCATAAAGTAATTTGGGCAATTCATGCACAACCGTATATACTACTTATATAAGATTCGAAATATGTGATTGAATTTTGTGAAAAATTGAAATGTCTATCAGTTACTGTTAATGAATAAAATAATTATTTGATGACAGCCATCCAGAATTACAGAATCATATAAATGAAGTAATCATTTATTTCACTCAAAATTAAAAAAAAACGAAACAAATCATCGAACTCACTAGAAATTAAAGCCTTGTTTGTGATAGTTTATCTTATCTTTTATGCAATAAGTAGATATTAAAAAAAATATAAAAAAAACTGTGTCTGCGTCGGACCAGACGGTGGAAGCTATACTTCTTTGGCTATTCCCACACAATTCTAATAAAATTTTAATGCGCCTCCTAAATTATGATAAACTAGCAAGCATAGAGAGGAAAACTACCGAAAACAATATTTTAATCACACACAGACAGACAGACCGCTGAAAATCAATCCCGTAGGAGGTAGGTATTACCTTTACGTATTTTCCGAGTTATAGTGTTGACAGACAGACAGGATGATCAAAACAATAACTACCTAAAAAAAAATTCGGTAGTTAATAAGGAAATTTAATATATAATTTAATTATTAAAAAAATCTCAAAAAGCCAGAACGTACAAAAAATATCTATACGAAAACGTATAATCGACGATTTTTCTCACTTTTAGCGTGACGCGGTTTCTCGACCAACACCCCATCCCAACGAGCCCAAAGAAGTATAACTTCAAAAATAATCTAAGATAGTAGAAGAGTCAAGAACACTCAAAAGACGCATCATTTATGTTGGTTCTTATCAAAATATAGTAAGTTTAGAATTCATGAAACTTATCTCTCGTATCAACCAGTTTCAACCAATAAAGGCAGACAAAACAAAAGATAATAATTGTTGACCCGAAATCAAGTAAATATATTATTCGTGATAAATCTATCTATCATAGCTATTTTAATCTATAGCTAACATAAATAAGTTGTGGATCTATATTACTATTAGGGAATCACAAATAATAACTCTATTATGTCATACGTGGACGGAAAAGTTGCTCTTATTACCGGTGGATCAGGTGCCATTGGGAATTGTCTTGTGGTAGCTCTGCTGAAAAGTGGTGCCAAAGTATGTATATATCTTAATAAAAAAATATTCTTTTTTATCAATGTACCTAATTATTTTATCCTGAAAACTATTTTTAACTTTTAATCAGCTAGGTAGGGAAAGTAGAACCAGAAATCTAAGAAGCTCGTAAATCCATATAAGCCGACGGTCCTCATTATTACCTATTGCTCGAAATATAGATAAGCAATAAAAGTGTGTGTCCCTTGAAACATTCCAAGGTTCGGATTAAGATATCTCATGAAATAGTTTGGCATTTGGCATAATTGCATTCATTATCGTGATGTCTATGAATATTTTTTTGTTCTATATCATAATATATTGTATAAACATAAGCAATTCTCAATTATATTCAAGCGATTTTTCTTAATAATTATCTTAACCCTCCATTCCTACCTATAAAACAAAATGTAATGGCTAGGGCAGGTAGGTACAACTCTGCGTCAATATTTGTAGTGTATGGTAACGAAATTTGTTTGAAGCCATTATCGTAGGCGTGTGTGATTCGTCAGAGGGCGGAGCATCTTGGCGAGTCAGGACTTTAGTGGGGCCTGGGTGGTATCAGTGTTAGGCATACCTACTGCTATTGGTCGCCGATACATGACAAGGACAAGATTATATCCCGATCTAGAAAGTTCGCGCTAGTGGTGGAATGTTCACGTGTCGTTGGAAGATGTTCTGTTGAAGATTCGAGAAGGAGTCAGTCTGGTGACCGGTGCAGTAGTTGAGTGAGTACAACCGGAGCCACAATAAACTCTCGATCCTACACCTAGATATCGTGACGTATGCGAAGTGGCCGAACTATTTAGGTTGTTTAAACCGAAATATCGGTGCCGGGCGCCGTTTTTCCAAAACGCAGCGAAAGCTATTGAAGATACGATAGAAATGAACTGAATAAAAATTGGAGGAAATTAAATTGTACGTATAAAACTCAGTAGCGGCACATCATCTCTAGCGGTAGTGGTTTAGAAGCAGGAAGCATTTAAAATTTGATATTGTATTATATATTTTAAAGTTTCATGTCCACGGAGAGTTTTAGAGATTTCAAACGATAGACGCTTCCTACGATTAAACCGCCGAAGATAGAGATATGACATCACTGAGTTTCATATGTGAAATTTTATTTCCTACAACTTTTGTACTAGCCATTTTATCGTATCTGTAACAGTTTTGGCAGCGTTTTCGAAAAACTGTGCGCTGGGCACTGTATTCTCATTTAAACAATGCAAGTTTCTCGGCTTCTTCTTTTACGACACATCGGTGATGGGGATACAGGTGCTAGCTCGAGAGTTAATCGATGGAGATCCACTACAACAGTCCGGTGAAGAATGGAGACTATCAGTATGGAGTAGTGTGTAGTCCGGTGTAGTTGGGTCTCTAGTAAGGGGCACAACAGTGTAAATAAATAACGCTCGATCCAAATACGGTTGTAAATAGTTGTATATAGTAAATATAAAATGTATATAGGTAGTAGTCGATAGAGTACTGTCAGACATAAAAATAATCTATATAGAAAATCTATGATATTTTAGTGTTTAAATAAATAAACTTGAAGATAAATTATTCATTTTTATATGTCCGTTACAGATAAATGGGATTCATCTACCGTCTTTTTCAAATTTTATCATTCAAAATTTCTTTACGATACTTACTCTGATCTGACCTTGTGGCACCATCGAATCAAACATATTTTCTTACATAATTCACGTAATTTGAAATTATCTTACAACCAATCCTAAGATTCTAATGATTTTTGATCGACCTCTCTAACAGAGAAGTTGTGCAATTTTGATGATTACTTTGTTTATTTGAAAGAGGTGTGCTGAGCTATGGTCCCATATTGAATTTTCTTAAACGCAATCTCTAAAAGGGGTGGAGGAACTTTTCTTTGATAATTAAAATGACTCTTACAACAATACATAGATACATAGATATGTGCATTGATATTCAAGGTAATGAGGTCATCACATCTGTCTCCTCTGATCCTGTTAAAGCTGATATTAAGCCTTACCTGATATATTTGTTATCTTTCTGATTTTCTTTTATAGCAACAATTTATGATGAGAAGAAACAATAAATATACATTTTTTTAGGGTATAGGAATCGCTGATCTATCTGAAGATGTCTTCAAAAATTCATTCTCAAAATTGGATGAATCTCTAAGGAATCGAATCGTTTTCATCAAAACGGACATTACGAACCATGAAGAATTTGAGAGTAAGACTATGCAATTTTGCAATAACGCTGAACAATTTGAAATATGTGGGTTTTCATAGATGCTTTCCAGAAAACTATTGAGAAATTTGGAAACCTTGATATTGTCATTAACAACGCTGGAAATACAGACGAAAGCCAATGGGAAATGATAGTGGCAGTTAATTTGGTAATAAATATACGATATACGAGCTTAGAGAGGATTTGATTTTCTTACTTTTTTATTTTAATTTCTCTAGATTTCGATGAAAAGCATACAAGATAACATACAAAACTTCTTTATGTCATTTTTTCAGCTCTATAAAATGGAGATTTCTTTTCTAGAAACCATCAACTTTGTTTTTTTTTATATATGGACTGAAACAAAAATGCATGATCGTTTCTATGGAACGAGATATCAGAAGATAATAATGTAAAGGCCATTTTATAGAGCTAAAGAGGTTGCTATCAAGAAGTACATATCTACTTTGCGTTTTTTCTACTTGTATCAAAAACAGCTCTTCACTCTTTGTGAATAAGATATAAGAAACCATCAAACTGACGAACCTTTCCCCCTTTTTAACCGTCTTCATGTCTAATAGGTATCTACTGTTTTCAGTATCCTAATTTATCCCATCCTTATTTTAGACAGACTGTATAGCGTAACAAATTTGCAGATATTGACGTTCACCAGGATCCAAAACATTGAAATCGCAGGTTTATGTTAAATTCATATAAGCAACAATTATTTTAATTTAATCTTATCAACTTCCAGCTAGAAATATCTCCAGCTGTTAATTCATTTGAAATGTACGGTTCGAAAATTGAACTCTCCTGGTAGCGAATTTAAATTTCCAATACCAATTTAGTCACGACGGTTTCTAAAATCGAGTAGTAAGTATTTGTTTGCAAATAATTAGTTACATATTCTAACCTATTACAATGCAGAAATGTACCATATTGGTATAGAATTTGCAAGTTCATATTATTAGAAAATCTAACCCATTTTACTCTGTTATTGTCAACGCTCGTCGTGATCGCGCAATTTGTTATTCTGTCGCGACTGTCGCCCGAAGAAAGGTTAGGGGACCTAAAGGTAATGATTGCATACAATCTGGAAAACCATCCAAACTCGAAGAAAAGAAGAAAAACAGAAACCTCACAACATCAGCCTTAAAGAAAGAAACGAATACAGTGCAAAAAACATGAACTTAATAATGTTTAACACTTAATATTAAAAAAGGATAATTTTTTTGTTAAACTTACTTGGTTTTCGTAACGAAATAATATGTGTATATTAATTATTTTTAACAAAGTTTTA
Organism: Crioceris asparagi; assembly: GCA_958507055.1. Lineage (NCBI taxonomy): Eukaryota > Metazoa > Arthropoda > Insecta > Coleoptera > Chrysomelidae > Crioceris > Crioceris asparagi. The sequence continues at coordinate 82,285,983 of OY293828.1, read as the reverse complement.
CCAAAATATAAGTAAAGTTTATGAAATATTTATAAATCTATGTAAATTCTATAGCTTAGTTTTTCTTTCCCAGGTAGTATTATCACTAAATAGATAAAATAAAGGGGCTAGTCCGTATATGTTGGAGACACAACAACAAGATATCAATTTCCCTTGCTCTTAAATATAACCATAATAAAATAAATAATAGGATACCTAGGTACATGAATAATTTTTACATTGTTGAATATTTTAAGTATATGACTGAAACAATGTAGACATTTATTCACTACTGAAACTTAAATTCGTCTTACAAATTCTACACTAACATGTTGCATTTTTGCACTTTGATAGAAAAGGTTATGTAACTAATATTCTGCAAACCAATACTAATCGATTTCAGTCGCCGTCGTGACTGAATTGGTATAGGAAATGTAAATTCGCCTCCTTTGTAGATCTGGCAAAAAATGATATTTCGGATCTAAACAGAAAATGATGTAATTCTTCCGAATTATAATTTACCTAACCGCCCTAGTGTGGAAAGAAGGTCTATGACCTTACTCACTCTTCTTTTATACATTCTACTGTCAATGATTACGACATATAAAATAGTAATATAATGGTGAACATAGATTTGGAACAAATACATAGGTATTTTATTATTTCTCTAAAATCGTAGAGAAGAGATCTTCCGAACAAATAATAGCAATATTAACCATTATTAATAAATAATAATATACAATAAATCAGGATGAAGTCATGTATAAATAAATAAAATTATTTGAATGAAGCCGAGTTTTCGAGAATATTTATTATCTTCGTCAGGGCAAACGAAAAACTATTTCACCAAGAACTTACAGTCGTGAATTGGGAATAAATTATCCACAAACAGGAAAGATTTCATTAGCATCAATTATAAATATTATTAGTTATATATATATATATATATATATATATATATATATATATATATATATATATATATATATATATATATATATATTGTAGTATTTGCTTTGAAAATTTTAATTCAAAACTTCTTAGTAACTATAAATATTCTTTTATATCAACTAAATCTAGGTACTTTCTACTTTAGTTATACCGTTACCATGACAAATATAAATAATGAATAAAATTTGTAATTTGATGTTATGAAATTAGAAATACCTAATGGGAGATTAGTTAATTCTAGAATATTTGTAATTCATAACGGACCAAAAATATTGCGTTTCAGAATGTCAATTACCTTAACTACCGATCTTGTAATGTTACTGTGAAGTCCAATAAAAAAAGCTTTCTTTGTATGTTAAACTTTACTATTCAAACAGATAAAATTCAAAACAATCCTGTATACAATATCTATGCATTCTCAATGCCAAATAATTTAGGAAGATCAATAAAAGGTCACTAAAAAGTTCGTAGCTGGTGACGTAATCACTTTTTTTTTAGGCGAGATGTAGGAAATCTTTGATAAGACGAACCGATCGGAATCATTGATCGGAACAGTGTCGGATTTTTACCGACTAAAACCTTTTATCTTCCGTTTCTATTTCGCTTCCTCCTTCCTCATGGAAGCTTGGAAGTTTGGTATCCTTCGTTGCGGCACCTGCGCGCCTTTTATGTTCCGCGGCTTTTTCCATCCTACCCGTAGCAATCCTTTACATTTTTCCCAGATCCCCTAATAATTACACTATTATATTTATGTAAGTCCATATTCAACAATATCCTATTATTTATTTTTCATAGAACGGCACCTTCAGAGGAACCAAACTAGCATATGAAAAATATTTGCCCAAGTACAAGTCTTCCGACAGTGCTGTTATAGTCAATATCTCTTCAGTTGTTGGTATTGAAGCTATTGCTGGCTTACCCACTTATGGACCAACAAAAACAGCTATTATAGGTTTGGGTAAGATTAAAAATGTTTGATTCCCTACATAGATGATGAATTTCACTGTGCTAAATGCAGGTAGGGTGATGGATCTGGATTGCTATTTCAAAAAATCAAACATTAGAGTACTAACTATCTGTCCAGGAGCAATTGATACACCTTTTTTTGAACAATCGCTGACACACGCTGTGGAAAAGCCTGGTCCAGAGTTAATGAAAAAGATATCCAAGTGAGTTCGAACATTTGTTTTGTAGATATTATTCGTAAAATAGATAGCAATATTGACCCATGTGGTGGACAGAGCCTGCCTGAGCTGCAGCTAAGACTATACAACATGGCAGGCAGAAAAATACTGTTAGTGTGGGCTATAAAGGTCTAACTTGTCTTGGATAAGCTGATAACACTTCTTTCTCGGCCTGGTTGTAATAGCATGACTAAGGGCTTGAACTGGGGTACTGTTGCGGGAAGTGTCCACAAGACCCAGGTTCCCAAGACCGATCACAATGGATGGGAACGGAAGTCTTGGCTTAGATACCCAGACTAAGATTAGATAAAATTATGAACTACCTGGATCGCAAGGTGGGTAGCCAGACCAAGGATATGTTTGGTCACGTGAAATATCAATAATAATTTCAGTTAGGTGAAAAGCCACAGAATGTAGTTTTATTTGGCTCATGCGAGACTCTGCAGAACTATATTTCCATAGCTGTGTGACGGTAGCTTAGAGGATAAGTTGTCTGGGTATCGGAAATCTAGAACTACAAGTAGAAGATTACAGAAGGAGTCCCAAGCTTCATTCGAGGGTGGTGCTAATAGTTGTAGTAATAGAAGCAAAAAAGTAGCTCAGCTAGGCTTAGATAGAGCAACCATTGGAAGTGTGTCTCTGAGCTCAGTACAACTTGGTTGTATTTGTTTAAATTGTTGTTTTTACTATAATTTTCTCATTTACAGTTCTAAACAAAGAAGATAAAATAGATCATTTTTAAATTTTATATCTATTTAATTCAAAATGATTGTTAATCTTCTATAAAAAATATCTTTAGTCCGTTTCCAAAATACAGTGTAGCGAGGTATGTTTTCAAACGCTGGTGGCTACGTGCCTGGGGAGAGTTTCATACATTAGCTTTTATAGGTCATTTCAATTTCATCTATGGGTCGTTTCTCCCTTTATATGATTGCATCATTGCAAGGTATTTTGGAAACGGGCCGTAGTATGAATAGAAGGTTTAATCGCATTTGACTGAAGAAGTCCATTTTTAACGAATGTATTCTTCAATTCCTCTAAAATAATATATACTGTACTTTAGCTGATGATACCTACTCTTATTCTTGAAATGCTTGACGAGCAATATATTTCAAAGGCGACTTTATGAATTAATAGCTCATTACTATAAAACTCAGTTATAAGTAGCTGAATATTCTTAAAGTAAGATTGAAGCAAAACTATCTATAATTACCAAGTTATTAAAGTAATATTCATAATCATTCTTAGATCAGTACTAGTTTAATTTGATACTTGAACTGCCACTCTTACTATTATCAATACCATAGTAACTAGTAAATAACTAACAATCTAAACTATTACCAAACTAAGATTGATTATGAATACGGCTGAGTATGAATAATTAGGTTTACTATAGATAGACTATATTTACCTACATATGTACATTTCTTGATTCTTCTAGACCCTCCTACATTGGTGACAACATTGTGAACCTGATCAATGCAAATAAAAGGGGAATATGGGTATTGGAGGATGAGGAGCCCCCATACAAAGTCAAATATCCATCCAGAAAGGAGATGCGAATAGACGAGTAATTTATCTGATCAAAATTATTTGTATCAAATAAATGTGCTCCAGAAATCTTCAATCTCCAAATAAATTAAAGAAATTATATCATCTCCATGTTGCCTCATGATTCATTTGCCATATTAAAAGCTAATTCATGACATCTGGAACGCTGCCAGCAATTTATGTTTCAGAACTGACCATTGCAAAGGATGATATAACAAAGAATATTATTTTTTTTTTGTATTTTTAACTGTAGCATCTAATAGTCAGTTCTTTTTTTGGAAAAGATAAATCATAATTGACAATTGATAAGTAATTACTTACTGAGTCTGATTGATGGTTTAAATTCTTCCTATGGCTTATCGCGTCTGTTATATTTGGCCAATATATCAGTAAGTATTCATCCAGAATCCTTAATATGAACTCACTGCTTGAAGGTTGAAGGCATGAATTAAAAAAGTCCAACAAATTTCCCACCCAAGTGTAAGAATTATTCCGCATTCGCGACGTGCTGTTTTCACATGGCAATGAAAAATTGCTCTTCCTCCACTCAATAATTTCCATATTTTCAAACTAGTACTGTGTGGTTTCTTTTACCTGCCTAGGTCGCAAGATATGCGTTTTTCTTTTGACAGTAGATGATGCTTGAAAATGGTACAAATACCAAAGGTGTTCTTGCAGCAGTTCAAAGCAAATTCAAACCGTCAGAAGTATGCGTATTTCAATTTTGAGAAGACCAAAATTGGTATGTCCAAAGTCCCACACCTTTCCAGAGTATACTTCAAAGGTTGCCGGTTGCCAGACAGTAATTTCAATGCAATTCATGCACCACCGAATCCTACTTAAAAAGAAGATTCGAAATATGTGATTGAATTTTGTAAATAAAAAAATTGTTTGATGAAAGCCGTCCAGTATTACAGATTTTATTCAAAAATGAGAAAGAAAAACCAATCATCAAACTCACCAAAATATTTTTTACAAGAAATTGGACCGACGTTATTAGTTGGTGCACTGAAAAGTATAAAATAATATGAATTCTATTGGCGGTGGTACTTTTGAAGTTGTGCAGTGGCAGGTAGATTGATAACTTCCGGCACCAACTTCACAAGTACCATCACCAATAGAAGTAATATTATTTTATACTTTTCAGTGCATCAACTAATAACGTCGGTCCAATTTTTTGTAAAAAATATTTATTTCACACTTTTGAGTGTAACATTAGTCCCGAAAATCGTTGAATGTTCACTATACCATATCAATGAAGATAGTACTTATCCTATTACCCACGTATATTCCTTGCTTGTAGTTATTATTGAGATCTCAGAACATCGCTGCGGAAATACGCTTGAATATTTTAGTTGTTACCATTTTAACAACGATTTTACTCGAAAACCGTAACTCTAAGGGAAAAATGTTCATTATAAATGTTGCTACAAATAATTATGTCTTTCATATACTGCAAACAGATTTTCAATTTTCGACAGAAATCGCCCTCTTCACATAGCGAAAATAGGTATATTTGAGAATTTAAAATGTCTCTACCTCGAAAACCGTTAGTCTTTTGAAAAAATGTTCAATTTAAACGTTTCCGGATATTGTCCTATCTGTAATTATACCAACGCAGATTTTCAATTTTCGAGAAAATTTGCCCGCTCCACCCACTTCGGGGGCGGTTTTCGGAGGGAACGAGATGTCGGATTCCCGTTTTTATGAATATGGGACAATTTCTCAAGCCTCCTCTCTCAAATGAATCAAAAATCATCAAAATCGGAGTACGATTACTATACGAAAGGCGCGCACAAACCAAAAAAAAAAATAAAAAAAATGCCCACAGTCGAATTGTATACCTCCTCCGTTTGGGGTTCGTCGGTCAAAAAACGAAAGCCTTGAGTTTGTTTATATTATCTTTTATACTATGAGTAGATATGAAAATAAAATGAATATAGAAAATTATAATTTAAGATAGCAGAAAAGTCAAGGACACTAGAAAACGCATAGTTGATTTCCATCATTTTGGCTTTTATCAAAATATCAAAGTTCAAAATTCATGAAACTTATCTCTCTTATCCATTAGAGAGTCACTGTCAACCTATAAAGGCAGACAATATTCAATTATCATATCATGACATTCTGAAGGTACTACAATAATAAAAAAATCTTATATTATATACAAATTAGAAAATAAAATAAAATAATAATATAATAACTTCTAGATTTAAGAGGTATGAGAATATATTATATAAGCGCAAAACTCGAGAACGGCTCTACCAACTGGGGTAATTTTTGTTTTAATATTTCAGTTAAAGCGTAAGGGAGGTATGTTTATTCTCTTCTTCAGGGCAAAAATCGTGAATTTAGAATAAATTAGCCAAAAACAGGAAAGATTTCATAGCCATTTGTAATTGATGGCTATGAAATCTTTCCTGTTTTTGGCTAATTTATTCCAAATTCACGATTTTTTCAATATATTTCAAGGGCGATATTATGAATAAATTGAATAAATCACTTACTCATTCCTATAGAACTCAGCTATAAGAAGCTGAATATTCTTAAAATAAGATTGAAGCTAAATTATCTATAATTACTAAGTCATTAACAGCAATATTCATAATCAATCTTAGATCAGTACTCGTTTAGTTTGATACTAAAACTGTCACGTTTGATATTATCGATACCATAGTACCTACCTAACTAGTAACTAACTAACAAACTAAACTAAGAATGATTATGAATACAGATGTATATGAATAATTAGGTTTACTATAGATAGACTATATTTACATATGTACATTTTTTGATTCTTCCAGACCCGACTTCATTGGTGACAACATTGTGAACCTGATTAATGCAAATAAAACAGGAGTATGGGTAATTGAAATAAAAGTGCCTCCATACAAAGTGGAACGTGGAACATCTATCCAGATATGACATACGTATTGATGGATGATTTATTTTATCATACTAAACTAAATCAATAAAAAGATTGATTATTTTATCACATTTAAAATTATTATTATTTTCGTCGATTTTAACCAACTTATCTTTTTCTTAAGTATTCCAATTTCTAATCTTATGAGAATTAACAAGAATGTATTGCAAAAAAAGAGACCTGTCATATTTTGAATGAGCTATGTCAAACACTTATTATGATTTTTGATTTTTAGGTAAATTTCTTATAGAAATGTACCTATTGCGATCGTTCACACTTTTGAATATCGAAAAAATTTCAACGGCATGTTGTTATATGTCTATAAGTTAGTCCAAAAAAACATTTGGTTCAAAAGTTTATATTTATATATATATATGGGATATTACGAAAATTGTTGTTAACACGATAGAGGTCGCAGTTTTGAAGGTATCAAGTTAAAATTTTCTACAAAAATCAATCTCTCAAATATCTCGGTTGAGTTCGTTATTGGGCAATATCGGGTAAGTAGTTTCAAAATGGCGACCGTTCAAACATTTAAAAAAATTATCAAAAAAGAGCCGTAGTGTAAATATCATCAAAAATAATTTTAGGTTATAGATATAATCAGTACCTACAACTTTTGTTCAAAGCAATTTTCCATAAAATGCACAGATAAAAAAAATAAAATTAATAAAGAAAAAAATAAGAAATATCGATATAACATGAACACTCAATATAAATTTGATGTAATTGTACATTTTCTGGAGATCTTACTATAGACCCAGATTAAAAAAATATATAGTATATTTCTTGAAAAGAAATAGGTGAAAAAAAAAGTTCAGCCTTGAAGTGGAACCGAACCCTGCTTTATATTCAATAGCAAAAAGAAAAACTTCTGACCGCAAGGCTATGACACATACGTCAATTTTATGTAATAACATGTAGGTATACCAATGAAAAAAGTTGTTCAAATTTCAATTCAATGTATTTTGAGAAATTTACTTTTCCGCTGGCTACAGGCCATCGGGATTTTTTTATGTGGGACGAGATGGGAAATCTTACATCAATTTGGATTGATCCGTTAAAGACCGCTGAAACCGCCTGGCACAGCCAGGAGGGTCCCTCATGGCTCCGCCAATGTGGGGATTGTTAGATTCTTACTGACTAAAACTCACCAACCCTTGAGACTTAGTTGCTCTCTGTCCTTCCTCTGAACATTTTTGATTTTCTTTTTTATCTGCAAATAAATTTATTTTATTTATCCTAATATATTTTCATACCAGTCCTGATAAAAAATTATGTTAGATACAGATAGCTTTTCTACGTCAATAAAAAAATATTGATGACTTGCGTTATATTGGTAATAAAGGAGAATTATGAAATGATATCCAGAACAAGAAGCTATTCATTAGACGAAAAAACGGACATTCTGGTGTCTGTCTGTCGGCCTGTTAGTATGTTCGTTGGTCACAGACTATATATTGCCTGAATCTATAGAACGGAGAAAGTTGAAATTTGGTTTGACGCAGAGTTAGGTGACGCAAACAATTTTGATTTTTATCACATAACATATCAAGTGAAAGGGCTCTTCATAAGTAAGTGTGGATTCATGCAGCCCAAATTAACGAGTAACAAGTAACAATTAACAATTACAAATAGCAAGTAAAAGTTGAACTTCTTATTTTTCAATGGGAGTGTTCATGCAGCCAAGTAACAATTATCAATTAACGAATAAGAAGTAGAAGTTGGCCAACTTTTAACTTTCTTACATTAATTTAACGAGGTGAACGCGGACTGGTCAGGCCGATGATATAATAACCTCACTTTTCGACATATTTGTGTATTTCTTTGGGTACCTTGAAAAATGATTCCGTATCTTCCATTTTTATTGACAATTTTGAACTCTAAACACTGTTTTCTGTTATCAAGGGGTTGAAAACTGAATACGTACCGCGAATATCAAACTTGTGCGCATGCTTACTTCTTAATTCTTAATTTGACTGCATGAATGCTACATTTTCATACTTGTTAATTGATAATTGTTATTTGATACTTCTTACCTGATAATTCTTACTTGATGCTGCATGAATCCACACTAATTTAGATGGATATATGTTTAATACAAAATGAACGGCTTAGAAGATATTGGAGAGAATATTTTATTGTTACGAGCTTTCTTATTTCATTTTCTTGATGTAGAAAAGATAAGTAAGTATATTTTAGAGAAAAACATTTATAAAGAATTGATTGTATTGATTAGTTTATTTGATTAGGGATGAGATACATAAAAAACAAGTGAAGAGATACCTTAATAAATTATAATATTTTACTATAACATGAGGTTTTTAAATTAATTCTCAATATATGTTGGTTCAGTACCTATGTTTAAATTAAAAAAAGTTTTTTTGATCTTTGCGCAACAGCCAAATACATAGGTATGGGTATTATGCATTGGCGCAAAGACCGAAGTACAAAATTAAATCAGTGATTGCAAAAATGTGTTTGCCCACAACAAGTTCTGGACAGTACATTTCAGACAGTGACCGAAAAAAGAAGAACCATAAAGCGAAGTAGAAGTTTCTTACTTGTCCAAGTCGGTTTCTGGGTAGAAATTTCGTTCAGTGGCCGAATTCAAGTTAACTTGGTCATTTTATATAGTCCATACTAATATTACACTTATATCATGTCAATATTATTTGATTGGACAATAAATAACTTTTTAAGGCCATAACCCCATCCAGATATCTCCTACTTTGGTCAATTAAAATTTTGTATTTTTGAGTAGAGACACCTAATAATAAAAATAATTTTTATAATAATGTTTATTCAATACCTTTCAGTTCAAATATGTCTTATTTGGTAGATATAATTCTACGTCAAACATAATCTTATCTTTAATTTCTTAATTAATCATTATTAAATATATTTGATTTGCTTATGTGTAAATAGATAGGTACCTATATTTAGCCAATTAAGTTAAAAACATATAAATATGATAGTTATATTTAAAAGTATAATTGGAAGATTGTTTAATTTTGTGCGATAAGTATTTTGTTTCTTATAAATAGTGTTTGGTGGATTTTATTCGATATTAGAAAGAACGACAATGTCTTACGTTGAAGAAAAAGTTGCTCTTGTTACAGGTGGGGCAGGAGCTATTGGGACTAGTATTGTGATAGCATTGGTGAAAAGTGGAGCTAAAGTATGTAAATATTATATAAATATTTGTCTGAATTTCTGTGTAGTATATATATGAATGAATAATTGATATCTATATTTTCGAATAACTATCTAATGTCGTTTGGATCGTATGGCAAATATTTGGACAAAAGCGCAATAATCAGTAAACGCAATCAAAGCAAACAATGAGTGCATCTTATTGGAAGGTAGCTTTTGTTCACATAAATAAAATATTTTTAAATACGGCTTCAATATCTACGGCTATAAGCCGTAAAATGAAATCTTTCCTCTAATCAAGTTGCAAGGTAGATTTTTCGATTTAATTTTTTTTTTCATTTTTTCTATTATAAGATTCCTAACATATCTTATATCAGTGATGTCCAGCATTTCTGAAAAGGTTCCTGGCATTTGTCATATCCATCTCCTTGGGCACTAGCTCGGGATATGTCTGAACGAAAGTACTATATCATATATGAGGATACTGTGGCCAATTCAAAGTCGGGTTATATAGCTTGTTCTCTTTCTTCTTATAGTAGACTTTACTAGCTTCAAGATGGCAGCAGTACTATTATCTGCTTCTTATCAAAATCAATTCAAAGCATTGCGTGGTTTAATTAAAAGCCAGGCCAAGGCAGCCTTTTTAGCTTTTATTACAAAAGTCGAAGATAGGATTTATGACGATCCAAAGAGTTTCTTCTGGTTATCTCATTTGTTAAATTCAACCCTTGCAAATCTCTCATTCCCGGTATTATGATCCACAAGGACGATAGGTACGATGATTCTCAAAGTATTGTTGATCAAAAAATTTTTCAAGTGACAATAGTTTCCTTTTCAAATCATACTGGAAATCTACCTCACAATCTACCTATATTCGAATAATATTAACATAATTAATTATCTAAAAAACTCAAAAATAAATTCAACACTGGCCTAGATAACTTACCTAGTCTCTTAGTCAAAGATTGTATCTGTATGTCCTATTGAAGCCACCTGCAATCCTTTTTAATAATATCTTGAAAACAAATCAGATTCCTCACTTAAGGAAGGTAACAAAAAAATGTCCAGTTCTTAAGTCCGGTGATCCTACTATGATATCTAATTATTGACCTATTGCTGTTCTTTGTTATTTTGCAATATTATTTCATCCATTCAGCATGGTTTTATGGTTCAACGCTCTACCATTTCCACTTTGTCCTGTATATTAGAGGTTCTTGCTGATAAACTTGACGTTCAAGATCAGGTTGATGTCATTTATACAGATCTTCAAAAGGCATTTGATTAACTCGATCATCATATTTTAGTGTTAACACTTAAAGACATTAATTTTTTCGAAAAACTATTGATGTTGATGCAATCTTATTTGTCTTATAGGTTGTAAATAGTTAAATACAGAGGTGGCAGATCTACACTTATGTTGCTACCTCAGGTGTTTTCCAGGGTTCTAACTTAGGACCAGTGCCTTTAAATTATTAAAGCTGAGGTCAGATTTTTCAGAGGTCCACGAGCATTGTTATTGATGAATGCGCAAGTTGTTCCTTGATCTGGAACCATGATTATGGTCTCGTTGTCTCTATAGGTATATATGTGATATAATTAAATAAGATTTTTGCAAACATCAAAACATATGTAATATTCATCATTATTTGCTTCCAATAAGAGTTTATAATCCTCTTATGTTTAGACACTGATCTCTTAAGTGTAGTCAACACTGGCTCTCATTCTGAATATAGTACCTACTTTCGCTTGATTGAATACTTCCTAACTCTGGCTAATGTGATACGAAATCAAAGATATAATTTCTTCTTTATTATTTTTCCTATAGATGTATTATTTATATTGGCATTTAATTATGTTTTAGGGTGTTGGAGTTGCTGATCTGTCAGTAGATGTCTTCAAACAATCATTTTCTGATTTGGACGATTCTTTAAAAGAGAAAATTATTTTCATACAAACCGACATTACGAAACCGGAACAATTTGAAAGTGAGATCAACCAACCCTTTAACCGATTGATTTTTAATTTAGATATTATTATTATTTTTAGATGCTTTTGAGAAAACTATTGAAAAATTTGGAAACCTTGATATTGTTGTTAATAATGCTGGACTTATAGATGAAAATAAATGGGAAATGATAGTTGCTGTCAATATGGTGAGTTATTTTTTGGATTAGACCCTTAGACAGCCATAGTTTTTATTATTTTTTATATAGAAAAAAAATTATAATTATTCAAACAAATGTTGTAGCACTGAATTATTTTCGATTACAATTGCTCAAAAGTCCCTTTTTGAGATTTTTAAAAATGTCACTGGCTCTTTTAAACTATCTTTTCGAAGATCTATAACTTCATAATTTTTATAAATGCGACGTCTCTCTAACATTAAAAATCATCGCGAACGATCTTAATAAAAAATTTAGCTAACCTACACACAATATTTGTCCTGACTTTATTTAAAAGACCGTGCACACGGTGTGACCGGTGCAGGTCGGGTAGATTTAAGGTGTTTTCATTGCACTGCGACCTTGATGTCTATTGTGCCCATCATCGGAGCTGATCTCGCCATCACGTAATCTACAGCTGACCCTCCAATTCCAGAGTTCTAATAAAATCCAGAATCTGGAATAGCTTCAAGGAGGTTACTTCCTCATTTCTGCATGTTTCTTGTTCAAAGCATTTTTTGCGTTGGCTAGCAATGGCGAGACCAGGTGATCCGGAGTTTCCACCTCCCCACAGAATCTGCACTCGTTGTTCTCTGCTAGACCTATGCTCGTGAGGTGCTTCCTGAGGCGACAATGCCCAGTAAGGAATCCAGTGAAAAAGTGTAGAGGAGAGGGAGAGTGGGATTTCATAGCTGGAAGTTTCTTTCTCCGAGTGAATGGGATTACTGTGGTCTTGGTTGGGTTAATATGTAGCCTCACTGACAAGCACCATTGCTCAATCGTTCTGAGGTCCTATTGCATTAAGTCGCATAAGGTGCTCTCGAATTTTCCTCTAACTATTAGGACTACGTCGGGTCTGGTATATACCATTATGAATAATTAAGCTTAATAGGCCTCTGGGTGAATATCATTATCTCCAGACTCGAGCTGTACCATAAACCATAAAATGAACTGTGTGTGCTGAACACGTGCCGACCTACTCCAACCCCCGCCGTGTGACCGATGTTTAAGAATATAAAGCAATAAGTGATTTTTTTAATTACGCGCATTCAAATAAATTAAAGGTACAAATGAGATGAATTCTTCTCACAAATGTAGGGTATAATTTAATCTAGGACGATGATACCTATTTGTTTTTCTTACAGATTGGCGTTTTGAGAGGAACAAAACTAGCATATGAGAAATATTTGCCAAAGTACAGATCTTCAGACAGTGCCGTGATAATAAACACTGCTTCAGTATGTGGTATTGAAGTCGCTGCTGGGTGTAGAACTTATATAGCAACAAAACATGGCGTTGTTGCTTTGGGTACGTTAAGGATTTTTGTGATATTTTATATATAATATGTAATATGTAGGTACTGAGTGGACCAATAAACCGATCCCACGTCACAGTATCTGTTCATCGTATAAGTTTCGTGATAAAATTGGTTAAGAGAAATCGCTTGAAATAACTTTCATGTCTCTAGCTTTATTCACCGCTAGAGAGCGTAATCTTTGAAGAAAAATTGAAAAATCATAGTTTTTTAAATGTTCCAAATTATAATAGGTTTTCAATAAGTAAACTAGATTACGACATGAATTTTGAACAAAGTTTGTTAAGTAATTATCATCTATTTTCTCAAATAAAGGACCGGCAAGAGCTTTTATGAGAAAATGCCTAGAACTGTAGTTTAGTTTAATCGATACCAACAAAATTAACTTCGTATGGAAGAGTATAGAGCAGCCAATCACCTGGTCATATAGAGGCTTTCATTTCGTAATAATTGTCATTAATAGAGGGCACCTTTAAATAAACAGTATTAAAACTAATTTTTGCAAAATATTTCAACAAGAAACACCCATTTATTATGAATTACTATGGAAACAGATTAAGTTTTACATAAAATAGTGCAGACGTTATTAGTTGGTGCACTGAAGAATAAAGATAATATTAATTCTATTAGTGCTGTTACTTTTGAAGTTGTGCAGTTGCTGTTGATTTGATAACCTTTGGTACCAACTTCACAAGTACCGCCTCCAACTGAATTAATATTATTTTGTATTTAGGTTTTCCATAGAAACAATAGAATATCTAAGTAATGAAGCAACTAGATATAAATATAAAAAGTAGCTTCGTTTATTAAAACCATAATATCAAAACTTGATATAGGTACTGGGTATCCCAAGGTATCGTATACAGGCAATACCTATCATGCTTATTTGACAAGATAATAAAAAAAGGAAAAAACTGCTTTGAATGGCATCAGAATACCTTCCTTATTTTTTATTTGGAATAGCACGATATAATTTTTAACAACAGAAACAATAATATTCTATGACTTTCTTACGTTATTTTATTATCCTTATAAAAATTTAAAATTGCCTCCGCCCATGTTTTGGAAAACTTCAAACCGATGCAAATGATTGATGTTCTACAACTACGTATAAAACATTAATATTTAGACATAAAAAATGTCGGTTTGAAGTTTTTCGAAACATAGGTGGAGACAATTTTTAATTTTTATAAGGATAATTAAATACCCCAAAAAAAGTCATCAAATTTTAATGTTTTTGTTGTTATTATTAAAAAAATACCAAATATGTGCTATCTTGGTATTCCAAATAGAATGACAGGCAATTTTCAATGACAATATATAGGGGCGCCATTTGAAAATATAAAGTGAGGGCTCTGCTACAGGGCTGTCAAATGTAACATTTTTGATTAGTTATTAGGAAGGTATTATGATGGCATTCGAAACTGCTTTTTATTTTTTTTATTATCTTATGAAATAAGCGAGATATTGCCTTTATACGATACCTTGGGACACCCCATATATACCTAACCATTAATTTATGATTTTTTTATCTAGGTAGGACCCTGGATCTAGATCACTATTTTGAGAAATCTAATATTCGAGTCCTGACAATTTGTCCTGGAGCAACAGACACTCCTCTGCTCAAACAATCGGCTAAATATATGGACGTACCGGTTGATTCAGAACTAGTCAAGAAGATATCGCCGTGAGTTTATTTTTTCAATTGATAAATGATGTAATTAAAAGAGATTTGATTTAACCAGCTGTGAGCCCCCTTAGATTATCCTTGATTATCCTTAAGCTGCGAAAAGTTATTGATAAAATTACACAGTAATTTTTTTGTAAAAAATATTTATTTCACAATTTTGAGTGTAACATTAGTCACGAAAATCGATAAACATTTACTAATACCAATGAAGATAGTACTTATCCTACTGTCCACGTATATCCCTTACTTGTAGTTGTTATTATTGAGATCTCAAAACATGGCTGCGGAAATTACGCATAATTATTTTAGATTTGACCATTTTACCACCGCTTAACTCGAAAACCGTAACTCTAAGGAGTTAAAATGTTCATTAAGTATAAATGTTGCTAGAAATAATTAGGTCTTTCATGTAGTACTCACAGATTTTCAATTTTCGTAAGAAATCGCTCTCTCCACATAGCAAAAATATTTAAGAATTTAACATGCCTCTATCTCGAAAACCGTAAAACTTTTGAAAAAATTTTCAATTTAAACGTTTCCGGATATTGTCCTATCTTTAATTATACCACCTCAGATTCTCGATTTTCGAGAAAATTTTTGCCTTCCATCCCCTTCGGGGGCGGTTTTCATAGGGAAGGAGATTTGCGTTTTTATAAATATGGGGCCATTTCTCAAGCCTCCTCCTCCAAGTGAACCAAAAATCATCAAAATCGGAGTACGTTTACTATATACCTACAACGCGCGAACAAACCAAAAAAAAGCAGACAGTAGAATTGTATACCTCCTCCGTACGGTGTTCGTCGGTAAATAATACGGAAGAGCTCTTGGAATATTTCATACTATTCTTTTTCCAGACATCACAAATTAATATGCTAAAATACCGAGCTTTCGCAAACACGTCATGGACTCAAAATTGTTTGAAGCAGAATGGAAATAGTACCTAAGAGAAAATTTAGTGATCATTTTAATGTGAATTCTACACCCTTTGCAGAATATTTTATTATCAAATGCCGTCTTTTAGAATATTCTTTGCATTAAAATCTGAGTTTTTCTCAATCTCTCAATAAATTCATTATTTCAGGCCTTCCTACATTGGTGACAGCATTGTGAACCTGATCAATGCAAATAAAAGAGGAGTATGGGTACTGGAGGATGAAGAACCACCATACAAAGTCAAATATCCATCCAGAAAGGAGATGCGTCTAGACGAATAATTTTCACAAACAATATTTATTGTATCAAATAAACTTTATTCTATTTCACAACGACTTCCATAAATCTTTAAATCTCGACATAAAACAAGGGAAAAAAAATCACATATTATCTTTATGTTCTTAATGATACATTGGCCCCATTAAAAGCAAATTAAGGTTGACCTTCTGAAAAGATTTTGTTGATGAAATACATAATTTAAGATAATCAATGGCCAATGCATTGTGTGAATTTCATTATGCATGAATTTTAATGCAAAAAGTTGGTTCAGCTTATTCACATTCTTAAATTAGTAAGTCGTAAAATATAACTTATACAGGATGAGGCTACTTAAACTATCAAGCAAATAAAATCTCGGTAAGTACCAAAATCAAAAGCATCTTGTCAGAAGCAACTTCAGATAGAATGAAGTCATGAAGTCTATTAGGGTAAATTTCTTATAGAAATGTACATATTGCAATGGTTCACAATTTTGAATTTCGATAAAATCTCAACGGCATATTGTTATATGTCTATAAGTAGGTCCAAAAAAACTTTCTGTTCAAAAGTTTATATAATATGGGATATTACGAAATTTTTTAACACGATAGAGACCGCAGTTTTTGAATTATAAAGTTCAAATTTGCTTCAAAAATCATTCTCTTAAATATCTCGGCCGAGAAATGTAGTTAAATAGCTGACTCTTGGCACCAACCAGTCCCAGCACCAATAGAACTAATATTATTTTGTATATTTCAGTCCACCATCTGATAAAGTCGGTCCAATTTTTTGCAAAAAAAATATTTAATTTACACTTTTGAGTGTAATATTAGTCACGAAAACCGTTAACCTTCACTTATAGCCTTTGGTGTTTCTAATCTATGCCGTTACCCTAAATCTAAATACATCGCCGCGAAACTAAGCATATTTTAGACTGCATTAGCTCGAAAACTGTGAGAAATTTCAATTTAAATCTTGCAACAAATAATCTGGTCTTCAATTTGACCGTTTCTGATTTTCAATTTCCGAAAGAAATTACCCCCTCCACGTAGCGGAAATACACATATTTCAGATTTCAACATTGCTGTAACTTGAAAAACTGTAACTCTTTTTGAAAAACTGTTCAATTTAATCGTTTCCGGATATTGTCCTGTATTTAATTCTGCCGTCTCAGATTTTAGATTTTCGAGAAAATTGACCTATCCACCCATTTCGGTGGCGGTTATTGGATTTTAATCATTACGAATATGGGATCATTTCGCATCACTACTCTTTCCAATAAAAAAAGAATCATACATAAAAAATCAGACATACATTGAGTTGTATACTTTTGTTTACCTCCTCCATTTGGGAAGTCGGTTAAAATTAAAATGTAGGTACACTTAGCAGCTAAGCTTATTTATCACCAAAATTTCTGTTTTTTCTAAATATTAACATAACAAACTGACCGTCTACAGATTTCATTAAAGATAACTTGCTTTGTTTTCAATGTATTAATGGTTTCGGGACATGGTGATTAAGTGCCCGGTAAAATTATTATTATAGTATTAACAGATGAACCATATATTTACACTAAGTAGATTGATGTGTTTCTCATCCTGAAGACCCATTTTTTTCAATAAAAAATCTGAAACCAGTTCGGTATCTCAAGAAAATTTTGTGACGTCCACATGCGATTCAATTCAAATAGGTAGGTATGCAATAACTACATTCATATATAAATATGTTTATCAGATTGAGCACTTAACATATAATTCTGTATTGAGATAATGTTAAATAAATACTATTAATAAATAAGATAGTCATTTATGTGATATCAATCACAGAAGTAATATCTAATAGTTTAATAATAGTTAGTATTTATTCTGTTGGTGGTTTGTGAAGGTTGAAATGGCTTTTGTAAATGGTAAAGTTGCCCTGGTTACAGGTGCTGCAAGTGGTATTGGATATGCCATAGCAGAGAATTTGCTCAAAAATGGAGCAAAGGTATGTGAAAAGTATTCTTTATTTTTTGCAAAAATTTATTGAATAAATTTCAAAGAGTTGGAAGATGAATGCAAAGTTTTCTATTTTGATAAGGTCAAAAGTTCTCGGAGCAATATGTTTAAAAAATTGCTGACATGTTAAATATGCTTATATAAATATGCAGCAGTGAATTCAAATGCCCATCTGGAAGAGGTGCTATCAAAATTATGATTTGTTAGTGATAATATTGTCTAAAATTCGGCTTTATATATATTAAAATTCAAATATTTTATTTATTAATAATGAATTCAATATTATGATGATTTGATTTCAGCTGTATCAAGCGCCTGTTTTCCGGTAACGTTGCTTAGCAACAAAGTAGTGCGGTCGGGGAACTCTCGTCAGGGACGCAGTTTCTTACGTTTTTCCCGATTTTCTAATTTTATTTGATTTAGATAGAGATCTATTTGAGATTTCGTTTGAGCACAAATATCTACTCCAAAAAACAAATAAGCAATCATCGTTATTGAGGTTTTTGGGACGTTGATTGCGAGAATTACAAACCCTGTAGTGGAAAATGGGGTTTGAGAGTCTAATCCATGTCAATAATAAACAGACTTTTCAATTAAAACCTTCGTTGGTATACCTACCTTAAATTATAAATCTAAAAATCGATATCGCTGAAGTTATTTGGTTTATTTGGACGTAATTTGTAGGGAATTTCCGAAAGTGAAGTCGCGGGCATTTGCTCGAATGTATATAAAACTACTAGCTGTTTTACCCGACATTTTCTAGGCAAACATAAAGTCATTAAAAGTCTTGAATATGGAACCCTTCTATTTGCACGAAGAACCAACCCAGATCAATCCACAGATATGCTACAAGAGAGAACAGCATGATAACTTTTCCTACATCGGTCTTAAGGATTTTCCAGTATGGAACCCTCCACCTTTAAATTCCAGTCGCACTGACAGACTCTCACAAAACAGTCCAGTGACATACCAGACACAAATATATAAAGAAAAATCCACGAAAATTCAGCCACAGAGCTTAGACATACTTCTTTGGGAATTACAGATAAGGAACCCTCAACCTAGGAAGCCCAGACACACATAAAATATAGCCTATGTCACCCGCGCAAATATAAAAAAATTCAATAAAAAAAAAACTCGAAATCGGATAAGTAGTTTTTGAGATTTTTGTGGTCATACGAAAAGTCGTTACTCGTATATATATATATATATATATATATATATATATATATATATATATATATATATATATTTGTTTATGGTATATTAGTGAGCCCGCTACATAAACGGGACGTTCGTCCACCCGGCACTAAATTTATTTATTCACATGTATACTTTTCAGAATACTCTTTTTCAATGGTTTTTTAGTAATAGGCACATAAGAGGGGTAGAGTTTTCTAAGAAAACAATATTTCATATAATAATTAAGTAAACGTCGGCCCATGCTTCTGGTCAGCCCATTCTTATACAAATCTCTAAATATAACGCGTATTTGTCAGCCCAGCGGCGATGCCACATTTGAGGCTCACCTAGTAACGTATTGCATCGTATTGTAATTGCAGTCATAGATATATGAGCATTTCAGTTATCATCACGATTATATGTGTATCGTGGTTTTCATCTCATATTTTAAGTGCACGTTATTTCAATTCAGAAGTAGTTATGTCGTTTAGAGGAAAACTTTGTGTTAGTTTGGCGAAGAATATGACATTATCACAGGAAGAAGATCAGGTAAGTATAAAATATATATTAATATCAATACTTAAGGAAGGTCATGTCCTTTTGGATTTGGCGCGAAAGCTAGGAAACATCATTTATGTGATATATATTCTAAATAATACAAATTTTCAGAGTAATAATCAGATAGAAAGCTTACCAGACTTTAATGTTTCACCATGCTCAGAACCTAATCCTGGTTATATAGAAGTTCCATTAGAATCTTTTTGGGAAAATTTTGAGAAAAGTCAAAATCTTGACTCACATAATAGCTCATCCATTTGCTCAAATACAACAGACAGTTACAGATCAGATAACCAGTCAGGTCTCGAAACGGTATAATAGCAGTACAACAATATTTTCAAATCCAAGAAAATGGATGTAACTTATTTATTTGTTTTTAGTCTCTTCCTTCTAAGACTGTTGAGAAATTCTCAAGTTTCGAGAGCGAAGAAATCTTACCTGTGCCTAAGATATATTATCAAGATCAAAAGTCACCCTCAGAATATGAAATATCTGAAGACAACAGAGATCATAATGTAAATTTATCATCAACTAATAAAGATGAAAAAAATATACCTATAGATGCTGCCGTTAGAACTTATACGTATCTAGAAAACTTAATCGAGGTAAAATATTAATATTCATAGACAATCCGGATTAAATTCCTATTTAATTAATTTTTGAGTCAGGTTCTCTCTAAAATATTAAGTAAAAGTACTGGGCGATAAAAGAGTTTCATTATGTTTTTAAGTAAAAACTATGATTTTCTTTATTGAATGTGCACCAAAAATAGGTATTAAGGGTTTTCTGAAATGTGATCTGTCCGCATTGGTTGTAAATGAAAATTTACTTTAGCCTTTCACCATATACAGTGTGATTTATGTATGGCGACCATTAGATGTTTTCCAACTTACATTTGGATTAGAAACGTGAAATTAGGTTTGCATTCATTTGCAGTGATGAACGTTGTTTGTAAAATATTTTTAGTCCTGCAGCTTTTCAGGGTGTATTAGAAGTTGGAACCAACTTTCTTATTTCAAATAAAAACCCACTATTAATTAAATATTTATAACAGCTTTTGACATATGTAAAAAATGCGTTTATAGTACATTACAAACTTGTTTCTAGCAAACGGCCCAAAATTACCGAATAAGCAAATTATATTTCGTAAAATTATAAATGACTGGGACTTATTAAACCAAATAAATTCATGTTGGGCAAGTATGAAGCTATTTTCCAGCGAACTGACCATCACTTCAATTCACAATATGTAGACTTGCCAAGAATGTCGCGAGGAAACTTTTCAAGATCGAGATAGGTATAATTTTGCCATAATAAAAGTTATTGGAGACATTATATTGTTGGTAATCAAATTTTTTCTATGATTTTTATTGAATATCTGGATTTAATGTTCAGTTTAAATGGGGAATGCATAGGGAACACATATTCAAATGCAATTTTGCATCGAACGATTTCAAAAAATAAATATTGCAAATTTAGAAAAATGAGTTTTATACAATTTGTCTAAAAATTTGAAGATGCCTGCGCTTATATAGCTAGCTTAAGCAGCTGATAAACTCTTACGAGTATATTTAAATTTTCAATTCGGAAGAGTTTCTGTGATACAAGCCTTTTTACAAAGTACTACGACAGTATATTCTAAGGGATTTTTTGGATTTTTTCATTTTATGTCAAAAAAAAATTGGGGTTGCGTCAACTTATAGTTCGACTATTTAAATACACATTTCTATTTGAAATGAGAAAGTTGCTACTTAGTTATGGCCCACCCAGTGTGACAGCACATTACATTTTGAGTCTCCAATCCGACTTAGAGATGAAAAAGTTTTATTGGACTGTGCACGTGGATAAATCAACATATATGTAACCATAAAATGTGGGAAGATTGCAACCAATTCTCACAGTTAATCTGCTACAGGTTTCGAATTTACAATGTCATCGTCAGGCAATGGAATTTAACACGTAGTTGTACACAAAACTAGAATTAAAACCATAGATAAGAACATAAAATTGTATACATAAAATAGTTGTACGGTTGTGAATAAAATTGTTAATGATTTAAACTAAAACTAATGTCGGACAAATCACTGGCACATACCAAACTATAAACACCCGGCTATGCTATTATTCAGTGCAGATCCCATACATGGTAAAAAAATATGTTTTTATTTTAAAAACATTTTCTGTGACACTTTCTCCTTTTTGAAAAATGGGAATATTATACCGATGAAGCTTTTTTGATACTTAATATTACATTTGTTTTCTAATTGGTATTGTATCCGAATTCTTGTTATTATCATTATTTTAGAAAAACTATAGATACTTATATATATATATTTTAGTCGCAACAATCGAATAGTACAGTTTCAGCTAAAAAAGAAACTGATACGCGTATCATGGAGCATAGAAGAATCTCAAATGGAGGACCAAATTTCACCTCCGAATATATAGATCACAAAAGTAAAAATATAATATCGGATACCACCCAGGTATAATTTTCATTTTTTTATCTATTGTTATTGATGTAATATATTTTTGCAATTCATTTTCATAGGTCACTGAGATGGTACAAAAAATGCGTGAAGAACGTGTTGTCCCTTTTAAAAATAGGAATAGAAATACTGATAGAGTTCTTCATAATTTCGGAGCGATAACTGAGGTGAGATGAATTAAATATATATATTTTCTCTCTCACATTATTGGATCCTTTTCAGAAACAACCAGAATTCAAGTTAGACATAATAGATAATTATAGAAGGTGGACCAAGAAAAGTAGTTGCCCGTACTGCTATATTGAAGTTACTCACTTTCCTCGACATTTAGAACGAAACCATGCAAATGAAGGTGCTGTGAGAGATATTTTAGCAAGGTCCAAAAAAGATCCTCAAAGAAAAATGATATTGGATAGTCTACGTAGACAGGGAAACTATGTACTAAACAGCCAACTGGAGAAAATACGCCCTGTGAGAAGACCAAGAAACGAAGTTTCTTCTGAAAATTATTTGCCATGTAATTGGTGTTTGGGATTCTTCAAAAAGCGCTATTTAGGTAGACATAAAAATAAATGTAAGATGAATAAAACTCCTGCAAATATAAGAAATAACCATCTATCAGAATCACAGGCTTTCTATATTTGTGAAGGTCAAAATAAAGAGTTTTATGATTCGCTCAGGTTAAAAACCGAGGTTCTGAATAAGATGCGTGTCGACGAGATATCAAAAACAGTTATGGAAGATATTTTGATATGTAGCTATGGAGAGGCCCAGTTAAGGAGACACAAACGGGTACAATTGGCTACAATGGTATCTAACAAAATGAGAGAGCTTGGACGGCTACTAATTGTTTTGAAACAGACTATTGGTATTCAGTATCTCATTGATGCCCTCAAACCAGAGTACTTCGATAACATTGTAACTGCTACGAAGATAATTAGTGGGTATAACGAAGAGACAAGAAATTTTAAATCTCCTAGTTTGGCGCTTCACATGAGCACAAGAATAATTCAAGTATGCGATATAGCTACGAAACTAATTATCAAAAAAAGTAGATTTATCCATTGTGAAAACACCGAATATACGCTCAAAGAAATAAAACGTATGAAAGAATTAATATCCTGCCATTTTAATTCAGAAATTTCCAGCTTAGCCTTGAAGGATCTCAACGAGAAGCAATGGGAGAATCCTAAAATGTTCCCTCTTACATCAGAACTTCAACAATTTCAAAAATACGTCATGAATGTAGCAAATGATGCATCCAAGCATATTAAAGCCAATGAAGATTTGCAAGTCTACTTTCGAAAACTAACAGAGTGTGTTATGGCCTTGACTTTACTAATTAACAGAAAACGCATAGGCGAGGTTCAGTTCTTGAAAGTTCATACATACACAAATAATAAAACACAGTCAAATCACGCTGAAGAATTTCGTGAATGTTTAACGGAAAGTGAAAACATGTTAACAAAACACTTTAAAAGGGTTATTACTGGTGGTAAAGGTAGCAAGCCAGTAGCGATTTTGTTCCCTAAATCAATTCAATCGCTCATTGATGTTATGTTATCTGTTAGATCACGATGTGTGCCCAAATCAAATGAGTACTTATTCGCTAATCCAAGAACACCCAATAGATGGCTCAGTGGTTATCATATGTTGAAAAAATTGGCAGATCTATCAGGTGTGAAAAATAAGGATTTGTTCACATCAACAAGGCTTCGGAAACAAATCGCAACTGTTCTTCAGGTCATGAACGTCACAGAAACTGAAATGGAACAATTTGCTAATTTCATGGGTCACACTAAAAAGACCCACGAGGAATATTATAGGTAGGTATATATTATATATTCTCTATATCAGAATAGATCAGGTAACTATATTATTAAATGATACTCAATTTAATTTCCATGTTACAGTTTATTTTGAATTAAATACTTTTTTAAGCAATTATGATTCTCTCCGATATCACATTTACATATTTGTGAAAAATGAGCTTATAACAAATAAAAAGTAGGGAAAAATAAAATGATCTTATATTTTCCCATATATTGTCATCTTAATCATTCAGGTTACCTCAGGATATTTTTCAAACAGCAAAGGTATCAAAAATCCTGATTGCTATAAACAAAGGCCGAGGGGCGCAATATAAAGGAAAAAACCTGGATGAGATAAATCTGAGTGATATAGATTCAGATTCAGATGATTCAGACCGAGAAGTTATTGATAATATCAAATCAGAAGTTAAGAAAGCTTACACACAGAACCATGAAGTTCAGGACATAAAAATAAGCCAGCCAGCGGCAAGCAAGACACAGGTTCCGAAAATTATCCAGAATAAGGATGAAAGCGAGTCCGATCTTGAGTCTTCAGTCACGAAGAAAACATCTAGAAAATTAGAAACCGACGACGAAGATGACCCCCATCCAAGCAGTATGATTAAAGGTATTAACAGAAAGTTTTATCTGTCTCAAAACCTCAATTTTTAATTTATTTATTAAAATAATCATATTACGAAAGATCTTGATTTGATTTGAATGTCTGGTTTTAGATCATCGTACACGACCAAAATCAACAAATAGAAAACCTTCTCAAAGACAATCTTGGTCGAATGAACAAATTAGAACTGCACGGAAGTTTTTCAAAAAACATATAGAGAATAAAATTGCTCCAAAAAAGCATGAAGTAGAAGAATTCATGAAAAAATATCCCTCTCTATTTAAAAATAGGAGTTGGCAAATAATCAAAGCATATATATATAATTGCTATAGAAGTAGATAAGATTTAACAGTTCTTCTTAAGTTCGATTCTTTTCCATTGTTTCATAAGTTAATAAGATTTTACTGTTTTTTAAGTTAAACTCCTTCTTATTTCCATTGTTCTATGTTGTTTTAGTTTTTGTGAATTGGATTGTTCTTATTTCTGTTATTTTATATATTTAAAATTTGCATTCTAAAGATGGTGCATATAAAAATGTTTTCTTTTTCAATAAAATTTTTATTTTCATATTCACGATTATGACCTTTTTAATCCACATATGCCTTTACTTCCGCCCTCAAACAAATTTCATCGAATATAAAAAATGTCTGATGATGTCGTTAAACTACTAAAATTTTCAGCGTTCCAAGATAAATAACAGTTTTCCCTGTATTTTTTCCTCTGGGATACGCCTTAAAGCAGTTGGTAAAAGTCTTCAAGCTATCTTTCATCCTAATCTTTTGAGCCTTTTTCGCATAACACGAGAATTACAACGTTGTCAGAATGTGGGCTAACCAAAATGATTATCATGTAAGGAGTACGTATAAACTTGGGCTTACAAATGACCTGATAACCTAAGGAGTATAAGATGGTTGCAAAGTGACCTCTGACGGTGTTCTTCTGAGATAGGTGGCATATAAGCCATGTAAATTTTGTGTAATAGTCGGCCCAAACTAAAATTTAAGAGAAGTATATTTACACGTTTCTAAGTCAATATAACGCTATATACACAGGGATACCTTGGTGAGCCCGAAACCGGGCCGACCGACGTTTGTATGGGCTGACCAGAGTGCAGAATATGTATTATACGGGCTCACAAATGACTCTCTACATATCTATATATATATATATATATATATATATATATATATATATATATATATATATATTAGTAAAGATTTTCACCCAGTTTATAAATCTTTATTTTTTTTTTAATTGTGTTATGTAGCCTTTAGCCATAAGCTTATCAAACAAGATTCATTCATTCATTAGAATCAAATTAAAATATAAATTATCAATATATTGTGGAGAAGACATAGAGTTTCTTTCTTTCAACATACTACTTCACTCCACTTTGAGATAATGGACTTTTACCTACAATTAAAATTGATTCATAAGTGGAATTGATTCAATGACTGAATATATGTATATGTCTTAAGTGAATGTCATGATTCGTTCGGATTAGGATTTAATCAAACAACTCGATAAGATTAGCTACTAGACTGCTTTTGTGTACCTAATTGAATAAAAATAAGATTTAATCAATTAGAAAGCATGGAAAATATGAAAATGTCAAGAATTTATTGAAGATATTTTTCGAATGAAATGGGTAATCGAGTGAAAAATTACACTTAACCATATATTTTTACGTATAATGGACTAATTCAGTAACGAAAACTTTATAGGATGTTTACAGAATAAGCCCTACTATATTTTTGCAGTAATACATCTGACCATTATCTATTTTTTAAAAAGAATAATTAATTCGAAAAAGAATATTTCAGGCCCTCGCCATAGTAGATTATTCCCAAAGAAATGGTGAAAAGGCTTGTACCACTTTGAAAACCACTTTTGGCAATAAAGTCATATTCATTAAAGCTGATGTAACAAACACAACTGAATTGGAAAGTAATAAAACAATAAAAACTATCTACCAAGAATTTCTGCCATAAACTTAATTGTTTTTATTTTAGATGCGTTCAAAACAACTGTTGATACATTCTCCAATCTTGATATAGTTGTTAATAATGCCGGAATTGTTGATGAAATCAACTGGGAAACTATGCTGAATATTAATTTGGTAAGATATATCTATATTTTTTTGTTCATGCATCTTCAAGTGAAAATTGAAAAAACACAACATTAACTGATAAAAGTAGATATCAAAAGATAAGAGTGCTTGAAACTGATACTAATAAAGTGATAAATTTCCATATTATGATGAGATAATGAGCTGAATAAATGTTCTGTGTCAAGCAAGTAACTATAAAATTAGTAATTTAATTTTTATCTGGATATTAAAATAAACGTGCTGCTCATTTATTTGCACGTTCACAAGCTCTTTAAATGTATTTTAAATTTTTGGCTGTCCGTTTGTTCAGAAATGCAATAACTTTAGGGCCTGAACGCATTTAAACATTCTGGTATAAGATTCAGGCACCTGAGGCAATTAGATTAGTTGATTAAAAATTTTATACCAATAATTAATGAAATACCGTATCTAAGGCCAAAATGTGGAACAGTACAGAAACGCAGAATGTTGCAGTAAAAAATAATAGACTAGTTAAATAAGATCGAAAATGATATTGACATTTTTGTTGCTCATGTTTTGTCATAAGCAAATATTAATCGTTCTCTAGATCTGTTCCTTTTCGATCTTAATAAATAGAAAATCATTAATTGTAGAAGCGAAATGAAAATTTTGTGTCTCTACAATGCTTTACTAGTAATATCTGTAAAAAATAGATACGAACGGAACAATCAATAAAAAGTACTAATGAAATCACCGATTTTTTTTTGGAAATAGATTGCCCTGTATATTTTTACAATTTTAGATTGTACTGAGAATTTTACACATATTTTTTATATTGGTATCCCTCAATTAGAATAATATTAACAGTTCTAAAATAGAAACATGGAAAATAATTACTTCACATATTTACTTCTATTCCAAGATAATTCCACAAGAACACCCAATATCATACAATTTAAACGCCTCATAAAAGTGGAAATATCTTTATGTTTCTATTTATATTCTCTGGTAATTTTTGTAATTGACGGATAAAAACAACTTTCTGATCTAAGTACGAAGCTACGAAGATTAAGTGGAATTCATAATTACAAATATAAACAGAGCACTCTATTTCAAAAAGTGTCCATGATCGCTTAATAGTATCTTAATTCGTGAAGCACAATTTATCATTTTGAGCTTTGATCCACTAGCTCATCTGCTGTAACATTCTGACCTGCGTTTCAGCACTGTTCAACATTCGGCCCTTGGATTCAATAATAAATCATCGTTAGTGGTGTTATCCCTACTCCAGCAATATAGGGTTTTACTATGTTCTACTGGGTATTAATCAAGATATGGCCGATTTTATAAAACAATCATAATGGAATGTCACTTTGTATTAATCAAAATTTAGAGCTGAGGATTATTCTCTCAAATTCAAAAGAATTGCGTAATAGTCTAGTTTTGTTGCAGCTCATGCTAACCCAAAACTCACGCCCATGATTTTAAATTGAACACCATATATCTTTGTTATCAAGTTAAAAAGCCCTATATATCCTGTACCAAATATTAGGTAAAGCTTTTGAGTTATTTGGTTTTTTAATAATAGAGAAATTATGTGAGTAAGACTATCTGCTCTGTTTCAATTGACAGCTTCAAAACACACAATAAACATAAAACACTTTCTAAATAAAATCATAGATTGTCTTACAAAACTATAATATTGAAACACTAACAGCAAAAATACCAAACAGAATCTTCAAAATTCCCACGTTTCTTCTTCACTTTCCAAAAATACTGATTTCAGACTTTTGAAGAATATCTAATTTAAAAAAAGTTTCCATGACAAACGAATTATTTTCTCTTAAATAATAGTGAATTTGTTTCCATTTTCATAGGATGTTTCCGAAAAAAAAAACATATTGAAATACATTTTTCTTTATCTTAATTTTTTCTTTTTGCCCTACTACAACAGAAAAGTTTGCTTCCGAGGGCTTGAGATGTGACTCAATTCTCTGTTTAGTTTAATGCTGCTAGTCTTTGTGTCTTATAGTTTTCTTAAATAATCCATGTTTTTATTTATACAGTATTTTATATTGAGTGCGTGTTTTCAAAGCCATCGATTGTAACATTGCAGACAAATTTACTTGGGTCCAGGATACAGTAGGTATTTCCAAAAATGTCGGTTTTGTTATGTTGTATCCAAGTAACTCAAAAAATGTAATATTTGGGTATGAAAAGCAGCAGGGTATTCATTTAAAATAACCGAAAAAATCATTAGCATGAGTTTTGGCAGATGTCTATGGGCTTACCATATATGAAAAATAGAAGCTATCAAAACCGTAATCAATTGAAACAAAACTAGACTATTAAGAAATTATTTTGGCCTTGAGAAAATAACCCTTATGCAGAGTGATGATATTCTCATATAAAAGTGACCATATCTTGAAAAGTACCTAACCAGTAGAACCTAGCAAATCCTTTATTGCCGGGAAATGAGCGCAATTGAAATTCAAGATAATATATAGGGCATTCCAAATAGAAAAACCTTTGGTATGCTGTGAGCATATGAAACACCCTGTATATTACGATATAATTTCAAAATTTGACGCTTTACCGTACCTACTTAAAAGTTTTATTTGAAATTCCTTTTCGAATTTTCTGGACAACCGAGATATCAGTCTCCGGAGTTTAAGCTATATCACATTTTAGACAAATAAGAATTTCTGTTAATTTGTGTAGTGAATACGGTTGGATTATTTTATTACAGGGAGCTGTAATAAGGGGTTCTTATCTAGCACTAAGGATGTATCTACCAAAGTACAGAAGTAACAAAGACGATGCAGTCATTGTCAATATCGCTTCAATACTTGGAATAAATTCAGTGTCAGCACTACCAGTCTACACAGCCGCAAAGCATGGCGTCGTTGGTTTTGGTGAGTTTTTGAGTGTCTGCTAACAACTACTGCTCGTGTTCATACCCACGCGACTTCTTAACTAACATTGCTTATACTAATAATAAATTTTAGGGAAAAGTTTGAGTGAAGAGAGCAATTTGGATGATTATCGTATTCGAGTTATAACGATATGCCCAGGAACTGTCATAACGCCACTAGCAACTGCATTAGATAATAAAAGTGATAAAGTTCCACGCATTATCAAGGAATTGGATGAGATATGCGAGAAATTTTCCACGTAAGTTTAATGTTGGAAAAACATCCACTCAAATTATTCATATCTACGGTAAGGTAACCAACATATCTTCCAGCCAACAGGAGTATCTAAAGGTTAAAGATGAAACTGTTACATTTTTGTCGATTTTTTGTTGATTAGTTAGCTCTTGTAGAAACATATTTTTTGTCATGTGATCCAGTTTTTCACTATGTTCTTAACTATTCTCTTTGTTTCTGAATGATATAAGCATTCAAAGTTTCTTTAAATGGTTGATTTCTTTTTACATATAACGTTTCCCCGAATTTCAGGACCGAATATATTGGAAAGTCAGTGGTTGAAATAATGAACAAGGCACAAAATGGTTCTACGTGGGTGCTGGAAGATGAAAACACTCCTTATAAAGTTGAATTTCCACATAGAATGGCATTGCGAAAGAAATAAAATGACAAATAAGAATAAAATATTATCTATAATTATTTATATCTTATTTTGAGAGAAGCTAAAAATGTAATAAAATTTTTATTATTTTTTGAAAATTCCTGATAAGTATAATTTTAAAAAGAACTGTCATACCATATTTGTGAGGTTAACTGTAATTGAAACGTTTAATTATTGTATCTATTATTAATGAATTTTTATTTTGTTCAAGATATACCTTCTATGCTATTTATTTATAATAAGCATAATTGTTTATTTTTATTTCTAATAAATCATTAATGACAATTATATAAATATTATTTTATGTTTTATGTTTTTTTATGTAATATAGATATTCTCAAGCTAACTAGAGGCTGAACGTTTCTTCTAACATCTCGAGTATTTTTTCCAATATTTGTTTATTAAAGTTAAATCAAAACCTACTTACTTCAAGAGTTAATAAGCGTGGATGGCAACTTTTATATTCCAAAAGATCTTGAGCGCGAACATTTACTACAGGAAAATCTTGCAACAGAATATAAAACTGCTTCATCAACAACTAATGATGTCAATAATCCAAATCACAAACTGCTAAAATAAAAACAAATTTCAAAAAATATCAAATCCTTATATTTGTTCATGTTATCACTTATATCATCAAAATAAATAAAAATAAAATCATTTGATACTTATACCAATGTCATTGATTCTTTTGTATTTGAGATCCCTTAATAAATAAATTTTGAATCCAGCATATACTTTCCCCAGTGGGATGGAGGGCATTTTCTTTTATTGATAATTTTATGTGACAAAATTTAAGAAAATATAATTTTTAGCTATATTCAAATCAGACATTTAAGAAGAATATTTTTTGAAAAAATTGTAAAACAATGTTACAGTTATATTTTAGAATCTATACATACATAAAAACAGCTTTTTACAAAAACTGGGACTGACTTTATTAGTTGATGCACTGAAAAGTGCAAAATAATATTATTTCCGCTGGTGCTGTTAATTTTGGAGTTGTGCAGTTATAGGTGGATATAGAGGACTTTTGGCACCAACTTCAAAGCTACCAGCATCAGCTGAATTAATATTATTTCGTAATTTTCAGTGCACCAACTAATAAAGTCGCTCCTCGTTTATGTAAATTAGTATAGTATTAGTCATGAAAATCCATGGACGTTCATTTATAAATAAAGAAGATAGTATTACATATGTATATTATTTGCTTATATTATTATTCATACATCGCGGAAACACAATATTTTAGACTTTACTAATGTTTTAACTCGGAAACAGTATTTTTTTTAATTCTCCAATTTATATGTTGCTGGATATGGTCTCTTCTTTAATTTTGCCATCTCAAAGTTTGAAATGTCCCCGCCACTCTTTTTGGGAAAAGTTTTTTGGAAGAAGGAGTTGCTGAATTTAAAATTTATTTATTTTAATATGGGACTGGGTCGAATCATTCTGCTAAATCAATGATTGCTTTAGCAAAATGGAAGAGATACCAGCAGAATATAAGTGAAGGTTCTACGATAATAATTAGGTAGGTACTATTCAAACATCCAAAAACTAAGAAAAATACGACCCACTTTATTAGTTGTAGCAATGCAAAATACAAAATAATATTATATTGGTGAAGGTCTACTTGAAGTTGGTGCCAAAAGTCTTCTATCTATCTATGTACAGCTACAAAATTAGCTGTACCCATAGACATCTGAACACCTAGACCAAGCAACAGTGGCGTATAAATGCGTAAAGCGTAGTAGCAGCACTCTAATTATATGAATGGAGCAACGAACAACAATATTCCGACTAGCGACGAAAGCTGACAAATTCAATACGGACGCCTTAATTATATTTTCCTGTGTTGCCGAACTTAACTCAAACGATCGATATCGATTGATGATTCTATTATTTCACAAATGAAATTTTTTATTTTGTGTTGTAAAATATAGATATGGTATAATTTAATCTGCAGGTGGTTCTAAATAATCCGTAATAAATATTATTTCAACGACCACCTTTTAATTACGTCTGAATGTCTTTGATTATTACTCTATAAATCAGAAGTTGCCATGAAACATAAGAATTTTGGCAAATATGTTAATCGTATCAGTCGTACACGAACCATTATGGACCAGAAGAATAATGGTATTGAGATGTTGGATCGCTCTGAAAGAGGCTATGCGTGGTCTAGGTGTTTAGATGTCTATGGCTGTACCAATAGAATTATTATTATTTTGGTATTTTTCAGTGCAACATCTAATAAAGTCTTAAATATTTATTTGTAATAACAAATACTAAAAGGAGTTCGGTATCAACCAAAGGCACACATAGAATACCTATATAAATAAATTTATCAGATTGTGTTATCAACACCTTCTTAGTCCATTTAAATGTAATATAAATAGGTACTCCATAAATAAGATTTTTTTGATATAATTCACAGTGTTTGTTTTTAACGGTTAAACTAATATGACTTTTGTAAATGGTAAAGTTGCCCTGGTTACAGGTGCCGCAAGTGGTATTGGATATGCAATTGCAGAAAATTTACTCAAAAATGGAGCAAAGGTTTGTTAAATACATATTTTGATATTGTGATAGAAAGATGTATCTAAGTACGAGATGTTTTAAAAATTTCGTTGTTATTTTTACATAAGAAATTTTCCTTATCCTAACCTTAATTTAATTTTAATTCAATTTTTCTGCTCTTATAGCAACCTATAATACATGATTACTTTCTACTTTTATTTTTCTTAGTTCATATAAATATGAATAGATGTATGTACTAACTTAACTATATATACAATGTTTCAATATAATCTCCTTCTTTCTCGCATC
Source organism: Crioceris asparagi (assembly GCA_958507055.1). Classification (NCBI taxonomy): domain Eukaryota; kingdom Metazoa; phylum Arthropoda; class Insecta; order Coleoptera; family Chrysomelidae; genus Crioceris; species Crioceris asparagi. Next base: position 82,252,728 of record OY293828.1, on the reverse strand, counting down.
GACCTCAAAAATGTAACACAGAAGAATTTTTCCGTTAGAATTTAATTTTAATTTTATTTTGTAAGAATTATGTTTAATTTATTTTCGGGTTTATGTCATTTGTCGGGGTAATTTATATAATGTGAGAGTTTTTTGAATTATTTTATTTTTATTTTTATTTATTTTTGTAATTTGACTGGTTACATTTGGTTCCCTAAGATGTTTATTTTACCATGTGACTCACATTCCATAACAGCCATATTAGCAAATTGTATTTCGATTTTTCAACATTTAATCTAATTATTATATTTCTTTATTTACAGAACCTTATATCTAGATTGATAAAGGGATTTACCAACTCCGAAACATGTCTCATTTAATTTAATAAATTTTAATTTTTAATTATAAATTGTGGACGGACCCTTGCAATTCCATTTGTTAATGCGTTTTTTTATAGTAAGCAAAAAAAATGGTGGTTTTATTATTTATTTCTTTTAAATCATGGTCAAAATATTCCCGTAAAAATTATACATGATAAACGATTGAAAATAAATAAATTTGACAAAAGACCAGAAAAATCTTCAATAAAGGAAATACTCTTTGTGATCTATTCAGCAAAAGTTTTGAAATCATTTTGAAGTTTGATCATACTAGCATAGCAAATAATTTATTCGTTTGTTACATATCAATCTGGTTGATTGAATCTGATCATTATCTATGTCGTATTTTTAGGTAAATTTCTTATAGAAATGTACCTAGTGCGATCGTTCACTCTTTTGAATTTCGAAAAAAAGTTTATATATATATATATATATATATATATAAATATATATATATATATATATATATATATATATATATATATATATATATATATATATATAGGATATTACGAAATTTGTTAACACGATAGAGGTCGCAGTTTTGGAGGTATGAAGTTCAAATTTGCTACAAAAATCAATCTCTTAAATATCCCGGCCGAGTTCATTATTGGGCAATATCGGGTAACTAGTTTCAAAATGGCGACCGTTCAAACATTTAAAAAAATTATCAAAAAAGAACTGTAGTGTAAATATCATCAAAAATAATTTTGGGTTATAGATATAATCAGTACCTACAACTTTTGTTCGAAGCAATTTTCCATAAAATGCACAGAAAAAAAAAAAAAAATTAATAAAGGAAAAATTCGAAATATTGATAAAATATGAACACTCAATATAAATTTGATGTAATTGTATATTTTCTGGAGATCTTAATATAGACCCTGATTTAAAAAAATATATAGTATATTTTTTGATAAGAAATAGGCGAACAAAAATCTGCCTTGAAGTGGAACGCGAACCCGGTCTGCTTTATATTCAACAGCCAAAACAAAAACCTCTAACCACAAGGCTATGATACATACGACAATATATATGTAATGACATATAGATATACCAATGAAATTGAGAAATTTACCTTTCCGCTGGCTACAGGCCATCGGGATTTTTTTGATATTGTTTTAGCAGATATAGTAATATGTTCGTGTAAATTTATTTCAGGCCGTAGCTCTTGTCGATTGTTCCCAATGTAATGGCGAAAAGGCTCTTACCACCTTGAAACTCACTTTTGGCAATAAAGTCATATTTATTAAGGCTGATGTAACAAACGCAACAGAATTGGAAAGTAATAATACAAAAAAAAACTGTCTAACAATCATTTCTGCAATAAATTTTATGTTTTTTCTTCTCAGATGCCTTCAAAACAACTGTTGAAACATTCTCTAATCTTGATATCGTTGTTAATAATGCTGGAATTGCTGATGAGAACAACTGGGAAACTATGATCAATGTCAATTTGGTAAGAAATTATTTATTTTTATTTGATAAAATATGTTCAACTGAAAATCGCAACCTTAACTAAAAGAGTACATCGAGATCGCTTGCACCAATTTCATTCAGATGAAAGAACTTGAGACGATGAACAAGCAATCAAATCTTTAGCTGGATTAATAACAAATTTATGGTTATATCAGCTAAAAAACAGGTCTCTTAGAACCATAGCTGTGTTAGATTATTAAATTTTTGTCGCTTGCCAATTTTCTTCAGTTGTTGCTGTTTTTCTTCTTCATAGCATCTTCAATAGACCTGTTTTCGAATAACCGGTAGTTATAGTTCTGTATTCACCCTTCTCTTCCATCTGAGTTCCGGCTTTTTTTTTCTCCAAAGATTCTACGCACAATTTTTCGTTCCTGAATTTCCAGTGTTTCATGGTATTTCTTGTTTAAGATACATGCCTCAGAGCCATATCATTGTCTTGTATATTCTTACTTCCTTTTTTTCTAACTGAATACGATTCCAGTCGATCAATTTCTCTGTTTTCCTTGCACTTCAAATATTTTAGAACTTCTTCCACTGCCAAGTTTCTGGCAAGAAGATCCTGAATAGAGGTCTACCTAATGGTCCTCTATAATAAAAAAGAAAAGCCAAGGATGAGATGTTTGTAGGTTATTGTAGGTATTGGATGGATAAATAAGCATTGGAATTAATGATTGAAGGAGAATAACTATATTGCGGAATTAACGAAAATTAAAAAATAAATATATATAAAATCTAAACGGTTTTTGGCTTTGATATTTGTATTCACAAAAGTACATATAGTTTGTTTCACGAATGATGGCTATTGTGTGTAATAATTCACGAGCTGCGTACATCACGCTATGCGTCTCATCGCATCTCATTATCATGAAATTCTATATACTACGTTTGTCGATCTAAGCTACGAAGGCAACGCAATCTTTATTTCATAAGGCGTAACTAAGTCAATGTGACATTTCAGATAATTCAGATTTTCATTTTTTTCTCCCTAATTATATGAACTTCCCTGAAACGTATACAAAAATTAAATTCCATGTCTTATTTCGAAATTGTTACGCCACTGATTTACTCCCGTCGGTAGAATTGATCCATTTTTCGTAATTTCATGGCAGACGCCAACATTCGTGAAATAAACAATAATATGTATGTTCTAGGTTTCTTTAAACACCATATATTTTTAGTGTTCCGTACGTACGAAAAAAAAAACGGAAAACTTATAAGATCACTCGTGTGTCCGTCTGTCCATCGTTCACAGTCAATTATCTCCGAATCTACTCGACCGATTGAGTTGAAATTTTGTACAGATATCAATTTCTGTGACCCAAACGCAGAGGTGTGACATGAATAGATGAATATATGTATATGGGAGGGTATTTTGTAGGGTAAGGTGGAAAATTAAAAAAAAAATTGAAAACTGCATCGTGTGACGTATCAAATGAAAGGACTTGCTGTGAAGATCTTATATGTATTTTTTGTAATTTTAAAATAAATAGTTTCCAAGTTATTCAAGAAAACAGACGAAAATTGACCATCCCCCCCTTATCTCCGAAACTACTGAACCTAAAATTTTGAAAAAAATATAAAAGTTACTTTTCTACTTATATATTATAGGAATACCTATGAGAAGTCCATATTATTAGAATAACATGGTATATAACTCAATATTGACAAATTTGGGTCAGATTTAGAAAACATGAACGTACGGAACTCTCTGAACGCGAGTTCAACTCGCATTTGTCCAGTGTTTTATTTTCATTTGTTGTCTCTTGTGTGGTATGGATACAAGCGTTCTTGACCTCATTTTTTTCTCATCAATTTGGAATTTTCAATAGTGAAAAAAATTAATCAATAATTAAGTGTGTATAATAGAAAGTTACAGTCTTCTGGTAAAATACAGATCAACCTTCATTTGTATTATATAATAAAGAAGTACCTACTACAATGTTCGTATTGAGCCCTAAGTGGGCAATGAATCAAAATATTGATTATATTTTCCAGGGAGGTGTAATAATGGGTTCTTATCTAGCTCTAAGGAATTATCTACCAAAGTACCGAAGCAGCAATGACGATGCAGTCATTATCAATATTTCTTCAGTACTTGGAATCAATTCAGTATCAGCAGTTCCAGTGTATACTGCTACAAAGCATGGCGTAGTCGGTTTTGGTAAGTATTCGAATATCTGCAGGACTATACTATACCTACTAAGGGCTGATTTCATAATGAATCCTTAATGGGAGATTAGTTAATTCTTCAATTTGTTTCACTCATATCTTGATGATGGAATAAAAAATAATGCATTTTTCAATATCTTTTACGTCAGTCACCTTATCTTTCGTTCTGTTAAAGTAACTTTGAATTATATGACCAAACAAACAAATTTTAATGTGAAATTAAAATTAATAGAAGATTAAATTTGATTATGAAATTGGCCCTAACATTATACATTATATCTAATAACAACTACTTTCCTGGCTGATATCCAGAACACATCTTGACTTCATTGTTTCTATTATCAATATAAATTTTAGGTAAATCTCTGAGTGAAGAGAGTGATTTGGATAATTATCATACCCGAATTATAACAATATGCCCAGGAACTGTTACAACTCCACTAGCAAAAGCATTGGATCACATAACTGATCCAGTTCCACGCATTGTTAAGGAATTAAAAGGGTTAAGCGAGAAATTTTCTACGTAAGTTAAATATTGGAATCCACTACTTTCAAGTCACACGCGTATTTGGGAGATGTGCTTTAGAATAAATACATTGTGTGGTATCTAGATTTTTCTCTCAAATAATTAAAATATATTGAAAAATCTGAGTAAGCTGATAATCAAGACAATGGTTGTAGCTAACGGTTCTTAAATTTTTAGAGCTGATTATATTGGAAAGTCAGTGGTTGAAATTATTAATACAGCAAGAAATGGTTCTACCTGGGTCCTGGAAGATGAGAAAACTCCATATGAAGTTGAATTTCCGCACAGAATGGCAATGCAAAAGAAATAAATTGAATAATAAAAATAAACTTGACTAGAATATTTAAGATATTTTTATTATTTTTTCTAACAATCCTGAAAATTATTAGGTATTGTATATACAGGTTGTCCCAAGATAGTAAAAAAAATGAAAAAACGGCTTCGAATGTTATCAAAATACCTTCCTAATGACTCATTAAAAATATTACATTTGACAGCCCTGTAGTAGCTACCCTTCACTTTTTATTTTCAAATGGCATCCGTTTATATCTATTGTTATTGAAAATTGCTTGTCATTCTATTTAAAATACCAGGATAGCACATATTTGGTATTTTTGATTAATAACAAAAAAACATTAACATTTTGTGACTTTTTTGGGTTATTGAGGTATCCTTATGAAAATTAAAATTTGTATTCGCCTATGTTTATAAAAAACATCAAACAGATGCTTATTATGTCAAAAAATTAATGTTTTATTTATACCTCAGTGTAGAACATCAATCATTTGCATCGGTTTGAAGTTTTTAAAAACATGGGCGGAGGCAATTTTTAATTTTTATAAGGATTATTAAAAACGTAAGAAAGTCTCAAAATGTTATTTTTTTTCTTGTTAAATGTTATATCGTGGTATTCCAAATAAAATAACACGCAATTTTAAATGATAATATACGAGGGGTGCCGTTTGAAAATAAAATGTTAGGGATAGCTACCCCAGGGCTATAAAATGTAATAATTTTCAATAAGTCATTAGGAAGGTATTTTTATGCTATTTAAAGCAGTATTTTCATTTTTTCATTATTTTTTATCATAGGTATGTTCCTGGTTAAACCATTCAACTAACCAGTTGTATTACGTCACTGGTGAGATGATATGCCGGAAATTTATAGGTAACCTTGTCAAATCGTAAGAGCGAAGTGATTGGAATTAGTTGATTACTTATTTAATATGTAATAATAATCTTCAACGTCTCATTCAAGAACGTGTAACGAAATTCCACCTATCTTCAAAATATTTGGAATGGGTAAGCGAACTTGGAATTGCGATTGATTTGGTATTGATAAGTATTGCCAAAATTAAATAAGAAACATAACCTACAAACATAACAAGGGCCATACCTAGACGTTTTGACAATTCTGTAAAACTGTAGGTAGATACTATTCAACCTGAAAAATTTCAAAACAAACTTTGTATAAATTTTCAATGTCAAAAGATGTTGTGAAATCATAAAAAACTGGACGTAATCGAATTGCTCAATTAAATAGACTCTTGGTAAGTGTACTTAATTGTAAAATTAAATACGTAGCATTGACATGCCTAAAGTCATTAGACGATTGTGATCACTTTCCCAATTTATCCTATATTACCTAAGTCTTTTCACTCTGTCGAAATATTGTTATTTATGAAATATACCTACTCCTAAATTAACAACAGGACAAAAACTTATTATGCATCTTTATTTACTGTCCGTTGCATTTGATTACCTACCTATTTATTTAATGAAACCGATTTCAACATTCACAGTACGGAAAAAATTGGATGTGTGTTTTTACAGGGGCCAAGATAAACAACAAATGTCTTATAGAATTTTGAATCTTCTAGTTAGAATAAATAAAAAAGCAACAATATAGGTCCATACGTTTGACTGAATAGCTATTTGTGCATTGAGTTGGGAAAAGTAAGATTTTTCCGTTCTAGTTTCGAAAAATCCAACTTTTCTGCATCCAATTTAGTATATATTGAAAAATTGAAGAATTTCTAACCGGATTTTACAAAATATTTACCTCTGAAACCTATCTATGCATCTGTTGAAAACCGGACAAAAGAGAATTTCACACGATTACAAAATTATCCTTTCATAGCTACTTACTTGGGGTAGCGTCGAAAAGCAAAAACAGAACCCTTAGAGGATCGTTTCTTTATATATCTCTCTGTCAAATATTCGATCCAGGTTCGACTTGTATTTGATGAACTTTTTTCAGAAAACAAAAAATTACAATAAAAAAGTCTCATAAAAAATATATTTGATCATATGCTTTTATAAATGAATTCCATAATGTTGCTAATAATTCAAATCACAAATTACTAAAATACAAACAAACGTCAAAAATAAAATAAAATCCACAACTAATTCAAATTATCACATAGGTATTTACTATTATAATTCTCCTCTTTTGCCTTCTAATTCTTTCCTGGTTCGAGTGCAAACTGTAATAGAAAATGAAATAGGTAATATAATTCCCAGTCAAAAAAGATGGTATCAAGAATGCTGAAACACCCATTACCTTTCTTGGACATTTCCCAGCCGACATGTGCTCCATTCTTCTCATTTTCTTTCACCAACCAATCTTGGAGCGGCTTAAAGTATTCCAAGAGTCCACTAGCATCCATATGTTTTTGTCCGGTCAACACTTCCATTGCCTCCGGCCAAGGACGAGACGAACCCATGGCAAGCATTTTTCTGACAGACAACATTATAACAGTTAAGATATACTTTTAAATAAAATTTAAAAAATTGAACTCTTCAGGTATTATTTAATATTGAATTAGCTATTATGTTTCGCCATTTTGGTCTTCATCAGACCCTAGATCATAATACCTACATAAAAAACTAACCATCAAGAGTCTAGAGAGATAAACAATACCTACATGCTAGACATTTACAAAATCTAAAGGAACTTACTTCAGTGCATTGCCAGCATCGGTATTCTGGTAGATGTCGCACTCGTGCAAAGGTTTACTGATATTGTTCGGTTCATATTGTCCAGCTTTTTCGCACAGAGCACGATGGAATTGGAATTGGATGACAAAACTTATGAAATATCTGAAAAAGATGATATTTCTCAGCACTTTCTTTCATTATATTTGACTCAAGAAACATAAAATCCCTCAAAGAATAGACTTAAAATATGAAAGGGTTCGGCTAGAACAACGCGAATAGGTAACGAAATATTTTTTTGGAAAATTATTTATTTCAATACTTTTCTTTGTAAAATTTCATTATCTTCATTAAATGAATGATCAAGTAAAGCTTTTTATTTCGTGGCAGACTTCAATCATAGAAGTTAAGCAGCGCAGTACGTGGCGAAAGGTTTGGATGAGTGACCGGTGATGCGAACGCGCGTTCGAATCCCTAGCTGCCCCCCCCCCAATGCATTCTCCTTGCTCTCGCAAGGCAACGTGCAAAAACCGAAAGTATTTTTCCTTAGTACAGCTTATCTGGAAAAGTGTGTCTTGAGATTTATCTAGAAACATATCGGGGTTTCCACGTAAAATTACAGCTCCCACAGATTAATCAATGACATTCCATATCTGATATCAGTGGCTGTGAGCAGATTATAGATGTACAAACCTGATGAAAACAAAATCTTTCCAGAGAAGAGAACAACAAAAAAGATGTTTATTTTGTACTTATTATTACTAAATAACTCTGAAAATGAACAAACTGACCTTAGGTAGGGTACGTCAGAAATGATATGGTATTTAGCTGCTGGATCGAAGTCCTCTTCTGATCTATCAACTGGTGGTTCGACACCTTGATACTTCTCCCGCAGCTCCCACCATTTGCAATTGTAGTCTTCAGGTTTTGTTTTACCAGAAAATACATCCCATCTCCATAGATCCATAAGATATCCAAAAGGCAAGAATGTTATTTTATCCAATCCAATCTAAAATAAAATTGTAAATAGTTTGAGTTACATAGATAAGCTAGAACTACACTACAACTTACCTTGTATAGATTATTTAAAACAAGTCTTGGATCATCATTCGTAGACTTCAAAAGTCCAATTTTTCTCAAATGCTTGGGTGAACGAACAGAAAGAGAAATCAAATCTCCAACAGCCTCATGAAAACCTTCAAAATCCATATCACAATCAGTATGATAAAGAAAATAAGTAAAGAGAGTGAAAGCTGAATAATCAACAACAATTACCGTCATTGGCTCCTTCTCTGAATTTAACAGGTTGATCCTTATATTGAATGAAATACTCGATATGGCCCATTTCATGATGAGCAGTGATGAATTGTTCTTTTGTTACCTCAGTACATTGTTTAATTCTGTTAAAATAAAGAATACCTACATGAGCAATTTAATAATCAAATAAAATATGGATTAAATGGTGTTATATTGGTTGATTGGATAAAATTGATAAAATTCGGGCACCTGAAATCTTTCTGATCATAGAAATCCCATGCAGATGCATGACAGATGATATCTCTGTCATCGGGTTTTGTGAGAACGGAGTTCTTCCAAAATGTTTCGGGCATTTCCGTCAGATTGATGGACTTGAAGAATTCTTCTGCCGTTTCAAATATCTTCACCGCTGTATAATTCTGCAAAAAGAGATAGTTTTCAAACCACAAACTTATCAAAATTATTGACTCTGTTATCCAGCTACAAACCTGTCTCTTCAATTCGGCTGTAAGATCTTCATCTTCCAGTCCTTCGTATGGCAAACTAATATCTGCGATATTGGACCAAGTTTGAGCCCACATATTACCTGAACAATAAATATATTAGTAAAGTAAAAAGAATTTAAGGTTATGTATATATTTGTCTACCTAACAGATGTGCTGGTATGGGTCCTTTTTCTGATACAACATCCCCATATTTTTGTCGTAGCTTAAATCTAACGTAAGCATGAATTTGAAGATACAGAGGTTTGAGTTGTTCCCATAAACTTTGTATCTGTTGCTTTATGTTTTCGTCTTCATAATCATGTAACCTGGAAAGTAGGTGCAGTTTTAAACAGATAATTATTAAAATAATGTTCCAAAGTATCGGCTATAATAATTGTACTGACCAATATTGAGAGTTATCGGTGAAATTATTAAGGACTGCAGCTTCATTAGTTAAATTGACATATTCATCGTATAGTTTTCTACATTTTGGGCCAACATTTTCCCTCCATTGTACCCAGACATGCTTAAGCTCCTCTGCATCTCTAGATGATTCCAAGATGCGTGTTATTTCTATAATTTGAAGATAATTATAAATTATTAACAGTTTTCTGAAGCACCTAGGAGCGGAGCAAGATTCAGCCAACATTTTAGCACACTCAGCTCCAAAAAAAGTACGAATCTAACCCAATATGCCTTAAGGTCGAATTCATAGTCGTTCCTCAAGATTAAGGTTGACCTTAAATCGTGGACTCCTTAACCATAAATTGTCATTTACGTTTCCTTCTTTATAAATCCAAAGCTAGCAAAAGATTAAGGTTCCTACACCACAAATAACGGCTCCTTACTTGATAAGGAGTCCTTAAAGTAAGGAGTGAGTCTAATATGGATCTTAGAGTCTGGTCTGGCTGTTAAAGGACTTCAAAATTGACAGATTGATAAGCAGTAGGAACTAGGAGCACGCCCAATTTAAAGTTATTCTTTGAGCTATACTGGGTTCGGTTTGTCCTCTTTTCTTGCAAAGGGCTGAAGGTATTTGCTCAATCTTTCATTCACTGCATGCCCAGATTATAGATTGAATCGTTTTTATGTTATTTTCTTGAATTTTGTTCTACCGCGAAAGTAACTAGCTTATACTCTGTGGTTCTATACTTACCCGGTTCCAAAGATAAGTTGCACTTCTCATTATTTTTGTATGCACAAATTTTTGCTGTTGAATATGTAGCTTGCATATCATTGACAATACGATTTAATTTTGTGAACTTTTCCTCTGGCAAAGCTGCCAATCCTGGATGATAAAATAAATGTAAAGTATTAGAAATCAAATATTAGTTCGAATAAAGTTTTCACTTGCCCAGTATGGAATATTTGGAGAATTGTCTACGCAGACTGTAATCAGAGAAACTGTGCCAATTGTATTGGATAACTTGTTGCCATGTTTCTTTATCCTCCTTGGCAACTTGAGCCGCAACTGCCAACTGTAAGTCAGATGGGGTTATTAATAAAAAAGTCTGGAGTGTCCAGTCACACGACTTTCCTACTATCCTTGATTTTTTCGTATTCAATTTTAAGCAATTAGTCAGACAAAATATGAGTAAAGAGCTCAAAAAACTTGACCGTTGATTTGGGCATAACTTTAATATATACTTATATATATATATATATATATATATATATATATATATATATATATATATATATATATATATATATATATATATATATTATTCAAATATCTCCGAGGATATCTCAAAACATTGAGGCGGAAATATAGGTACATACTTATTTTTGACCGACTTCCCAAAAGGAGGAGGTATACAATTCGATTGTGTGCTTTTTTTTTTTTTTTTTTTGGGTTTGTGCGCGCGTTTCATATAGTAAACGTACTCCGATTTTGATGATTTTTGATTCATTTGAAAGAGGAGGCTTGAGAAATGGTCCCATATTCATAAAAACGGGAATCCGACATCTCGTTCCCTCCGAAAACCGCCCCCGAAGGGGGTGGAGGGGGCAAATTTTGTCGAAAATTGAAAATCTGCGTTGATATAATTAAAGATAGGACAATATCCGGAAACGTTTAAATGGAACATTTTTTCAAAGGAGTAACGGTTTTCGACATAGAGACATTTTAAACTCTCAAATATACCTATTTTCGCTATGTGGAGAGGGCGATTTCTGTCGAAAATTGAAAATCTGTTTGCAGTACATGAAAGACATAATTATTTGTAGCAACATTTATACTGAACATTTTCCCCTTAGAGTTACGGTTTTCGAGTAAAATCGGTGTTAAAATGGTAACAACTAAAATATTCAAGCGTATTTCCGCAGCGATGTACTGAGATCTTAATAATAACAACTACAAGCAAGGAATATACGTGGGTAATAGAATAAGTACTATCTTCATTGGTATTAGTGAACGTTCAACGATTTTCGTGACTAATGTTACACTCAAAAGTGTGAAATAAATATTTTTTACAAAAAATTGGACCGACTTTATTAGTTGGTGCACTGAAAAGTATAAAATAATATTAATTCTATTGGGGCTGGTACTTGTGAAGTTGGTGCCAAAAGTTACCAATCTACCTGCAACTGCACAACTTCAAAAGTAACAGCACCAATAGAATTAATATTATTTTATACTTTTCAGTGCACCAACTAATAAAGTCGGTCCAATTTTTTGTAAAAAATATTTTATTCAGACTTTACCATTGCTGTAACTCGAAAACCGTAACTTTTTCATGAAAAATATCCAATTTGAATGTAGCTGCTACATATACCTAATCTCTTTTTCTCTCTTCTTTTCTCTTTTCTTCTCTTTTGAATTTTCCATGAAAGATACAAAAACAATACCTACTAATGCTAATTCACTAACAGAACGCAAAACTTATTCCAGAATTTAAAAAGACGTACCTATTGAGAAAGTGTCAGTTATGTGTTGGACATCAAAGTGAAAAATATTTTTTACAAAAAATTGGACCGACGTTATTAGTTGATGCACTGAAAAGTATAAAATAATATTACTTCTATTGGTGCTGTTACTTTTGAAGTTGTGCAGTTGCAGTTAGATTGATAACATTTGGCACCAACTTCACAAGTACCATCACCAATAGAAGTAATATTATTTTATACTTTTCAGTGCATCAACTAATAACGTCGGTCCAATTTTTTGTAAGAAATATTCATTTCACACTTTTGAGTGTAACATTAGTCCCGAAAATCGTTGAACGTTCACTATACCATATCAATGAAGATAGGTAGTACTTATCCTATTACCCACGTATATTCCTTGCTTGTAGTTGTTATTATTGAGATCTCAGAACATCGCTGCGGAAATACGCTTGAATATTTTAATTGTTACCATTTTAACACCGATTTAACTCGAAAACCGTAAATCTAAGGAAAAAATGTTCATTATAAATGTTGCTACAAATAATTATATCTTTCATGTAGTATCGAAAAATTTTCAATTTTCGAAAGAAATCGCCCTCTGCACATAGTAAAAATACATATTTAACATGCGTCTATCTCGAAAACCGTAACACCTTTGAAAAAATGTTCAATTTAAACGTTTCCGGATATTGTCCTATCTTTAATTATACCAACTCAGATTTTCGATTTTCGAGAAAATTCGCCCCCACCACCCCTTCCGTGGCGGTTTTCGGAGGGAAGGAGATTTCGGTTTTGAGTTTTTATGAATATGGGACCATTTCTCAATCTCCTTCTTTCAAATGAATCCAAAATCATCAAAATCGGAGCTCGTTTACTATATAAAAGGCGCGCACGAACCAAAAAAAAAATAAAGCAGACAGTCGAATTGTATACCTCCTCCGTTCGGGGTTCGTCGGTCAAAAATTCAATCAAATCGGAGTAGGTACGTTTACTATATACCTAGGTACAACGCGCGCACAAATAAAAAAAAAGCACAGTCCATGTCTAGGTACTTCCTTCGTTTGGGTTCGTCGCTCATAAATGCAGAGACTCAATTTCCCATTGTAAGCTACCTACTGTTCCAAATACAACTTCTGAAAATCTGTAAGCTAATAACCTGTCTTAAAACTTACTTAGTCTTTTCCAATATGGGCGTAGCATAGGAATATTCGGCGATGAAACAAGCCCCTCTCACTCTTATAGACCAATCAAAGTTAAGAAAGACGTGCAGCTGTTCAAAGAGCAGACTGGAGCAGTAATAAAAAAACACTTGCCAACATATGTGAAATTAGAGGAAATGGTCGTATTGATGTAGCCCATTGGACAGAGAGTCAACAAATCCCAAAGATTCGCAGGTGTCCGCCATCTGTTTGTAACTTTGATGGCCCAAAAGCATGATACAAAGTAAGTAAATTAATATTGTTTTCTTTGCAACATGGCGCGTTGCATTTTTGTTTCCTTCTTGTATGAGGGATTGACTTTTTTGCAGTATTGTTCAGAAGTTCATGTACGTGTTAATTCTTGTCAGTTTGCCAGTGCGAATTAAAATGAATTCTTAATGATAAATGTGTGAACATTTCAAACTGATCCAAAAACAATTTCAAAATTTATAAACAATTAGATAAAGGTTAAAAATGGTGCTTTTTGCAAATCCGGGTGTGATAAACGATGAGAGCGAAGCAAATAAAATGATTTATTTTTTTCATAATAGGTACTTATACATAGGTACTTAGATATAGGTAATAGTTCACTCTATTTTTGACTGACGTACCAAATGGAGGAGAAATGTACCTATTGCGATCGTTCACACTTTTGAATTTCGAAAAAATTTCAACGGCATGTTGTTATATGTCTATAAGTTAGTCCAAAAAAACATTTGGTTCATATATATATATATATATATATATATATATATATATATATATATATATATATATATATATGGGATATTACGAAATTTGTTAACACAATAGAGGTCGCAGTTTTGAAGGTATCAAGTTCAAATTTGCTACAAAAAACAATCTCTCAAATATCTCGGTCAAGTTCGTTATTCAGCAATATTGGGTAAGTAGTTTCAAAATGGCGACCGTTCAAACATTTTAAAAATATCAAAAAGAGCCGTAGTGTAAATATCATCAAAAATAATTTTAGGTTATAGATATAATCAGTACCTACAACTTTTGTTCAAAGCAATTTTTCATAAAATACACAGGTAAAAAAATAAAAATGAATGAAGAAAAATAACAAATATTGATAAAACATGAACACTCAATATAAATTTGATGTAATTGTACATTTTCTGGAGATCTTATTATAGACCCTGATTAAAAAAATATATAGTATATTATTTGATAAGAGATAGGTAAAAAAAAAATCAGCCTTGAAGTGGAACGCGAACTCGGTCTGCTTTATATTCAACAGCCAAAACAAAAACCTCTAACCGCAAGGCTATGACACATACAACAATTTTATGTAATAACATGTATGTATACCAATGAAAAGGTTGTTCAAATTTCACTTCAATGAATTTTTAAAAATTTACCTTTCCGCTGACTACAGGCCATCGGGTTTTTTTCATGGATATAGTAAACGCGCTCCGTTTGATTTGATGAGTATTGACAGTGGTCCCATTGAATTTTTTTTTCGAAAATTGCAAATATGTCACTGTAAAATTAAAGAAGACATTATATCCGGCAACGTTTAAATTGGACATTAAAAAAAATCAAAAGTTCCCGAGTCACAGCAGTTGTAATGTCTGAAATAAGAGTGTATTTCCGCGATGTTCTGAAATCTCTGAATAATTAAGTACGTATTAACAACGTATTATTTTCTTTGGTCAATGCAAAAAGTTACAAGCCCCACTATTTGTAATCTAAATATTAATTCAATAAAGAAACTTAATCACAAAACTTAATCTAACCTTTAAGGTTATTATTACCTACAAAGCAAGTATTTAGTATATTTTTTAAACAGATCACGAATATTTACAGCAGCTTGGTTTGATTTTTAAACTTAGAATATTTGTTGGACTGATATTTCGTGGTTTCTTGAACGTATTGCCATCTCAATAATAATTTACCTATAATGTTATATATTATTTTTGTTCCTTTTCTATCAAGTTTGCAGTTTTGTGTCGCTCTTATTTCTTATATATTTTTTTGTAAATTATGTCTACGTTTACCTACTTAACGTTTACTTAAATATTAGCCACATTTCTGATAACCTCTCTGAAGTAGGCGCGACCCAATCGGCAAAATCGAAACGCGCGTAGATACCTATCATACTTTTTAGTGCTTATTTTGTGCTAATTTGTCCCAGTAAAAAAATGTTGTATCTCGTGCAATTTTGCAAAAAAATCGTGGCGTTGCAAGCTTCATATGAAGTCAGTACGACCACAACAAAAATTAAAAACAAGCACATAAATAACATAAATAGTAGTAAAATTAAATAGAAGAGTAAGTAACCACTTTTATGAATAGACTCGAACCGCAAATCTTGCAACAGATAACGTTAATTTTGTGCTATTAAAATATGTTATTGCAGAATTAGTACCAGAGGCATTTCATCAGAAACCATCCAAGAACCAGCTGACACTCAAGAGTAAAGTGCCATTTGTTATCAGCAGAATCCAGCCGCGACTATTGCAAAAGCAAAAGCTTACTTTGTGCTACCAAAATATGTAATTGCAGATTTTGTACCAGTGGCATCAGAAACTATCTCAGAACTGTCTTCAGTTCCTGCCATTTTCGAGGTTGAAGAACTTTCCATAATATTTAATATGTTTTCCCCTTTTTGTTGGCTCGTCACTCGTATACTTTTTCAAGGAGAAAGTCTTTGAATTCTTCTCTGAATAGTGAGATTTGAAAATGTTTTTCAGTGCAACTATTTAGTGACTCATTTGCAGATTTTTTTGCCACTCCGAATCATCACTCATTACACTTTCATACGTGATATTAGATTTGACATCACACGAAACTTTGTTAAAAAGTTCATTTCTTACATTACATCATCTGCAATTACATATTTTAGTATCACAAAATAAACAGTAGGTACCTATGATTTGCGGTGCGAGTCTATTCATAAAAGTGGATAGGTAATTAGATACTTCTCAATTAAAATTTTGGGTTTTAATTTAATAAGTGTTTCTGCGAAACTGAATGCAAATATGAATTTCTATTTGACGGCACCAATTACCTCAAATTATGTGTTCATATAAAGGTAGCGTAGTAGCGTCACGATTTTTTTCAAAACGAGATATAAACTTGTTTTTAGTAGCACAAATTAGTACAAATTATGCTCTTTCTAATAATGCTGAGTTCATATGAAGCTAGCACCACCACGATTTTCTTCAAAACGGCACGAGGTACAATTTTTTCTTAGAAGCACAACTTAGCACTAAAAAGTGTGATGGGTGCGTTTCGATTTTGCCGATTTGGTCGTGCCCTACTTCAGAGAGGTTCTACTATGACAATTTCTATGAGCGGTTTCTATTCTTATTCTCATATATACCTTCATGTGAACCCATACTAGGTTGGTATATAAGTATAACTATTTTGAAAAGTGTTGCCTTGATTCTTTAGCAAGGTGATAGAATTCTTTAAACTTTCACTTCTTGGTATTTATAGGGTGTGCCAAAATTTTGCGCTTTCCATCTGCATAATATCGCACAGCATATGAAGTTGAAAGTATTTTTCCACCGATTTCCAAACGGAAGAGGTGTAATGGTAATGGTTTACTTCGCGAACTTCCAGTCAATAATGAGCTACGTATTGCAAGTTTGGGGCATATCTATCTGGTGAAGCTGAAAGAGTTTCTAAACTGCAGAAGAGAGCAGTCCGAAATATTGTAGGTGCAAGTAGGAGATCCAACTGCAAAGATATCTGTAAAAAATTGAACACCCTAACTTTGTACTCATTATACGTTATGGATGTACTAGTATATACGATAGGAAAAACACGACCTCGCTTAGAGCTTTGCTTTGGGAAATAGCAATTACGAGAAATTCCGCAGTTCTCGAGAGACTCCTTCATCGGTTCATCTTCCAAAACGCTTCCATTTGGCAAGTTTAAAACAGAAATAAAAAGAATTCCTCTGAGAAAGGCGTATTTAGGTACTATGCCTTGAATGATTATTTTATGGATAAATCAATTTAATGTATATTCTACTATAGTTAGCTTTTTTACTTGTCAATTTAATGTAGGTATATCTTTTGTGCATTTCTAGTCTAGGTATAGGTATATATATAATTTAAAATTTTTACTGACTTACTCTATATCATCTTTGTAAGATCCAATAAGAACCAATAAAGGTTTTGTTAGGATTAAGAGGAATCCGCAGTTGACATACTTTACGAGTTTGAAGTGTGAAGCCTTGATATTGGACAGAATAAATCTAGATAATGAGCTCTAATACCGATACAGAACCACAATAATAGATCTGAACAAGTCCCAGTGGGTTACGACGTAGGTAGGTACCCATAGCCGCTCCAACATCTGAGCTAATCTAACATCGTCGTGATTGTCGAACCTCCACAAATGACTCGCAAAACTTCACCTTTATAATTTGTATTTAGCTTTCATTTATTATTCAAAATAAGGCTGCAAAGGAAATACAAACATAGCTACTTTTTTCTTTCTTTATGCTCCTAAATATGAATTTGAGAATTTGAAACAACTATGATATATATCTTGTCATTTGAATGATATAAATATACTATTAACTAACTAAAGTTTTAAGTGCTCCCGATTTTTTTCGAAGAAGAAAAATCCTAAAACTATTTTGCTTCGATAGATACTTGACACGGATATCAATTTGGGACATTTTAAATTATTATAATATAATAAATATGAATTATTCAAGCAACCCCCTTTCTATCTTTTTTTATGATGACAACGTTAAGGTAGGTGTCGGTGACAAAATTCTCCATATGAAACGAAATAATTCTAGGAGTTTAAAAAACAATCGAACTCCGTTTGGTTCATCTTTATTTAGAAAATAGTGAAAATCGCCATTCTTATAAACGCCCTGTAAATTTCTTATTTTCGCTCAGATCAAAAAAATGCCAAATAAGATAGGTCTCTCAAGACCTTGGCAACGGCATATTTGATTTTGAACTACATGGTGTTCTATTCGAGGGAATTATAGCAACTTCAGTTGTTATTATGGACGCCATATTGCATTATTAGATTTTTAAAATTAGATATGGAGTTGAAAAAGTACAGCTCCGAGACACCCGGTATACGATAAGCTATATCCATATTAATTAGCTAAAAACAAGTCGAATGACAGATCATTTACGTAAGGTATAATAATTGTAAAAACCTGAAATATCTCAGATAAGCCAAAGTAATTTCCAGCAAAAAAGTATCAAATATTTTATATTCTTGTTAAAATGATTACGTCAATGAAATTATCATACCAATATAAGTTATTATAAATATCTTACACTTCACTGATAATACATTTATAAATTAGGTTGATTTCCACGAATAATAATCATTTAAATATGTTCCCACCACTAATTATATATATCGACGATAAGGATAATCATAAATCAAATTGATTCCGGTACAAATATTCAAATAATTCAAAGCAGCTTAATTTAAATGATGCAATAAGATTCCAATGTCCGTCTGTTAATCTGGAGAACGCATTAGAAAAAACAGTTCGATATAACATGTCGTCTCAGCATAATATTAAAATTCAGTGATATTTGCATAATTTTCGCAAATTTATTACCTCATTATTCAGATTCTCTTCCGTTATATTTGATGCATATGCCCAATTAGCTATAGCCATTTTATTATTATACTCAGCTGTCTTTTGATTTATGGCCAGAAGAAAGTTGTAGGCTGCCAATTCTTCTTCTTCAATTTTGGGATCTTTGCTTTCTGCATAGCCCACAAGCAGTATGGCCAACACGATACGAAACAACATTTTCAATCTAGAAACAAATTCAAGATAACAGTATGTTTCTTTTGTTTTTTTCTTCTTTATTGTATATCTTGAAACCTGTAGGTAATGTTTCCAGTTCCAACAAAATAAATTATCAACTAAACAAGTACATAGGTACCTACCTACCAATAATCTGGGATTTATAAATTATAAAATTATTAATTAACAGCATATGAGTGACTCAATAGATCAAACACAGATAAATTAATCTGTTAATTGATCTTGATTAGAAAAATACATACAGACGTCTAGAAAAACATTTAAAATACAATGTTTTGCAAGGTGAAGGTCAGTCTGATACATTCATAAAGAATATTAAATGAAATGCTTCAAAACAACTACTCACCTCCAAATTTTGAGTAGGCGGAAATAAGATGCATGGGAAAAAACACAAATTGAAAATACTTATAATTTTTTGCGTTGAAAAATCTAATACCTACGTCAAAAACTACGATAATGTCAAATTGTGACAATGACCTGGAAGTGAATATCTCCACTGACCGTATCGGATATTATATAAAGATTTATAAATATTTATTGAATACTTACAATTATTAAAACATTTAAGTACACAATTTTTGTTGGAGCATTAATTCTCTCTTTGAATCTGAACTGTGGTGGAGTCTTTTCGCTGGTGGTCAGATTTGGAACAGAGAGCAACTGAAGAGAACAGCAAAATTACCGGTTACTATACCAATATAGCCAACGGCGCATTTTGGGGATCTTCCCCAAAGAGTAGGAGGATGGGGCATTGGCCTGCGAAGAAGTGTAATTTTACTGACTGAAGGAGTTTTTGCGCAAAATTCCGTACATTGCCATAATGTTGACAAAGGTAAATTCAAGGTTAAAGCTCTGAAAGACGCACCTTGGATAATTATTTTCTGAGGCAACGGTAATAGTTTTGATATAGTTGATTGTATGTATATTCTTATTTCAGGTAATGTGTAGTTAGTTATGATTATAATTCAGAATAATGAAAATCAGGCAACATGAATAACAATTGAAGATCATTTAGGCTTATTGTGTGAAAGTATCGGTCATCCAAGTTATGTAGGTACCTACCTACAATAGAAATGCATAAGGGTGGACAAACTAAGTACGAGGACATATTCATATTTCATAAATATTACTTATTGTTGCTCCAAAAATTGATTCCGAAATTTTTGGTCATATTCTTACCGAAATTAAAATTTTTATTATTTCATAATCATAATTATTTTTTTTCAATTGAATTTTTATCTGCTGCTGCCATCTATTTGGCAGTAGCAAAGTCAGACGACCAATTAGAAATTGTAAGGAACAGACTCCTATAAACTGTAATTTGCATATTGTAATAAGATTCAGATTCAAACACAACTTTTCAAGCAATTGCTTATTATCTATTGAACATTATATAATAATCAGACAATCTGTCAATGTCAATTTATCACCAATTTACTGAGATACTTATTTTGCATCTTCTAGTTTGCGGAAGCAATAGCATCGCTCGCAGATACAATGTCAGAGAACAGAGACGTATACGTCTTGCTGACAATGTTGTTTATTACAACCATATACCGAATAGCCAACACGAATTTGAAAAATTTATATTTTCAAATTTCTGTTGGTACACATCCTTTGTGAATCATTTGTGAACTTTTGTGACGCGTTTGTTTTTTTTCGTTACTCAATATTTAATGAGTTATTAGATAATAATTAACACCGATTAGCCAGCACGTCATTAAAAATAGACCTTAAATTCTTCATTTTCTACTCAGTTTATCAGAAATCGTTTGTGAAACACAAATATAATATATAACACTCTATTGTTTTACAAAAATCTAAATAGATTTCAAAATTTGTGGGTTCAGGCAACTAACTATACATCGCTGTTAAATCGTCAATAAATATAATTTGTGTATGGAACGGCAAAATACAAATAATTCTATTGGTGCTGGTACTTTGATGTTGGTGCCAAAAGTCTTATATCTCTGTTAGATATGTTCCTGGTGATGATCATATAATATTGCTACACTACACTAATGTCTGGATATTTATGAACTAATGCTTGTCTCTGTATTCACAGGCACAGATTATGTTCCTATCAACAGAGAAGAATGACGTTCGTGCTCATGAAAAATTTACTTTATGAATAAATAAATACAGTCACGACGTTCAACACACAAATAATTATATTTATTGACGTTTTAACAGTGATGTATTGTTAGTTGCCTAAGCTTACAAATTTAGAAATCAAGTTTGATTTTTCTAAAACAATAGAGAGTCTCAAACGATTTCCTTACTATATTTGTGTTCCACAAACGATTTCTGATAAATTTAGTGAAAAATAGAGAATATAGAGTCTATTTTAAAGACGTATTGGCCTATCGGTGTTAATTATTTAACAATCTAATAACTTATTAAATATTGAGTCACAAAAAAAAAACAAACGCGTTACAAACGATCTGCATCAACAGAAATTTAAAAATATTTTTTTTGCAAATTCCTGTTGGCTATTTGGTTCATGGTTTTAACACAAGCCCGTAAAATTACAGACTTCGCCAACACGGAGCAACATAGAAAATCATCATGGCTTCATGATGATAAACTTTTATCACTGAAAGTACTAGCAACTACTAATTTAATATATATCAGCGATAGCCAGATTTTCAGAAACATTGATGAATTGGAATCCTAGATGACACTAATGTGGTTACAGATTCATTCTGATAGCTTTTTTGCTTACATTCACCAATGCTTAGATTACGAGATATTCACTTAATCTCGCTCTGTAGGTAACAGCAATAACAACGCTTTATTTTGGTCGTCAGGTGTAACAGCATCCTAAGGATTGTAAGGGATCATCTATTATGTTTACATGGAAGTAGTTCTGATTGTTGCCGCTAGTGTTATCCCGTCACTACTGTCGCGTATATACACAAATGGTGGGAGTGCGAGGAAGTATCTGTCTAGTTATCTACACCTAACCTATTAATTTTTATTATGTTTTGTTATTAAATACGCATTCAAAGTCAACAAAGTTACTTTATTAATGAAGGGCCTTAGATAAAAGAGTGTTGGAATACAAGTGATGTGCTCAAATCCATAGTGCGGTGTGGCCTACCTACCTGTTGTTTTTTTTTCTCTTCAACGTAGTCAACATTTATTATTAATAACAATGTTTGTATGTTTACCTATGTAGAACTTTGAGTGCATTATTTACAATAATTGAATCATCAACATGAACTCGCGAGTGCATCTGCAACCGTTCTTGAATAACTCATTGGCAATACGACAAGAGATACAAAGATTTGAGAGTGTTCATCCAAGTATTTATGCAATCTACGATTTGATAGATTTAATACCTGACGGATTGATAGCACAAGGAATTAGAGATCATGTAGTATGCATTGAAGGTAAGCAATTTGGAATAAAGTAGCTGTTGCTCTTAATTATTATTCAGAAGTCCACTCTATGATTCATGAAACATATCCGGCTGTGTTCAATAAAGTTTATTGTCGCATTCCTTTACCTGGCCTACAAAAAGGGATGTGCTTTCACGCAGGTAGAAGGTGTGTGTGTGTGTATGTGGACTGCACTGAACGCATCTCGCATTCAGTTTCAATATTCATGTCACATACTAAAACATTTTGACTTTTGAAAACTGTGGATTATATACCTAGTTATTCAATGAATAAATACTCTTTTGACTTTTTCAAATGCTTTTATTCAAACTTGGAAATTCCTATTTCATTCTCTCGTATCATTTTTGTTCGAAATTTACAATAACATTTCATTTATCTCTAATGTGCTATATTTGACCTCGTTTTTTTTGTACGAAGAGCTAAAATTATCCATTGGAATGTAAGCAATACTCTCACTATTGAATATACATAATCAATTTTGAAATTATCTAAATCTAAACATTCCCAGCATCTGCACTTATACAGTGAAGATATGGCAGTTATATCACTCAAGTAACATCTTTGTTTATTCAAAATGTTAGTGGTATAAACTCTTAACCCTTGAAATGTTCTCTTCTTGTTTTATAAAATATGATGAGGAATCTGTTATAACCTACTTAAAAACATATTTTCTTTTTCATATTGAACAAAATTCATATTTCCTGTTTCCTGTTGGAATTTTATTTCAGAAATATTCGTTATTATATACGTATTTCAAATCGAGCTATAAAAGAGCTCAGTTCCAAAGCCTTGGTAATTTGGTAATAAAATCTTATTTTAACACAATTTTTTTCCGAACCATGATTTATTTTATCATGCTATTGAGTAAAAAATTATGGGGCGAAATTGTCATATTCGCTCTTGTACCAGTCTGGTTGTCATTACTCGCCCATGGCTCTTAGCTAACACTTGTTCGTCAGTTAATTTGATATGTATTTAACGAGGTATTTAATCTAGGCTCATTTTATATTACGATTCTCAGATGTTCGCCCCTTTACCTATTACCTCCTATTTTTATTATACCTTATGTTCATTCAAATCAGTTTTATTAAAAATTAAAAAATGCTTATTCTTGCCTACATAGCAATTGTCACACTAGAGATTGAATAATTTGCGAAATTTTTTTCGAGGTGCAATTTTCTTAGAAATATTCGCAACTGAGAAAAAAATACGGAGAATAATTCAAGCTCGCAGGAGATTCGGTACGAAAATTTTATAGGTACCTAAAAAACAGTAAATACAAATTTAGACAGTTTATAAATAAATACTTGTCAAAAATAATCTACGCTTGTTATTCTGGCATCTGCACGTGACAGCTGTCAACCCAGTGAAATTATCACTTATTAAGGTTGTCGTCATAGCAACCTGTCAAAATCAAAGCATCTGATTGGCTTAAACAACAGGTATAAAATTTTCCCAGTAATTTTATTTCTTGAATACACACAACAAATGTCACTTATTTATTGTGGAAAATCAAACATTAATTTGTTTACATTCAAGATAAAATGTACATGGATTTTTTATCATGGACCAGCCAACTTCAACGAACTAGTACAACTGTAAACAAGCATATACTTGAAAATTCATCAATAGTTTGAACATCCTTCTGATAGTTTTAAACCGAGTTTCAAACTCAGGTGTCTGCAATAGTTTGAGATGTGGTCAAAGTAAATTTGCTGTCTGTAATTGGATAAAACAAAAAGCGAAGGGACTCCAGAAGGAACCGCACCAATAATTATCTTAAGCAAAGCTGGATATAGGATATCGATATATTTCGCTTAAGTTTCACTACTATTCAATTATTTTAACAATCCTCTATCCAATATTCAAATTTTATTAAAATTCACCATACAGAAATTGAAACATTACGTATTCATTCATTCAAGTTTTCACTTTTTTTGACCGACGAACCTGAACGGAGGAGGTATACAATTCGACTGTCTACTTCTTCGCTCCAAAAACCGGCCCCGAAGGAGGTGGAGGGGACAATTTCTCCCGAAAATCGAAAATCTGAGACGGTAGCATTAAAGATAAGACAGTATCCGGAATCATTTAAAAATTTGAATTTTTTTTTACAAAAGTGTTTTTGAGTACAAGCGAAGAATATACGTGGGTAATAGGATAAGTGCTATATTCTTCGGTATTAGTGAACGTTCAACGAATTTTTTACAAAAAATTGGAACGACTTTATTTGTTGGTGCTGGTACTTGTGAAGTTGGTGCCAACAGTTCCAATTTTTTTAAAAAAATAGGTATTTATTAATAATAATTTTTTTCTACACATTTATTTTGTCCTTGCCTTAGCCCTGCGATAAATTTCAATGAGAAACTAGAGAAATAGATTCTAAGAAATATACATTTGGATATTGAAAGCATTTCATCGGCTGATTCTAATAAATATCAGTAGGTATTTGAATTTGAGTTACACCACAAAGTTTGTACCATCAACTATGATGATTGAAAATAGGCAAACAAGAACAAAGTTGAAGCATGGAAATCGACAAGGATAACAATAAACGAATATAATATTAGTTTTGAATTCTAAATAATAACAAATACAAACAAAGTATACATGGGTAATGGTAAACGTGAACGTTCAACGATTTTCGTGACTAATGTAACACTCAAAAGTGTGAAATAAATATTTTTTACAAAAAATTGGACCGACGCTATTAGTTGGTGCACTGAAAAATACAAAATAATATTAATTCTATTGGTGGTCGTACTTGTGATGTTAGTGCCAAAAGTTTTCAATCAAACTGCAACCACCCAACCAGTCTTTTTTGCGGGTTCTGTACCAAATTGGTAATTAATTTAGCTTAAATGAAATTAAAGTTTCGTTTTTGCAATAGGTACCTACATGGTTCAACAAAGAATAATAATAGCTATAGCTTCCTTTATTTCAAACTTCCTGTTGAAGTTGAGTGTCATTTGAATATGCTCACTATATTATTGTATATACGAGTAGAGGTATAGAGGGTGGCTCATCGAAAACAATCCAGCGAGGTTTGCGGCTTTTTATGTGAAAAAAAATCCTCGGACCCGTAGGCTTTTGTTTTCAGGGGACATATTTACACATGAATTCCAACATTGTAACCTCAACCCTTTGGCGGGGGCGGCTTGCACCCTTATTTTTTCAAATGGGAAGAGGTATGGTGTGATACGTCGTTTTTTTGAATTTGTGATGCAGGTTGCCGAGAAATATTAATTTAATTGTATTGATTAGTACATTTACGTGTTATCGTATTAAATGTTGAAAATGGCCGCTGATCACCTCCATTCAGTAGTACAGCAACTGTTCCCGGAGATTGTGAAGAATAACGGGAGTTACTTGTTGTTCATTAGTGATGCGGTTCTGTAAATCTTCTAAGGATTTAGGCTCGGTGGTATAAATTTTCGATTTCAAATGTCCCCACATAAATAAATCAAGGGGAGATAAATCGGGCGATCTCACAGACCATTCGATAGCACCCCCCCTGCCACTCTATTTACAAGGAACAGTATCATCCAGAAACTGCTGTACACGTAATGCATAATGGATAGGAGCCCAATTTTGCGGAAATATCGGATTGATTTCATGGTAACGTTGGTCGTTTTCCATAATTTAGATCAGCGTTCTATTGACAGCATCCTCCTAAGTATCTTCGTATCTCCATTTAAATTTCTCGATAAAAAAATGGCCCAGTTATGCGATAACCAAAAATACCAGTCCACAAGTTTAATTTTTCAGGATGTTGAATATGGACCTCATGGTTCATCTTTGGATGTGTCAGATCAGACTACAATAATTATGTCTATTGACAGTGCCATTGAGAAAAAATGAACATTTCTCTGAAAAGCAAAGATTAAATAGGTAGTTGGGATTATTTCTAATTTGTTCGGTCATTACTTCTCAAAATTGTAAACAACAATCATTATCATCTTTATTCAATTCTTGAATAAATTGAATTTTATTCTCTTTTAGAATTCTCCGTACAGTGGTACGCTTATCTCCCGTCATATCAGAAAGTTTTCTGGTACTTAATATGGGGCTCATACTAATTTGACCTAGAATAGATACTTGTACCGTCTCATTTCTCACTGGATTTTCAATATTCCGTTTGTTATTTGGAACTGAACCAGTTTGACGAAATTTCGCTATTTTTAGGATGTAAACATGATGTACGTACGTGTCTCTGAGTCTTGCACATTGATTGTTTGAAAAATACAATTCAATAATTTTTACTCTTTTCGCAATAGTATGAACCATTTTTTATCGAATAGCACAGAAATAACGAAGTATCCATCCACATCAACTACTTTACTGTAAATAAAGTTGAATTGACCACTGATATTTGTTTGTTTAATAATATATTTTTACTCACAATCCTATTTGTAAATACGAGGACCGGTGATATGTTTCACATTTCAATGCTCGGTGACGCCTAGCTCAAATTAAAAAAAAAACGAAGTGCCACTTGAAAGAAAATGTAATGCCCTTTCAAACCGTGTATCACAACATACCCCTTCATTTACAAAAAATAGGGTACAAGCCGCCCCCGCTAAGGGGTTGACGTTACAATGTTGGAACTCATGTGTAAATATACCCCCTTAAAAACAGAAGTAAATGGGTCTGCGATTATTTTTTATTTCTTACATACAAACCAGTAAACCTTGCCGGACTGTTTTCGATGGGCCACTCTGTACCTATATGTCATAGTGCCAAACAACTGCTCTTGAGGTATAAATTATTATGTTTTTTTTAAATCAACATATTATATTGTAGAAACCACAAACCACCTCCTACTAGTATTAGAAGAATGTTTAAAAACCATTTTTTATTCCAGAAGCGATCTGATGTATAATTATATTTTTATTATGCTAAAAAATAGAGTAAGTAGGTTTTATTCAAATTCAATCGTTCCGGAAATTCTACTGCTTATGAATATTCATATATTTTACAGAGTGTCCTAAATTTGAGCTAGATGTATGGGTAATGAATGAAATTTTGGGCTCCAGAGTGGGTTGAATAGAGGAAAATTTTTAGAATTTAGTCAAAAGAAAATTACGGTATATGTACATATTTATTTAAAATAATTACATTACAAAGAAATAAAATAAATAAATATATTCTACATTTTTTTCCAAATTATGCCCTGTTACTTTCATATTTCTTGTAGCAGCCATTAGTTTACTTTTAACAAGAAATATTTGTTTTCGTAGGGTTATGTACCTAAAATTTAAAAATAACCCTCATAGTATCGTATGTGTCCATCCCATTTCTCCTCAACCATAACTTTGAAGATAGAAAAATAAAAAAAAAATAGAAAAAAACTTGGGGTGGTAGAGTTTGCAGGGATAATTAACTTATTCAGGTTAACAGAATCGAAAATTATTTAAAATATGTCACCTTATCAAAAAAGGACATACATGATGATTTTGAAGATAGAAAAACGAAAGAAAATCGTCTGACCATTTTTTGACCATCTTTGACCACGATTCAGACTTTTTTACGAATACAAAAAAATGACAATATATTATATATATGTATATATATATATATATATATATATATATATATATATATATATATATATATATATATATATATATATATATATATATATATATTGGTGCATGCATGATGACGTATCGGTACACAACTATATCGACTCATCTGTATTTACAGAATAATTACAAATGTACCAACACCAATTAATATTAATTCGTATTTTTCTGTATAAACAGAAAATATATTGAATAAAAAATATATACAAGGTGGCCCATTAATAAAGGACGCTGGCTATATCTCTGGATTCGTTAATCGGACGATCATAAAAAAAAATACGAGATAAATCGGCCAAAAAAAGAGCTGGGAATTATTTATAAGTTCATAAGTCTACCGCTAGAGGGCGTAACTCACACTGCGAAATAGAAAACACTGTTTTAATCAAAATTATCCCAAGTTAACCTAATGAAATTTTTTTTTTGTAACCTACTGAAAATAAGACAGCTATTTCGTAATCAAGTTTTTTCTCTATCTTGTAATTTAATAGGTGGGGGAACAGGCATATGTTGGTTTGAAAAAAACTAAATAACTTTTTTCTTGGTATCACATATTTTGACTAACTTTATTTCATTTTAAAATTTTAAAACACTTTAATGGAAGCTTCTACTTGAAAAATAACATTTTGAGTTCAGTTATTTTCCGAGTCGGTCAATGGCGCTTTATGACAAAGTCGCAAATTTAGATGATTTTCTAGAAAATTTCAAATGGAATGGTATTTTTATTTTTCATTATAAAGAAAGAGCGTCAAAAAATACAGTTACTGGTGAAAACCGCAACTCGATATGATTATTCCTTCTAGACTTATTTAAACCTTCATTTTTACGTAACAAAATTAGAGAACACTTTGAGTATCAGTAATTTTTATTAAAGTTATCTCTATTTTATATAACCTACTTTAACAATAACAAAAAAGATAGTACCTATGTTGCTCTAGATGGGGTAATTTAAGTATGAAATGAGACTTGAAGTTTTAGAGTGCAAAAAGTATTGCAATCGTCTCAAATGTAGGCGATTACAATACTTTTTTCACTAGGCTACTTAGAGTAGCGGTAGCAAAGTAAAAATACAATAATTGTTTTTTATTGTAAAGTTCTTTTGACAAGATTGTTTTAGAAATCTACAATTATTTGAATCCATGAAATTTGCTGCTTATAAAATGAAAATGAATGAATGAAAATAAAAATTTTTCACTCTTCTATAATTTCGTCAAAAAAAAATGAAATAATGTGAATAAAATATCAAGCTTTCCCATTCAAGCTCAAGTTTCGACCAAAATACCAAAACATCAAGCTCAGATATAGAAACACACTTTATGCTTTTTCGTGTTGGTTATACTTTATTTTTTCTTGCTCTTTGATATCATCCTGCTCCTGATGTAATTTTATGCTCTGTTTGATCCCGTAACCGACATCTTCAAGTGGTTTCCTTGTTTGTATACATACCTATGTAATATGTGTACCATAAGGTGATTTGCTCGATTTCACTGACGTATTCAAATACGAATTATACTTGCGAATAATATATAACAAGCTCTCAAAAGAGGAGATGTTGAATAACATACAGGTATATAAATAAAAACCGGCTTTTTGTTTATCTTCATTCTAAATTGAATGAATGCCATCTATCACGAGGAGGTATACAAAATAAAAATCGATTGTATTTTTTCTATACATCCGATAACTCAACGGAACTCTTATTATAAGCTCACTTTGTTGCCTGTCTGTTCGTATGTCACAGCCTATTTCTGCGAAACTATTGAGAATTTGAGAATACGAGAAAATATTTTTTACAAAAAATTGGACCGACTTTATTAGTTGAAATACTAAATAAACTTCTATTGGTGTTGGTCGAGGTGCTGGTACTTGTGAAGTTGGTGCCAAGAGTCTTCTATTTCACTACAAGTGCACAACTTCAAAGTTACCAGTATCAACCAATAGAATTCATATTATTTTGTTTTTTTCAGTGCACCCACTGATAAAGTAGGTCCAATTTTTTGTAAAAAATATTTATTAAAAATTTATTTATTTATTTATTTATTTTTATTTATTTATTCTATCCAGATAATAATTACAAGAGAGCAAATGTAATTCCTACAGAGGTAACAATATTACCTGTTCGTAGGCCTGGAAATACTTACTTACTAAAATGTATTAAAAAAAATACTTAAACCTAAGGCCTATACCTACTATTCACATAGTTAAAGTACATTTATTTAATTTATAATTAATTAGTTAAAGTGAAAAGACAGAAAATGAATAAAATATTGTTTTATTTCCACTATATTCATTCACTGTTTTTCAAGTTGTATTATTATCTTTTATCCATTTTTTCAATTTATGTTTAACAGTGATCATTTTGCTAGTTAAATTCTTTAGAGAATTCGGCAACTGATTATATATTTTAATTGCAATTATATAGCTACTTTATCACATATTGTGAAAAAATGCATTATATATCATCATTAGAGTTTTTGTAGACATTGTTTTTGCTATTTTATAGAAAATATATACAAGATATTTAGTTTTTTTATTATGTAGTTTATATGTTTATCCCATTTCATGTTAAAGTCAAAGATTTCTCCAAGGTATTTACAACTTTCTACTCTTTTTAAAGGCCTTTCGTTAATTTTAATTTTTATTTGAATATCCTTAGGCACACTATCACAATAGTTTCCAAAAGTCATATATACCGTTTTATCTACGTTGAGTGATAGCTTGCTTAGTTCAAGCCCAATGGCAATTTATTGCAGATAACTATTCATGTTTGTTATTGCTTCATTCCAAGTTTTCCCTGTTGATATCAAAGCTGTATCATCAGCGTAAGATAATATTGTATCATTTGGCATACCATTTAAAATTTCATTGACAAATTAAAAAAACAATAGTGGACCCAGAATGGTTCCTTGTGGAACACCAATGTTTATATTTTTATAATCACTGCAAGTTCCATTAGCTTTTACCCTCTGCTGTCTGTTAGTAAAATAACTTTCTATTAATTAACAGGCTAACGCTCTGATGCCGTAGCGATGCATTTTTTCGAGCATAATTTTGTGATCGACCGTATCAAAGGCCTTCGCTAGGTCCAGGAACGTTACAATAATTGGTTCACTTTTATCTAGACTGATAGATTTTGTTAGTAATACACTGTAACGCATCTTTTGTGCCTATGTTTTTGATAAAGCCAAACTGATATTTATTTATAATATGATTCTTATTAATGAATTTATACAGTCTGTTATAAATATTTTTCTCTTACTTCCCAACTTTTTTTAAAAAAAATCAGATAGTGAAAATCAAGAAAGAACTTTTGTTAATCGTCAAGTTTTCCTCGAAGCTTTTGGAAGGGGTCAAACAGATAAGTTTTCAGAAATCGCAAAGTTCAAAAACATAATAAACTTGATGATTTCCAGCAAAGACCATTGGAATATAAAAAAATTGAACACTTGGAAATTATTGTTTTTTGAATGATTTGGATTTTGTACATATTACCAAACAAAACCTGCTTTGTTTACTAATCCAGTTTGTGAAATAATAAATACATACATTTTCTTTGATTCACGTTATATTACAACAAGATCATAATATTACTTAGGACATTTTTTGTGAGAGACTTGAAAATTTGTTTATGGTATACCGGTTCAATGTTAACAATAAGCTACCCATCAATCTAAGAGCCAACAATTATCTGTTTTTGTGTCTTGTTACTATTGACAATTCCATAGACAGTCTTATATATGGTCAATATTCAATCAAGATTGGCATAAACTGTCCAATATTGTTTCCATGTCTGACGACGGACACACGAATCGTACATAAAGTCATTCAATTTCCAAATCAGTCGAAGAATTTGCACTGATGTAATAATATTAGATATTATCTCCAAAACGATATTGAGCACTTTGGTCGCGACATCGAGTGCTCGAAAATTGAACTTTTATTTGATAGAGAAATCGAATGAGTAAATAAACTCCTAGAACGACTTCGTTTCTCATGTTCTGAAATATCAGAACTGCAAACAAATACGGTATCCAATAATAGAGGGCTCATCTCTATCTGTTTCATAATGTTTGCTTTAAAATGTGTCTACATAAGAGATAGATTTTTAAATAATTGACTCACATTGTCTATTTTTGAAGAATTATGAAAAACTTGTCGAAATTTAGCACTTTTCGTAAACATCTCATTTTCAAAATAAATAGTAACACTCATTAAGACTCTTACTTTTCTTCAGGCGCCATTGCATTTAAAAACGGCTATTAAGTAGGTTCAAGAATCTATTTTGGGTTTATACGTAATATATTTAGGTACTAAAATTAATTTATTGAACTCACGGAATTGATGAGTGTATTCGGGCTTTGATTTTTTATTGCGTATTACAAACTTTGATAAAAGAAAGTCACTGAACGTAACTTAAAATTTGTGTTTTTGAGATTTCTTTTTATCTGGTGTATCACAAGACACTCCAAAATTTCTTGTCTAATATTAACCCATACTTTATGACAATCTATTAGTATACAAACTATTTTTAAAAAAGATACCCTCCAAAAATCATGTTTTAGTTTAAAATATTTATCACAGATTTCTACGTCTACTAAATTTACAACTTTCGAATCTAAAGGTTTTATTTATTGTGTTTATTGACGTAATATATTTTTTTCGACCAACTGCAAAGCATAACAACTTCTTAACATATTTATAGTGACTTTGCTTTATATACAATGTAGGTCAAAGGTCCATAACTCATTTTCTTCTAGAACAGGCTTGGACTTGACTTGAATCGTCTTCTAATCAGCCCCTTCTTTAGAATGACATAACACAATCCAGCAACAAATGAATAGTATATACCAGTAATTAGAATTATTATTGTCGTCGTTATAATATGCTTACCACCAATATAAGTAAGTATAACAACCAACCGGCGGCGGCGGCGGCCATTTATGAAGAGTCCCAAAAACCAGCTTCCACGTAACAAACAATGCAATTTTGATATATTTATGAGACAAGCCGAAGCATTGTGAAAATATATTCTCCAATCTACCATGGATGACCGCATAGACTTTTGTGTGGACAGAGTCGTCCTGATTTATGGCTTTATACGGACAATTGTAGAAACGTCTGTGTTTCACCCGGTGATAATTACCCCAGAACATGTTTTTATCATGCTAATGTTGATGTGGTACTCAACGTGCGCCTCTGGCCTTAAGAACTAAACTGAACAAGCGTCCGTTCATCCATCCGTGCGTTCGTCGCGGTTCATTTTGTTAGGATTCTGAATATGTAATTTCATGGTGGTGACCCAGAAATCTTTCATACATACATATGTTGTGTCATAAATTGTTTAGCAATTACATACCCTGGAATTGCGGATTCCGTTTTTTTTCTTCTTTCCTTTTGCAAACTTTTGCAGCTGTCCTGAATACGGAGTTGGGATAAATACCCTCTTCGGTATTGTAGTAGTGTCTGTGTTCCGTACACGCTCCTCTGATCTTCTTTCAATACTCATAATATGCAATCTCGTATGAATCACTTTTAACTGACTGTGGGATGGAAGTTCAAAAAAAAAATCCTTGAGGTCAAACTGCAGTAGCAACTGAAACTATCGATATAGACATGCTTTAAAAATATTGTCTTTATTTGAATATATTATACTAACTGAATCGTCAGATGTTGTTTTGTTCAAATTTTATTGAATTTGATTGTGATCGTTTTTTGAAATTGTGAAAAGCTATCAGAAATATGTATAAGGAAAGTAAAAATATTTTTAACAAAAAAATAGGGACGACATTATTAGTTGTAAAATTAAAAATAATGTTAATTCTAGTGTTGCTAGTAATTTTGAAATTGATTATAAGTAAATAGAAGACTTTTAGCTAGATGTTGTTTTGTTCAAATTTTATTGAATTTGATTGTGATCGTTTTTTGAAATTGTGAAAAGCTATCAGAAATATGTATAAGGAAAGTAAAAATATTTTTAACAAAAAAATAGGGACGACATTATTAGTTGTAAAATTAAAAATAATGTTAATTCTAGTGTTGCTAGTAATTTTGAAATTGATTATAAGTAAATAGAAGACTTTTAGCTAGATGTTGTTTTGTTCAAATTTTATTGAATTTGATTGTGATCGTTTTTTGAAATTGTGAAAAGCTATCAGAAATATGTATAAGGAAAGTAAAAATATTTTTAACAAAAAAATAGGGACGACATTATTAGTTGTAAAATTAAAAATAATGTTAATTCTAGTGTTGCTAGTAATTTTGAAATTGATTATAAGTAAATAGAAGACTTTTAGCTACATCTTTAAAAGTACCAGCACCAGTAAGATTGATATCATTTTGAACTAATAAATGATCCTATTGTTATGTTAATTATATTTATTTCTCATTTTTTATGTATTCACAGTCACGAAAATCTTTAAAAGTTCACTTATAGTGAAAAATCTAACTAACGGAAACTACAACTATTGCTGTAACTCGGAAACCGTACCTATTTTTTTGACCGACGAACCCCGAACGGAGGGGGTATACAGTTCGACTGCCTGCTTTTTTTTTGGTTCGTGCGCGCGTTTTAGGTATATACCTAGTAGACGAGCTCCGATTTTGATGATTTTTGATTCATTCGAAAGAGGAGGCTGGAGATGATCCCATATTCATAAAATTGCAAAGCCGAAATCTCTTTCCCTCCGAAAACCGCCCCTGAAGGGGCGGAGGGGGTAAATTTTCTCGACAATCTAAAATCTGAGGTGGTATAATTAAAGATAGGACAATATCCGAAAACGTTTAAATTTAACATTTTACGTTACAATTTTCGAGAGAGGCATGTTCAATTCTCAAATATATGTATTTTTGCTAAGTGGGAGGGGCGATTTCTTTCGAAAATTAAAAATCTGTGGGTACTACATGAAAGACGTAATTATTTGTAGCAACATCTAAAATACTTAAGCGTATTTCCGCAGCGATGTTCTGAGATCTCAATAATAACAACTACAAGCAAAGACAAAGTCGTTCCTATCGTCGGTTATGCTCAAGACTGTATGCAAAATTATGATTTTTTAGCTTTTAGTTAGTCCAACTTCCCTTTGTAATTACTTCATATTTTTTCCTTGAATACTGTTCCAGGGCCATAACGAACAAAACAAAAAAGAATTGTACATATCCTTCGTTCGAATCGTGAATTATGGGTGTTGACTTACAAAAACCCCATAGAAAAAAAGTTTTTGTTGAATTTTTGTTAGCCGTTCTAAAATGGTGCAGATATTCTTTAAATATCGAACATTCTATAGACTTCATTCTAACAGCCAGTTTCCAAAATAAGACGTATTGAACTTGAAATTCGAGATCATGTTTTGACTTTTATAACCATAATACCGTTAATTGTAACTAACAGTTGCATAAGTCTGATTGATACTGACGAAAATCAAAAAAAAGCTCGCCCCAATGGTTTTTCCAGCTCTATATATTTAGTTCCACCTCATAAAAATGGGGAGGTATATGATTTAGTTCGTCATGATACAATGCGGAATCATCGGATTTACAAATATATTTTTTTCCTCTTCTTTGGCTACGCATGTTCTGTGTGGCTAATTAAAGGAAGAGAATAGCTTCGCCTATTCCTGTAGCCAATTTTTTATATTTGCCTGGCATTCGTTTCCCAGTTGAAATGTCAATTGTCAACCTTAGATTATATGTAACACAAACCGGGCATTTATAAAAAAGCAGGAAAAGCTTGTGTCCATGCCAAACCCTTTCAGTTATTTTCTTCGGCCTTTGTAAACAAAAAGCATATTTTATTAACAAATAAAAGCAAATATCCATGTCCATGTTTTTTTCTTCTTCGAATTGTTTATTAGAAGTTGAAATTGATATAGAGACTTACTGTTTTATAATCTATACTAGTAATATCAAAATAACAGGTTTTGACTAATTGCATATGGATATTTATTATGTATGACTAGTATCAAAAAAACAGTTGCTATATTTTTTGTCTGTCTGTTTGTTCCGGCTAATCTCCGTAACAGCTAAACCGATTCCGACGGGATTTTCACTGGCAGGTAGCTAATGTTATAAGGAATAACGTAGGCGATTTTTATTTTAGAAGAAAATCTATACAAATAAACAAAATCGAAGTGAATGTTTGTAATTTCAAAATAACAGGTTTTAACTAATTGCATATGTGTCACTAATAACAAAAAAGCAATTTCCATATTTTTGTCTGTCTGTTTGGTACTGCGAATCTCCGTAACGGCTAAACCGATTCTGACAGGAGTTCCACTGGCATGTAGCGCGGACAAAGCCTCAAGTAACGGCTAGTATTTTATAAAGCTAAATTTCGCAACAAGATTTCTCAAAAGTTCTACTTGATTGTCTGAAAGTAAATAGTAGAGACAAAACCTTAAACTTGAATAATTCAATCAAACATTTTTACAAAAATACAAAAAATTAGACCGACTTTATTAGTTGGTGCTGGTAATTTTGAAGTTGTGTATTTGTCGTTAAACAGAAGAGTCTTGGCACCAAGCGAATTGTATACCTCCTCCGTTTGGGTCAAAAACTAGCACCGACTCTATTACTTAGAAGACAGAGTTCAAAACATCGCGGAAATACTTTAGACTTTACCATTGCTGTAACTCGGAAACTTTTGATTAAAAAAAATGCCAATTTAAAAATTGCCGGATATGATCTCATCTCTGTATTAAATAGCAGTTTTCATTGCCAAATCAACATGATATATCTGGGTCATGTAATTTTCCGTTTTTTTAGCAGTAAGCATAAGCATTCTGGCTTAAAACTTACTTATTACATTACTCACTATAAAATCATCTATTGATCCGGCGTAGGTATTATCCGGACTAGTAGTCATTGTCTACTTATATAAAAAAAACTCATTTCAAGTGTGTATTTACTGTAATCTACTCGTAACTACAAGGTATACGATATCTATGTAACTTTACATAGGAGGAAGTACAATGACTCCCAATGACTCAACTTTCTGTATTTAAATAGGGCACCCTGTATATTTCTGCAGATTTAGATCGATCTTGTTCTTTCGAATCCGTGCATAGTGGTTTAGTGTAAATAATCTTAAGAAAAAATAATTATCATTATTATTTCAATTCGATATTTTTCAGTTAAATGCACCATTTTTATTCGTTTAGTTAATTACGTACAATTTAGACAATCTGTCAACAAAATCCTACTAGATAGTACACGGTTATTGTTATATTTGTTTTAGTTATTGTAAAGCTTCATAATTTTTCATTAAAAAAATATTTACACAAAAACCAGTATTGGTAAGTATACGGATTCAATTGATTCAAAACAACAAGATGTATCGAAATCTCAAAAAATATACAGGGTATCCTATTGAAATGTGAAACATTTAAGTGATTTAAGCTTAAACCGGAGGTACACTAATAATACAAAAAACCGCTTCAGATGCATTGTGCGACATGTCACTTGCCTGCAAAATGTCATAGATACCGTTCTTCCTGTAAAGATATTTACTTGTTTTCATACTTTATCCTAACCCTATATAGAGGGTGTTTCATAATAAATGCGCATGACTTGAGGATGTGATAGAAAACATTTTTTGTTAAGTCATATTTGGTGAAGTTTTTGAAGGAGTAGAGGGTGTTTTTCTCCCCAATTTCTACGCCAATGGAAAAGTACTGTTTTGAGTCGCCCATTTGAACCGTCAATGTTTTCTACACAAAAGAGGTATACTGTTGGTCGTGAGCTCTAAAGTCGACCGTTTTCGAGAAAAAATCATGTAGCTTTTTTAACGTTTACATAAATTTTGTTTAATTAGTAAATAAAAAATTGTATTTCAAAAAATTTACCGTGGTTATTCAACATAAAAGTTGATTTTTCTCGAAAACGGTCGACTTCAGAGCTCAAGACCAACAGTACCTTTTTTGTGTAGAAAACATCGGCGGTTCAAATGGGCGTCTCAAACCGTAATTTTTCCATTGGCGTAGCAATTGGGGAGAAAAACACCCACTACTCTTTCAAAATCTTCACCAATTATGACTTTAAAAAAATTTGACTCAAAACTTAGCTTATTATGAGTGGAAAATACTTAGAGAATCTGTTTTCTGTACGATAAGCGGTTCCGGAGATATTCACAAAAACGGTTTTTTGCCATTTTCAACACCTTATATTTCGAAAATGGTGCATTTTAGAGGGTAAGTTAATATAAAAATTTTTTCATGTTTTTGTACGAGCTGTCACATCCTCAAGTCCTGCGCATATATTATGAAACGCCCTGTATAAAAATATAAGTTGATATATTTATGCTCATTATTCTCCCACAATGTTTGACCGATTACCATGAAAATCGGGACATGTGCATAAACGTTGCCATAGGTCGCCACGAGAGGGCGTTGCGGTATACCAACTTCTACACTTTTTAATCGATCGCCATAAAAATTGGTATACCTACCTACATACATACTTAGATGTTTGAGCATTAATAATATTTTATCCATTTTTTTTTCGCCGATAGATGGCACTACAGAACATAACTTCTACACCGTTTCACCGATAATCATGGATATTGATATGCTTAAGTGTCAAGCATTGATAATATTTGAACAATATCGACTTTGTTGTAAGGCGCAGGTAGATGGCGCTTCATCTCATACACCGTTCAAATAATCGCGATGAGAATTAGTATTGGTCCGTAGTAGGTGTTGCAGTCAGGACCACGTTTGCCGGGTTCCACTTGTAGCTATATTAGTTAGGTTATCAGTGGTAAAGTCTGAAATATGTGTGTTTCCGCTATGTGATAGGGGTAATTTTTTCTAAAATTGAAAATATGAGATGGCCAATTTAAATAAGAGATTATATGTAAGAACATTTAAATTGGACATTTTTCAACAAAATGTTCGGTTTCCGAGTTACAGCAGTTGTAAAGTCTGAAATATGTGTATTTCCGCGATGTTTTGAAATCTCTGAATAAGTATAAGCAACGTGTTATCTTCTTTGGTGAACGTTCAACGATTTTGATGACTAATGATACACTCAAAGAGTGTGAAATAACTTAAAAAAATAGAACCGAATTTATTAGTTGGTGACTGAAAAATATAAAATGAAATAGAATAAAACTGCACAACTTCCAAATGACCAGTACCAGTAGAATTAATGATATCTTGTATTTTTCAGTGCACCACCTAATAAAGTCGTTTGTAAAAAATGTTAATGTTCTCTTCTTGAGCAGCCGGCTTCGAATGTTTTTTTTTTGATCGGTCGACATATGTCGAGCCGGAAATTATAATGTTTGTGATTATGTGATTTGGCATGAATTCATAATATACCTCTATATAATTCATACTAATAAAAGATGAATGGTAGATTATTATTGGAATTGAAACCCGAAAATATTATCCAGCTAGAATATTGTAACCACCTTCAGCAAATCCTCTTATTACTAATACGATTCTGTAATCATACAAGCGAGATGAAATATTCACCGTTAAAAAAGTAGTATGATAAGCTTGAGCCTTTTATTTATCCTTGTTATTGTTATCGAGACGATGTGCAAAATGACCAGAAGTAATTCACAAAAGCCCACTTGAACGGCTTACATTCACGCAACTCTCAAATCCTGAATAAATATTTTCATTCTATAAAACTAATCACTTTTTCATGACCTCCATCATACATACATACACACACAAGCATGTTCCGTCACGCATCCATCAACCCCCAATTTAACTTGAGGGTCCATATAGGGCTAAACACATAAATATATTCAGAGAACGAGGAACACGAATTGTAAATGAGCACACACAGGTATCGACGACGAACGAGACACGGGGAAAAAATCCCAAATATCGTAGTATGATGCACCCCTCTTTAGAGTATAAGTATGGAGAAAGGGAAAAAAATACTTGGCTGTGTGTTATTTTTTTTTTCGGGGAGAAGTGGAGAAAGGGAACCGGTGTGGGAACGCTGCTTGTCTTTTGGATAAGCAGAAGGTTGAAGGTTCTAGGTCAGGTATACCATATCCACATATGTATTATATATATAAATGAATACATGTGCTTATATCGAGTCAAAAAAGGAGCAAAGGTATATACTTATATATATATCTATGAAGTAAACAATAAGTAAATCAACAATACACATTTGTAACGATTACGTTACAAAACTTGTATAACTGGTCCAGCTGGCTATGCTTCGAATAAGAATGCACCTTGTGCTTCCTTTAGAACTTTTTGAGTTTAGTGGAACGGTGTATAACTGAAATTACTTTTAAATCAGAACCTACATATTTTTTTCAATCAATATGCTTTGCAAAATATAGTAGAAAATTTGAAGTTTTTCAAAAAACTCATCTCTAGATTGTCTTGGCAGAAAAAAATACATTTGAAGTAGGTACTATAATACTATAATATCTATTATTGAATGTTAATATTTGAAAGATATTAAATGCGATACCTAGAACATATACATAAAAGAAAATGCGATCACATTTGAATTGCGACAATGTTGAATTTTATAGCACCCCTTTTCACGATATAATAAATCTTCAGTATATGGTTCACAGGAAAATATAAGCACACATCCTATGTACGGAAGTTTTCCATTCGCACTTGACTATTTTTTTATGTCATATACCCTGGAACCACAATACTCTGCAATAAGATGTGAGTGGGAAACGACCCATAAAAGCCTGTGTATTTAACCCTCCCCCGCACCAACCCGTGTTTTGCTCCATGTCTCGCTGCACACTGCAACAGAAATCGGTGGAAATACCTTTCGAGTGTAGCTTTACCGTTAGAGGGTGTAATTCTCAAGGAGAAATTGAAAAACCAATTTTCTCTACAATATGCCTAATGTTAGTGGGTCATAAGTTAAGTCATAAGTAAACTAAAATAGGTTTTAAGGTAATAAATTCCTACAACTTGGTTTTGACACAACCGTGGTTCTATGAGCGGTGTTGTGTTTTAGTCCTCAGATAGGGTGCTAACCTGGTCTGGGGACGCCCTTCTCCTTTATCAGGGCAACAAGGCTTTGAAACCGGAAGATCATCTAACGAAGTATTTGTCATAAGACAAATTACGGAGAAAGCACTGGAATGTGATCGACCAGCATTATTTGCTTAATTGACTTGAAATCCTTCCAAAGAGTCAAAGGACCTAGCACACCTCCTATACAATAGACAACTACCACTAGATATTATCAAAACAACCGAAGACATCTGTAAGGACAACAAAATGCAGGACAGAATAGAAGGAAAACTAACGGAGGAAAAACAGGCACATAATCAAGGCATTGAAAAAGGGCAAAGGTTATAAGATGGGAAATAAGGAAATAAAAAATCCCGATGGCCTATAGTCAGCGGAAAGGTAAATTTTTCATAATTCATTGAATTGAAATTTGAACAACCTTTTCATTGGTATAGCTACATGTTATTACATAAAATTGTCGTATGTGTCATAGCCTTGCGGTTAGAGGTTTTTGTTTTGGCTGTAAAATATAAAGTAGACAGGGTTCGCGTTCCACTTCAAGGCAGAATTTTTTTTTCTCCTATTTCTTTTCAATAAATATAGTATATATTTTTTTAATCAGGGTCTCCAGGATCTCCAGAAAATGTACAATTACATCAAATTTATATTGAGTGTTCATGTTTTATCAATATTTCTTATTTTTCTTTAATAATTTTTATTTTTTTATCTGTGCATTTTATGAAAAATTGCTTCGAACAAAAGTTGTAGGTACTGATTATATCTATAACCTAAAATTATTTTTAATGATATAAACACTACGGCTCTTTTTTGATAATTTTTTTAAATGTTTGAACGGTCGTTATTTTGAAACTAGTTACCCGGTATTGCCCAATAACGATCTCGGCCGAGATATTTGAGAGATTGATTTTTGTAGCAAATTTGAACTTGATACCTCTTAAACTGCGACCTCTATCGTGTTAACAAATTTCGCAATATCCCATATATTTAAACTTTTGAATCAAACGTTTTTTTTGGACTAACTTATAGACATATAACAACATGCCGTTGAAATTTTTTCGAAACTCAAAAGTGTGAACGATCGCAATAGGTACATTTCTATAAGAAATTTACCTAAAAATCTTTAATACGCAGATGACGCTATACTTATAGCATAAAATGTAGATGACTTACAAAGATATTGGTACATAAGTTTAATACGATAGCAAAGAAACTAAACATGACTAGTTCAACCCAGAAAACCAAAACATTAGTCATAAGTAAAGAACCTATCAGTTAGAGATTGATCGCACCAGCATTGAACAATTTACGAAAACACTCTATCTGGGCATCACACTAACCAGATATGAAGACACAGAAGTAAAAAAAAACAAATACAGAAAGCCAATAGAGCTGCAGGATGCCTAAATAATACAATATGGAAAAACAATCACATAAGAACAGAAACTAAGGCAAGAATCTACAAAGCAACGATAAGTCCAATAATGACATATACCTACTGCAGAAACACGGCCCGAAACTTCCAAAACACAAAAGATGTTGGAGATAGCGGAAATGAGAATACTAAGGAGAATCACAGGGAGAGAGTACATTGAGAGATCGCGTACGGAATGACGAAATCAGAGCAACATGCAAGTTGGAAAGGATAAACGAGTGGACACTGAAGAGGAAAAAAGAATGGAACGACCACATAAGTAGAATGGATGACGAAATGATAGTCAAGGTAGCAAGTGACAAATCACCCTCAGGTAGATGAAGCGTGGGTCGACCCCGGAAAACGTGGACTGATAAGATAACTTAAAGTCACAGCACAACAGAGAAAACAGGCAGAACTGTCTAATGAGGAGATAGAATAAGAAGAAGAACTTGGGTTTGGCTAAACCGATTTTAATGGGATTAGCTTCATGCGACCGAACGTAAATCAGCCAATCATATATAATTTAGTTCCAATTGTGGTAGGTAGGGGACACCTTCGGCAAGAAAAATTTAAAACGTAGCAGAAATATCATATTTCTTCATATTTATTCAATTCAATTCAAAACTCATTTATTTTGTTATGTAATTTTTATAATTGTTTGTGTATGGTATATTTATTTCATTTCTTCTTGTCTGATAGGGGCTCATATTTATAATATTGCGTGAGCAAATACCAGTTAACCATGTTTATACGTTTTTACTTACATCTCGAGTTAGACAATTGATATGGACATGCGTTTTGTGCTATTTTGTTTATAAATTAATTTGTCTTCATAGTAATTCACAATAATTTGGTTATTCCATTTAAACTTCTCAACAAAACAATTTTAATATTTTTTTATCCGAAGACCCCCTCTACCTTAGACAATTGTAACTAAATCGAATTGTTCTATATCTAATATCATTGGCTCATCTACGCTCTTTCATAGGAAACTAATTTTGTTAAGCTAAACCAAAGTTGTAGAAATTTCTTCACTTCCTCACTTCTCCCCCTCTCGTCATTTGAGAAAAAATGCAGAAAAGTATTTAACAGAATTTG
The DNA here is from genome assembly GCA_958507055.1 of Crioceris asparagi. Classification (NCBI taxonomy): domain Eukaryota; kingdom Metazoa; phylum Arthropoda; class Insecta; order Coleoptera; family Chrysomelidae; genus Crioceris; species Crioceris asparagi. The sequence goes on along the minus strand of OY293828.1, from coordinate 82,209,163 downwards.
TTAAGAATTTAAACCTTTTTCTACTTTACTCATTTAAGACCTACACTTAAAATTGGACACAGAGACTTATTTCCACCGATTTATCTTGGTCGTCTTTGCCAAGGAATTATATTTCCCAGTGTTATACGATCGTCCTGAGATACAGGCTGAGGATTGGCTTATTGGTTCACCCCGTACACCCCAGAACATTTGCTTGGTTTCAAGTTTCAAAGCTTGCGCAAACATTGACTCTATTACTATTGTACAATAGGATAACATCGATTGTAGCTTGCCTGAGCTGAGATGGGATGATGGAATTCTTGAAATTCTTGAGGAATTGCTTTGTGAATTCCCATTACTCCAGCGGGTATTTCAGGTTGATGGAATTTGAGATAAAAAAATAGACCCATTACAATACGTTTCTACTGGAAAGTGTATACACATTCGGTCCGGATTTTTTAATAGTTTCTAAACAATGTTATTTATTATAGCTGGATAGTTGCGTGGTATGTAGGCTTCGGAAGGGTATGTTATATCTAAAGGGTTTTCCCGAATATTTTTATACCTTATTACCAGGGTCACCCTGAAGTGAAATTATAAGTACGAAAGTTTCATAATTTGTGTGAAGAATTTTTGAGCTAACATGTCAAAACTTTTAGTTGATCATATTTTGTCTGGTTCAGTTTGTTTTCAAATGGAACAATTCATATATTAATTAATTTTTTTATAGATCTTTTTGCTCTCAATTGAAATACAGATATATTTATGTTTGAAACATTTTATCTATTAATTTTCGAAATATATTGGTCCAAAATCTCCACTTTGAAAAATAGAAAAATACATGGGAAATATATTTTAAAATATTTCACTTATGGACCCAAATATCTTGAAAATGGTATTAGTCCTTTAAAACATATCTAGTTATTTACCGACTTTCCAAAAGAAGGAGGTATACAATTCGATTGTATTTTTGTTTTTCCATGTAAAAAGACAAATACCAGGGTTCTGTCTAAATTGTTGAATAAATTTAATTAGTAAAAAGAATGCAGAGAAACAGTGTCGAATGTTTATATATCTTATTATTCCAAGGTACTTTTATATATGTTTTGAACAAGCCAAATAATCAATTTATATATTAACATTTATTTTTGGATATTTTTGAAAAAAAAAAAACGGTTGGTAAAGTCTGAAATATGTTGGTTTTCGCGATTTTTTGAACTCCCTGAATAAGTATAGGCAAAGAATATATTTTCTTATAATATATATTCTTTTAATTTTTTTAGATAAAATTATCCTAAATAGTGAATCAAGAAATGCGGTATCTCAATAGGTCAGGTTTCATTGCACTTTTCGAATGATCATTGTATACACATCGGAAATTCTGGCGTAAGCCGCCTCTAAATTGGAACTGTAGATAATTTTTATTACTGTGTTCTTTCATATCTACACATGAAAATATTTTTTTAACGTAACATAAACATAACCCATCTAGGTCATAGAACTAAAACGAAGCCTATTTATTTATATATATATATATATATATATATATATATATATATATATCCCTGTTATCTACCAAACTATAAAATGAAACGCTTCATCTATCAAACACGGCCATAAATTCAATTCATATTCCATTATCAATATTTCGGCATCGCTAGTTTAAAATGAATTTATTGAATTATCAATTATGCGGTAAAATATTACCTACACCTTTATATTATATACCCACCCATATTATTATGTGTATGTGACATAGGCCCAGCAATAAATGTCATTTGGGTAGGACTGAGAGATCTATACTCACCAATATGTAACAGTAATAATAATTGAAAAGAATATCTACCTATAGGTGTATACTTCGTATGTATTCATGATGATCGATATAGTGGAAATAAGAAGGAGCCAATGCGAAAAAACAGTTCGTTCTTCAATTGTTCAATTATGTAACTCGAGTGTGAAATAGCAGGGTGCAAGATGTATGTGTATACCATAACTACCTCTACAATTGAGAAGGTAGGAAGCTACACCGGGTATACGTACCCCGGAATGAATTCCGGGATGCTCTTCTGCTTCATGTCCCATCCACCGATTCCCTATTGTGTTATACCTACCTATTATTATTGCCGAGATGTGGTCCTTCCCATAAATTGTGCGGCGCGATAAGTTGAGCTTCTTCTTGGTATATTCGGGAAGTATAGGGATGGAGTAACACCTGCTGCTGGCTGCTACTACGTTCGGTGATTAGTAGATGAGAGAGTGTTGAGAAACACAGCGCAGCGATAGCAGGCAGACGCCTTTCTTGAGTTCTGCATCCAAAGACTATAGAGTCGCTGATATGTATGGGAATAAGTGAATTTTTCTGAAAATTATATATTATAACAGGGATCCCTTTGACCTGTTGTCATAAATATTAACTAGTTATAAAAGATCTGTCCACAGAGTCACTGACAAAACTGCAACTGTGTATATTATACAATATTTAAGATACCAACTAAAAAAAAAACTGTTTAGATCATTACATACCTAAATCTAAATATTTCCGAGGTATGATAATCCGAGAACAAAATAATTGCTTTGTCAACTGCTGATATAAGTGTCGAACATTGTCATAGCAACAAAATTGTACTCAAAATATAACTTGACGTAAGCGTACGTTGAGATAGTCCTCTGAAATTGGCTACGGAATTATCATCGGAGTTCCTGGTACCTAGATATCAGAGTACTTTACATTAAATTTAAATAGTTCTATTGAATTCCGTAAAAAAATGAAAAATTACAAAATAGGGGTAGCAACCACTTTTGCAAAAATAGAATATTTCATCGGAGTTCCTGGTAGATATGGAATAGTTCTAGAGTACTTTGCGAAAAATTTTAATAGATTTATGGAATTTCGTGAATAAAAATTTAAAATACCAAAATGAGGATAGCAAACACGTTTCTGAAAAACATTGAAACACTAAAAATCTTATAACAGTTCGGAGTTCTCTTTAGTATTGTAAGAGTTTTATCGAAAATACTTATCACTTTTTTTCTGTAGATTTAGTAATTCATAACAGATTTGAAAAAAACTAAAATGTTGAAAAACAGAAAGAATCCACAATAGTTCTGTTCTCGTTCTCATTAGAACTCCTATAAAAATCGTATTATCATTTTTCCATAGAATTTATAATCTATAAGATATTCAATAAAAAATTAATTTCAATTTTATTTCTTGCTTTATTCAAGCAAATATAGAAAAATTTAAAAATTAAAGCAGTTCTGTTCAAAGTTCTCGTTAGTACTGTAAGAAATCTATCCAAAATTCGTATATCATTTTTCTGTAGATTTATTAATTCATACCTAAGATATTTGGAAAAAATGAAATTGTTGAAAAACAAAAATCAATAGTTCTGTTTGCAGTTCTCGCTAGAACTCTAAGAGTTCCATCGAAAATCCTTAGTATACAGTTTTCCTATAAAATAAGTAATTCATAATATATTAAAAAAATATATAGTTTTCGTCCATTTCTCAAGGAAATGTGGAAAAATTGTAAAATTTAAACAGTTTTTTTCGAAGTTCTCGTTAGTATTCTGAGAGATTTATCGAAAATTCTTATAACATTTTTCTGTAGAATTAGTATGTATATATTTAATTCAGAATATATTTGAAAAAAAACTAAATTGTTAAAAACAGATAAATCACACAATAGTTGTTTGACGCTCTCGCTAGAACTCTAAGAGAGTTCTATTTCGATTTTTCTGTAAAATTATTAATTCATAAGATATTAAAAATCAGTGAATTCTCATTTCTTTTTTCTTCCATTATTCATAGAAATTTGTAAAATAGGAAAATTAAAACAGTTTTCTAAGTTCTAAGAGCTCTATCGAAAATCCTAATACCATTTTTCTGTAGATCTAGTAATTCAGAAGATATTCTAAAAAGTTCTATTGAAAACTCCAATAACATTTTACTTTAACAATATTTTTTCTTTCAAAAATAGAATTATATATTATATAATATATATAATATTTTTTTTGTATTTATTTGCGTTTTCTTGAATGAATCAAAGTGGTGAAATAAATAATTAAAAAGACATACTAGGACAGGCTTTGATTAGGCACTAAAAATAATAAAATAACAATACCAAAAGTAAGAAGTCTTAAGTTTTTGAAATTGTTGTAAATAAACTTGTGTAGCTGATACATATCTTGACTTAAACTTCAAAAAACTCAATGATACTTACATTAAGTATTGTTAGATAATCTTTTTGACCGACCGATTCGGTTGTAAGATTGCTTTTTTTTTATTTTTTTTATGGCTGTTCGCGCTTTTCGCATAGTAAACGTACTCCTATTTAGACGATTTTTGTTTCATTTGAAAGAGGAGAGTTGAGAAATGGTCCCATATTGAGGAAAATCAAATCCAAAATCTCCTTCCCTCCAAAACCCGCCCTAAAGGGGGTGGAGGGGGAAATTTTTCTCAAAAATTGAAAATCCGAGACCACAGAATTAACGAAAATTCCATATCCGGAAATGTTCAAATTGGACATTTTTTAAAATAACCATACGTTTCCGCGCTACAGTCCGAAATATGTGTTTCAGCTATGTGGAAGGGGCAAATTTTTCTGAAAATCGAAAATTCGACATTTGGAAATTAGAAAGGAGACCATATCCGGAAACATTTAAATTGAACATTTTTTCAAAAGAGTTACGGTTTCCGAGTTTCCCAATGGTAAAGTCTGAAATATGTGATATGCGTATTTTCGCTAGTACAAGCTAAACCTACCTATAACTTTTTGAGTATTAGTGAATGTTCAACAATTTTCATGACTAATGTTACACTCAAAAATGTGAAATAAATATTTTTTACAAAAAATTGGACCGACTTTATCAGTTGTTGCACTGAAAAATACAAAATAATATGAATTCTTTTGGTGCTGGTTCTTTTGGAGTTGGTGCCAACAACTACAAACTACAACGGCACAACTTTATTATTTTGTATTTTTCAGTGCAACAACTGATAAAGTCGGTCCAATTTTTTGTAAGAAATATTTATTTAGTGCCTTATTGCATGAAGTCGGTCTTAGTTTTTTTATTATTTATTATTTTTCAGTGCAACGATTAATAAAGACCATTCTAAAAATGTTCAATAAGCTTATTGCTGTTATTCTCATTGATCTATTCGATATTTTTTGTGACGGAAAGCAATGAGTTTGATGTAATTCAATTTTAAGGTTGTAATGTATACACATTTGATTTTGTCATCGGTAAATAGTAACAAGATTAACTTGGTACGTTAAACAAGGTGGGTGACAAACTACACTCTAACCGCAAGCCCGTTTTCTAACTTTTATATCTCCTGGTGTAAACTTCTTATTGTCTTTATCAGCCTGTCATTATTGTCCAAAGTTTATTTCGTTCAATAAAATCAAACGCTTTCTCCAAAACTACAGATGCGATACATGTCTTGAAATGAAATATAGATTTGTTTGAAGAGTTTTTTTACAAGCACTTGCATAAAATACAGGGTGTTCATTTGAAAAAATGATTTATCTCCTCCAAGATTTTTTTGTAGACACAACAGATAATTTCTATTAATTGTAGTTGAATACAAAAATACAATGAACTTCTCTGTATTTATTTTTTTCTCTAATCCCAAATATATCAGCTATCTTGTAGGTATATCGTATAAATATGGGGTTAATGTAGGTATATTTAGGTAGGTATATAGGTACTTCGATGAAATGAAACACCTTTATAAAAATGCGTTGCGGTTTTATGAAATAATAAAAAGCTATTATACATAACGGTCATTTCTCTATATGTACCTATAATTTTTATTATTGCCGCTCTGTTTCCATTACAACGATTACGTGATCTTTTGATCCGCCTCACTGAACACTGGAGTGACTACTAAAAATCTAAACTACTTACATGTCTTTCATATACAAGGTGTCTCATGGATCATGGAGTAATTGAAAATAGTGGACGTGAAAATATATTATATGGAATAGTCCTAAGTTTTCATGATTTTAATGCATGTCTGGCGTTCTCAAAGTATGATGATCTCAAAAACGAGGTAAAATACCGAGCATCATAAAGGATAAATACCTACTGTTTTTGCTTTTAAAAAAATCTGATTTAGAATTGGCAAAATGTCATTCATAAAAACATTTTTCTTGTCTTCGTTTCCGTAACTTGTGCCTTCTAAGATCTGAAATTAGTTAAAATATTCACCTTTTACATTATCGAAGACGTTACTGTACCAATTTTTACTTTTTTTCAATCAATTCAGTAATATTCAAGAGCGTCGTTCTCCTAAGTCATTTTTAGTTCTGGGACACCCTGTATAATAATATCTCTTGGAGAGAGAGAAAACACTTTATCAGGGAAAGTTGGTGTACTCGTATTGAGTGACGAGTCTTCCATGTTATTTTTATATCCTCACATTATTATCTTTTTCTTCCGTACTTGTACCATTAGTTTTTAAATCACGGTGGCACTTGTTTTCAACCTGTTATTTTTACATAACATACATACATAAAGGAGACTATCAATTGCTTAACTTTATCAAAATAATTTGTACCTATGTTCTGTTTGTTTGTTACTTTGTTTGAGAAGTTGTAATTAATCTATATATACTTTCGAGAATGTTTATTCTCTTCTTCAGGGCAAAAGTCGTGAATATACAATAAATTAGCCAAAAACAGGAAAGATTTCATAGCCATCAATTCATTGATCAATTAATGGTTAATTTATTCTAAATTCACGATTTTTGCCCTGAAGAAGAGAATAAACATTCTCGAAAGCTCGGCTTCAGTCAATTTTATTGAATATATGACTGCATCCCCAAGAACATCTTTTTATATATATATATATATATATATATATATATATATATATATATATATATATATATATATAAACTTATGTATTTATCAGGCTAAATAGTACAGTTTTAAAATTTCCCAATAACCGTCATTCAAATACCTAAAGGAAGAATCATAAAAATTGGAGTAAGATTACGAGTGTATATTCAAACACAATACATTTTTTTAACAAAACAATAGATTTCATTTATTAGTTGGTGTAATGAAAAATTCAAAATAAGGATCATTCTATTGGTGCTGGCAATTTTGAAGTGGTGCAATTGTGATTCAATAGAAGACTATTGGCACCAACTTTAAAAGTATCAACTCCAAATCAACTAATATATTTTGTATTTTTCATTGAACCAACTAAGTATTGGTACCATTTATTGGCTGCATTACATACAAAGACAAATCAAAATTCCAATGTACAATCATAAACCTTCATATTTCACCTTGGGGACGTTGAACAGAAAAAATCATAAAAACTACACTTGGGTAGCGATGCTCCTTAAGATTAAAAATAGTAAATAGATAAAACGTGGTAAATATAGAAATAAAAAATAATGTTAAAAATCGTAGTCATATATATATATATATATATATATATATATATATATATATATATATATATATATATATATATATATATGTATATATATATATATATATATATATATATATATATATATATATATATATGTATATATATATATACTTGCAAGCTAAAGAACTCATTTGGCAAAAAATCAGTGTTTGAATCCCAGTGCTAAAAACTCCTCTACTTAATAAAAGCAGTGCTCCGTTATATCGTTTAAAAATGAAAGAGATATGCAAAAACTAGACTTTCTAAATGTTTTATGATTTGGCATGTCCAACGTCACACTTCTTGATGATAGTTATGATAGCTTCCTAATGTATTGAAGGTAGATATGTTGCTTTTCACAAATGTTACACATTTTAATATGTAGATAGATTAGAAGGGCAAAATGAGAGTGTTTTTTGAAGACAGGCCAACACGACGCTCTGTATTCCAGATTGAATAATGATCTGATAGTTATTTTCTTGAGATCTAAAGACTCTTTTATATTCAGTTGCTAGACCCCATGTTTCAATATTATTCGATATATAACTATAGACAAATGCATAATACAAGCTGAACAGCCTTTTTTCTCCAAAGTTGGTTTCATTTGAAGAATTGCATAGTATTATGCTTTATTGAGCTGTTTACAAACAGCATTTATTTGGGAAGAGAAGCTAAGATCTCTGTTAAGTCATGTACCAAATAACTTGACGTTATCACTGAATGTCAGATTTTTACAGTAGCTCTTTGGAACTGATTTTACCATTAGAAAAATTATATAAACTGTCTTATCAACACTCAGAATAATTCGATTTCTGTTTGAGAGCTTTTTTAATTATTGAAGCCTTTCACCATATAATAAGGTAAGACTTGTACCTTTCATCAGCTAGCATTGACTTGTCCCCAGTTATATGATATGAATATCGTTCATAAAAAAAGAAACATGAGGGACCCAAAACAAAACCTTGAGGAACTCCAAGAGAGGTCTGTTCTATTTTGATGAGAAAACTTTTCTGAGACAGTCAAGACCATTTTAGACCTATAGGACTATATAGTCGAGGAAATTTTAGGCACTAAATTATCAGAAATTGAGGTGACGTTCCAATGTTCTTCTGGCTCACTATTTGGCTGTATATTAATTATTCATCTGGCAAATAATGAAATATATACCATCATCAGCAGTATCCATTTAATGCTTTTGGATTTCATGGAATTTAGTGCTTACATTTTCCGAACTCGAGTGTAGTACGTATGTATCTATAATACGAATTTGAAAAAGCAATCAGTTTTGGTATGCAGCTATATGCCGTTTTATAAATAGTCAATAATCCGCTGCAGGGTGCCTGTATAAACATCCGATATTTAGTTATACACAACATATATTTGTATATTTTCACTTTTCAAATATGCAGTATGTATTTGGTGGTGGGTAGTTGATGCATCTGCTTTTACAAAATATCCGTTTGTTTTCTTAACAATAATGCTAGTATTACCTATATACTGCACCTATGTGTATTTATTATGATGGTACACACATAATAAATTATGTTTTATGTCAGTGCTGTTGCTGCTGGTACCTTTATATCGAAATAACTGACATAACTATTTTTTTTTTGGATTCAATATATGTATATTTGTATGTCATTAGCGAATCAATTATTGCGAGGCGTGTTCTGTTTAATAACATATTGGGAGAGTGTTATTCACAAACTGAAATGCAGCTCTTGTATAGTTAAAGGTTCAGTATTATACAGGGTGTTTCATAATATATGTGCAGGACTTGAGGATTAAATAGCTCGTCCAAAAATATGCAAAAAAGTTCTATTAACTTACCCTCTAAAATGCACCATTTTCGAGATACAGGCTGTTAAAATTGAAAAAACAAATCGTTTTTTGTAAATATCTCCGGAACCGTTTATAGTACAAAAAACAGCTTTTGTAAGCATTCGCCACTCATAATAAGTTTTGTGTCAGAAAAAATTGTTGTTAAGTCATAATTGGTGAAGATTTTGAAGGAATAGTGGTTGTTTTTCTCCCCACTTTCTACGCCAATGGAAGTACGGTTTTGAGGCGCCCATTTGAACCGCAAAGGTCGTCCGTTTTAGAGAAAAATCAATTTTTATGTTGAAAAAACACGGTCAATTTTTTGAAATACAATTCTTGTATTTATCAATCAAACAAAATTTATGTAAACGTTAGAAGAAAAGCTAAAACTGACCGTGATTTTTCAATATAAAAGTTGATTTTTCTCGAAAACGGTCGACTTTAGAGCTCACGACCAACAGTACCTTTTTTGTGTACAAAACATTGGCGGTTCAAAGGGGCCCCTCAAAAATGTACTTTTTCCATTGGCGTAGTAATTGAGGAGAAAAACAACCACTACTCCTTCAAAATCTTCACCAATTATAACTTAACACCAATTATAACATTACAACTTACACTACTCAAATTAAATAACAAAAATAAAAAAATAAAAAAAATTTTTTTCTGACCCAAAACTTAGCTTATTATGAGTGGAAAATGCTTACAAAAGCTGTTTTCTGTACTATGAACGGTTCCGGAGATATTCACAAAAAACGATTTGTTTTTCAATTTCTACACCCTGTATCTCGAAAATGGTGCATCTTAAGTTAATATAAACTTTTATTCATGTTTTTGGACGAGCTATCACATCCTCAAGTCCTGCGCATATATTATGTGTATATACGTGAAAATAATGTAAAAAACTAATTTTATTATTCGGTTTTTATTTGTTTTCAATATAACAGATAAAGAAAATCTCATGCATTTATATTTTAATAATCATCATTATTTATTTATTTATTTATTAAAAAACTGTTCAAAAATTCCGCCATTCATTTTCTGCTTCGTCCAGATGGCAGTTTGTCGGATGATCATTGCCGATAAAACAAGAAGTTTATTTTAAACTTTACAGTCCTGTAATTCCAAGAAATCAAGCTAATATCGAATACTAAAAGGATCTCCAGCTCCTTCAGTAATTGGATTTTACCATATCTATGGAAAACAAAAGAGTTATCATGTCAACACCTGATACAAGTGTAAAATATAATAATTACAATTTACAGATTGCTTCTCAAAATAAAACTCACGTAGGTACTTTAATATTGACATAAGAACCCAACTTTTATGAATGCGGTAGAAATAACATTGCTGGATTACGATGAGATCATACGATGTCCTTGAAGTTAGTTAGCACTACCATTATCGAATTTCGATACATAAACAGACAAAATTTTATGTTTTAAGAGGGTAGTAGTGCTAACTTTAATATAAAGTTAGCATCACCACTTAAAAAATAAACTAAAAGTTTGACACATTTTTAGTTTCCATAACAAATTTACGACAAATAAGCGACAATTAATCCACTTCTCGTTGAATCGAAATTCGATAATGGTAGTGCCAACTTTAAGGATATGAAAATGGTTTATAGAGCATGGCTATGTCAAATGAGAGCGTAGCATAATTTGATTAGTGAGTTTGGAAGAACTGAGGAGTCTTTAACTGGAATTCCAAGGATTAGTAAATTTGAAGTTGCAGAAGATTTTCAGGACAATCAAAAGTTATTGGGAGTAAATTGTCAAAGTTCAACGAAACATGCTAAATAATGTGTAGAATTAGAAGAAACAGTTATAGTGATTGTATCTACGGCAGCAAAATGGAAGACACATCGAACATTTTCGGTTGAGCCGTCGTTGGACATAAGAAATTGTACTTACAAACATGTTGCAACATCACATCACCCAATATTTCGCCTCTTTACAGCCGTATTCAGACAGCTTCCTTGAGGAATGAGGATTCCTTGTTCCTTTTTTCTCGTTTCATAATCATTCCTTCATCAAATAAGGAACCTTATTGGCTCCTTATCTCAAGGAAGCTCTCGAGGTTCCTTGAGGGAGCCAACCTAACCTCAAACCAGAGAGAAGATATAATAACAAAACAAATTCTTTCTGATTACAACCTCATAGACAGTTTCTTTACGGAGCATAATGGAAAATGATTTTTTGAATCCGACTGTGAATTTGAGAACTAAGAAATTCGGTGACGACTTATTAAACGCTACATCCGCAACATGGAAGATCCATTCTTATTGATGCCCAATTAAGAAAATTAAACCGTCGAGGACTGCCTGTTTCCTCCTTGATGCAGTTATTAATAACTTTACTGGTCTAGTCTATGCAACAGGCAGTTTTCAGGTTTGTAAATTCTCAATATTCAATTTTTGTCACATAATTAACCATGGGTAGGTAATCCATTCTCATAGGTGGTTAGTGGTGATTTGCGTGTTGCATAGATACAGCCAAGCATCAATGTCAAAAAATGTCTCGAGTTTCCAAAATTTCATACTCAGCTGTCCATATATATTTTTTACAGAACCAGTTCGGTCAAATTATAAAAATTAATTTTATTACCAATAACGAAAAACTAACCTCACAAATGATAAATAAAAGTGACGGGGGGCCTAATTTATTTAGTGATTAACGATGTCGCCATTAGAAAGTTACAAAAATCCCTAGTAAATGTCTTCCTTTTGGAAGGAAGCGTTGAGATTTGAGTCTGAAATAAGGCTCCCTTTATAATTTGAGGAACCCTCAATGAAGGCTTCCTCAGCAATTAAGATAAGGACAGACCATGAATTCGGCTGTTAGTCACTTAAGTCTGTTTCAGCATAGATTTGTTAACACGTTTTTATATTGTTTATTTTTATATGAACCAAACCAAACTGAACTACTGTAATTGTTATGAGCTTTGGTAAACTAATACAGTTATGTATATAACAACTTAAATTTACAATTGAAGAATCGAGAATATCAGAATGTTGTGTGTATTTACTTAAATTCATATACTGGAGACTTGACTACATGAAAACGTACTCGAGTCAGTCTAATACGACATTCCACAATATAGGGACTTCCAAGTCACTTTTCGAGACTACGTCTACGAGAACAACAAGAGCATTAATGGAACAACAATAGCCGATCTGAAAGGGGAGAGATTCTTTTCACTTGGTAAGGGCTTTCACAGCCCGACAGCGCGCTAAATTGAGTTATAATTTACTGAACGCATTCCAATTGACCAATATCCTCATATCGATTACCCTTCAAAGAATGCCTCATCGAAATGAAATTTTGGCTAAGAACTAAGGAAAAATAGGGTTGGCAAGTACAGCATAATAGTTATTATATTGGTATCTAAAATGTACAATTTACAGACAAAATTCTCATAATATTGTAACGGGAATTTATATCAAAACTGGGTTCGATTTATTTTCACTTATTTATTTACACCAATAAATACTCGTCTATATACACATTTATATTCACACTATATTTCATGGACTATAACGACTTTCTACGATACTATGATCTATGAGCAATATCCGATTGTGATCTGTGTCTCGCTGACTATCTATCACTAACTAACTATCTCCGTGGTCCGTTTGTTTATATTCACTTAACCTCCTATCTCGAAGCTTCTCGTCTAGAATAGACCAAATCAGTAGATTCTCCATGTTTCTGGATTCTCAGGATTACCAACATTCTCCTTCAAGAGCAATCGAGACGCCTCCAGGGCTCCAGATATTTGTGTGATTGTGTGTGTGTGTGTGAGTGTCTTTTATTATTTGTGTGACTTCTCACGTTAAAATATATTAGATTAAAGAACCCATCAGATTAGGTAAATATACCTACACTGTTTTTAAAACATCCCGGACCGGTATATTATATAGAAAAAGGTGCAGATTATCACAAAAATTGTTGTATAAAAGTTGTAAGGTTTTGAAAAATCTATAAAACGAGGATACCTGTAATTATACAGGGTGGCTCAAAAAGTCCTGGCCAGCTAAAATGTTGTTTTTTTAAATGGAATGATTAATTTTTAATCACATTTTCTGATTCGAATAAACATTCTGAACAACTATTATGTAACATGTCATATGGCTAAACCCGTTACATTTTGAAATAGATCATCTTTAAGAACACACATACGATTTAGGATATTACATTCATTTTATGTTTTTACAAGTTGCTGCCAGAATTTATAAACGGAAGGAAGAACATTAATATGTACTAAATGTACACAAAGAAGTTTTTTCAATAATTTAATAATAATAACAATAAAAAATACAAGTAACAAATTAACCACCAACTTTACAAGAACAAAAATAAATTTACATCGTTATTAAATTAAATGCTGAATGTATTCCCCTCCAACTGCTTGACAATGAGCTAAGATGTAATAAAATCTGTCAATAATATTTTGCTACATTTCATGACTAATTAATTCACATTTTTCAATAATTCTTCTTCTCAATTCCTGGAGACTGACAAGTTTTGTAACATACACTCTATTACTTGAAAGTCCCCAGATAAAATAATCCAGAGGCGTTAAGTCCGGCGACCTAGCAGGTCATTCTATTTGGCACCATGTTGTAAAAAAATAATAAATCGTATGTATGTTCTTCAATTCGATTTATTTCATAAACTAATGACATGTTACATGCGCCTTTTTCGAAATAATTTACCGATCTGGGAAAACTCGAAGACTCTTACGTATTATTGTGATAATAAAAGCAGAAAATCTTATTCGTGTTGCTACTTGTGAATGATAAACACTTGTCAAATTCACCACGTAAAGCATATTTTGTTCATATTCCGACTAATTTATTGCTTCTCTTTTATCATGGCTCAAATAAAATAACCTATTCGATGACTGTTTTTAGTTACTTTTGAACTAGAGTAAAATAGATGGAACCAGAAAGAAATCGAATTGTAGTGTAAAGAAACAATATCAGTATTAATTGAAAATACATTTATAAGCTGATGAATAAAAAGCTTGACAGGCAAAAGATTTAAAATACAATCTTATGAATCGGAAATTGAAGGCACTAAATCCATGAAATATATAATCTCTAAAAAGGCTATAATGATGTTAGATCTTCTATTATTTTTGACCGACTTCAAAAAAGGAGGAGGTATAAGATTGTTTTTTTAATTTTTTTTAAATATGTCGTGTTATAGCACTGGTGAAGTCTAAAATGTGTATATATTCGCCGCGATGTTTTGAGATCTCTGAGTAATAACAAGTACAACCAAATTACTATCTTCTTTGGTATCAGTGAACGTTCATCAATTTTCATGACTAATGTTACACACAAAAGTGTGAAGTAAGTATTTTTTACAAAAAACTGGAACGACGTTATTAGTTGTTGCACTGAAAAGTATGAAATAATATTAATTCTATTGGTGCTGTTCCTTTTGAAGTTGTGCAGTTAGATTGATAACTTTAAGCACCAACTTCACAAGTACCATCACCAATAGAATTAATATTATTTTGTATTTTCAATGCACTAACTAATAAAACTGATAAATATTTATATATTTTAAACTTAGGTATTGCTATTGCTAAACTAATCGTTCAAAATACACTTCTTATCGTTTTATTAAATTTTCTTATCCTTTTATTATTATTTTTTTAATTTTGCAGATTTTTAGTTTGTAATGTTGATTTAATGAAGATTGCTTTCTTGAAACTTGGAACAAATTTGTGCGTTAGTTAGATAAACATGTCACAGAACAAATAATCAGATCTCCTCCAGTCCTAAGTAAACTAGCATCTACGATATAGAGTACTAATTGTCAGTAGAATTTAGAGAAATATAAACTTTCTCTCGAGTTAAAGCATCAGCGTTGATACATTTTCATATACTTAACAAGGGTAACTTCTAATACAAGAAATATTTTGTATTTTCTAAACATCACCAGATCGTCTCATTCGACAGATAGTCTGAGAATGTTCATACTTCAAAATACTTTTTCCTAAAATAAAATATTTATGTAATAGAATTAGAATAAATAAATATCACCTCGGATTTGTGAATATATATTCATTTTGCAGAATGAAGAAATTAGAAATTAGACTATTACTTTTGCTACCAACTGACAGAAGAATTGAATGGTCTTTTATAAAAAAGCATATTTTAGAAAGAATCAAAAAACTTTTTCCAAATATATTTATATTACTATTTTTATTAACTATTTATTTACAGATATATTAACATAGTAAGGTTCAGGCAGCTTCTAAAATTAATAATAACAATATTGGATTGTATGGCTGAATCTCATTATATCTAATTTCACACATACGCATCAAAATATCTTACAAGTTAATCAATATTATGAAATGTTGAATCTATATACCATAAATAATGTAGCTACTTTCTTATAGCAGCAAAAAGCATTTATCTCATCTAGCTAATTCCTTTGTATAATTGTTGGTTAAATTAATTTTATCGAATTAAAACTAGGTTTGTATATCCGGAAGAGATACTGTTACAACATTGATTTATGTTGATAAATTGTAGGCCAGCAATTTATTGAGTTTTTTTTTCTTCAAATTGTTCGATGGTGTTGTGTTGTTTTTTTATTGTATTTTTACAGTTAAACTATTACTGTTCAATTGGGGTTAATGCTTTTATTTTGATTTCAGGTAAGCTTCAACTGACGTCGACATCGAATCAGGTAACTTTCGTTGGGTAATGAACTATATCAAATGGTATAAGAAATAACATAGATACGAATTACTGAAATTCTAGTTTCTTTTAAAATGTTGATTTTTTTCAAAAACTTCTCTTTGATTACGCCCTACATTTAGAAAAGTTAATCAGTTAAGAACAGATTTTAGTATTATGGGAATAGATTTTTACAACTGTTACTCAAAAATTAAGACAGTTCTTTCGGCCATCTAAAAATATTGGCGCTAAAGCATTAACAATAATATAGAAAAATCAAATTAGTAAATAAAATAAATCAAACGACTTTATTAGATGGTGCACTAAGAATTACAAAATAATATTAATTCCATTGGTGCTGGTATTTTTGAAATTGTTACCAAAAGTTATCAGTCTATCTGCAATAATTGCACAACTTAAAGACTACCAGCACCAATAGAATTAAAATACTATTATATATTTTTCAGTACACTTACTAATAAAGTTGGTCCAATTTTTGTGAAAAAAATATTCTAACAAATAATGATTTTTCATTATAATATGTCTACAATATTCTCCACCGAATAAAATTTACTGAATAAGTAGTTTTTAAGCCAACACGATTTGACAACTGCCCACACGAATAACTGCTTATTCAATCATTTCACTGGTCAATCGATTTTCTTTTAATTATTTTTTATATTTTCTGAATTACTTATTGACCGACGAACCCCGAACGGAGGAGGTATACAATTCGACTGTCTGCTTTATTTATTTTTTTTGTTCGTGCGCGCCTTTTATATAGTAAACGTATTTTGATTTTGAGTTTTGATTTGATTGATGATATTCATCAAAATGCAAATCCGAAATCCCCTTCCCTCCGAAAACCGCCCCCAAAGGGGTGGAGGGGCAAATTTTCTCGAAAATCGAAAATTCGAGTTGCCAGAATTAAAGATAGAATAATATCCGGAAACGTTTAAATTGAACATTTTTTCAAAAGAGTTAGGGTTTTCAAGATAGAGGCATGTTAAATTCTCAAATATATATGTATTTTCGCTATGTGGAGAGGGCGATGTTTTTCGAAAATTGAAGATCTGTGGGTACCTACTACTCGAAAGACCTAATTTATTTAGAGCAACATTTATAATGAACATTTTTTTCTTAGAGTTACGGCTTTCGAGTTACAGCGTTGGTAAAACGGTAACATCTGAAATACTTACACGTATTTCCGCAGCGATGTTTTGAGATCTCAATAATAATAACAATTACAAGTAAAGAATATACGTGGATAATAATAGCATAAGTATTTACTATCTTCATTGGTATTACTGAACATTCAACGATTTTCGTGACTTATGTTACACTCAAAAGGGTGAAGTAAACATTTTTTACAAAAAATTGGACCGACGTTATCAGTTGGTGCACTAAAAAATACAAAATAATATCAATTCTATTGGTGCTGGTACTTGTGAAGTTGGTGCCAAAAGTTCTCAATCTAACTGCAAATGCACAACTTCTAAAGTAACAGCACTAATAGAATTAATATTATTTTGAATTTTGCATTGCACCTACTAATAACGTCGGTCCATTTTTTTTTAAGAAATATTTATTTGAATATTGTTCTTCTACTTATTTCATATGTTTTTTATTGATCAACTGCTGCTTCGGTTTACATTTTTGAAGAAAAAATAATATCATGGACGTCTCACAATAGAGAAATGATGTTCTTCACTATATTTATTAATATAGAAACTGATCAAATCTTAAATCACGTAATGAAACTGTACACTGTACCTAAACATTCGTATAAGCATATCAGAAGGTTCTCATTGTTCTTATCAAAAAACGTTTGCACGTTCTGAAGTCTGTTATTCTTTTTTTGTCTTACCAGAATAATTGAATACCTCTTTTCAGATGAATGATAAACTCATACATAGTTTAACAGTTGTATAATAACGTTGATTGAGCAAGCAATGATTCATAATTCCAATTAAGGTAAAGCGATTGTTTTCGAACCAACACTGCCGTGTTCATTGCCCATCATCATCATCATCATCACAATATTATTGTTGGCATACTTAGCATTCACATGATAATGTTTCTCAGATTGATGGAACACATTAATGAATCAATTCACAGGATAACGGTAAAGTGGCAATGAAAATGTTTCTGTGATTCCAACATCGTTTGCTACTTTGATATGTTATCAGCACCGAAGACTTCCTTCTTCTCAAAGTATGCGAAAGTTGAGAAAATATGTTGGTTCCCATTTTCATTATATAAGACCATTGATTGGTACTCGAATGTTATTGTGAAGTAGAACATTTTAATTGTATTCTATGATATAACCAGCATTTAGGTTTAATAGGTCTTAATGATATTTTTAAATGGAAAATCAGTGTTGTAGCTCACATTTCATTTGTGTTGTTATAAATGAGGTAAATATCGTTCCTCTGGCCTTTTTCCGAATCATTATGATACGGACTACTAAATAAACTTGACTCTAATCAATAAATACTGAAATTTTAAGTAAGTGAATAAATTAATGACAAGAAATATATTTGCCTAACAATGAATCCCTATATTAGGTATACTCCATTTTTCTAACGTATTAGGCTTAATAATTCCGAAGTTAAGGGTTAAGGATGCAAGTCAATTTCCCCTAAATTTACTCCATATCTTATAGGAATTAGTGCTCGACAACTAAAAGTGACCCAAAATATGAATTACTCTATATCGAGTTATGCTCTACACCAATGGACTACAAAAGGGCTAAGGGCGTACGGCGTTACATGAACAATTCCATCAGAACGTCTACTGTAACATTTTACGTGCCAAAACCTTGAAAGAAAGTTATTTTGATACAATATTAGTTTGCCTTTGTTGAGAATGAAAGCTTGAAGCTTTGAGAATAAAAGTGGATTCAAAACCAGTAATAGATATATTCCCTTTTCTAAATAAATCGAAACAAAAATCAATCATTTCGGTTTTCTCGTTGACTCAGAGCTCGATCCATCGAAATCTTAGGAATCTGTGAAGTGATTTATCTTAATCTCGAATTCCTTGATCGTATAGTAAGTACGTTCCACCATCAAATCCGAGTTCCGATTATGAATTATTTATTCTCAATTTTAATTCGATTGATTCCAGAACTCTACCCATTCGGTAGAGTAAATCACAAGGATCTAATTGATTGTATTATTTCTGTTACTTTCACAGTCACAGTTTTATGTGTTAAAAAATATTCGAAAGCAGTTATTGTCTGATCTATTCTTCTAAATTCAACCACACGTTGCTGAATCAACGCTTTCCGAGTTGATTAATGATATCTGTAATAATGAAATTTATTAAAATAATATTTAACGAAATAACGTCACGTTACCAAGTAAATTTCATTCAATCACTATACTCCATTTGAGAAAGGTGTAGAGTAATAAATTATGATAATGAAGGGATCTCTATGGTATTGTAACGCTTATATGGCAGAATTCAATAGAGATTCCTTCATTATAATAATTCATTACTCTAGACCTTTTTCAAATGGAGCATATATCACCTGTTTCCTGTATATATTTTTAATCCATCTTATCGTCCAGAGATACAGAAATATACGGGATCAACCCTACACGGTTATTTTCTTGGCTTTTTTTTAACTTAATTATCAGAGACTTTATGATTTCTTCTTACAGTCTATTGCCAAAATTTTATTTTCCAGGAAAATAATGTCACACATGCCAGAAATCAGTTTTATCCCGGTTACCAAGATTTCTATGCCATACATACACTAACATATTTGGTAAATTATGATTTCACTTGTTCGAAATTTCATATCATTTAAATATAAAATAACATCACATCGTCTTTATTAGATGTAGTATAAACTCTAAAAGTGCTCAGTAATTAGCTACAGAAAATACATATTTTTTTACAGAAAATTGGACCGACGTTATTAGTTGGTGCACTGAAAAATACTAAAAGATAGTGGTGTTATTTTCTACGAGAATAGTTTCTTAGATAAATTAAAGAGAACCCTTGAAATGAATGAATTATTAACAATTCATTCATCAATTCATTAATTTTTAACAATATTTTAATTAAAAGTTATGTGCGTGTTGTCGACGTTATAAATCTCATATAATTATAGCTATAAATCAAATATTACAATGATCTCTCTTGCAGCTTTTGTACCAATGATCCTTGGCACTTTTTATGCTTTCCAAGACATTTATTAAAGAAAGTACTATACGCTTAATTCAAATGTAATTAACAATTAAAAGTCGAGATGTACTTAATTATTATAATATACACATAACTGAAAGAAGAAGAAATAATTTATTCCATCTGGCTGCTTCAAACTGAATACGCACTTTCTCCATGGGCCCACTACTCTTCAACTTCATAATGGGCATGTCCCCTCAGTGTATTTCTCTTTTCTATGCTGGGTTCGCAGAAGCTTCCTGATACTCCTCCTGCTCCTCCTTCCATTTGATTACTATACATTTCGTGTACCAACATGAACGTGTTTGCCGTAAATTTCTCCATTTAACATGTTAATTTTGGTGAAACACAGCAATGCTATTTGTATGCGCGAAGATGCGACGCTAGTATAAGGTAAGGTAAGTAGCTGCGTTGATCTGGTTCAGAGGGAATTAGTTTCTGGGTTGCTGCTCCAATTTTTTTATTTTACGTCGCTATTTAAGATACAAACGTGAAAAGACTTGAAGAAGGTTAAATTCAACGAATCAGCAGAAGTACTTCATTTCTCCAATTTTTTTTTCGTCTAATACGGATGTTACTAATCCATATTTTTATGATTAGTTTTACGTAATTCTTTAACTTAATTTCTTTTTTTTGATTGATTAATTTCTCTTTCAATAGCAACGATTCCTATTTTAAAATTATTCTTAAAGACTATTCCACAATCATTTCAAACACTTTGTATTCATATAATCTCTTTTTTAATTTTGCCATATCATAAATCCCCATTTTTAAAAAACTTCGCCCTATAAATCTACCCCCCTTCGGAGGGTATTTTTGGAAGAAATATTTGTTGGATCTGTAGAATTTTTCAAAGGCAAAAAAGAGAAACACATAATACAAAAATGACTTTTCTATACTTCCCCATTTTCTTGAAGTCTGTCATGGATGAATGAAGGAGACAACGGTCATAAAAATAATTTTTATGTTACCTCAAAATTGATATTGAGCTATAACACAACCCTTGATTACTTTTGCATCATAATAAATGCACACATATAATAGTCATAAAATTCACACCTGGGGGGGCGATTTTCTAATGGCCTGCGATAAACACCCTAAACATGACATGACAATATGATTTGTGTTGGTTTTATTACACTTTTAAGTACGATAAGATTCCCATTTTAAACACCTTTATAAATGATAAACGGACTATTGATTATAAAATCAATGGAAAAATTTATATTCACATGAGCATAATATGCAACTCTTATAATTTCCCATATTATGATTGGTTGCATGTCTGGTATTCCGTGTTGGCAAAGAATGGGAAAAGGTCATTTGATAAATATCTTATAACGCATTAAAGTTTTATCCCCTATCTCCAGACATGGTCAAGGCAAATCGTATAGTTAGAGGGTTTAAAAATGAACAACTACAAACCGTGTGTGTGACCTTTGATCAAACTCTTTGATTAGCTTCAATAGAAGAAACTCTATTATTGTTGTACCTACTACGGAACAGATTCGTATCGCTAAAGCAAAATTTCACCACCTTTGATGTCGAAAGCGGATCCCGATCCATATATCTACAGGATGTCCCAAATTAATGGGAAATATATTGTGAGCGCATTCAACTGAGCCAAATAATTTATATTGGTACTTTAATTTAAGTTTTGTTTTACTGGCATTCAAGAATTCTTATAAGTTCAACATCTTCATGAACCAAATTCCTTAACTTAGCTTATCAACAAAACATCAACACACGTATTTCGCATAAATTCGTGTGTCAAGTTCAAGGACATGTTCAACTGTATATGAGCCCCATTAGAAATTATATGTAAGTTTTTTTTTAGAATTTCAAACAGATTTCCAGGTTAAGGAATCCATACTTCTGTTGGGATGCAAGTCCCTGTATGCAAATAGCAAAAATAGCTTCCCCAGATTTATAGTCAACAAAAAGGTTTATTTGAATTAATAAAATGAACCGTCTGGGAGATATTTGCCATTTTGTTAATGCACTACTGATCAAATTTTGTCCGCATTGACTATTATAAGCGGAGTTTCGAGGAGAAAAGTTTTAGTAAATGGTACGTCCCCTAAGATAATTTAAGTTCGCATGTGCAAGATTTACCTAAGCTATTGAAAATAAAAAAATATGAGCGAAATTTACTAAAATCCATAATACAAAAATGACAACACATCTTATATAGATTAATCACGTAAACAACATAATTAACGGCTTTCAGTAAAACAACAAACCAAAAAGATATTGAAGGCTAGAGAAAAAGTCATGAAGCCAAGGCCTTCCTGGCAAATAAATCTGTTTATTAATTCTAAAATAAGCGTTCAGATAAGTTCTTAGAATTTTTCAAATCTTATTCAGATCAAATGAACCGTTCGAAAATTAGAAACAAATAACGATTTTGAACTGTTTTATAAAACATATTAAGTGCTAATATTATTTTGGTTCTCTTAGCCTACCAAACTTTACCAGCGGATTATAGGTTTAAAAATAATGCAAGAAGGTCGAAAAATGTTCGTTAAGGGAGTTGCAGCCCTCTTAACGTACGAGCCTGAAAAAAAAATCCGGACTGCCTCTAAAGGTAAATTTCTTAGAATTCATTGAATTAAAATTTAAACATCCATAGACTTTTTCTTTATTAATATTTAAATATTTTTCTTTATTATTTTTTCCTGTGCATTTTATTAAAAATTGGTAGGTCCTGTAGAAATTATTTTTGATGATCTTTACACTACGACATTTTTTTAATAATTTTTTTAAATGTTTCAACGGTCGCCATTGTGAACTACTTACCCGGTAATGCCCAATAACGAACTCGGCCGAAATATTTAAGAGATTGATATTTGCATCAAATTTGAACTTGATACTTCCAAAACTGTTAACAAATTTCGTAATATCCCATATAAACTTTTGAACCAAAAGTTTTTGGACCTACTTATGACAACATGCCTTTGAAATCTTTTCGAAATTCAAAACTTTGAACGATCGGAATAGGTACATTTCTCTAAGAAATTCACCTAAAAACAACTACAAACGCTACATTCGTAACCGAATGTCAAATAAGTTTACGCAAAACTTGACTTTTCCATGGCTAATATGATCTCAAATTCTTTGCCTCACATTTGTGACAAGTAGTAAAGCTTTTGAGTCGAGATAACTAGGTAGGAAAAGGTTCATCCTTTAAGTAGTATAAGTAGTCTTTGTCAAAAAGCAGCTTTGTTTGATGCGTCCTTATTTAAAATTTTGAATTGCTATTAGCCTAGCAAGTTGGGAGTCAAAACATTAGTAGATTCCTAAAATTTCGCCCCAGTATCTTCATTAGTTACATTAAAAGGGCTGCAACTTCCTTATACACCCCGTATATGCGCTTCCGAAGGAAATATCAGCTTATAATTTCCTGCCAAATCGTCTGTGTCATAATTTGCATGAACATAAAAGACGGGTGTCGCCATAATCTAGTTTGTCATTTATGTAGATCATATATTTTTTACATATTAGTGATGGATAACGGATCTTAAATCTTTTTGTCGTTTTCGGGTGGTTGTTATGGCAAAATAGTGTCAAATATACCCATGATCGATGAATAAATCTATAATAAATTAAATGTTTCTTCTTGGAGTATCTACCTAATGGTGATCGTTGGTTAAAAGTTGAAAATCTTTATTGGCTTGGTGCCTTTTGGGGAACACCCAAGAAACTGTTCTGTTGTTTATTTATAAACTCCATTATTTTCTACAACTCGATTCTATTCGAAATTAATTTGGATATGTATCTAATTAATTTTTTTGCATATTTCGATTAGCATATTTTCACTCCTACACATTTTAAACTATGTCTTAAAAATTGGCTTGTAAAAACCAATTTGGAGCTGGGATTAAATTCAGAATCATTTATGAAGAAACTTGGCCAAGATCCAATGGCGTCTTACAGCAGTTTAAACATAGAGGCGTAATGCTGGCGATTTTAAAACGTAATAATGAAGTATATCAATGATAAAAAAAATTAAAAGAATGCACCGACTTTATTACTTGGTGCACTGAAAAATACAAAATAATATTAATTCTATTGTACGGTGAATTTCAAGTTGTGCAGTTGTAGTTAGGTTGAAAACTTTTGACATCAACTTCAAAATTACCGGAACCAATATAATTCATATTACTTAGTAGGTATTTTTCACTGCACCAACTAATGAAGTCGGTCCAATTTTTTGTAAGAAAAGTTTATTTCACTTTTTTGAGTCTAACACTAGTTATCAAAATCATTCAATCACCAAAGAAGATAGATAGACAATACGTTGCATATATTTATCCAGAGATTTCAAAATACCGCGGAAATACACATATTTCAGACTTTCCAATTGCTGTAACTCGGAATCCGTTCATTTATTTGAAAAATTTTCAATTTAAATGTTGCCGAAAATATGTTCTCTTCTTTATTTTGGCCGTTTCGTATTTTCAAATTTCGAAAGAAAAAAAATGCCCCCACCACATGGCGGAGTGACACATATTTCAAACTTAACCACTGCTGTGACTCGGAAACCGATGATTTTTTGGAAAATGAACTATGTAAACGTTGCCGTCTATGTTCTTTTCTTTAATATTGTCGTATGAAATTTTAGATTTTTTAAAAAAAGTGCCACCTCCACCCGCTTTGGGAGAAGTTTTTGAGGAAAAGTACATGTGAAATGTCGATCTTTTTCAATGGGACTAATTCTCAATAGTCATCTATAAAATGAAAAAAGAATCATGAAAATCGGAGCACATTTACTTTTTACAAAATGCTAACATCGAAAAAATAATATGCTGACAACCAGTCGAATAAATTGTATAAATCCACCGTTTGGTTCGTCAGTTATAAAAAATCGTACAATTATGTAAACTAGACAATACTCCTTATTTGTAAGGGAGGTCCTTTAAAATATATATTAGTATTATTGATTGAAATACTGAAATATCAGAGAAATAAAACTGCAAACATTGAAAAAACTCTTTATCTCAAATTAAATTAAAATAGCCACTGGATGAAACCCCAGAAATTATTTAAAATGCTTGATACTAGCAAAAATCATACAAATACTACTGAAAACATGTTTATACGTAGACGTAACAATTTATCAGATATGTGAGAGTACTCGGTTAACCGTCGGTTACATGGCAGTCGGTTAATTAACCATGGGTGATTTAACATCAGATTAGCTAACCTTAGGTTAGAATAGAATTAACTATAGGCTAGTTAATAAACGGCCATATTATTATTGGTCGATGTTCGATCAATCTGAGACCTCAAATCACAAATCTTGTTCTTGTTGCTATTTTTTTACAAATAGGATGAAAAAAACTACCAAGAAACACAAAAACACCTTTAGTAAATGTGACGGCAAAAAATATTGTTTGTTCAATGATTGAATCTGAGTAAAACACGGAAGTTCCTTGATGTCAATGGCATTATCAGACAATTAACTGTACTAATGCTGACCTCCGAGATCCTACGATCCCTCATCCTATCATTTTAATGTGGCGGCATCGGTCACAGATAACTTGTACATTGTTTCCTCTTCTTATCAACCAAGTTCTGCGAATTTGCTCTTTTGCAGGGAGGCAAAAGCTAGATAATACAGATACTATGTCAGAATTAAAGCGCTATTTGGCTGTGCACGAATGTACTTTTCTTTCAGAATGAATGAGAAAAATACTAGAAGTACTACATAATTTGTTTCCTGCAGGTTTTAATGCGCGTTTTATATAGTAAATGTGCACCGATTTTGATGATTATTTTTCATTGGGACAAGTTTTTTTGAACGTTTCAAAATCTTATAAGTATGATTTTCTCATCACATCGTAGGAGTTGGAAGAGGAAGTTTTTGTCAAATATTTTATTTTTTTCATTTGCCGTGAAAATCACGGAATTTTAGTAAACGTTCAGAAAAATGTAAAATAGATAAGTAATAAAAAACCTAGGATCAACTTAATTTGATGGTGTACTAGAAAATTGGTATTTGGAACTCGTAGGTATGTACTGGATACTTTTTTTGTGCACAACTTTAAACTTACTATTTACTCAAATTTATTTTATTGTATACCTGACCCAAGACGGCCCAACTGTATTTTATCGTCTTCCAAAAAGCAACTCGACCTTTCCTATTTTTAAATTATATTCCTGGAATAATTATTGTGAATTCACTTAAAAGATAATACTGATAATACCTAAGAATTTAATACACCTGCTTCATTTCACTTTCACTTAATCCGGATAATGAGATGGTTTCAATGAAATGCCATTTATAAACAGATTTCTTTCTCAGATAATATCTTTTCATTCAAATTGACATGGGATCTGAAGGAAATCTGCCTCTCTTAATTACCAGAATCAGTCCATTACAATGTTGGTAATATTATTGTTCAGATTGAATATAAGTGGAGATCTATCATTACTAGTCCACTTTCCTGGTGATAATCCTCTGTATATTTTTTCTGAACTTACATAGATTTTAAAGTACTTAGTTGTGGATTAACCAGACTTTAAACTTATGCAGAACTTATCTCCAAGATATTCCAATACTTTTCTACAGTATATAATTAAAATCAATCCTTTTTCTAACGCTCACTTACGCGTTAGCGTTTTACAAACTTCATAAATAGGAGGAGGTATACAGATCAATTATGTTTTTCCTGTTTTAGAGACAGCTGAATGGATCATTATAGCGGTGGAAAATTAAAGAAAAAACCAAGACAACTAAAAACTATACTATTATACTATTATATCACCACAAACGACATCAACACTGATTTATTACCAACGTTTTTTTCCGGTGATTAGAGTCCTCAAGTATAGCTAAAGCGTTATCAGATTTATAATTACTCATTTTTATTATATTATTCATGAAATTTGTAGTTTCTTTGGTGCACATAGTTTATTTTCAAGATGTATGTATTTTTAGTATTTTTTGATTATTCTGTAGTACATCAAAATTAGTGGACAATCAATTTGAAGGTCAACTTTCTTAATGGAATCCATTTTACTAATATTTTATGTAAGAAATGAAAAATTCATATACCTAGAGGAACGACTACGGACGGTATAACACAATTACCTAAAAAACATTTTAGTAAATAAATCCATTACTAGGATAACTAATTAGTCATCTATTACTTATAACCGATTGCTTTCATAGATATAAATTTTTTGCAAAAAATTGGACTGACCTTATTAGTTGGTGCACTGAGCAATACAAAATAATATTAATTCTATTGGTACTGGCTATTTTGAAGTTGTGCAGTTGCAGTTAGAATATAATTAATTATTTTGTATTTTTCAGAATACCAGTTAATAAAGACAGTCCAACTTAAAAAAATAGTTATTTCACAATTTTGAGTGTAACATTATTCACGAAAATCGTTGAATGTTCACTATTATCCATGTATATTCTCTGCTAGTACTTGTTATAATTCAGAGATCTTAAATACACATATTTTATACTTCACCACTGCTGTAACTCGAAAACCATAACTGTGTGGAAAAAAAGTTCAATTTAAATGTTGCCACAAATAATCTCTTGTTTAATTTGTCCGTCTCATATTTTCAATTTTCGAAATAAGCGTTGCCCCCTCCACATAGCGGAAATATACATATTTCATACTTTACCATTGCTGTAACTCGAAAACCGTAGCCCTTTTAAAAACATGTTCAATTCAAACGTTTCCGGATATTGTCTTATCTTTAATCCGACCGTCTCAGATTTCTGATTTTCGAGAAACATTGCCCCAACTACGAACCACCCCTTTCGGGGGAAGTTTTTTTGGAAGGAAGGAAATGTTGATTGTCGATTTATTTTTCAAAGGGACCAATTCTCAATAATCCTCTTTCAAATGTAAAAAGAAATCATGGAAATACGTTTACTATTTTTTATAAGACGTAAACATCCATAAAAAAATACAAACAGTCGAATTGTATACCTCCTCCGGTTGGGTCGTCAGTCAGTCAGTATTAGATACAGAGACATTAATGTTTGCCAGATCTATAATCAACATTAGGACACTTGAGAGTGGCCATTAATAAATAAAAATAACCCTAACATGATGGCATAATAACTGAAACGTTTTCATTTTTTTGAAAAGAAAATTAAGTATGTTTATCGATCATCATTTGTTTATCGCACTATAGTTTGACCGATTATTATAGACACGCGACACAAGAGTTATAAAACTTACTTATATATGTGCCATAGGACATGGACTGTGTTAATAATTGATTATTATCAGAATGATATGTGGAATGACTGACGCATAAAGTGTTCTCGATTATGTTATGTAATTAAATACTAATTACCATGTGAATAACGGACATCCGTATGGTATATTTTATATTATATTTATACTATGCTACTATATGCAGTAAACTAGCTTGGGTATGGATATTGTGGGCACGTGCCATATGTTATAAGAAAATAAATTTAATTGAAAGATAAAGATAACTACGTATATTATCATTAAAAAAAATAATAATGGATAGTTGGTTGGTTGTAATGAGCGAGTTTTAGACGTTAATGTTTAGTTTATTTTTAATTGTTTGACCTTATCACTGGTCTATAGATTGGTTCTGTCTATTCCATATTTTGGACTGTATTAAAATGATAGAAAATTAATACGTTTGAAACCTGCTCTGCTCAGAAATCCTCAATGTGATTTAGAAATTTAATATTTATTTTATTTATGTTAGATAAATGGCAAAAACTTCAAAAGTACCAGCACCAATGGAATTAATATTATTTAGTATTTTTCAGTGCAGCAATTAATAAAGTCGGTCTATTTTTTTGCAAAAAAAATATTTCACACTTTTGACTGTACTTAACATTAGTCACGAAAATCATTGAACGTTCTCTTATAATAAGGAAAATAGTAGTTATCTTATTATCTATTTAAAATTTTTTGCTTGTGACTTGTTATTTTTCAGGGATGTAATAAAAACATCGTTGCGGAAGTAAGCATATTTTAAACTTTACCACTGCTGTAACTCGAAAACTGTAACTCTATGGAAAATATGTTCAATTCAAATGTTGCTACGAATAATCTCGTCTTTAATTTGGTCATTTCAGATTTTCAATTTTCGAAAGAAATTGCCTCCTCCACATAGCCGAAATACACATATTTCAGATTTTAACATTGCTGTAACTCGAAAACAATTTAAAAATTTTCGGATATTGTCTTTCAATTCTGCCGTCTCAGATTTTCGAGAGAAATTCCCCTTTCCATCCCCTTCGGTGGCGGGTTTCGAGTTTTTCTAAATATGCTACCATTTCTTAACTCACTTCTTTCACCAGCCATACATAAGAAAGATCAAAAAGCAAGCAAAGATAAAACCAAATTGTATACCTCCTCCTTTTTTGAAGTCGGTCAAAATAGGACAGATATTATCATTTAGATACCTCGTCCGTTTGGGAAGTCTAAGAAAATATTCTCTGTAGATAAAAAAAATTGAGAAACTAAAAATACCCAAATTGATTCTGGCTTGTATATTTATCTAAACTTTCTCACAAACTGGAAATCTCTCTCGAGTGAAGGCTAGCATGGAAATGATTCAATAATTATGATTTTCTTAAAGGTAGGTTTTGCTGCAAAGGAAAGAAGGCCAACATTCTGTATTTTTATTGACCGGCGAACCCCGAACGAAGAAGGTATACAATTCGACAGTCTGCTTTTTTTTTGGTTCGTGCGCGCCGTTTAAATTGCACATTTTTTTAAATTCGAGGTAGAGGCATGTTAAATTCTCAAATATATGCATTTTTGCTGTGTGGAGAGGGCGATTTCTTTCGAAAATTGAAAATCTGTGGGCTCTACATGAAAGACATAATTATTTGTAGCAACATTTATAATGAATATTTTTTCCAAAGAGTTACGGTTTTCGAGATAAATCGGTGTTAAAATGGTCACATCTAAAATACTTGAGCGTATTTCCGCAGCCATGGTTTGAGATCTCAATAATAACAACTACAAGCAAAGAATATACGTGGGTAATAAGATAAGTACTATCTTCATTGGTATTAGTGAACGTTGAACGATTTTCGTGACTAATGTTACACTCAAAAGTGTGAAGTAGATATTAAAAAAAAATAGACAGATGTTATTAGTTGGTGCACTAAAAAATATAAAATAATATTAATTCTATTGGTGTGAACTTGGTTCCAAAAGTTATCAATCTAACTGCGCACAACTTCAAAAGTAACAGCACCAATAGAATTAATATTATTTTATATTTTTCAGTGCACTAGTAACGTCGCTCAAATTTTTTGTAAAAATATTTTATTTGTCAATACTAAATTTCTGATTTATAGATTCGAAGAAAATAGACTGGGACAGACAGATAAACAGACATTAGTGTGATTTTATTACGGTTCCGTTTTTTCGTCGAATGAAGGTAACCCTAAAAATGATCAAAACGTAACAGTTTAACCAAAGTTTGTTAAAATTTACTAATCCTGCTAAGCTATTGATGCCTGCGTCACGGAAGAGGTTGGATTTATTTCTTTTATTGCATTGTAAAAACAGTCTAATACAATAATTATAGTTGAGCTGTGTTGAATATTTTTTCCATACCGATAAAAAGGTGCATTTCCTGACGCGTGCCATATGCTGTGAAAAACCATTCGCTTTATATGCCTCTTTATAAAGATTAAGATCCCAGATAATAGTTGAAAGTTTATAATAATAATATACCTTCTACGACATTCTTCTACTTTATAATGCTAATTTCGATCGAATGCCTTCAACAAAATTATTATTGTTCGATACGTACAAAGCACGTGTCCACGCCCACTCTAAACCTTTCGGTATTTCATCATAAGGTTGCCTATTATTTCATAGCTTTTCTTTTTTCTTATGGATATATGGGTAGTTACAGCGGATGTTTGAGGTCAGCTCCTGTTTCAACAGTCAACGCCCAAAAAACCCAAGACAAGAAGCTAAATAGCTCTCACACACACCCTGTTATTAGTCCTGATGCCTACAGGGCATTGATTTCATTTAGTCCTTGATATCCCTAATATCTTATGTTAAATTCGCAGGTTCAGGGTTATTATAATTTTTCTTCTGATATCGTTATAGCTTTTATTAATCTTGTTTCAGGCCCCATATGGGCTAGAGACTTTAAATTTCGTATTTATATCTAGATCGGAGACATCTTGCCGCATGTCAACTATAATACGAATCCAACGAAGATTATATTTAATATATACCCTTATACAGGGTGACCAATTAGTGCGACAAAGTAAAATAACTTCTCTATTTTCAGTTATTTTAAAATGTTTTAAATATAAAAGTTGTAAGGGAATACAAGCCCCACATTTTAAAATCAGTTGGGACTATACAGGGTGTCCCAAAAAAACAGAACAGCACAAAGTTCCGTTTTCTTTAATGAATCACCCTACATATTTTTACATTTTAAAGAAAATTAATTAATTCACTGGAAACTATTAGAGATAGGTATGGGTATCTTATGAAAAAATAATCAGAAGGTGATCTAATAAATTGATAATATATAGGGTGTCTCATTTGAAAAATCAAAGTTGTTAATACTTTTTGATATAAGTGGCAACGTCGCAAGGCTGAAAATATTTTCAGTCGATAGATCTCTAGGTATAATCCACATAATACAATTTTCAGAACGATCCTACGAATAGTTTTCCTTAAACGTCTAAGGTACCATCGATCGTGAATCACCCTCTATTTGTATGTATAAGTGTATTGTGTATATATGTATATGTTGTATATATTTCTTGTATAAGGTGCTATTCCATTTTATCTAAAAATGTATTTTCATGCATATTTAACTAATAATAATGTATATTTTATCTTATTATAAGTTGATTTTTATATTTACATTTTTTATAGATCTAGACTTATTTAATACATAGGTAAGTATTTCTAATTTTACCCCTTGAAACAAAATATTGCAAATTATCAACTTATTACTATATTTACGCTCTCTTGTTACCTACTATTTTATATATGCCTTATTTTACCGAAAGAGTGAATAAAGTTTTTTCATTCATTTCATATATTATTATAAGAAATCCTTTTTGTGACATGGAATCATAGAGACTCATATACATATATGCAAAGAACAGTTATGAGTTCGTTATGTTACGTGAACTAATATATCAGAAGTGCGTAATATTCTTTGAGTCTAACGTGAATATTTGAAAATAAGTATGGTTTAGTTCAAACCAAGTGACGTGGTAATAAGTTATTCTTTAACAGCTTTTTCTTTAAAAACTAAAGCCTATTAAAAACTACTTTCAGTTTTTCCTAAAAATTATACTTTATTTAATACTACTATGTATTACTAAAGGATGAAATTGAATATTTTGATATTTTAATGAATTTCCTAATTCTCCAGACAACATTGTATGTCATTTTACTTTTGTCTTAATTTTATTTATTCTGCAAAGCATTTAAAACACACTTACTTACTTAATATGTCTTCATCGATGCGTTTTACAAAATATTTCCATTGGCACAGTAGGTAGTAATTGTCTAAAAGGAAATATTTTTATTTTCTCTAAATTATATCGGCTAGTTCCGGGTTTAAAGCTGAAT
This sequence comes from Crioceris asparagi, assembly GCA_958507055.1. Classification (NCBI taxonomy): domain Eukaryota; kingdom Metazoa; phylum Arthropoda; class Insecta; order Coleoptera; family Chrysomelidae; genus Crioceris; species Crioceris asparagi. Next base: position 82,176,431 of record OY293828.1, on the reverse strand, counting down.
GGTTCCTATCGTTGCCATGAAATCGATTGTAGTCATTAACAAATTAGATTATCATTTTACAAATAAATAATTTGAGAGTCCTTGAACAAGTATAAAATCACAATTAACAAATTAGTCAGTAATTTCTTTGTTGTTAAATTTAAAAATGAAAACATGACCACAATTAATTGTAACAATTTAATATCGAAGTAACCGTACCATTCTTTTGAAATTTTTGAGTGTCTCAATTAAGCCTGAGAATTTGAATTACCAAATATATTATTATATGGATTTACAGTTAAATTCTCATTAGTTAAACTTCTGATGTACTGCGAATGAAGTTCGATTACTATAGAGTCGTTAAGCAGTTCTTTTTTGTCACCACTGGATCACTTTTGTCAAAATATAATCTCAATTTGTTGGACTCACTATTATATGAAAGAAATATTACTCTTACAATAAACAGCACGAAGAATAATATAAAACCACCTGGAAGACTGTTGCCAGAACAAAGGAGCAATAATTTGAAAAAGTTAAATAAGATTATCCATATAAGGTTGGTAAGTTTTAATACTCACTTGATAAAGTGAATATTAAATATCACATGTCAAAGCAATTATTTATCTATTACAGGTATTGATCGTAAAATCAACAAAAGAGTTGACTCGAAAAGATTGTGGTAGTTCATGTGTGTTGGTCTGAATTAATTTATTGAATATAATGTTTTTAACAATACAGGAAAGTTTAATGAAACAAGCAATGCATAAATATTATACATTATCTCTACCATAAGTTTTTTTTTTCAATTCATTGATCTAATCAGTAATATCAAGAGTTTAATAATTAACGAATTCATAATAGGGCCAATGTTGGGCGGTCAGATTGTCGTTTAAATCAAGTTTAACACTAGACTGGGTATTCAGAAACACTTTTTGAAGAATTATTAAGTCAAAGGCGCTATCGAATAGATAAACTAGCATAAAAATATCTTCTCTTGATAATGATTTTGAGAAAAGAACATGTTCTTTCTGTATAATTGAGACTTCATTTGAGATAAATATTTTGAGTGTAATTTTAGGTACTCATGAAAATTGTTGAACGTTCACTGATACCAAAGAAGATAGTACTTATCCTAACTCGAAACCGGTAACTCCTTTGAACAAGGATATGGTCTTATCTTTAATTCTGCAATCTCAGATTTTCGATGGTTACTGAAGTGAAGGAGATTTTGTTTGTCAGTTTCTCTAAAAATGAATCACAAATAATCAAAAATCTGAACACTTTTACTATGTAAAACGCGCGAAAGCCATACATAAAAAATTATAAAAAAGCAAATATACAAACAACCTAATTGTATACCTCCTCCATTTTTTTGAAGTCAATCAAAAATTGAACAGCGCAGGTCCTCAAATTTGGTATCACAGAGTTTGTCGCTATTTGCTATCTGTGGAAACAAATTTATCTTTTTATCTATGAAAAAACACTACTTACTGTAAAAATTATAAACAATTTGTAGTTGGTGGCAAGAGTTTTCTTTCTACCTATAACTAATTTTCCACTCTTGCAGCAATCCAAAATTTCTATAGGTACATTCAGTGCTGTTTGTAAATATATACATTTAATTTACTTAACGCAATATTCCTGAAAAATTGTATGTATTTATTATCTAATAAAGCCGGGCTTATCTTTGACCGACTTCCCAAAAGAAGGAGGTATCCAATTCGACTGTATTTTTGCTTTTTTGTCTATATGGAGAGATGGTCCCATGTTTTCATTTCTCAAGCATTCACAAAGTTCAGCCCAGCTAGGTTTTTTTTCAAAATTTATATTCATTGTGTAATTTCTTGAAATATCACATAATTCAAAATATTGGCACATTAATATTGTGTATCGATATAAACGTTGAGAATCGGAAATAATTGCTTTCGCATAAAAAAAATCCTACATAATACTTATGTGTTATTTCATATTTTTTACTGCAACATCTGAAGTCGGTACTATTTTTTAATTATTTATTTTAATAATGTACCAACTGGTTCTCAAAAATAAACTCTCATATAAACGCTTTAGTGGGAGCCTATTTATTGCTTTATTTTTTTAAGTCGATAATCGGATTCCATTTTTTGGAGTACATAGTTATATTCTGAAATAATTTATTTGCCCAAAATATTTATTATTTCTCACAGCTTCTAAGGCATCTGTCAATAAAAACATTAAAAAAAAGTCTCCAGTTCTTATGGAATTGAATGACTGTCAATTTCAATACATTTCCGAATAATCCGGTTTTCTCCAATCGACCCTAAAGATTAAAAAAATACATATCAAATCTATATAGTTTCATCTTTTTTTTCTTCTTCTATATAGTCATTCTCCAGGTGCTCCATATTTATTATATAATCTGGTTCATCCAAAAATGTGCGGGAAAAGTTCAAAGACACGACCGCGCAACCGACTCTCTCTGACACACCGTTCTGCAAACTGAACACACACGATATGATGACGAGCACGTGGAAATGGAAATGCATATCAACCGTAGAATTGCATTCTCCCCATGTATCTCATGTATATAACCACTCTCATTCACCACTACCACGCGATTTCCGATTTTTACACACTGGCAGTGGTAGTGGGGGGGGGCATCCTGCTTTTGCTTGCCGACGTCGACGTAACAACTTATACACAAACAATACACAAATCCTACAGCGCCAAAGGCACACGCTCCTTTTAATCCATCCAGCCAACCGTTCGTCGTTGTGCTGCTCCTCCTGCCTCTTTTCGATTACTTTTACCTTACTTATTCAGAAATTGCCCAGCAACGTGTTGCGTCGTACTCGCTCCCGCGTCGTCTGATTTTACGTGTTTTCGCGGGCATTTTGAAAATATAATATGATATGATTTGCAGTACGTTGTTATTTGTTATTAATTATTATTGTTGAAAAGAAATGTGTTTTTAGTTGTGTTATGTGTAATAATTGTTGTTGTTGTTATGTGTTTCAATATGATTTGAGGATTTATTTTTGTTGTTGTTAAAATAACCGGTGAGTCTATTGATTTGTATATGTATTTATTGTATGAAATGTAAAACCACGATTGCTCTTGCTTTAAAATTCTGATATGTAAATAGTTACAATGCCATAAATATATATTTTTAAAATATAATTGATTAACCTCAACCATTCTTGCAGCTAATTGATGTATATTCATTCTTTTCTTCTTGTCAGTCAAATTTATGTATTAAAAACTGTTGAGTTAGATAGTCCATTTGATGTACATATTATCAAAACCAAGTGATGTCTTTATTATCTTAATTTACTATATTATATAACTTCAATTTAAAACTACAAATTGTTAAAATGTTGCTTCTTAAAACATTTATTTGTATTTTCAAAAATTATCATCAGAGTAGTCGACTTTTTGATAGAGATTCTAATAATGTATAATTAGAGCCTTTTTTCTTCGGTGATGAAGTTGGTGTTTTCAAAAATTATTCAGAAATCGATAAATATTGGATTAAATACGTCAAGAAACCTTGCATATGTATGATGATTAAGAAGTCGTTATCTAAGACAGATATTCGTTTTTAGTACCAAAAACCCATACAATTTCATAACATTTGCAATAGGTGTAGATCTTAAATGTCCTTACTTTAAACACAAATTATTAGATTAAGTCTCATCTTTAACCTATGTGCAGTAAGTTTCGAGTATAATTAACTAATTTTCCAATAGGTATAGCTGACAATGTTTTTTTGCAAAAAATTATGTGGAAAACCATATAAATAACTTATAAACGTTCCACACAGAATGCATTTTTTAAATATATTTTTGATGGATTTCGGGAATACCTTAATATAACTTTTTTTAATTTTTAAGTTTTCCAAAGTATACGTGTATTTCTCCTCCCGAAATGGGCTAGAGGGGAATTATGTTTTTGCATTACCTGCCTTAACTTTCGAGCTCTGATTATCATGGCGAAGGTACTCGATAACTTTAATCTAAAGTAGCAATAATAATTACTTTACGTACTAGTACGAAAAGAAAATGACTTCGCGTATGTACTGACTAAGGTGTCAGTCAGACATTGAACCAATATAGGGTAGACACTTTAGGTCATTACTTTTTCTCAAAATATGAGATCATATCAAAATGTTAAAAAATTAAGGCGCCATTCGGATGGAATTTAATAATTTTGATTCATTCAATATGGTTGTTCTAAAATTAGTTTCGATAATTTCCATCTTCTATGACTTTTGTTACGCGACTGTGAACTATGTGACATTTACAATGCCAAACGTCATTTACTCAGGCAGTTGAAAATTGGAAACAATTGCCGATCATACCAAATCTCATATTATTTTCTTGGAATAGATGTACCTATGTAATATGAACGGTTGTATCGTTTTCTCAAATCGAATTTCTAAAAGCAGGTTTCGCAAAAAATAATTTGAAAATTTGAAATAGCCTTACTAAAGAAATAAAATCATTTCTAGAATAAAAACTTTCAACAGTTTCCAAAAAAAGACTTTATAACCTGGTAAATGATGTCAGTATCATATACACGGTGATTCATTAAGAATTTCCAATCTCCAAAACAAAAAAAAATAATAATCACCATGCCAAAAAACTACGAAAACAATTAAAAAATAAAAAAAAAGTATTTCGAAATTCAACAAACACATTTCAACTTTAAACACCCTGTATCTCGGAAACCTGCAGTGTTTGTATAAGGACTACTGAGCTAAATCATCATATTTTGGCTAGAATCTATTGTTTTGAGATTGGACATTCTTAATAAATCGCCCGGTATGTATATCTGTATGTGTGTACGTATTTTTGAGAAATGAATCAATTTTGAATCTTTGCAAGGGATTTAGTAAGGTTTGATACATTCCTCAACTTAAAACATAGCTCGTTGTTCTGAAGTGAACATTTACTTATTTTTGCAAAAACAACTATTGTCAGCAATATTGGAAAATTACCATTTAATTTGTAATTAACGTTCTGACTTCGCTTCCCTTCTTGTCTTTTTTACTTTACCCAATATCTATCAGGTATCGAATTTAGAAGCTGAACTAATTCTTTGTATTCAGATTGGTTCAGTCATTGATTACATTTCCAGATTGTTTTGCCTCCGTATCCGGTTGAAATACCACCGATTCAATTTGATCTGTGTTTTTTTTGTTAATGCTCAAATTCCAATTTACTTTTTGTCAAATACTTTCAATATCTCTATCACAAGGTTACGTTGTTATTGAATAACCTCCATTAAAATTTCATACAAATAAACCAACAATAACAATGTGTTGTATCTACTTTTGATAACAGCAATCGTGGTTTTCATTTTATTGCAACATACAAATGGCGATTCTAGCTACAAAAAAGTAATGATTAATGTGTTTTGCGTGAAGGTTGGAGAATTTACTCCCACTAAAAAAAAAAATGGTGGATTTGAAAAATGAGCCAACACCGGCTCCAAAAAAATCACGTGGCCTATCGATGACAACTGTGAAAAATTGGTTATCAATGTCAGAGAAGAAGAATGTGGAGTTCCAAAAGATGCCTGAAAGTTTTCTACGCTCAATTAGGCGACGTTCATTACGTGTGAAGAGGACGAAATCCTTTGCTTTGGCTGAAAAGAGGAAGTCAGGTAAGTCATCATCAAAAGCGAACAAACAGACAGAGCCAGTCAGCTGCCGGTTGTTATGTTCAAGTTCCGGTGTGGTGGAATATCTTTGATTGTGAATATCCTTGAAGAGATGTGATTGTTTTATTGAATTGTTAAAGTCAATACACTTTTAAGTAGCAATAAAGATAGATTGAAATTAGTCTTTCATAGTGTATCGAAAGAGAAAATTATTTTTCAGATTACTTTGGATAATAGTATAAAATGTATTTATTTATAATCATTATTTTCCATTCAAATTCATGCAATAAGTTATAAAAAATATTTCTGAACCTAAACTTTTGTAGTGAGATAGTGGGGAGCCCTCACATCTACAGACTACAGTTTGCATTCGTACGCCCTCACCCTCATCCTAGATAAGGATTATATAGTCTGTACAAATAATCTGCTGATAATAATGAAACGGTCAAATCTGGCACTGTTAAGATATAATAATAATGGTATTACTCGAGAATTAGAGAGTAACTCTTTCAATCAATTTCGCAACTCTCTAAAACTTTATTATTGAACTAGAACAATAATCACTGGATACAGTACCTAAATACACTGCGTTCGAAAAGTAGCGGATAAATTCAATAAAATCTGAAATGAGAGCTTAAACGAAAAACGCTCGGACCCGTAAATTATTGTTTTTGTTTTAGAGTTTTTATACGTAAAACTGAAATATATAGGGTAATCAAAAAAGATATGACGTCATCGATATTTTTTTAAATGGCAACCCACAGTTTTCATTGTAGAATTTGAAAGGGCGGGCACATCTTCTTGCGTACAGGAAAGTAAATTTAACTGGTAGTTACACAACAAATTTTGGAAAAAAAGATATGTGATATCATCGATAAATGGTAACCCCTCTGTTTTCAATGAAGAATTAAACACACTTTATGTACAAGAAAGCAAATATGAATGAATAGGATAAGGAAAAAGCAGAAAAAAAATATTCTAAATTCTGTGTTCGAATTGAGTACCATTATAGTTAATGGCAATGGCAATTTTCAATTTTAAAATATCAAATATTTTAATCTTGAATTTTTCGTATACCTACTCAATAGGTACTTTTTTTTATTTAATATATTTTTGTTGTGTTCTCCTATTTATTGACTTTACTTAAAACAAGGATTCAATAATAGTTATATTTTTGACCGACTTCCCAAACAGAGGAGGTTCACAATTCGACTGTGTGCTTTTTCATCAGGAAAATATGAAAGAAAAAATAAATTAATCTTTAGAGCTTTACTTTTTTATCATTTTACTAGCTAAATCTTTTTTACCACGCTTTTATTAGCTTGGTATGTATGTATGTGTGTATCTAACGGAATCTCTGACACGATTTTCACCCACTTAAGAACATCAGATCGACTTGAAACTTTGTATACTTCTAAAGGACAGATGACAATGCAATAAGTTCGTAGTGTGTGTGTGCGAGTGGGACTCCGTGATGGGGGGTTCCATACCTATATATACCTATATATATATATATATATATATATATCTTGAACTTTATGGATGGATTCTTGTAGAATTTTCGATATGCACTTGTGTTGGATATCTGATGGTGTGTAACTGCGAGTGAGACTCTTTGGTGGAGGGTTCCGTACCTATAGGTGTTTAAAAAAAAATAGAAAATAAATAATAGTTCAAAAAATTTAGAATGCGCTCTTCAATAGCAAACCAAACTAAAAATTAGAAAATAAATAATAGTTTAAAAAACTAAAAAAACACGCTTCAATAGCAAACCAAACTAAAAATTAGAAAATATTTTTTTACACTTCAAATAAGGGTAGAGTGATTAATAAAAGATATCATTTTAATGTAAAAAAGCGTGGGGTGCTTGATGTCCCTTGATATATTTCATGTTGATAGATACTGATATTAGTAGATTCATTATAAAATTAATCACTCTACCCTTATTTGAAGTGTTAAAAAATATTCTCAAATTTTTAGTTTGGTTTGCTAATAAAGCGTGTTTTTTAGTTTTTTAAACTATTATTTATTTCTCCTATAATTGGATATTTCCATCGTTTCTATTGCTAGAATGACTCAATATTCGTTAGATACTCCTAGTTGTGATGTAACTATTACGAATCTTTATTTGCAAATGATCAATAATGTTACATCAAACCTATAAATATTTTGTTAATAGAAAATAAATATACCCACTATTCAATTAGTGACACAATTCTTTTTTCTATCATAAAATAACCAACATTGCTTATTTAGTAAATAAATGAAAAGTTATTCTTTTACCAATACCTGTTGCTAGTTGGAATATATATATATATATATATATATATATATATATATATATATATATATATATATATATAATATAATTAATTAGCACTTGCATTCTAACAACTATAAATATATAAGCGCTATGTCGCTATAGCGATTTTTGCACTTTCTCCAATTCCACACTTTCCATAATTGTTTGTCGTTTATCTTTATTGCCAATTGACAATCTATGTATCTACCTGTATCTACCTATATATATATACATTGAAAGTTATCTCCATAACATAGAAATCACAAAAAGGCAATTATAAAAATCCACATTTGTGATGATGAAAGTGCATTCCAGTCGAGTTTGTCGTTTAAAATTGATAATTAGGTATGTTCAATTTAAATATAAATATATGTATATATACACGTTTGTTTTATGGAGCCAGTATTTTGTGTTCCTATTTAATCAGTCTAGCTTATCACTTTTTCAACTGTTTATTTAACAACTGCATTGTCTGACACAGTATATATATATATATATATATATATATATATATATATATATATATATATATATATATATATATATATATATAATATGAATAATGATTGTCGGAACTGTAGTTACTCAATCTTGATTGGGGATTTTCATTTAAACTGACATATCTGTTTCATTTTATTTGTGACATATTTTTTTGCAACGCTAGAAGCATGGAAGTCTGTTGCAATAAATAAATTTATAGCTAATTATATGAAAATAATTATGAACGGAAAGTGTTTTGTTATTTCGTCTTTAAAATTAAATGACATATTTTTGAGAAATAATCTACATAATTTTATTTCAAATACCTGGTTTCCAACAGCAAAATTTAATTTTAATCAGTTAATAGGTCTGTACTGTTCCGTAAAATAATTAGAATATAAAGTATTTCTAGAAGACAGATAGATATACGGTTATCTTAGCTATCAAAGCTTTGAAGGAAAATGTTGAAAAGGAAATTAAAAGTATTTAATAATATTAGTGAAATATTTTTCATCGACTTTGTTATATATATACACAAAATGTTGCTCTAACGAAATTTGAAATACATTTTTTTTAATGATAATAAGCACCGTTTAACGACCTCGTGTCAAACAAACCCTTCGATAATATGACAATAGGATTTCCAGAAATTTCCTTTTCCAGCAATCATAAACTAAATCTCAACAACATTTTTTTTAACTTTCATTACACCATTTTACACAAAATTTTGTGTTTTATTTAGTCCTTAATACTTTACTTTCAAGACTCGGATTTGATTTGAGAACTAGACTGAAATTCATTCTAGGCCAAAACAAAGAGTTCAACTCTGCAATGTTTACTGTTGACACAATTCGATCGTAATAAACATCTTTCAAGAACAAAATTGAAATTTGATTAAGAAAAGTGCCCAGATTGAAGTTGATTGTTTGCTAGAATGATTTACCCAATGATATCGTTAAATGGTCCACTTAGGCAAACTAAAGAAGAATAAGTAAATATGCTGTAAAACTGCGCGAGTCCTGGCAGTTAATTATTTATTGAGTTTCTATTCGGATAACACATGCAAAATTGATGTCTGCAATCGAAATTAGAAAAGAATTTGATGATGAAGACAACTGCTTGCAGCTGAGTAGCTGAGTGAGCTGAGTCGTTTTTTATTGTAAGATTCAATTCGTGTTTTTGTTGGTTTTAAGGACGAAGTTGATGCCAAAAGTCTTCTATTTTACCTACAACTGCACCACATCAAAATTACCAGCACCAATAGAGTTAAACATTACTCTTTATTTTTCAGTGCTCTAATTAATAAAGTTGGCCTTATTTCAGTGCTATCAATAAATTTGGCCTTTTCTGTGTCAAACAATGTTTTTTTAATCAAATATAGCTACATAAAAGAGAGAAGGCAAATTACAACTTAAATTACTATTCCAATAATAACTTGATTCTGAAAGCCTTTTCTCTACATGTTAAGAATCTATTAGGTTAAATTATAAACATTCAAAATAAAAAAGTGTTGAACCCATCAAGGAACTAGGCTCACATCTGTGTATACTATCAGTTTTATCATTCTTCTTTTGATTCGTGAATGAATTTGTTTCTTTCGAACATGACAGGATATTGTTATAATTTATGACAAAAATACAGTCACTATTTTCGGTGAATAACTGTATAGGAAGTTTGTTAAATATTGTACCAAGTAACTGTACTTTGCTTTTTATTGTTATTACGCTTTCGTAATTTATATACGACATATGTCGCCATGAAAAAAGTGAAGTGGAATATCAACAATTCATATTGGAATGTCGAAAAAAGTAGGTATGGTTATTGCCATATAGTAGCATGTGTTCTAATCACTATTTCATTGCCCTGTGGTCGAAAATTTAAGTTTCAATATTATTGACGTTCATCTGTCAAATAGTAGTATGCTCGTATAATTATTGGATATAATTTTTTGAACCAACTACTACACTGGTTTGTGCGCGCGCTGGTATATAGTAAACGTACTCCGATTTTGATGATTTTTGATTGACTTGAAAGAGGAGGCTTGAGAAATGGTCACATATTCATAAAAACGCAATCTTCGTCCCGGGACAATTTCTCTCAAAAATCGAAAATGTGAGACGGCAGAATTAAAGATAAGGTAATATTCGGAAACTACTGCATTATCTCGAGAACGAAGATGATAAAGACAGGATAATACTTTTAATCGATACATACTCACTTACACATAATAATAAGCTGATTATTTTTGTCCTGATTCGCTACGATAGTTTTGTGTAAATATAAGAATATCCGAATTTTGTACAGTGGTAGCCAAACTTGGTGGAAAAAATAGTCGTTGACTGATTAAGAAAAATTTGAATATATAGTATCTAAGAACAAGTTACGTGTAAGTCGACAATTCATTTTGCTGGTTTAATTTAATGTACTTGTAACATTATATAATTATATAATAAATTAATTTTAGTCTTCTGCGCTCCTCCATATATAAACTAAACTATGCCAAATCATATATTCGATCGTGAACGCAATATGCTTGTAAAGAGGTCCAAAGAATACGTTTAACTTATTAGTATATAAAAAATCTGTTTTGATAAATAATCAATCAAAAAATGCAATGCATATACGTATAAATATATAATCAGTTTACTGGTTCTTGAGCAGTGTATAAAGGGAAAAGGAAATTAAAATCTGCATATGTTGTTTCGAAGGACCAGTTTTATAAAGGACATTTCATCCGTCGGTTAGTCAACCGCTGGTTGAAGCAAAATGTACGATTGAAATCTTTGAGAAAAGGTGTCATTTCAACTTTGGGTTGAAGGTTTATAACAGAGAGTCACGGTTGACTCTCGGTTGAGTTTCAACCTTCAGTCAACTGGACATTCTAACACCGACCGTAAAGGTCCTTTTAAGTTCATAAAGAGAAAGTTTAATAAAAAAAACTATTTAAGAAAATCGTGGTGAATTGAAAGGAACATTAGCAATTAGAAATCGGTGGCACCTGCCGATTTTCTTTGGACGAATAGGGACTCGATTAGCAAGTTGTTTTCGCCACTTTTTTGTGGGAGTCGAATAATAGTTATTTATTACACAAGGGAAAAAAGTACTAGATTTTAGCTCGAGGTTGTGTTGTCGACCGATGCGAAGCGGAGGGGGACAAGAAACCGAGAGTTAAAATCTATTATTTTTCCCTTGTATAATACACAATTTTTTCTGTGACAAGAAAAACAATGATTTAATATTGAAAAAATATTGCAATATATCAAAGTCAGAGAATTATCGAAGTAAAATTTGAAGTTTTAAAGTGGTTTGCGACAAGTAGACATGCGTTGCTAAGGAAACCTTTTCAGTAATCAAATACCTGTCAGTTTAATTCTGTGTTTTGATTGATATTTATGTGCATATTTATCTACCCGGGAAACAAGTGATACTGTGTCACCTGTTAATAAAGATAAAATGTCAAACTTTTTCCTGTCACAGAAAAAAATTATTACTCTGATTTTTCTTGAAATATATTGAATTGGGAAAGATATTACCTATTCTCTATATAAATAAATACCTTGCAATTATACTCAATCGAAAATATGTTTTCTAATTAGTTTTGTACAGCGACAAGCTTTATAAGTTTTTATCACTGTTCACGACACTATTCTTTACATCTATAGACAAATTACAAGATTCATAATGTTTCGAGTATGCAATATTTCGAATTAGATATTATTCAATCAACTTTTCAGGACCATCTGCAGAAGTCCCATCATCCCATCATATCCGGTTGTTATTTCAAATTTACGAGCCCTATTGTATTTCTCTCCATTCCATTTACTAGGGTATCTTATTTTCCAAGTAACCCAAACGTTTCTTGTTCAAGATAGTTGATAACTGAAATTAGCAAGAATTTTTTGTATGAAGAATGAAATGGGATTCAGAGAAAAGAAAATATTATGCGCAAACCTTTTGTAGATGAGAAAAATGATTAAATGCATAATCAAGTTCCTTGTGGTTCTATTATTTCTTTTATTTTTTTAAATGTATTGTTTTTTTTATATTGTCGTCTTCTTCCCGTTTCAAATGCCACAACAGACAACCTTCTCATTTGTAGAAAGAATTGTTTCCCATGAGGACCTTTTTTTATTCATTTTTTTTATTGAGGCGTATCCTCAATTTACATTTTAAATCAGTATTCAACCGACTTGCGTGTCCTGAATTCTGCCTCGAGGTATTTTATGCAAACCAAAACTGTTGGTGATGATTATACTAGAAAGAACATTTGATCAAAATACAAACTTGTGCATTCTTTTTGACCGACCTCCCAAACGGAGAAGGTATACTGTATGTCTGCATCTTTTTTTAAATATTTATTCGCGACTTTTGCATAGTAAACGTGCTCCGATTTTCATGATTTTTTTGTCGTTTGAGAGTGGAGACTTGATCCCATTGAAAAAAAAACAATATTAAACATGCCCTTCCCCGCAAACCCTCAAAAACTTCCCCCAAAGGGGGTGGTGCAATTTTTCCCGAAGATTGAAAATCCGATACGGTAGAATTAAAGTAAATTCCATATCCGGAAACGTTTAAATTGGACATTTTAATAAATAATCACAGGTTTTTCTGAATATTGAAAATTCGAGATTTGAAAATTAGAAAAGGGACCATATCCGGAAACGTTTAAATACATTCTTTTTTCAAAACAGAGTTACAGCAATGGTAAAATCTGATATATGTGATATGTGTATTTCCGCTATGTGTAAGGGGCAATTTTTTTCAAAAATTGAAAATATAAGACGGCCAAATTAAAGAAGAGATTATATGTAGTTATCAAGATTAAAAATAAACATTTTTTCAAAAGAGTAACGGTTTTCGAGGTACAGCAGTAAAGTCTGGAATATGTATATCTGCGCTGCGATGTTTTAAGATGTCTGAATAATAACAAGTATAAGCTAAGCCTTATACATAAATGGTAATAGGATAAGTACTATCTTCTTTGGTATTAGTGAAGGTTCTACAACTTTCATGACTAATATTACACTAAAAGGTATAAAACAAAAAAAATTTACAAAAAATTGAATCGACCTTATAAGTTGGTGCACTGAAAAATACAAAACAATATTAATTCTATTGTTGGTGGTATTTTTGGACTTGGTGCCTACAACGGCACAAGTTCAAAAGTAGCTGCACCAATAGAATTAATAATATTTTGTATTTTTCAGTGCACCAACTAAGTCGGTCCAACTTTTTTGTCAAAAATATTTGAAGAAAATCTTGAGAACATAATTTGGGACTGCCTGGGATCAAGAAATTTTATTTATTTATTTTTCAGAAGCCAACTAAATTACATTATGACACAAGAAATTAGATGCACGTATTTCTTTTGAGATTTAAATTAGTCTAATTATTTCGTACTTGTATTCTTGTATCTGGTTACCAAGATTAAAATTAATCCCTAAACTTTCTAACAATAATTGAACTGAGAATCAGGAGAAAATAAAAAAAATCAAAAGATTTATTTCTAAGAAGGGATGCTATTTTTTTAAATTCTAATTTGTGAGGTCAATTATTTCTTAATTACACTTGGGTTTTAAGTGAAATAATGAAGCGAAGAGTCTGGCGAAATAAGAAAAATAGCTCTTGCTGAATACAGCCGCGTATCATTATAACGAACCTTCCAGCTTTTTAATTTTTTGTATCGCAGTAAATAAAATTGAATTGCATGACACAATATTAACTCAGGAGCTTACATTTTTAACCAACTACAAGTGAAAAATTTGGTGTACCCATTCACTCGACTTTCCTACCGTTCTCAAACAAATTCAGTCTAATATAAAACCGTCTGATATGACCATTCATTTCATTCAGCGTGTCAATACATACAACATTGGTCATATTCAGTTTTGACTAGGAGGAGCCGTTTAAACAGAATAAATTAAATAATTCAACAGTTCACATACTGTTTTTTCTGCTTTTTCTCAAGAGTCACGCCTTATCATAGGTGATGATGGGCTTCAAGCATAACGTTTCCCATAACTTTGATAAAAATATTTAGAGCCATTTTCGTAGCTACAGTTTTGATCGAAAAAAAATCAATTTAGTGACATGATGGGTTTTTCGCAATTATCACTAGAAAAAAAATATAATGCGGTATATTTCATCAGCAAATAATCCAGGAAATCAAAACTCATGGTTACCTATAGTCCTAATCTAAAGCATGTAATCCGAAGGATTCGTACGAGTAGACTTGTTCTAACATGTCATGAGCATTTCTTCATTTAACTTTTTCGAATTTCTAAGTTTTTTTTCTTCAGAATTTCAAATCAGATAATTAGCAAATAATTCTCGCTATCGAAAGGATTCCTTACAATGTGAATTTATTTGATTCGGATGACTGCTGTGGCAGCTTAAAATACCTTACATTTTCCATCTCTATATATGCACTATTTTTGATGGACTTCCAAGGAAGAATGATATAAATTTCATAGTGCATATTTTTGGACTTCCTATTCAGTATAAAACATTCACTGAATCTTCTGAATTTAAAAAATGACAAATAAACTCCTCAAATTACTAAAATGCAACGTTTCTCGTCAGTTAATAATGCTGTCGTGTTTTGACGAACCTATGTCATCCACTGAGAAGTACCTAGGTAGATACTTGAAAATCAATCTTCAAAATACAAAAATTACATGTCACACAATACAATGTGGTGCTATACGAGTAAAACGAAATACCGTTCTCCTAATAGGAGGACGACCATATGTCGCAGATAATGAAATTTTTGACGAAGGCCTTACTTTGATCTAATTTTGCCCCGGGGTCCCTTTTGCTATTGTGCTGTTGGTTGTTGCAAAAAAAACGAGAGAAGCAACAGGCATCATCCGCATTATATCATCCAGCTGCTGTTCGCCTGCATTTACTTATTACTATGCGGAAGTTGGTGAACCGTCCAGATATGATAGAGGAAGAGAGAGCCACCGCCATGAGCCTGAGGTGAATTTCGTCTTCAGGACGACCCGAGAGAACCCCTAGTTATTGTTCTCTCTACAATCATAACAATGCCGTCAAAGATGTTATTAGGAGAGGGCCAAAGTCGAGAATAGAGAATGTAACAAACTGGGAATTGAAAAGATCCTCTTTCTATTTATTCTTATTATATATAGCTTAGGGACTTTAGTTTGGGCCCTCCTCCCCATCTAGGTATCTCTTTATGGGTTTGATTTAAGATATACTGCAATTATCTTGTCGGCTGCTATTGTGTAGCTTGGGCGAAATTCAATTGAAAGTGTATGAAATCAATATTATCTAACGTGATATATAATTGAGAAAGTTTGGGAGAAATTTCTATATCTAGGGAAAGTCTCGGTTGGGGTACTTTTCATCGTAGGGTGAAGTTGTTATTATGTATCAAAGAGGATATTTTATATAGAAATAGAAATGTTTGACATTTTATTACGAATAAATTTAATGAGATGTCGGAAACTGTTATGGGAAAGTTACGTTACCAGGTAATACAAAGTGCTCTAGTTTTAGGTACCTGACAATATCGTAACTTTTGAAGTCCTAGTTAAGAGTTGATTAATTTAATTAACCTTTGAATTTCACCTGTCTCATTTTAAAACTTATAATAAAACAAATAATTTGAAAATGAAGATATTCTCAATTCCACGAGGAAGTCTTTAACAGCCAAAAAGTATTACCTATCTGTTTAACAATTTCCAGATAAGCTTTGGTCATTAAAGATTATCAAGTGTGTAATTAAACGAGTTAAAACTCGCTGTAAAGGATAAAAAGAGATAACAGTTTTGCAAATATACTTTTACTTTGACGTTTAGACGTTTTTCTTTCTCATTTTTGTAATTTGTATTGCTCACTTACTCAGGCGATGATCGAAGAAATATAGTTTTGAGGATTACATCTGATAGCCATATCGGCCATATCATTACGTGGATGAAATCCCTTTGGATAGCTTAAGAGGATCTCATTAGGTAAAGCTATATCTTAATAACGATTAAACTATCCCTAAATGAGATGAACCGGACTGGCAATCGGTAAATTGGTTCGATGGGATATTGGAATGCCTCAAAAGACATCTACTTGAATCTTAAAATATTCCTCTTTTTTATGTTCGCATAATAAGTAGACAAGTCAACAGATTTTGTTGAAAATAAATACTTTCTCAATTAGAAGTACCTACAAATTAAGTAGTGTCTACCCCCGTTGGGAGATGTTTTCCGTGGAAAATAATTGTTGAATTTTATTTTATTTTTTAAACGAGATCATTTCGTAGCACGACATTATGCAATGAAAAAAACAATCCTCAAAAACGGTGCACATTTATTATGAAAAGAGCGCGATCATATACAAAAAAAGAAAATATACCGATGAATTTATATTCCTCCTTACTCCTTTGTTCTGGTGAAGACGGTCAAAAATCATACATTTTGCAGAAGAGCGATACTCACAGTATTTTCGGTGAAATATTTTATTTGATTCACGCGATTCTTCTAATATTGTACTTCTGCAACCAGTAAATATATTCTTTGGTATATCGCCTAATAAAGTTGGTTATTTTTTGTGAAAATTTATTTATAAACTTCTTATTGAAGCGAATTCAGGCTAGGGTTAACCGAACAAAAGTGTAAGGGGACGCTTTGCTTTAAGACGCTTGACCGTGATCAGACGCGTGTACAAATACTGTACCTATATTCTATTCTATCCCTATTCTCCAGTATGTATAGAAGGAGATAAAGTCTGTGTGTAAGAGAGAAGGCATACAAGAATTCGAAAGACTGTCGTTGAATACTTTGGAAATGAGAGCCATCGTCGTCTATATAAAATCTGTCTATAGAGGGTATTTTCGAAATATTTTCGTTCTTTTTAATTAAACACTTTTTATTACACTTACAATTATTTATTTATCAATTTTCTTAGTAAAAATCGGAAAATCTGGCGTTTATACAGAGGTAATAAATTTTCACAATTTCCTGGAAATTCTGTTCTATGATTTCGCTTTGCCATTAAAATCTCATATCTGTCTGTTGAGTGGAAATAAATAGGGGAGACAGAATATTTTTTTTGTTACAAACTATTTAACTTGTAGAAGTACCATATTTTTTTCGGAATTGCTCGTTCCTTGTGATCTGTTAATCTTTGCGAAACTTTGACTTAATAATATGTGATCCCTCTACACGTTTTACTTTTGATACCCTATCGGTGTCGATTGTAACAGACACAGTGTCAATTGTAACATAAAAAAAGGTATGAAATTTGACGCAAAATAAAACTTTAATTTCTATAAACGATACATATCAATAAATATTAATTATAACAAAAATAGAAAATAAAAGAAACACGACATAAATAACGTTTCCTACTGAAAACACGCAAAATTTATAAAATTGGTTTTGGTCAGATTTACAGTTGTTGCAAATGTAGATTGGGCTTTGATCAATGCAACTGAAATTCTTGCATCGTGTGCACTGAAGCAACTCTTCAGTGCTTGCAGAAAATGACCCCGTACATACCAGGCAAAATCTTCATCTTCGTCGGTTGTTGGTTCAAGTGCTTTCGTCCTTTTTTCCCTTTCGCGTTTTTAGATTCAAGTGAGGCGATATTTTGTTTTGGCTCCAGCAAATTTCCTTTTCTTATAACATGCTTTTTTGATTGATACGTGTTGCTTTTGACACCGGTCTCCCCTGCCTATAAATATGGAAATATATAAATCCTCAACTTACATAAACTGTGTTCAGTATTTATATATAGGTAGACATTTTGTTTTGATTTTGATGAAATTACTGTTGTAAAAATGTACACTTTGATAAACATCACGGAATATCTTTTACAGGGAAAGATCTTAAATTAAATTGTTTTCTTCCAGCAATACATTAAGCTGAAAAAACCATAAATATGTTAACGTTTTTATCCAGAACTGTTTGACGTAATTCACATACTTCTTAATCACGTTAGCTTGTATAAACTATCCTTTTCGTGGAGGCTATATTTGAAATATTTTATGTAAATACGATAATTTTAAAATTGCAATGTAAAGTGTTTGTACATTATATAAATGCTCAAACACCTATTTAGATAAAAATATTGCAAAAAATGACAGTAATGAGCTTTGTGCTAATTAAAAATTCATCCTTGACTTTATCCCCAATGTCATGACGTGACACTGTAATTCCTCATTCCTGTGTATATTTGAAATGCGAATGAATTTTTTAATTGTTTATTAAAACGAAATATTTTTTTGGAAATGATTATAAAATATTATCTAACTTTCTTTTCAAACTGCCGTATATGAAATTATAGTGATAATTCAAATAAAAAATTAAATATTAATTATGTTTCTATTCTTATTCCAGATTCTTTCGTCAATTCACAAGAATGGACACTCTCCAGATCAGTACCCGATCTCCGATTAGGTATTGTGGGATCCCTATCGTCCGGCAAATCTGCTCTCGTTCACCGTTACCTAACAGGTTCCTACATGCAAGAGGAGTCCCCAGAGGGCGGTCGATTCAAGAAGGAGATCATAGTCGATAATCAAAGTTATCTGTTGCTAATTCGAGATGAGGGTGGACCGCCAGAATTGCAGGTTTGTAGAAATATTTGAGCTTTTAACAGGAAAATCTATAATTTTTGGTCGTGATTTTATTTTGAAATAATTTCATCTGTAGGTAACTGGGTTGTAATGGAATTTCGGGTATAATGAAAATTGCATTATCCAAGCTGTAAAATTGATTTGAAAATTAATCCTTCAATTTTCGCAGCGTACCTACTTCATTGAAATTAGCAGCCACTGAAACAATTATTTTTTTATATAAAATGAATATTCGACGGTGCAATTAGTTGCTTAAAAACTTTGTAACAAATTAATTTCAAAGGAAATATTATATTAAGAAAGATTACAAATAAACTGAATTAAAATTTTGGTGATATTTTGTGTTCCATTGTGTCAAATTCTTGAATAGATCTTGACTAGATTTGATAAAGATGTTTCTGAAGCAGATAAGTTGATTCGTTGATATCTTCAATTTATGCTGCTGTCTCTTAAAATTGCAAAGAACACCTACAAAAATGAATAGATAATCTCTTACATTTTTGATATGCTTGAGATTTACAGTCAAGCGAAAAATAAGAAGAAAAAAACAATAAAATAATTTTGAAATTAACTAGTCCTTAGAACAGAAACTAATATCCTACTAAGACTCTAGCCTGAAAAGATTTTCTGAAACTGTCCCGTTGGTTATGTCGAGTCTTAAACTTTAGAAGCAGATTTCCAGGAAACATACTTCCGTCATTTTTTTCTTGAGAAATTTCGTATCGAGAACGTTTCAGAAAACATCAAAATATTAGTTATGTGTCTAATGTTCGTGGATCAAGGAATATGACGGATGATTAATAATGGAATTATGCTACTCGAGATGATTTATGGAATTCACTTTCCCGCTAGCTGTATACGTGCTGGCATGTCATTATCTATTGTTTCTTATCTCAATCCTCGTCTAGTTCAATAGAAAAAACTTGCTCCAGATATATGACATATGTTCGTCCGGAAAATACCTATAACCATAACAGTTTATCTGATAAATTGGAACGGAACTGAGAACCACTAGCAAAATGGCATGTCCATTTAAAATGATAAACCATTTAAGATTCACTTGAATAATATATATATATTAAAACTGTTATACTCCTTCTCTTTGACAATGGAGGATTGTTATCAAATTCATTTGGAATTTCTGAACACGATAATAAATGGCTCAAAAGGATTATTGCCGCATGTTGCACATCGAGAGAGACAGAGATATACAGGGTGTCCAAAATAAGGATGGGATAGCAGAAAACAGTTGAGCAATTTGATGTTTTTTGACCGACCCAAACGGAGGAGGAATACAATTCGAGTGTTTGTTTTTTTGTTTGTACGTGCGATGTATAGAGTAAACGTATTCCGATTTTGATGATATTTGATTCATTTGAAAGAGGAGAGTTCATAAGAACTCTAATTCGAAATCTCCTTTCCTCCAAAAGGGGACATGTTCTCTCGAAAATCTGTATCGGCAGAATTAAAGATAAGACAATACCCGAAAACATTTAAAGTGAACATTTTTTCAAAAGCGTTTTGGTTTTCAGCAATGTTAAAAGAAAAAAAAAATTGTAAATATGAGACAGCCAAATTAAAGAACAGATTATTTGTAGCAACATTCAAATTGAACATTTTTCCATATAGTTACGGTTTTCGAGTTACAGCAGTGATAACGTCTAAAATATACGTATTCCCGCGAAGATGTTTTTTATATATCTGAATAATACCATACTAATGTTACACCTAAGTGTGAAATAAAAAATATAAATATAAAAAAATTGGACCGACATCATTTGTTCAATAGAATGAATATTATTTTGTGTTTTTCAGTGCACCAACAAATAAAGTTGGAGCATTTTTTTTTATTTCTTTTTTATTTCTATCATGTTCACAAAAGTGAATTACCTATTTTGGTTTTGGGGCTTTTAAGGAAAAAAAATGATTTTTAATTTTAAGTTACTAGAGGAGCTAGTGGAAAATACTTTTTCATGGCAACTTTTAAAAATCTACATTATGGTGTTCATCATCAACTTTTTTTCAATAAATGGACCTAAATAAAAGTGCACCCTGTATTAGATAGCACTTTTCATTACCGAATCAACAGAGTTTAACATGAAATGACAATAGTTTTTACATTAAAAACTCCCATTTTATATTTTTAGCGGTATACACAAAAATGCTTAATAAGGCGATGCTTACTAGAAAATGGAATATGTTGGTATCAAATACTATAATATTTTAATTTATATGGGCTTTGGGGATTTAAATTTTTTAATTAATTTTATTTTTATTTAATCTTTTTTACACATGATATAATATCGTCTAACTAAAATCCAAAACATTCTTAAGTACATTTGCCAAAATCCGATGATGAAAAAAAAATGTTGGAAGTTTTGCTCCATGTGAAATTGACGCTGGTAGATAGATATAATTTAATATCCGCAAAAAAATCTGATTTGGCGGGAAAATCTTCAACAATATGTTTTTATAAAAACATAAAAACTAAAACAGGTAATTAAGTTTTTAAACATGTTTTGAAAAAGAAATTGCTCAACTTTTCCCTCCATTTAACCAATTTTTTATCCATTACCGTTTTCGACATCCTAATGCTATTCTATATTTATCTTGAACATACTGTGTATAGAAAGAGATTGAAAAATCTGAAACTTGATCGAGAGAAGTTCATATCTCAACTTGTCAATCTTGTTATATACCTAGCTCAGTACTACAGTTATCGAAGAGTTATGTATTCAGATGTCAATATCTGTTCTGTTCCATGAATCGTTGTGGAGTGAGTTATGAATTTCGATTTTAATCTCGATTGAATAAACGAATCGACTTTGAAGTCATGACAGTTGACGGCCCAGTCAAATTGTTTAGTGATTTCCCAATAAGGTCACTTCATTTAGAGGTTTATAAGTTAGGCCATTAATCGTAATCGATAATCGATTAGTTTAGGCAACTATCTTTTTTGAAAGTCAAATTTTACTGACATCTTAATTGAATCGAAATATAATTTTCTCCTCATCACATAAGAGAATCTGTATTTTTGAACATTTATGTTTTTCCTATTCTAAATTTTCTCCAATTTTTATAAATTCCATAGTTTAGAGTAATCTTGCGCCAAGGAAATTGAGCGGTCATTAAACGAAGTTTTCTTTTCTTAACAGAAATTATTTTATGGTTTGTGGTACAGCACCAGTCTGCATAATGAAATGCATCCATATGACTATGTTAATGATTAAGCGCAATAGGCCTCTCGATGAATATTATTATTATGTCCAGACTGGTACTACATAATATGTAATCGGTCATGGGAGAAAATTGAAAATATGTTATGACAGAATTGAGAGAATCATATTCCGCAAATCTTTGCATTGAATATGAATTGAATGTTTCTTATGATTTGTTTTTTGATTAACTTTTAACAAAAACTCAGATTATAAGATGTACTGTAAAATAAAAACTAATATTTCTTCTATCAAGCCTAGATTAAAAACGAAAATATCAAGTGAATTGAACAAAATGTAGGTATTTGCAGACACAATTTTACAAACAAAAAAAATATGTTTACTTTGTTTCTTATTCTACGTCTACATATTTTTTACTGCTTCAAGTAAAAGTATGTAAATAAATATTTGATGTGGAGAATAAATAAAATCCGGTGAATTCAAATGCGCTTTTCAACCACCAGCAGTCGTTGTAGTGTCTCAACGTTGATTGAATGTCATGTGTTTTTTTTTTATCGTAGCGACTGTACGTGGTCTGTATGGAAAACGGCTGTTGGTATATGTGCATTTGTTATTATTATGCAATGTATTTGTGTGCCCCGGGAGCGAGAGTACATAAACCTACAGAACAGAGCAGATGGAGCGATCACGTATAAGTTATATATATAAGGGATGATCGAAATGTTTTTCTTGTAGCAAAGAATATGGATAGTAAAAATCAGACGAGCAGAATAGTTCAAATCACATATCGATCTGAAAGCGCTTTTGATAAGTCATAGTCATCACTGCCACTGTCCAGTACATGCGTTTTCGGCTCATCTGTAGTTTTGCTTTAAAATACAATTTGTTGTCAGTGACCTCCCTGTCATTTGGTTAAGGAAGCTTGTGGAAGTGGTTTTCGTCTCGAATTCAGTATTTATACCATTACCCTTCATCATTATCTATCTTCTTAGATTGTTGTAAGACTCACTGATTTTTTTCCTACTGCTCATTCAGGCAAATTCCTCTTGAATATGAAAATCGTCCCATTATCTCACTCGACTATTACATTTTTGATCTGCATGTCGAGAAAAACAACATTAACAGGTGGAAAATATGGAATTTTATATGAGCATACATACATATTTTTTAAAAATCATTCATTCTATTTGAATGTGTTTCTTTTGAAAATTACATTAAATTACTCTAATAGAAGAAACAAAAGTGCTAACTTTGAGATAGTTAAAGAAATGAATCATTATTTTGGAAATCAAATTACTTCAGAAGTGACTATGTCACAATACATGATTGCTGAAATACCCATGGTTGTAAAATGTCCTTATGAATTTTCGATAACTTTTAGCACGTGGTAGATGAAAAGGTATAAATGAAATTATTGCCACAATATTTTAATAAAATTATTGAAAAATATAAAATTCTTATTTAATTCCACACCTGACATTTTTATGAGTTTTTTTTATTATTCAGAGTATTTTTACAAATGTATAAATCTATATTTATACCAATACTAATTCTATACCTACTAATAATAAATAAAATCGGGAATAAAATCAAAGTGTCTGTTTGTTATATCTAGTAGGCACCATCACCAAAAGTACCAGAAGCAATATAAATAATAATATTTTGTATTTTTCAGTGCATCAACTAATAGAATCGGTTCATTTTTTTGTAAAAATTATCTATTTCTCACTTTGAGTGTAACATTAGTCATGAAAATCGTTGAACGTTCCCTAATATCAAAGAAGAACGTAATAGTACAGTACGTATCCATCCGATGTACATACAAGTCTTAGCTTGTACTTGTTATTATTCCGAGATCGCAAAACATCGCGGAGCTAATATCCGACTTTACTGCTGTAACTCGAACAAATTTTAAATTTAAATCTTGCCACATATATATTCTTCGTTAATTTGTCCGTCTCATATACTCAATTTTCAAAAAAATGCTGCCTTCACATAGCGGAAATACACATATTTTAGAGTTTATTTGCTTTAACTCAAAAACTGTAACTCTTTTGAAAAAATGTTCAATTTAAACTTTTACGGATATTGTCTTATCTTTAATTTTGCCATCTCAGATTTTCGATTTTTGAGAAAAAATGCACCCTCCATTCCCTTCGGGGGCGGTTCTTGGAAAGAAGATTTCGAATTTGAGTATTTACAAATATGGGACTATTTCGCAATTCTCCTCTTTCAAATGAATCAAAAATCATCAAAATCGGAGTAAGTTTACTAGGCAAAACGCGCGAACAAACATACATAAAAAAACATACAACCGAATTGTATACCTCCTCCTTTTTTTTGAAGTCGATCAATAACAGGTATGTACTAATTGCATATGAAAGTATATGTGTCACTAATAACAAAACAACAATTTTTATAATTTTTGTCTGTCTGTTTGGTCCGGCTACTCTTCGTAACGGCTAAATCGGTTCCGACAGGATGTTCACATGCAGGTAGTGCGGACGAAGTCGCGAGTACCCAACAGCTAGTTTTTTATAAAAAAAAATAATATTAATTATTGCTGCAACTTATTTCCTATAGTAAAGAAGTTTCACATTCTTGCAACGGAATTTTTCAAATGGTATTGACATCTCCCGACGCTTTCTTTCCTAGTTTACTCTTTCTCAATTCATAATTGCTTCCAATGCTTCCTTCGCTTGTATTCCTCCCCCTTTTCGTAACCGAATAGAAAATTAATATTTCATAAATAAAGCCCATAAAACGCCTCGACCATAAAATATTCTTGAATTCCTATATCCAACAACCATTATAGACCATCCCAGGCAACATCTTGGCCTTGTTTACGTTGTTTGTTATGTACCTACCTATTTAGTTCTTCTAGGGTTGGTTGTTCTTCTTCTTGTAGATTCCCCCTCGTAATCAACGTTATATATATATATATATATATATATATATATATATATATATATATATATATATATATATATATATATATATATATATATATATATGTAATATCGATTTGGGAATGCGAGATTCAACCGAGAAGGGTAGATAGAAACTGCAAGGGTGGTAGAGTTTTGGGCGCCGTCGAACGGAGACGACTGTATGCATGTATGTATGTATATGTTTATGTGTATATTATGTAAGGGAAGCAAAAAGAAAAAAAGGGCACATAGGCGCGTTATTACATTTGAGAATTGGGGAATTGATTCATTGATATGAAATTGGGTAATAAAAAAATGGCAAGTCTTAGGCTTGACAGATTTCGTTACGTGTGTCCACTCACAAGACATTCCAACCGCTTTCAAACGGGCTCCATCATCTGATCAGGTCGTGTGACCAGTCATTTTTTCCCGCGTGCCAAGACAAACAACAATGGTTAGTTTCAATTTTGTCGTAGCAGGAACTGTTTAGCCAGGAGTGTCGTTTTCGCGCCACAGTCTTGAGCAAAACACAAAACATGTATTTTCAGCTTTTGCCTCTCACAACCAGTATGAACAGAATGTCCAATTTGGGTCACTGGAAAGTCTTAAAATCTTACAAAACAAAAAAAGCTAGAAAATCCGTTCATGCGTTCTCGGGATAATTTTGGACAGACAGATATACAGACCAATGTCTGAAAATTTTACACGAGTACAATACTTTCTCTATTAGGCTAGGGTAAAGGTAGGAATGTAAAAACCCGCCTGCTGATTTTTGGACGGGCATATCCTGAACATGTAACTTGAATTTGGTTCTAGCTATTTAGTATTTTCTAGACATGATAACATGATCATTCTTGTCGGCTGATTCTATCTGTATATGGAAAAAGTAAACTCGGGCAAATAAAAAAAAAACACTTTTTATTCTGTTACGTATTGCAATTATTGATGAGATCAGATATACCTACATACAATGGTAACTTGATTATTTTACTAGCGACTGAAATTTTTATACTGTATTGCATATTCCGTGACAAGAATATCGTTTTTCACATATTTTTAATTTGAAGTGACTGTCGAAAATATTGATTAGGTTGGTGTGCAGCATTTAATATTGCATTTGTATATGTTGTATCTTTGACTTTATTTCCATTTTAACTTTAAATTTTTGTTTCATCATAAAAGCATTCTGAAAAGCAATATTTCTAGAATGAAATTTTAGTCTAGGTAGTAGAATTCTCATAACTTCGGATCCATGAGTTATAGATGAAAGTCATTTTTCTGGTTATTTTCTCTCATTTTCATCAGTGTTTGCTCTAAAGTCAAGAATACGTCGTATTTTAAAAACCAGGGAAAACCTGCGTTATCGCATATATTTTTTTAAGATTATGCTTTTGAATCCATTGTTCGTTGAAAAATGTGAAAACTCAATGAATATTAAGCGATAATAAGGTTTTGTACAGCAAATGTTGGTATTTAGAATTTTTTGAAAAAAAAGGAATTGTAAGTATTTTGAAAGACTGACACATATAAATAATATATTTTATAATGAAGGCAGGTTTTTCAACTATGAAGGTTTCACTAAAAAAAGCTAAAAGTATGACATTTGTATCAAATAATAACAAATCAATATCTGATAATCTGTAATAATGACAGATACATAGATAACAACAATTTTATTTTGTTTGAATTGAGGAAAACTAATTTATAATCATTTTCAATTGATTTTTTGGTTTAATTATATGTACGTAAAAATATAGTGTAGGTGAATCTTTGAGAAGAAGAAAAGACAATAAAGACTCTAAATAGATTATTTATAAATTTTTATTACTAAATATATTTCTAAAACCTTGATATTGATATAAAATATACTCCGTTATTTTGGCCAAATGTTATCCGCTAAGATCCTTTTGTATTGTTTTTCCTTTTGATGTGGTGGTATCGTTTTCAGGAAATAACACGAAATTGTTTAATAATTAAACTGAGTTAAGTGCTTTTTACATGCCTCTTGGTAATTCTTAACAGAATCCAGAATTTATTCATTTATAAACTAGAAAATACTGTCTCTTTGGAGGACTAAAATTGTTCACTCGCTCATCGTTTGTATCCTGTCATTTTTATTTAATCTTAACGTTTGACATATTTATTGTACTAATCGACCTCGAGCATTATATAGGGTGATTCAAGTTTTACTAGAATAACTTCAGGGATCAATGGAACCAACCAAAATAATAATACTTTGTATTATAAACCATACTCCAAAAACGTTTCCTTTTGGAGTAAAATGTCGCCAAATTTTGCATTATTTTTAGGTTTTAATTTTATTACTCGTAGGCCAGAAGATGTAAATACGCAAATGTTTGGGTAAATGCTAAGGGTAACTGATAAGTGTTACTTTGTTAGATCAATTGCTATTCAGGGTGTTGTTTTTCTGGGGGTCAACTGCTTGGAGCTTTGTAAAACTTTTTTGTAGCACACCACTGGATGTTATTTTTTTATAAAATGTTCCGTCTTTTTACTCACTTTCTTTATTCTTGAACTTTTTTGATACTTCGCTCAGTTTTCGAGATATTCCCTAAAATCCACGACATTGATCAGCAGCAGAAAACCAAAACATATCCTAGGGCAGTTTACGCTTGTTGCGTATTTACATACAATAAATACAAATAATTAAAACTTGGGCGCCATTTCGCTCCAAACGGTAGCGTTTTTGGAGTGGGGTTTATAATACAAACTATTATTATTTTAGTTAGTTCCATCGATCCCTGAAATTATTCTAGTAAACCCTAGTATATCGTACCTAGAGTTTTTCGCTTTAGAAGTTTTCGTTATTTATATTATTTGATTTTTGTTGGAAGGAGCTTCATGAGGTACCTTAGAATTTTCAATGTACCTAGACTTGCGATTTTTAATGACGTGGTCATTTGTATATGTTTTTCTCTCCTATCTTCTTTTATCGTGACCCTATCGATGCGCCGCCCTTTTATACATTATTTAGCTGGTGTGTTGTCGGACCGTCGGAGAGGCGCCAAGCTGCACCACTACTTCTACTACTCGCTCTTTGTCGTCGTCCTCGACGCCGGTCTGCGTCGCAGGGTGATTTCCACAGTGTGTAGTTGAGCTTTCATTGGGGTCGGGGTGAGAGCGCTTCGGTGATTTGTTTTCGAAGCGTCGCGACGTGTGCTTTTTGCGCGAGGTCATAACATCTCGTCGAATTTTTTGTTTACTATATATACATCTTGCGTTTTGAACCCTGTTGACACCGACTACTGATAGATACATATGATAGAAGTAAAGTAGAACTATGCAGTTTCGGTAAGTTTTTGTCTATTTAAATAAAAATAATGTATGTGTATTTGAGCTTTCAAGTATTATGTAACCAGTAGCATTGATTTGTTTGTATCGTACTGATAGATTGATGCATGATTTATTATTTCCGATGTATGCGCAGGTGTAATAACTAGATATTGTGTTTTATTGATAGAATTTCAAGTATTTAATATGTATGGGCAATGGGTACACTTTGTGTGTGTTCTCGAAGTTTATTTATTCTAAGTTTATCTATGAAATTGTGCACAAATAAATAGTAGATCTTTTCAAAAATTGCAGAACACATTCAGAAGAAATTTAGATATTGACTGACTTCATAAAAAGAACATAAAACGTATCTACAGTTTGATTGTATGTCTGCTGTTTTAAGTTTGTTTTGCACGGTTTGCATAAAGTAGGTATAGTAAAAATTCTTTGATTTAGATTTTTTTCATTGGCAAGATTGTTGTTGAGAGGCGGTCCCAAAATCCTTTTCCCCAAAAACATTTTTGTCGATAATTTTAAATTAAAAAAAAATATTTAAAAGAAAAAATTCGCAAAATTATATAAGTTGGAAGAAAACAATTCTAATATTCTCCAGTACAGAGGAGCACTTGATCAAGTTAGAGTGTTCCGGCTATATCTTACTAATTACTGGATAATAGGTAAACCTTCAATGATTTTATGAAGAATGACACAAAAATCAAAAAATCGCAGATGTGTAAATATTTTTAACAAAAACTGAGAGAGACTTTATTAAAGACCGTGTACCCGGCTTTTGTCGGAGCGTGTAAAGCACACAGTCGTTATTTTATGGTTTATGGTACAGTACCAGTCTGGAAATAATGACATTTACCCAAACTCGGGCCTTCGTGTAGGTTCGAGAGTTTAGATCAACCAAATTTACCATGTAGATACACGTGTATTTATGTCTTGTTGATTAACTAAGCTAAGAAACCTGGTTCATGAACTGTGAACTAGCTCCGACCTACGCCGTGTGTACGGTCTTTTAGATGTTGCACTGAAATAGTAAATAATATTTATTTTACTGGTTCTTTTGAAGTTGGTGCGAAAAGTTCTCCTTTCAAAACTGAAATTCCGTCCATTGTACACCTTCAAAATTACTAGCAGGACTAATAGAATAAAAATTATTTTATTTTTGACCGACTCCCCAAACGCAGGAGGTATACAATTCGACTGTATGTCTGCATGTTTTTTTATATTTGTTCGCGACTTTTGCATAGTAAACGTGCTTCGATTTTGATGATTCCTTTTTGATTTTAGAGAGGCGTATTGAGAATTCGTCCTATTAAAAAAAATCAATATTAGACATGCCCTTTCCTTCGAAACTTCTCCTAAAGGGGTGGTCGGGGTAATTTTTTTAGAAAATTAAAAATTCGAGGTTACCAAATTGAAGAAAATCCCCCGGAAACGTTTAAATTGGTCATTTTTTAAAATAATCATAGGTTTCTGCGTTACAGTCTATGTGATTCCAAAAATAGAAAATTCGAGATTGGGAAATTGGAGAAGAAATCATATCCAGCAACATTTGATCTGGATATTTTTCAAAAAAATAGTTTTCCGACACACCAGTGGTAAACTTTGAAATATGTGTACATATTTCCACGATATTTTGAAATCTCATTGTGTATTCTTTGCTGAACGTTGAATGATTTTGATGACTAATGTTGCACTCAAAAGTGTGAAATAAATATTTTTTACAAAAAATTTAACCAACTTCATTAGTTGGTGCACTGAGAAGTACAAAATAATATTAATCCTATTGGTTCTGGTACCTACTTTTGAAGTTATTGCCAACAGTTTTCAATTCAACTGCAACTGCACAACTTCCAAATTACCAGAACCAATAGAATTAATATTATCTTGTATTTTTCAATGCACCAACAAATAAAGTCGGTCCAGTTTTTTGAAAAAAATATTTATTTAGTGCATTATCTACTGGAGTCGTTGCAAGTTTTTGTGAAAAGTTGTTAATATAAAAGTATGAAAAGGCATTTTGTGATTGAATCATGAAATAAGAAACTAGATTTATATTCAACCACCGAAAATTATTTTTTAGATGAAGCTTTTCAAGTTCCGCCAGGTTAAAGAAGTCGATGTGGATTATCGAAAAGGTTTTTATGTATAATAATTACTAATTCCAGGACGAAGACTTATCCTTAATAGACGTTCATTCAGTTTGTTTTGATAATTCAATTATAATGTTTCTACGTAGATATACTCTTAAATTAGACGATGTTATCTCCTCAAAGGTTATTATGTCTTCCTTTAGTCACCTGTAATTCTCTTGTAAATATCCGTCATAAGCTTCTTGAACGAAAATTTTGATTAAAAGTGTCTTACAATTTATTTATCATGATTTTTTGTGCTTATGAATTTTTTCCACATAATATATACATAGTACCCAGAAAGCCCAATGGCTGAAAATATGTTTTATGTACTCAGGTACCGGATACCAAATATTACAGTACTTTCTTTTGAGAGCAATCGGAAATTATTTCCCAGGATGAACTCAATCATAAAATGTTCTTCTCTTTATATTTACAGGATATAGATTTTAAATTCCTTTCAATTGCTGAAATCCTGAGTGTGTTCCGAATCGAACACTGCATATGTCAGCAAATCTCCAAGTACACTAGGATTACCTACGTCACAGTCGAATGCATAATATCCATCATATCACAAGCGCTGCTCTCTTCACAATGCCAATCAGCATTGCCAGAGGCTAATCAAATCGATTTGCAATTTTCGTGTATTCTATCCATGTATTAGGTATAGTGGAGCACGTTGTCAATTTTCCAGCCTGACCTAAATCTCGACATAGAGAGGCCGTTTGCCCCTGATATCCTCTTCTTCTGACTCGAGGGTTTTGCGCTGCCTGAATCGCGATGCATCCACCGCAAAATTCGCCTCACGTACATTTTGGTTTAATTCCAAACCATGATTGGGAAGTTCCGGTTCCGGTGATCTAATGTTTCGTTAGTACTATATATATACCATAATTTGATTTTATTTTCATCCAATTAAAATAATAATCATGGAGGTCTTCTGTAATATGTCAGTTAATGTTAAAATGAATATTCATTGTCGAATTACCCTCCATATTATAAACTAGTGCTTTTTTACCCTACATATTTTTTATTATATTTCACAATTTCAACATTTAAAAAAAATTATTATATCAATATAAAGGTAGTCCGCTTACCGTTGGTATATTATGTCATATGTCATCCATACATACAATATACTGGGGTCCTTTGACGTGTGATTGTTTACTGACACATGACAATTGACAAGAGAGACAGTTGATCTTATTGAAGACGTCTGAAACTACATTATCGCCTCGAAAATATTACTAATGTCTGAATAAACACAATATATGCCTTATAAATAAAAACAAACGATGAATATATTATTTTCAGATATTTCTTCCACTTTAGTAAATTATAGATTGTAGTAGTATTTTTTACAAATATACTAGAACTAAGCTTTATTAGTGCGGTACTGAAAAATACAAAGAATAAAGTCGGTCCTACTTATTATTATTATTGTTATTTAGGTATTTAAAAATTTTAATGGTCAACAAGTCAACAGAATCACGTAAAACATGCAATAAATACAATGATTGACAATTTTTTTTTAAGTTTTCACTTCCAAGGGCTTTAACCTGGAAACCGATGAAGTATTTGACAAATTTTCAATCCAAAGTTTTCCGAATTGACCCCTTTCGGGAAGAAATATATTTTGTCAATTCTCAACAATCCTCTTAACAATTAAAACTTTTTTACAATATGGCTATTGTTCGTGGTGTAACTTGTAAATTTGTGGATATTCTGGAATATTTTCAATTTAAATGCTGGAAATGATATTTTCTTCAATTTTGGTAGATGGAATTTTCTATTAAAAAAAAGATTTCATTTAAATATAGAAGAATTTCTCAATACTCCTCATTTCGATGAAAAAAGAATCATCAAAATAAAATAATTTAGGCTTTATTTAAGATAAATAATTCCACATTTTTTATAGAATCGTTTTTAATTTTTTCTGTAAAGAAAGTAATTTCCAGCTTTTTATCTTGGCCTGTTTTGCCAAGAAATTATATTTCCCAAAGTTTTACAATGAAAACTTCTTGAGGTTTAACCGGTGGATCGGATTATTGGTCCACCCAGTACATTAGGGCTTCGTCAAAAATTGACGATCGATGGGCGTTTCTATTGGAATTTTACGCTGAAAAGGTTATAAAAAATACAATACGGATCATATATTCTCTTAGGGGTGATTGTAAAAATAGGCATACCTACATTTTGTAAGATTTTGAAATTTTCACATTTATATTTGGCATTTAATCATTGAAATATTGACTTTTATCTGTCCCTTGGATCTTATAAAGTTTAGATCGACATAGCTGCGAATTGCGAAATAATTTCCTACTAGCTGATTTCAGATAAAAAAAAACAGCGAATAGAATTTTTTTTTGGAATTTGTATTTCGCAGCTTTCTGGATCGAAGTCTCAGACTTTCATTTTTGATCATCATATCTCTTACATTGTTACTATAATATCTCATTTACCTTTTGAATAATCAATTTTAATTACATGTTAAATCCTAGGTATATTTAACTATACTGCTAAGAATAGGTTGTAAAAGTTTAACGAGTTATAAAGAACCACTATATACACAGTAATTATCAATTGAGCATTAAAAGACCAATAGCATCTGCCAAAGTCGTTACAATTTTTATTGCTTGATCGCAATTTATGGATAACATTTTTTTTTATCTTCTTTGAAAAGGCATAAATTTTAATGATACCTTTTTGCAAATGATATTGTTTCAGATTTGTCACGAGTTGTTGAATTCCCAATTACAAATCTCGTCAGTCTGTATTTTCTTACAATTGATTGATTGTGTTTAATTTTTAAATAAATTGAATTTAATTCGTTTTTCTTTCTAATTCTAGTTCACAGCTTGGGTTGATGCAGTTATCTTCGTATTTAGCCTGGAAAACGAATCTTCCTTCAATGCAATCTACAATTACTACACGAAAATGTCTCACTACCGAAATTCTGCAGAAATTCCACTAATCTTGGTCGGGACACAAGGTAAGTCATCAATTAATTATTTATGTTCTATCTTTAACCTGTCTCTCTTCAAAATTAATGCGTTTGTGTGCTTGTGGCTTAACTATTCGGCAATAGATGTCGCAACTGGTATTATTCTTTCAATTCAGGCTGTTGATTTTGGTTCCTGTTGTGGAAACGATGCTATTTTCTGGGATAAAACTGCTCCTAACTTGTAACTTAGAATTTAAGCTATTTTTATGAACAGTGCCAACAAAATATATGGATTATATTTAAAAGTAGTTCCCGAACATCGAAAAAAATACAACAAATTTATTACATGTATAGATATGAACGTAATTCCGTTTGTATATTACGTTATTAATTCGAAACTGCTTTTTAATTAAGATCAAATAAATCTTAAGGAAGGTAAAAGGCTAATTTCATTCTAGAAATCGACCCCTAAAAGATTAAAGTAGAGAATGCAAATGCAAATTATTTCAGCAGAAGCTTCCCAATAGTTGAACGAAAGTTTACAGAATTCTATAAAAACGTTGGTTCATCCTAGCAATATTACGATTTTTCTGTGCCAACGTGTAGTTTTAGTTAAATCAGTCTGTTGTTTAAGTTTTCTGAATAGTTGAACCCATTTTGATAAAACTAGGATTCTAGGATGGACAACGATGTATGTTATAGAATGAATAGATATCATTTATTTCTGATTATTCTGTTAATTGAATACAAACCCAAACAAATTTCAATCAAATTCTGGATCGTCATCTTTTATATTTACTATTTTTAATACATTCTCCCACAAATCTTAACTCATTCTTCCTCTAAAGCCGAATTCAGACCCATTTAAATAAATCAATACAGTCACTACCACTTAAAAAGTTTCCTTTCAGTCTAGCCATTTTAATATTATATACTACCGCAACCCTCCCACGCAATGGCAGATCATGATCTTGAATATTCAAAACAACATTGAGTTGAATATGAATGAATCATATTCTAATGGAATAATTAATATGGCTAATATTTTGGTGACACAATAATTTTAAGCATGCAATCTATTCAATTATTACTATTAGTGGGATGATATCAACATTTGGAAATATAATAAGATAATGCACACATCCTGATTCACTGTGTGCCATCGAATTCAAGATTTTATCTTTACCTAAATCATCTAAAATTATTGAAACATCGCTTGTCACTTTTTGCAGAAATATTTTATTGATTAGAAATAGTTTTGAACTTCATTTTGCATATTAAGAACAAGTAAAATTTAAATTGTTATTTTGTTGTCTTCAGTTCACAAATTCGGTTAATTTGAAACATATTCTTGTTAAAAAGTTTTAATATTTTGTAGCATATTAGCAAAAGTGAAATTAATTACCTACACTTTATATGAATTGGTGCATTTGAAACTAGAATTAAGGTAGGAAATCTCTTTGGTCTATTGGAATGTTTATAAAATACTTATCAAAATAAATGATTTCATTGTTGAATGTAAAACATCTTCCCCGAAGAATAATATAATAGCAGGGTAGAAAAAAATCACAAGTACTACCAGTATACACATTTATATGGTGTAGTTTATCTTTTTTGTTTTGAATATACAGGGTGGTTCTCCGGGAAAGACATCGATCGATTGTGGGCAAATAATAACTACAAACAGTCTGACATACTGGTGACATACTGGTCACTGGGGGGACATGCGTCTAAAATATTTTCATGTTAGTAGCATTTTTACATATAAAAATGGAAAATTGCCAATTATTTTAAAAACTACTAATTTTGGGTATAGACAACCTTATACAAAGTTCCCCTTATTTTTGCTGCTTAATACAATAAAATAATAAAAATCGGGTGTTTCTATTTGAAAAAAACTTTTGACGTTTTCTTGTATCTAGTTTCAAGCTTCTTTTTTGATCACTCTGTATGCATTATTATCAAGAAATCATAAGAAAACTGATAGGAACTCAAAGGAAAGATTGATAATATGTTTTGGACTGTAAACTTAATTTTTGACATAAAATTTGAAATATGTCAAAAACGGTTAGACTTAGGTATAGGACATTATACATAAAATATTTTCAAAATTATACAAGAAATCTAAAAATGCGGTAACAGGTTATTTCATTTAAATTAACAAAGTTGGCATCTATTTCCGGTATAACCGAAAATGCTACTGACATGAAAATATTTTAGACGCATGTCTCAACCTACACAAAGGAATGTATTTTTTGGATCGCTCGATTCTATTAATTCTGTACAAAAAATGCCACAGTAACAGAAAATTCTCGAAAATAAAATAATGACTTCTCAAACATGTTGAATTAAGCATTTAAGAGGATTTTTTTAGAATAATTTGAATAATAATAATTTGTCATAATAACACAATTTTGGCATTACAAATGTCACAATAAGAGGACAGTTATAAAAGTGTAAATAGCGTTGTTAAGGATATCCACAATAGGAAGGAAAATTTGTATCAGAGAAAGACAGACAAATTTGTTAAATTATTGTTTCACTTTCAGATGCAATAAGCGAAAACAATCCCCGAGTAATCGACGATTCTCGAGCCCGTAAGCTGGCAAATGATCTGAAGAGGTGTACCTATTACGAAACCTGTGCCACCTATGGACTCAATGTGGAACGTGTATTTCAAGATGGTAAGTAGATTTTTCCATTTCTTTTTAATCGTTCGAGTCTCGAGACCGCGCTGTGTCTTCGGTTCTCTATATATGTCTACTCCGCCTTCATGAACAACCTACATAAAATATTCTGTTAGTAGAAGAAATATGGATGTAAGGATTTTTTTGTTTCATTCAACTGTATGCAAAGATTATTCAAGACTCAACAACGTGCAGCCACCTGCTTCTACTTTTTTCTCTTCAATGAACAACGAAACATGTTCGTGATTTGCACACTTTTATTTTTATATATTTGTAATAGTAATTATAATATATAAAGAACGATGATTCATTGAATAAATTTACATTCAATACAATCGCGGACAATATACTAATAAAATAACAGACACTTTTGACAGTAAATATATTTTGTCCCTCAGACTTTTTTTTAAATATTTTTTGTGGATTTTACAGCCTGTCAAAAAATTGTGCAACAGCGTCTGGCCGCATCTACTCTATGTTTAACACCAACCAATTCCAGACCTTCGACACCAAATAACAGCACCTCACATTATCACACGAATTCGATGCAAAGACACAATAACATGGCTCAAGGAAATAATGGATATTCAACGCAATCTCAGATTGTTCACATGTCACCTGGACATAATCATACGCTGTCTCATAAGGTAAGTGAACTTTATATCACGGTTAATAGCAAATCATTTCTGGACGTTTTTTTAAACTCGAACGTGTCAAGCACAGTAGACAAGTCATACAAATAAAATTTTGTCAATGGGATGACAAGTCATGTCTATACTTAGTTCGGATGAAATTAAATAATAACGTTGTGGGTGCATAAATATTTTGTTCTGCAATATTGAATGTTATGAAAATCGCAATAAATTTGAAATAATGCAGTTATAATAAAATGAAAATATTTACCTTCAGTCTCTAAATATTTTTTATCTTTTCTTTCCATGTATATTCAAAAACTTTTGTCCTAATTTAAGGCAGTTGTTGATTCCTGTACAAGCTCTTCAATTATAAATGTCAATTCGCTTGTATTACATATTAATTATTAATTATGTTAATCAAAAAACTAAGAACAACATAGTGCATAGTGCATGTGCCTCTATACTATAAACTATAGAGGCTTGTGAATCTCAAGTGGTGGTTCTTAGTTTTGTTGCCCGGTTTTCAAAAGTCATTTATTTAATTCTCCACTCTCTTATCATAATCAATCATATACTCGATTATCTATTTATGTATATAAGATAAGAACAGTTATTAAAAAAAGATAAATGTAAAATGTTATTTTTAGGATGCTGTGAATTCACAACTTGATATGCGTCAAGTTCATACAGTGAAATCCGCTCATCATTTGCAAAGAGAGCAAGAAAAGGAATCCATTTACAAATCTACAGATGACAAATGGAGTTCCTCATCATCTTCAATCATTGGTAGTCACGGTTCCACTCAAGGTGCGTTGATATATTATTTTT
Organism: Crioceris asparagi; assembly: GCA_958507055.1. Lineage (NCBI taxonomy): Eukaryota > Metazoa > Arthropoda > Insecta > Coleoptera > Chrysomelidae > Crioceris > Crioceris asparagi. The sequence continues at coordinate 82,138,798 of OY293828.1, read as the reverse complement.
ATTTTCCAACATTCAATTCAACATTCATCTAATCATTACCTTTTTCGGCAGGTCTAGTCGTTCAAACTATACAGACAGAAAACAATAATGTCGCAAAGTTTGCTGCACCACATTCATTGGACAATCTCCAGAACTCACAAAGTAGCAGTTCCAAGGATTCCAAAGATCTACCGACACCTAATTCAACACCAACTACATCTAGGAAAAGTCGAAGGAGATCTAATTTGTTCAATCCCTCGAAAAAGGTAATTTGAAAATATTTCCAACATATTCTCGGAGAAAATTCATCTAAAATTTTTGTTATAGGGCGAAGATAAGCTGAAAGGTGGTGGTGATTTTGGTAGTGGTCGAGCAATACCCCTTAAACAGGGCTACCTCTACAAGCGCAGCAGTAAACCCTTGAACAAGGAATGGAAGAAAAAGTACGTCACCCTGTGTGATGATGGTCGTTTAACTTATCATCCCAGTTTGCATGATTACATGGACGATGTCCATGGCAAGGAAATATCACTGCAATATGTCACAGTAAAGGTGCCAGGCCAGAAACCAAGAGGTTCAAAGTCCATCATTACTGTGGCAGGGACGAATTGTCATAGTGTGCTCAATGAAGGACTTGGAGGACTGTCATTGTTGGGTATGTATTGTTTGGTTTTTTATCCTAATATTAGTACCTTTGGATTTCAAATCTGAATCTTTTTGTTGTTCCTAGTTTCTCATATATGCTGTAGTATGAACAGTAAGGGGCTCGAACTATCTCCCTGTCGTACACCTTTTCCTCTTGTACGATAAAATTGAGTTGAGAATTCATTTGAAACTTTCCCCATTCATGATAACTGTGATAAATGGTAGAGGGCTCAGACTGTCTCCCTGTCGTATACGTTTTTCTCTTGAGTAATAAATGGAGTTGAGATTTTCATTTGGAATTTTCTGTTCTGCAGGAAAGGAAAAGAGGCCAACAGAGAAAGTTTTATTGAGTGCTTTTGAAACTGTCAAAGATCCCAGTTCAAGGTATGGAACAACTACACAACAACACCAACAGGCCAGTGGAGATGAGAGTCTGATGGTGCTGTCTAGTAGCAATTCATTTCTGAATGGCGAAATTGTTAATAAAACTGAAACGCCACACGTCAAGAAACGACATCGTCGTGTGAAAAGTAGTGGCGTCAAAAATTCTGAATATGATGGTAAGTGTTCCTCACATAAATTATAAAGAAGCGGGAATTCAAACAGAGATTATGATTGGATTTTGAAATATATTTTTCGTATATTCTGTAGATAATGATGGCTATGAATTCTACATTGTTTCCTTGGATAACAAACAATGGCACTTTGATGCGTCCAGCTGTGAGGAACGTGATGATTGGGTGGCGGCCATTGAACAACAAATTCTCAACTCACTTCAACTCAATGAATCCTCAAAGGTAAAGAATCCCGTTGAAGCTTCCACAATACAACAGATCAAAGCCAGGGTACCTGGCAATGGTACATGTGTCGACTGTGATGCACCAAGTAAGTGATTTTTTTAAATTTTCATCTGGACTTTTAGGGGGGTTCACACGAGCTTGAATCGTTGTAGCGAGTAATTTTGCGGATAATCCCGTAGATTAGTTGCCTAAAGTAATATTTTGCTATGAATTTTAACTTATTTTTCAGATCCTGATTGGGCCAGTTTAAATTTGGGTGTTTTGATGTGCATTGAATGTTCCGGAATCCATAGGAACCTAGGGTCCCATATTTCTAGGGTGCGATCTATGGATTTAGATGAGTGGCCGTAAGTTATTCTATTTTCTTACAATATACGTGTTAGATACATTCAGACTCGCTCTTCCAATGTCTATAAGTTTCTTGGTAATTAAAAATTTGCTGTTCAAATTTTAGAATCTGGTTTATGTGATATTTTTGTAGTTTTAACGCATTTTCTGACATTTTTATGAATTAATCCTTTTTTTCTTATTTAGTCCGGGCAATCTAGCCGTAATGTTGGCTATTGGAAATTCATTGGCCAATTCAGTGTGGGAGTGCCAGACACAAAATAGAACGAAACCAAATGCCTCATCGGGCAGGGAAGAGAAAGAACGATGGATACGAGCCAAATATGAACATAAAGAGTTTCTACCACCACCAAATAATACAATGCCTTTAGGTAAATAATTATTTTGATTTTTTTCTTATGGATATATAAGATATATTAAAACATCTACGTATTAAAATTCATCTATATTTTCAGGGCAACAACTGATCGATGCTGTATGCGCTTCAAATATAAAAGGTATTATCAACGTATTAGCTAGGGCCAATGTACAAGAAGTCAATACCACTGTTGCACCAAGAGACTTACGAACTCCCCTTCATCTGGCATGTGCAATGGGCAATCTAGCCGTAGCTCAACTTCTCATCTGGGTAAGTCTTTCATCACCAAAGAATATAGATACATATGAAAATCTATTCACATAGGAATGAGCAAATTTCCATTGTCTACAAAAAATGAGCGTATCTTAGCATAACTTTCAATAAAAAGTGGGCGTTTTTTTAATAATTGGAAAATGAAAAAAGGGAAAAATGTTGTTCTCCGGACTTTGTTTTGGAAGTGTGTTTTCTGTGTTTTCCAAATAGTGAGGTATTATGCTCGTATTTTATTTAACACCAACATTCTCGAAATTTTTGCGGAAATATGTAAAAATAGAAAAAATAAAGTTCGCGAAAAAGTGATGTTAAACAAAAAAAACTGCCAACATAACTTTTGCGGTCTTAGATTATGATTTTTTTTATTAATACTTGCTTTAGACCAAACATTTACAAATTTTCGAAATTTTCAATTAGTACTTTTTCTACTGATAAACTTATACGTAGCATATAAAATTGTATCAAAGGCTGGTCATCTTAAGAAAAACATAAATGAGCATGAAATCAGTCTGTTAGAAGTATGCTCTGTAATAGTTTAGTTTAGCTGCTTTTACTATAAAAGCCTTAAAAAATCAAATGTTTGCAAAAATAGATATATGTTAACATAACTTTTAATAAAATTGAGGCAGAAGACGCTATTTTCAATGATTTGTTAATAAAAAAAGGGAAAATGTTGTTCTTAGGACTTATGAATTTTGGCTAGAATTTTCGATTTGGAAATATCGTTTCAATCCCAAATAGTATATAACCATCCTTGCATTCTGTTTAATAAACATCCTTAAAAATGAGCCAAAATATGCGTAAAAATTGTAAATAAAAGTTTGCGAAAAATACTGTTTAAAGAATTGATGATTGATTTGCGCAGTATGTTTGACGATTTGACTGAAAATTATCATTTCCAATGTTGCCAAAACTGCCAATATAATGTCTGCGATATTGAAAATTTTTCCTTAATATTCAGATTTTAAGTGTCTAAAAGTATAGTTTCATGTTTAAAATTTACAAAAAAATTATTTTTTACAAATACTTGCTTTCGAGCAAAAATACGATATTATGGCAACTTTTGATGACGAAGGTGACGAACTTTGTCTTCAGGCTTTTGAAAATAAGAATTCAGTGAAATACTCGAAGATAATGTACATTTTTTCTAAAACAAATATTCTTGGAAATGGAATTCATAAAATAATCTAATTCTGCGAAAGTTATAATGGTAGTGTAACGTGAAGACTTACCCGAATAAAGACACCCACACACACACAAATATCTGGAAGAACACTCTGGAGCCCCGGAAGCACCTCGATTACTCTCGAAGAAATATACTGGGAAATACATCCAGAACAATATATTAGAACGAACGAGAAGTTTCGAGGTAGGATATAAACACACGGACCACGGAAGTAGTTAGTTAGTGATAGATATTCAGTTAGTCATAGATCACAATCGGTCATAGATATAGACAGTAGAAAGTTGTATATAGTCAGAGAAATAAGTGCGAATATAAATGTGTATATAGTCGTGTAGTTATTGGTGTAAATAAATAAGTGAAAATAAATCGAACCCAATTTTAATATAAATCCCCGTTACAGTAGCGTTGGCAACATTGATATTAACTACACTTGAATGTTGGATATAATGCACAAGTCAATTATCAATTCGTTTGACCTCACTTTTTCGCATTTTTTTGCTAATTTTGAAGGATGTTATCGTAGAGTTATAATGCAAGGTTGATTAACTATTTGGGATGGATTGAAAAGATACTTTCAAATCGAAAATTCCAGCTAAAAGTCGTCAGTCTTAAGAACACCAGTTACCATTTTTCTCTTTTCTTATTATCAAATCAATCAAAATAGCGTCTTCCGCCTCAATTTTATTAAAAATTATGCTAACATACATCCATTTTTGCAAAAATTTGGGTTTTTATGACTTTCCTAGCAAAAGCCACTAAACTAGACTTTTACCGTATGTATCAATATGGAAAGCTGTACAATTACACGCTCAACATCTCCTGACCGTGTTATTGCAAAACCAACTTCAGTTTTTATATTTAAAATGTTTTTTTTATAACTTACTTCAAGGCTATTCTTTGCCTTCACCGATCTTTATCGTACCGATTCGGAAATAATTATAATCTTCTCTCCTTCTAGCACAACGCCGATGTGAAATGTGTAGATCAAGATGGACGCACATGTCTAGCCTATGCTAAAGCGGCACTAAGCATAGCAACAGCTAAATCATCATCATCAACCTCATCAGCACCTGCCGCCACAAGTAACAATTCACGCGATGTTGTCACCGATGTTACTGTCACAACGTGTAAAAGTCTTGTGGAACTATTGTTGTCATATGGTTGTCCTGAAGTAACGACAGTATCAATAAGTGGGACAATACCGAGGCGAAGAGCTACGGCTGCCGGTAATAATGGTACAAGTATTGTTGTTACTGCCCCATTTGAGAAAACACCATCAAGTGTTGTTTAAAGCAAATATGAAAAGAGAGTCAATTTTGGATAAGTATTTGTGTGTATATATTATATGTGTTTGATTGTCAGTCATGATGGTTCCAAGAATTATGACGAAAGGTTAGTCAAGTCATTGTTTCTATTATTTATATTATTGCGTGCTTGGGATTGAACTGTATGGTGTTAACCAGCCTTAATTTCTACCTGTTAGAAAGTTATCAGTTATCAGCTTTCTTGATTTTTAATCTAAATAACTAAATTTGGGTTAGATATTTGTAATATTTTTTCCGTGTATTCAAGCCTATAAGGAAGAAGGTTAAGGAAATTTCCCTAAAGTTTTTTGTTAAATTGACTTCAACAATATGTATAACACTTTCAGGCAGGGCGATATAGACGAAGAAATTGAAATTGCACACTTGACATGTATTTTTGAAAATTCTGAAAGTACAGGTACTGCTGCCAAATCAACTGTTTTTCGGATTGGTTATGTGATTGTAATTTGCTCCATAAAGACGAAACACAATCTTCCATATTTGTATCCAAATAATTCGAAGAATATAAGCGATTTTCACATAATCAATTATTTGCAATTTTAAAACGTATATTCCATAACTTTCATAAGCATGATACTGTTAAAAAAACAACTCCATCAAGTGTTTATGTACCTACCACCTAACAAAAATCATATAGTGCTTAAGAATAAAACAAGTTTGTATTGCGAACATTTATAATTGATTCGCTTATTGTTAAAAATTATCGTCAAGTGTCTTCAAAAGTGGTAAATGATGGAGACCCGTAACTGTCAAAGGAATTTTTGTTGATCAAGCACTGCAAATCGTCAAAATGAGCATAAAAAAGATTGATAAGATGTATGAAATTCAGCATGAGCACTGATATCCCTAAATTTATACGTTTAATTTTATCAAAAAAATGAAGTTCTTTGCCTAAAAGGTTTACTTACGTCGTTTCAAATTTTCTTCCACAAATAATTTCAGGTCCTAGATACAAATCTGATGTGTATTATTTTACATTTTCTTTTGTCAAGAAATCGATATCAGTATGAGAATTGAAATTATGAATTAATTGATCGTTTGTGCCCTATAGAAATATTTTTACTTGTATAAATACAAGAATATTATTATTTCAATCAACTAATTGCCACTTACGATAAATGCCTAGAATAATTAAGCCGATTTAAGATAAAAGATAGTCATTATATTTCACGTCTTATCCAACCTTAAAATTAGTAATTTATTTTATGGTTTTGTACTTTTCAAACTATATTACTATGGAACTAGATTTTAAAATTTTGAAGCCTACATGATTGACTTAAGCATTCAACATATATTCGACGTCTTTTAATATCACCGAGATTCGATACGTAATTGACACATGCAGAAAATACATCCCGAAAAATCTTTGTTGGTACCTATGCTACATGGGAATTATTTTTGAACTTGATAATTATTGTAATTGACCTTTGAATTCGTCGAAAGAGAATTGAGCATGAGATTATATATCTTCTTTGATATGTGTTTTAACTCAGATGAGTTTGCAATGAGATTCTAAACTATGTTAGTGTGTATCTCCAAATTTGATATTTACCTTGCGACTGATAACTTTAGATATATCCAAAGTTAGTCATTTTTATTTTGTCTTTGTTAACATTCCTTCTTTCGAAAAAAATATCTATATATAAATGTGTTCAAAAAATGGTTCAGATTGGTTCTCATATTAATATTATGTTACCATTTGTTAGATAAACAAATAATAAAATATACTAGATAAATAATATGAATATGATCTATTGCTTTGTTATACAAATTATTTTATATTAAGAATAATCTAAATTTAAGACCATGTGCAATAATTGTGTACAAATATATGCATGAGTAAATATTATTATATTATAGTTTAAGATTGATTATCCAGGTTATTTATCGTTTAAAATATTTTCTATCCCAAAGTACACATTATATTATTTATATTTATATTTGATTTACATTTAAAGGAGTAGATCTTGCGATCCGATCTGAAACCTCTTTAGAATATTAGCAAAGACAAAATGGCCCCGTAGTTTTTCAGAATGAACGTGTTTTTGAAAGCAAAAATAACATTCATTTAATAAAAAATAAATAAAGCAACGGAACAATCAGATTCTTCTTATATTGTCACGTATAAATGCACTTATGTACTTATGATTTCTTACATAGTAAAGAAATCACAAATTTTGCACTATTTTCATAAAAGTGTTGATCATACTAATTGCAGAATCAATTGTTATTGCTTCCAAGATTATAGGTTTCTTGTGATACTAGTTTCATTGTTTTAAATACTGAAATCTCAATAATAATCACAGTTAGTTTTAGTTTTAATGATAATTTATTCACCTCTTTTTTTCTGAAATTGGTATGATCTACCCTTATTTATTGTAGACATGACAATTATTGATCCATATACTTAAAGTTTTAGATGTCGAAAGTAATATGTTCGTGCTGTGTTGGATTTTTTTTAAATTTGGCAAAAGAATGTGTCTTTGTCTCACACATTTCTAGCATCAATATAAAATAATTTATTGCGATTTAGCTGTATTATTTTTGTTTGTTATAATTTGATAATTTTATTGTATAATTTCACCAAAGAATTTGTAATTATTGTTTTGTATATAATGCTAAATTATGTACAGAAATTTATATATGTTGTTCTTCCTTAATAAAATGTTATAAAAGGAATATTGTGAATTTATTACTGGTACCATACTACATATTTGTATTTGGATATAGAGTCTGTCCAAGAATGAGTAGTAGATACATATGCACAGCCTTGAGATCTCGGAAATTGTAGGTAAGTGTTACAAGGTTGGTTAAATTTAGGGCCGGTTTTATAATGTCCGGTTGACCGAAGGTTGAAACTTAATCGAGGGTCAACCGTGACTTTCTGCATTATAAACTTTCAACCCAAGGTTGAAATGACAGCAATTGAGGTAGTAGTTGCCTGCATGAACCCCGTGGTCCAATTTTACCAAAATTTCTAATTACTCCTGTTTGTATTGTAAGGACCGAGTCAAGCAAATTTGAGCTAGCTATAATTCAATATTTTTTATTCACCTTTCCTGGTACAATATACGTACGTGTTTCCATTTTAAAATAGTTTCGATCTATAAAATGTTTTGTCTGAAATAAAAAACATTAATAAATATTAACCAATTCCTACCTAATTGTAACCTTGTATTAAACTTGAATATTTATTATTCGATTTTCTACTTAAAAAAATAAAAACAGTTCTAGATATACGAATTGAAGTAGAGGTAGAAGTACCGCTAATACGAATATATAAATTAAGGTTATATAAGCTTAGTTTAGGAGAAATCTAATGTTGAAATGAACTACTACATGAAAATATGACAGAAAACATTTTCATAATATTATAAAAAGATTCGACAATGCTGGTCATTTGAGCCATATTTGAACATGCGCGGTAGAACCTCAAATTAGGACGTAAATTATGCCGTTTTACCTACAAACGACCCAAATAATTACAGACCAATTGCCTCAGTTAACACAATAGTCAAGGTTTTCATACAAATTCAGCTGGAAAGACTTTTGAACTGGAAGTCAATATACGGAATTATACCTATATCGGCATTCCGTAAGGGTAGAGGCTCCATCGACGTCTATGTTTTGAGCTCAATCATACAACTGCACTTGCTACTAAAAGGGAGAAAGGTGTATGTTGTTTTTGTAGATTACTATAAGGCATTTGACTCTGTGTGTCATTCAAGACTATGGACAAATTACATAATTTCATCATTAGCCCGAACTTTATTATCATCATAAGAATGTTTTATGGAAACGCTTCGGCTACAGTCAAATCTTTGAACGGTCTCTCTAAAAGGGAAGATGTCACACCTGGTGTGTTGTAATGGCTGACATTGTTGATTTTTCAATCAACACGGTTCACGTGGACTCTTCATCGACAACACTAACAAATTTCTTATCCTACTTTACGCAGATGATCTTTTCCTACTTGGTGACTCAGCGAGTGACATTAGTAAAAAATTTAAACTATCTAGGTACTGGAAATTATCAAGCATAAAATCAAGGTTTAAAAAACAAAATTGTATGTTTTAGAGGAGGAGCAATTAACTCCCCAAGTCAAAGTTTCTGTCTCAACGATATCTCTATTGAATTGGTGAACAAATACACTTATTTAGGAGTAATTTTCGCTCCCTCTTCCTTTTTCAGAGAAATGGCAGAATCGTCGTAACTAAAGCTCAACAATGCAGAGGTTCCTCTCTTAATATGATCTATAACTCAAATTTCCTGGAGAGCCCTATTGAAGGTTTTCATCACTATTGTAGGAAATTGTTTTACAGAGGTAATATCGCCGTCTGGAGTCTTCGCTATCTTGATATTATTGAAAAAAATCATAGGTGACATTCTCAAAAGTATCCTTTACTGCCTAGAAACAATTTTCTGCTCTTTTACGTCTTGAATCTGGTACCATTCAGTCGTCGTTCTTGAAATGTGCCTTAACTGGCTGCTGAAATTGCTAAGTATGAGTGGTGGTAGGCTTCCAACACAATGTTTTCATCGTCAGCGTCAACTTTTAGAGTACAGACATTAAATACTACTGGGTAGCTCAAATGAAATCCTGGCTTTGTGATCCAACTTGTGGGAACATCTCAACTACGACAGCCTAAAACAAAGCATTCCCCAAATTTTAAGCAGATAAGAAGAGATATGTTTCAAATCCAACCTCATCTATGGGCGATCCTCACGCTACACACTCTTCTAGAATAATTTATCCTGTGCACCATTCAACCAATACCCCAGATATTTAGGCTTCTCAATCTTCCACAAGAATTCTGTCTCAACTCAGGCTATCGAATAGCCATTTTTCTAAATTTACATACAAAGGATTATCATATAATATTAATCACACGGAACTTTGTACGGTCTGCAGTTTGAATGAAAATTAAACTCTTTTTCATGTTCTTTTCATCTATCCGCTGAGCACTAAGGTTAGATATAGTTTTCTTCAGACGCTGATTTTTTTTATGAAAAATAAGATTATTTAACTCCCAGTACCGCAGAAGGTATCTGTACGGGTTTGCTATTAATTCTGAAACTCAGATCGTTTCTTAGAAACGAATTAAAAAAATACTATTAGCTCTTATTGTTACTTCTAATCTTTGCTTAAATGTTATGTACGCCTCAAATGTTGATTTTTACATTTTTAACTTCAATACATTTTGTTTTTATTTTACTTTCCTACGCTACTATAGTAGCTGTATAAGGAAAGTATTGTAATCGTGTGAAATTTTCGGTATCCAGATTTTTACAAATCTTGACGTTTCAAAGTTTTCTAAGTCTAATAAACATATTTTCAGCCATTGGCCTGTCTGTCTGTCTGTCTGTGACAGCATTATCTCGGGAAAGAATCGGTGTATTTTATTGCTTTCTTTTTTATCTTGTTTGGTACCAATATCACTCGCCGGTGGCACTGAATGAGAATCCTATATACACTGGGTATTGAGCTATAGCCACATAGAGAACGTGATTTGCTCAAGACGATAGAGCGGAAACGGCTCTAAGGATTTTGATTAAACTTGCCTAAAGTATTCTTCTGGGAGCCCTTAACCACCCACACACAGCGCCTTATCTGAGAAAAAGCACAAAATGGTTTTGACTTTACTACCGCTATTATAGTCGCTATGTAAGGAAAGTATTGTAATAGTGTAAAATTTTTCATTCACTGGAATTTGCCTGCGAGCGGTAGGAAAGTCGTGTGAGTGAACACACCAGATTTTTTTCTAAGTAAATAGATAGGTACTTCTTAATTATTTTGTAAACTAACATTGTCATGCAGATTATATAATTAATTTCTTATAGGCATTAGAGACCATTGTTTTATGAATTAATTTGTAATTACTTATGAACAATAAACATATTGATTGATTGAAGTTGCTTATGCCTTTTCAATAATATATTGTTTAAACATGACAATTGTTTCGGCATCCTGTGTAGTATTAACTGAATTCTAAGAGGGGGTGAGTGCCTAGTTAAATCATAAGGATGTTTAACCTAAATTATAAGGAATAATATAAACTAATCACGAAACAAAGATATACATAACAGTCCTGGATATTCTATCGATCTGGTCATTGTGGAAACTACCGTAATTTTAACATTTATTAATTTTTAATGTGTCAAGTACATTCAATTTCAATCATTCCTTTGCGGTATGTGAGATTTTGAAATCATCATTAAATGTGTGATTGTTATCACGTTAATAACTAATGCGTGCAATTGAGCTCCCCGTCATTCGAATCGCGTCCTTCCCCCCAGGTTAGTTGAGGTCATTTTTGTCACTTTAAGCGACTCAGGTCCATCACCTATTGGCCTTGAATCAGGATTATCTCGTATTAGATTGGATTGTGAGATGGCTTCATGCACTACTTTTGCATTCTCTTTTCCGCTACATAGCAAATATAAACCTACTTTTGTCATAAAGGTTAACGCAAGTCTAACGTGATAACTAAAAACAAGTTGAAATTTTTGTTAAATTAGAGAAAATTTATTGGGTATATAATTTGACTGAACAAGGCACGACTGGACAGGTTTTTTCAATCAATTCATAATTATGGTGTGCCACAAGGCACTGTCCTCGGCCCAATCATTTTAGAGATCCGTACATTCGATGAAAAACACTGAAATGACTGCCTGTCCATCTGTCACAGCCTATTTTTGACCGACTTCCCAAACGAAAGAGGTATACAATTCAACTGTATGTTTTTAGGTAAATTTCTTATAAAAATGTACCTATTGCGATCGTTCACACTTTTGAATTTCGAAAAAATTTCAACGGCATGTTGTTATATGTCTATAAGTTAGTCCAAAAAAACATTTGTTTTATGTTTGTTATATATATATATATATATATATATATATATATATATATATATATATATATATATATATATATATATATATATATATATATATATGGGATATTACGAAATTTGTTAACACGATAGAGGTCGCAGTTTTGAAGGTATCAAGTTCAAATTTGCTACAAAAATCAATCTGTCAAATATCTCGGCCCAGTTCGTTATTGGGCAATATCGGGTAAGTAGTTTCAAAATGGCAACCATTCAAACATTTAAAAAAATTATCAAAAAAGAGCCGTAGTGTAAATATCATCAAAAATAATTTTAGGTTATAGATATAATCAGTACCTATTACTTTTGTTCAAAGCAATTTTTCATAAAATACACAGGTAAAAAAATAAAAAATAATAAAGAAAAATAACAAATATTGATAAAACATGAACACTCAATATAAATTTGATGTAATTGTACATTTTATGGAGATCTTAATATAGACCCTGATTAAAAAAATATATAGTATATTTATTGAAAAGAAATAGGCGAAAAAAAATATTCTGCCTTGAAGTGGACTCGAACCTTGTCTGCTTTATATTCAACAGCCAAAACAAAAACCTCTAACCCCAAGGCTATGACACATACGACAGTTTTATGTAATAACATGTAGGTATATCCATGAAAAGGTTGTTAAAATTTCAATTCAATGAATTTTGAAAAATTTACCTTTCCGCTGACTACAGGCCATCGGGATTTTTTAAATGTATTTAACCTCAAATTGGATGGTAAACGTGCACCGATTTTGACGATTCTTTTTTCATTTGAAAAAGGAGGATTGAGTGATGGTCCTACATTAAAATTTTCAGGGTTTCACAGAACTCAGCTTTCAGCCAAAAATCTAAACGTCTTTATTAGATTTTATAGAAAATATCTTAAAGTATTTGTACTTGAAAACTTCTTGATAATCTAAGGGTCTTGTATTTAGGGCCCTGAGAACGTCGGAAAAGTTTATAATAAAAAATAAAAGTTATAAATCTGAAGAAACTGTCCCATATTCCCAATAATAAAATCGCTTTTCTGAGATAGAACAGAGAACATATTTTTCTTGTGAAAATTAAATTACTAAGAAAATAATTATGTATTATTTGAATTATTGATATTATTGACGAAGGGGAACTTAATAATTGTTCTTAATATTCATTTGCGTTTCTCGTGTGTTGCAAAATCACGATTGTCAGATATTCGCTTCTTTACGCACTTGTAACATAAAGTACTATGGAACGATTCCTTGGAACAATTTCGCGTCATAATGTGTAATGTTGAAGTTGATGTCGACATTCTTCTATAGCTGACAATCAACCCCCAGTGGCAGAATTTATTTATTCAAATATACTTACTTGATGCGGTTACCTAACTCTGTATCAGTACCAAATTTCAACTTTGTTCGTTATTTTTCAGTGCACCAACTTGTAAAGTCGTTCCAATTTTTGGTTAAAAATATTTATTCTGTGTAACATTAGTCATGAAAATAATTGAACGTTCACTAATACGAAAGAAGATAGTACTTATTCTATTACCCATGTAATTACATAATTGCCGCATCCACATAGCGGAAATACACATTTCAGTATTTACTATAGATGTATCTCAGAAAACCGTAACTCTATTGAAAAAATGTTCAATCCAAACGGTTTCGGATATGGTCTTTAATCCTGCAGTCTCAGATTTTCGGTTTTGTAGAAGAATTGCAAACTCCACCCCCCTTCGGGGAAGGTTTTTTGAGTAAAGGAGGATCATTTCGCAACTCTTTTTTTTTAAATGAATTAAAAATCATCAAAATCGGAGCACGTTTACTTTGCAAAATACCAAACGCGCTAACAGCTAGGTATACATTTAAAAAAACAGCAAACATACAATCGAATTGTATAATACCTACTCCTTTTTTTAAGTCAGTCAAAAATAGGCAGTTTCCGTATCATCATCATAACAAGTGAAATTTTTGAAAAAAAATTAAAAATAGTTTTTATTGGGCATTTAAGATTTAAACCGTACCGATGAGTACCTACTATTGCTATCCTTTTCTCGATTTTAACTATACTTATGTATATGTCTTTGCCAGCAACAGCAATTCCATAACAAATTACTGTTTTTCTACCACGACACAAAATTAAACTTTAAATAAACAACAACGTCTGATGTCTGACAATTGCGACATAACCATAGACGATCTTCCAGAAAGTACCTATGCACCAGAGAACGAGACGTACATATACGCTCCATGCTCGTGCGTAATTCCAGTGACGGATCCCATTGTCGTTCCGTGTCGACAAAATAATGATCTTGATTGAATGAGATAATTATAATTATCAATATTGGATCACAATTGGAGCTTAACAGGCGGCGAGATGTCAGCGATCTAAGTAAGAATTCGAAATTTCAAGTCTACAGACCGTATGGGGCCTGAGAAATCGCTGCGGAGTCCATTGATACATGAACCGAAAGTAATAAAAACTATTTAACAAGAACCGAAAGTAATAAAAACTATTTAAAAACCGGTTGCTAGAATAAACTTTTCTTTAAAAAAATAAGACCGATTTTATTGGAAAGTGCACGGAAAAATACAAAATAATATTAATTCTATTGGTGCCGGTAATTTTGTGCATTTGTAGTTAGTTGTTCTAGGCACCAAGACATATTTGAGACATTACTACCAATTCAAACGTTTCCGGATATAGAATCTTTTTCAATTCTGCCGTCTCGCATTTTCAATTTTCTGGAAAAATTGAACCCACCACCCCCTTTGAAGGAAGTTTTTGAGGGGAAAGGCATGTCTAATATTGTTTTTTTTCTATGGGACCAATTCTTAATACTCCTCTTTCGATATGAAAGAAGAATCATCAAAATCGGAGCATGTTTACAATGCAAACGACGCAAGCATCCATATAATAAATATTTTTTAAAAAAAATTGGACCGACATTATTAGTTGGTGCTCTGAAAAGTATTAAATAATATTAATTCTATTGGTGCTGTTACTTTTGAAGTAGAGCAGTTGCAGGTAGATTGATAACTTTTGGCACCAACTTCACAAGTACCAGCACCAATAGAATTAATATCATTTTGTATTTTTCACTGCAACAACTAATAAAGTTGGTCCAATTTTTTGTAAAGAATATTTATATACCTCCCTCGGTAGGGTCGTCGGGCAATATGTATAAATAAGTACTTTGAATTGTTAAGTTTTAAAATTTGTATTGAATTCTTTATAATATATGACTCTAAAACAGCAGTTGGTTCTAAAAAATATTTTCTACAAAAAATTGGACCGACGTTATTAGTTGATGCACTGAAAAATAAAATAATATTAATTCTATTGGTACTGTTACTTTTGAAGTTTTGCAGTTGCAGATAGATTGATAACTTTTGGCATCAACTTCACAAGTACCAGCACCAATAGAATTAATATCATTTTGTATTTTTCACTGCAACAACTAATAAAGTTCGTCCGATTTTTTGTAAAAAATATTTATATACCTCCCTCGGTAGGGTCGTCGGGCAATAATGCATAAATAAGTACTATGAATTGTGAAGTTTTAAAATTTGTATTGAATTCTTTATAATATATGACTCTAAAACAGCACTTGGTTCTAAAAAATATTTTCTACAAAAAATTGGACCGACGTTATTAGTTGATGCACTGAAAAGTATAAAATAATATTAATTCTTTTGGTGCTGTTACTTTTGAAGTTGTTCAGTTGCAGTTAGATTGATAACTTTTGGCACCAACTTCACAAGTACCATTACCAATAAAATTAATATTATTTTATACTTTTCAGTGCATCAACTAATAACGTCGGCCAATTTTTTGTAGAAAATATTTATTTCACACTTTTGAGTATACCTTACATTAGTCACCAAAATCGTTGAACGTTCACTAATACCAATGAAGATAGTGCTTATCCTATTACCCATGTAAATTCTTTGCTTGTAGTTGTTATTATTATTGAGATCTCAAAGCATCGTTGCGGAAATACGCTTGAGTATTTTATACGTTACCATTTTAACACCAATTTAACTCGGAAACCGTAACTCTAAGGAAAAAATGTTCATTATAAATGTTGTTACAAATAATTATATCTTTCATGTAGTACCGAAAGATTTTCAATTTTCGAAAGAAATCGCCATCTCCACATAGCAAAAATACATATTTAACATGCCTCTATCTCGAAAACCGTAAAACTTTTGAAAAAATGTTCAATTTAAACGTTTCCGGATATTATCCTATCTTTAATTATACCAACTCAGATTTTAGATTTTCGTGAAAATTCGACCTCTCCACCACTTCGGGGACTGTTTTCAGAGGGAAGGAGATTTCGGATTTGCGTTTTTATGAATATGGGACCATTTCTCAAGCCTCCTCTTTCAAATGTATCAAAAATCATCAAAATCGGAGTTCGTTTACTATATAAAAGACGCGCACGAAACAAAAAAAAATTAAAAAATAAAGCAGACAGTCGAATTGTATACCTGCTCCGTTCGGGGCTCGTCGGTCAAAAAGTTCTATATCTACAACGATACTGTTAGGTAATTTTGCACTTCAAACGTATGTATGTCTAAGATTGTTCATTAGTGATTGAGCATCTAATTCGCTGTTTATTGATTCCGCATATACAAACAACTATAAACAACGGCTTCCTAGGGGGAAAGTGGGCTGCTGAACACTTTAGGGAGCTTGTGTTGTTTCCGCCTATCAAACTCACGTTATACCCAAAATAAGATTTATACCCGCCTATCCATTTTCCTTCTACGATCATTGTTGTAATTAACAATGTTCATTGGAGCATTCCAGGATATTGAAACCTATATATATATGTGGGATCGAAAATGTCTTACTCCAGGGGAATATGATTCATTAAGGGGTCAGATACAGAACTTTAGGTGAATTACTTACTTAACCTTACGTATAGGATGGATGAAGTTTCTAACGATACAAGATGGATGATAGATATTGCTACAAATTAAGTACAGTGCACAATATTTGTAGTAGTGAAGAACCTAGATAACAAAATTAACAAATAATTACTTATTTAGAGAAGATAAAGTTTGTAATTATGTTATTATCTTGGGATAAATTTGAAGAAATTTTTGGCATTACCTCGAAGAAAGAGAAATATATGATCCATTTCCCACCGATGAACTATCTCAATAAGACATATTGGAATAGATTGTGATGTTTATAATTCTATGTTAAGATCAAATCTATTTTATTCTATTTACCCACTAGTTGTAGAATAAAATAATCATTTGGATGCAGACAATAAGACTTTCAAATATCCTGATTAATTATATAAGGGTTTTGATTAGAATAGATCTAGAATTTACTTAAAACTGGAATGAAACTTCTGAATAAATTATCACAGCGTTTGTCATGGAAAACTAAGAGATCATATTTGAAATATGACTTATTGGAATTACTATTACTTTTGACCGACGTGCCCGAACGGAGGAGGTATGCAGACTGTCTGCTTTTTTTTGGTTTGTTCGCAAGTTATGTATTATATGGTAAATGTACTCCGATTTTGATAATTCTTGATTCATTGGAAAGAGGATATTCATAAAAACGCAAATACGAAATCTCCTTCCCTCTGAAAACAACCCCCGAAGGGTCTGGAGGGTATAAATTTTCACGAAAATCTAAAATCTGAGGTGGTATAATTAAAGATAGGACAATATACGGAAACGTTTAAATTATTTTTTTTTTCAAATTTCGAATTAGTGGCCTGTTAAATTTTCAAAAATGTGTATTTTTGCTATGTGGAGAAGGCGATTTCTTTCAAAAAATTGAACATCTGTGGGTACTACATGAAAGACCTAATTTTTATTAGTAACATTTATAATGAACATTTTGACTGGACTCTCATTGGTACCTAGAAGACAATTCCGGAGGAAATATAGGCATTTTTTTCCAAGTTATCGTCAGCAGTGGCCTAGTAAACTTCTAAGTCGTGTCGGTTTGTAAGGCTCCATTATTGGCATGTAATAGTGTCATATTTTTTGATTCTACGCCAAAGATGCTGGTCCGGAAAAACTGAAAGAGAATGACGGGTTTTATCAGATGTTTAATGCTTGTTATTATTTATACAATAATGTATTACATTATTATTGAAATAGACACTTTGTGTGAAGTTACCAAAGTTTTTTTTGAGGATTAAGTTGAGGGCACTATTTAGTGTAATAATAATACATGAAATATTTAATTCTTGGAAGACGCTAGATCTGAATTAATTATAATTACAGATGTTTGAAAAAATATTATAAACTCAACGTCATTCTGTTTTATTCAAGCAGGCATTTTATAATTATTGAGTTACAAATTTTAGTTGAAATATAGCGTCTGAAATATGTGATTTTTTTGTAGGTACTGTCGAATAAATATGTATAATGAGCATATTCTTATCTATTTTCCATATAAAAATGAGAACGTATATGGAGCCATGCGTTATGAAACAACCTAGTCAAGTCATTTTTCTTTAGTTAGAAGCAAAATTTGTTTAATAATTATTATGTACGAGTGACCAGGTGAGTGCAGTTTACACGTCACCCACAAGAAGAACAAGCAGGTCATCATGACTGACCAACGGCAACATAGAATAATCGAACCTACACTTCTTCTGTTTAGTTTCATAACGGCTTTCTTTGTAGTAGTGCTAGTTAAGTAGGTAGTTGTAGAAGTAATATCAACAAATGTGCACCCGTTTGAGTAATCATTTATTGAAATAGAAGTGCAAAATTATTATTTTAATAAGTGCAAAATATTTTCTAGTCATGACTTTATGTCGAAATGATGTTAAATGTAATAGTGACAGTGTCGTTGGTGAATGCTTATTGCTGTTATGGCCAAACAACTGATTTTTATGAAGGTGAGATTGAAATGTTTTAATTATAACTAATTCGTAGAACCCGGCAAACGTTGTCCTGCCTCAAACACCTAGGTACTACTTTTATAAATTGTTAGAGCCAGAGCGTTCGATTAAATGAGATAGAGATTGATTCATTGCAGCGCCATCTATCTGTGAAATACAGCAAAGTAGATAACGCCAACATATTCTCAATGGTCAAACACCCACTTACACCATTTGTCATAGCGTTCGGTTAAATGGGAGAGAAGTTGATTCACTGCAGCGCCATCTAACGGTGATATATAGCAAAGTAAAAATCGCAAAGATATTCCCAATGGCCAAATACATACGTATACCCATTTTCATAGCGTTCGATTAAATGGGATAGAAGTTGATTCAATGCATCGCCATCTAGCGGTGAGTTAAAGCAAAGTAGATAGCGCATACGTATTTCAAACACTTACTTATACCAATTTTCATAGGCGTTCGCTTAAATGGAATAGAAGTTGATTCATTGGAGCGCCATCTAGCGTTGAGGTGCAGCAAAGTAAAAAAGCGCAAACATTTTCTCCATGATCGCACAAATAAGTGGATGAATTTTTATAGTGATTGGTTTAAGGGTGTCGAAGTTGATGGACTACAGCACCATCTAGTGGCGAGTTACGACTTACGACAAAGATAGAATCTTATCCTTGACGAGTTGCATATAATATGTGCTGCTTTTCTTAGTAATCCGTTGAACAGTGTCTGAGAATACTGAGCACAATATGCCCACATCCATTTTTATTGTTCCGTACCCAAACAGTGCCAACAGGACCTAATTACTAAGCCTCCGCTATCCGTCCATCCGTCTCTCTATTAGCGGACTATATCCCATGAACCGTAATAAATAGACAGAGTTGTACGATGGTACGGAACCCTTCGTGGACGAGTTTGACTCGCATTTGGTCGAATTTTTATATATTTGGATAGATTGGGTCTTCGACACTAATTAAAGTTATAGGAAGGTAAAGTTTAAATGGTATTATGTATTTCAAAGATGCTGTAAACTAGATTTTCTAGGCCTAATAGGCCTAAACATTCCTAAAGTTTAAAATAGAATGGATTTACAAGGCTACAAATTTAAAATGGTCCTGAAATTTATGAATTTCATATAATAACTTAGTTTATCATTGAAGTGGCTTGGGCATTTTCTTTCTTTCTCTTAATCGTAGATCGTAATGTCCATGAAAGGCATAGAACCTGCTGTAGACCCCTATCCTTTCGTGGCTACGCCAATGCTGCTATTCAATCTTATACACACAATTCCGTCTGTATCAATAAATTCATTCCATTCAAATCTACCACTTCATTTATTTCTAACGTTACATGCGTTACATTTGAATCAACTAACTGGAATTTCCTTTGTTTGAGCATTTAGATTATACGACAAGATTTCATTTCTGTCCTCACTCAACACACACCATGGGGGAATTCATTTCATCTCTTGACGATTATACGTACCTACCAACAACACATACAAACCCCAAATGTGGAAACACTCCATTCCAGTCCTCCTTCCCCCAAGTCATCAGTTTGTCATTCAACACCTTATGCGTCTATTAGGGACCTTTTGGAGAATGTTGTTGAATGCTCTCATCTCTTCCCTCGCCCTTGTCTGTAGAGATGTCAAATTAGGCAAGTAGAGAGCAGTAGTTCTGTGTGCTGCTATGAATTACTCTTGGGAAAAAATATAAAGGAAAAGAACTGCTGGAAACCATTCTGTTATTGAAGTTGTACATAATCTTTATAGAAAATAAAGATATAGAAGTGAAGGGCAATTCACTAAAAGAGGTTTTGTTTCTTGAATAAAATTTCAAGAATAGGAAATATTTAATATTTTTTAATTTACTTCAAAAATAATAAATGAGCAATTTATATTGAAAACAAAATTGAAATGAATGGCTCAAAATGAAATTATTAAATGTCATAGTACCTACCAGCAATTTTTGAGGAAAATCTCTTAAGAGGTATTTTTCAATTTTGACTTTGGTACCAAGGTTAGCTTGGCTTGATCGGGTTATTCTGATCTGAGAAGTGTGTAATAATATTTTCTAAACACCTTTTCGCGGCACTCCAAATGTATGTTCAATTAAGTGAAACAAAAATTATTTTAGCATTCACATGTCTTATTGCATCCAGTCTTAATATTTCAATTTAGGTTCCGTTTTACATTTTACTGATTTGATAATAAAATTACGAGAATGATAACAAATCAAACCCATATAAATGGCAATTGATGTTTCCGACGCTTTTGAAGAATAAATAGTTATATCATCGTTATTGTAATGAATTGCTTATGTAATTGGTAATTTATGTTACAGTAATGTTATTACTTTTAATTAGGATTTGAATAAATGGAGGATTCTAGATATAAACAAAAGCGTCACTTTTGTTAGATTCATAGATAACATTTGAAATATTACAAATTACTTTCCTCTTATTGGAGTGCGTTATAATAAAGGGAGGTTCTCCGGGAAAGACATCGATCGATTGTGGGCAAACTATAACTACAAGCAATCTGAAAATATAGTGATATACTAAAGTCACTGGGTGACATGCGCCTAAAATATTTTCATGTCAGTAGCATTTCCGGTTATACCGGAAGTAGATGCCAACTTTGTTATTTTAAATAGAACACCCTGTATATTACAGAATTTTTAGATTTCTTGTATAATTTTGAAAATATTTTATGTATAATGTCCTATACTTAACCGTTTTTGACATATTTCAAATTTTTTGTCAAAAAATAAGTTTACAGTCCAAAAAATAATAATCAATCTTTTCTATGAGGAAGCCTTTAATATTTAATTTTTGTTGATTTCCCTGTAGAAAAAGATCTACTTTATCAGTATTGTAAAGGGAATTTATATTAAAACTGGGTTCGATTTATTTCTACTTATTTATTTTCACTAATAACTACACGACTATATACACATTTATATTCACACTCATTTCTCTGACTATATACGACTTTCTACTGTCTATGATCTATGGCCGGCCAACTATCTATCACTAACTGTGCCATGTCATGGCCATCGACATTATATATCTAACCCAAAAGCTCTAGATGATTCCAGTGTTGTTTTCGTTGTTTCTGGAGGTTATTTCTCAGTATATGTCTTCGAGAGTAGACCAAGACTTATTCTCGTTGCATCTGATGTTTCCCGTGTTTACCATGCAGTTCATTATTCGGATAAGTCTGCACGTTACAGTATTCTTATGATATTTTGATAATAATTTATACAAACGTCAAAAGTCATTATTTTCAAATGGAAACCCCCATTTTTTATTATTTTATTGCATTAAGGAGCAAAAATAAGGGGAACTTTGTATAAGGTTGTCTATACCAAAACTTAGTCGTTTTCATAATAATTTTCCATTTTTCTATCTAAAAATGCTACACATCTTTAAAGTTGTGTTAGAAGTGGGCCATGGCCATGATTGCATTAGAAAATAATAACAAATGTCAATAAAAGTCAAACATGCCTCAAAAATGTCAATATTATACTTTTCATTTGCAAATTTTGAGTAATTATCTTGCCCAGAAGACTAATTATACAAAAGACGATTATTTGAATTTATTTATTATTTATGGAGTGTGATAAAGTTATTTCAAGAACATGTAATACATTCGCAACGCTAGATCCCCTGAAACACAAACCAACATCAACATCTGATAAGAAAATTATAGGAGACTTTAAGAACTTTGAAACTATAAAGCCTAAAGCAAAAATAAACCAATAGTTAACAATGAAAATATTGAAATCGCACGTAAACCTTATTTTTGACATGCAAATTGAAATATTAAAAAAATGGTTAGACTTAGGTTTAGGACATTATACATAAAATGTTTTCAAAATTATACAAGAAATCTAAAAACGCGGTAATATACAGGGTATTTTATTTTAAAATATCAAAGTTGGCATTTACTTCCATTTTAGACGCGTGTCCTCCAGTGACTTTAGTGTCACCAAATTTTCAGACAGTTGGTAGATATAGTTTGCCCACAATCGATCGATGTCTTTCCCGGAGAACCACCCTGTATAATTTTTATATATATCGAAATGTTAGAATGTAAAAATATTATAAAAGTATTTGAAATGAGATTTCTTTAGTAGGTAGAACTATATAAGACAAGCATTTCCCTCAATAACGAAGTTCCATAGCGCGGCTTGTGGTAGGAGGTAATTAGCAGAAATCGTCACGCGTTACGCTCCCTCGATTCAACTTTCTCTCACAGACTCTCTCTCTCTCTTTCTATTATATATGAGGCAGTGTGTGTGCGCGTTCGAGTATACAGATTCGAA
This sequence comes from Crioceris asparagi, assembly GCA_958507055.1. Lineage (NCBI taxonomy): Eukaryota > Metazoa > Arthropoda > Insecta > Coleoptera > Chrysomelidae > Crioceris > Crioceris asparagi. Next base: position 82,115,805 of record OY293828.1, on the reverse strand, counting down.
TAAGCAATCTTTGTGCACAGTCGTTTGTTATAACCTAATACTAGATCTCTAAATTATCTTTTCTCCGGTATGTATGTATTATTTTGAAATTATCATTAAATATGTAATTATTATCATAGAAATGGAGCGCATAGTTTGAATGGTTTTATGGGGTATAAATGAGCTCTTGTGTTTATAAACATGGGCTTAAAGTACTTAAATTTTCGATGAAAACGTTAGGTTGGTTTTTTAAGAACAACAAACCAAAAACTCTGCTTAATTGTAAATCTGGTGTTCATGAACTCAGTCTTGGTGATTGCTCGAAAGTTTGCTTAGGTCAAAGCACAAGTAACGAAACAATCAATGTACAGAATTGCCAGTGTTATTATTTCTGTATCATGAAACTCAACTTTATATGTATACCTTCACCAGCATGACCACTTGATTAGAGTTGTGCAAACTTCAACATTAGTTGCAACAGAACCATACCACCAAATCATAAATTGAAGAATATATTATTGTTAGTGATAGAATTAATAATTAATTTTATTGTATTTATAATGGATACGCCAAATCTTTTAACTTTAAATTTTTAAAATATGTATTCCGTTATGTAGATGCAAATTGTCCAACCACATCATCTATCTGTAAATAGTCCAGTTTATTTGCTCTATGGATATCATTTTATTACCCTATTTGAATTATTATAATAGTTCAAATATTTAAACTAAAAAAGAACAATATAAAACAACAATGCATAAAGATATTCTATTTGTTTTCTAACATGTTTTATTTTCAGTGGAAAAGCTTGTAAGACAATGGGCCCCTCTTGTTTGGATGTCACCAAAGGAAAAATATCTGCCACTTGGCGTTGAGGATTTCCTTTCACATGTTTATGTTGCAAATGAAAATGGAAAACCTGAAGATGGCAGAGGAAAAACTGAAAAGAAGCTTTATTTATTTACACGACGTCCTTTGGGTAAGTAAAACATGATGCTCACATTTTTTTAACATTAAAATCTTCGCAATACTCAACACTCAATTTTCATCATATTTTGAACATATTATGAGTGAATTCTATTAAATTTGAATACGAAATTTTCTAATCTCGTCAGATATTTATATCTATGAATAGTTTTTTTAATATCTCAGCAAAGGAATAGCTCTAATGGTGAGGCCACAGAGACAATCATAATATTCTTTTCAGAAATAATCTAAAGGCTATGCGGAAAGTTGCAATTATATATTTTCATTTCAAAAATGTGTTCGGAAAAGTTCTATTGTCTATAACCTTGAAGATTAAGGATATTGTGTTATTCAACTGTATATGCCACAGCCAGTAAATCATTCCTGAAGAAAATCGGAAATAGAAGCTTTGCGAAACTTCCTTGGAAGATAGAAGAACACACTTGAGCTTACTATATACTACAAAACTGAAGGTCCATCCAAAATAATCTGACGAATAAATTCTTCTCCTGTTAATTGACCATTACCTTTCCAGAATTTTTTTCCCTCAAATCTTACCTCCTTTCCCCGCGGAGGCTATTCAAACCAATATGTCTCACAAACCTGTCAGCTATCTACCTAAGAAAACAACCAACCTAACCTAACCTAACCTAACCTAACCTAACCTAACCTAACCTAACCTAGAAACCTGGCTAGAAACTCTAATAGAGAGCCATGAAGACTTTACTCTACACCGATTCTTCTAAGACTTTAGAATCTGGAAGGAACTGGTGCAGCAGAGATAGTAGGCCCAGATGATTATCTACCTTCGGTTCTGATTACATTATTCAGGTACCATTTACCTTTTTAAAATCAATCTAAATCAATTCACTCAGAACAGAAGATGAAACTCAAATAATTAATTTGGAATATTGGGAAAAAAGAAGCGATCAGAAAAGCAAAAGAAGCCATAATAGAACTGATTCAGCAACGATATCTCAAGCGGTTACAAGTGATTCTTGTACGATAGAATTCAGTTTATAGTGTGCGTGGCAAAATCTCTGGCGTGAATCCAACTCTAAACCATGGCAAAACCTATCTTAACATCGTAGTGACCAAGTGCTCGTTACGCGCTTACGCCTCGATCACACCCGGGTAACCTATGACTAACTCCTGATTAACAAAAATGTACCTATGTGCGAATCGTGCAGCAAAAAATTGACGACCAAATCCACAGAGAGATACCCTCAAGATACTGGGAAATCTGGAGACAATTTTAGGCCCAAACTGTATATTCTACACTATTACAACATTTCTTAACAGTATAATTATTAAAAATATACTGTAAAATAAACACATATTAAGGTTCACTAATAACTAATAACCGAAATGGTTGATGCGATTATTAATTTTAACCATTTAAGCTACACTACACAGATATTAGAATCACACTGTATAAATATCTCACTGTAATGGAAATTTGAATATTTTATATCAAATAAACTTATTACTAAATGCACATTTCAAATTAGTAGGAAATAAAAAATAGGGGTTTCTTTCTAAAATGAAAACTTTTACATCGTTTTTTGTTTTTGGACCATCCAGTATGTACCTAAAATGCACATCGAGAAATAAAATTACTCCTACATCCATGGTAAGGGCATGAAGGATCTCCAATTTTCGTAGATGCGCGGTAAAAAGAACAAACAGACGGAAACACTCAAAAATTTTTTTAATTATTATTTTGAGGTCACCTCTTATACTAAATGTCAAAACAAATGGACAAAATAGATATCTTCATATATTCTATTGATTATAAACAGACAAAATAGCAACGTTTTTGGAAGTGGTTAATATCGGATATAAAGAAAAAGTTTTCACAATAATATTACATCAAAAACCATGTATTGGATTACCTCACTATAAATAAAAAGCGGGTCATTGAATTTGGATTATGTCATTGAATCTATAATAATACCTACTGGAAAATATGACCAGCTATTCTATAAAGTATGATTAATGCATTGGTATGCTTTCTAAAATACTCATTAAAAATTGGGTAAATCCATGAAGAAGAAATTCCTGTGTTTATATTTACGAATTTTTGTCATCTTTATTCAATTGGAGCAATGAAACTTTTTTTGAGAATTTGTTAAAGAACATTTTATTTCCTTGCTGTAAATCTAGTTTGCTTATTCTCACTTTATAGGTGTTTACTAAAAACAAAGTAGTTTACAACTGTAAACTTTGCTAAAAGCGTAAAGATTATACAGTCTGATCAATTTATACTACGGAATTCGATATATCTGTTGTCTTGGTTTTTGAAAACGATATAAACTACTGGGTGTTCCATTTATAATGACCGAGAAAATTATGGTTTATTTTAAGTCACAGTTTATACAAAATGAAGGATATCAAGAACGTGATTTGTTGAAACAAAATTAGACTACCATAAAAAAAAAAACTTGAAAGAATAACACGCAGTTGTTCATTTTGAAATATACATGGTGACGATGCCAGATTTTTTCATAAAAAACCGAGACAAGTGCGAGTTGTATTAGCATGAAGAGGGTTCTGTACGATGTTTTTGGTACGCAAAATATCCAGTGATTTACCATGTTATTTCATGATTATGGACTTCTTGTAGATTTTCCCGTAATTTATTAGTAGAAAAATAATTTCTGTATTTTGTTCATAATTTTAAGTTCTGTAGTTTCGGAGATATGGTGGATGGTCAATTTTCGTCTTTTTTATTGAATAACTTGAAAACTATCTATTTTAAAATTACAAAAGAATATATTTCAGATCCTCACAAAAAGCCCTTTCATTTGATATGTCACACGATACAGTTTGCAAATTATATATTTAAATTATCTATCTTTCCCCTCAAGAGTGATCCCCATATTCAGGTTTTGTCTATCCACGTTACACCTCTGCGTTTGGGTCACAGGAACTGATATGTGTATGTGACGGACGGACAGATTCACGAGTGATCCTATAAGGGTTCCGTTTTTTATTCGGACGTACGAAACCCCAAAAAGGCCATATATTGAAAAGTTGAATCTAGAGAGACCCTTTATTGCCAGAATCGGAAAAATGAGCGATATTAGAATTCAAGATAATATATAGGAAGTTTCATTGAAAAAACATAACTTTGATGTGATGTGACCTTATGAAACATCCTATATACTTCAAATTACTTTTAAAATGTGAAAATTGACTATATCTATACCTTGTTTTTATCTTTCAAGACAACGGAAATATCGAACTCCGCAGTACACGAGTTGATCATCCTGTACATAAATGTTTACCTCTATTCCAGATAAATTGAAGAATGAAACATCATCCTTTCTCTATGGAAAGAACCCCAATCATTATCCAGTCCCAATTTATGCTGTGGTAACTCAATGTGGTGGGGGTTCTTCATCATCAAGACTCAACAAACATAAAGACATCAACATCAAAAAAGGTTCAATGGACAATGACATAAAGACGGTTTACGATAACAACAACAACAACGAGAAGAAGAACATGCAGCCGTCGAATCGTTTTTATTTTCATGTCAGCTATTGGATATTTTACCCCTACAACGAGGGAAAGGATATTTGTTTTTTAGGTGAGGATTTTTACGAGATGCGAGTAGTAATGGAATTTGCATATTTCTCAACTTTGCTGAAAGGTGCCGCGCTACCCCATTGTCTATATATATATATAGAGGCACCATCAATGCATGATTTTATACTGTCTACCAGTTGTTATTTTTTTGTTGTAATATTTGATATGGTTTTGATATATTTTCAGAAAGATTTTTACTTATTTCTGGCTAGAAAGTCTTTTATCGAACGCAGTACATGCAAGACGATTTATTAAATGCAGTTCTTCAGTTTCCATTTTTGTAAGCAATTAATATTGACTCAGTTTCATTGGATATTATGCAATTGTAGATGATTTAACTAAAGACTTGCGGATATTTGTATATTCCCGTATTTAATAGCACATTTCGAATGATTTTTGGATTTCTCGATAGAAACTCCCAATTCAGAAACTCCACAGAATTCATTATCTAGTAGTTTGATTTTGTACATTACTTCCAATATATGTATATAATATACTTGGAGGATCCCACGACTTCCTCTGTGAAAAAGCTCTACACTTCGTGCAAAATCCAATATTCAAGGAAAATCCAAAATTATGGTACCACTACATGTCAACAATGGAGTTTTATAAGCCGATATGTTACTATTAACGATGTCAACTTGGTTGGCGAAGCACATGTCAGATGAAATTGGTAGCCAACCTATATTTTTCTGGGAATAAGAAGAACCTATTGTTGGCGTTAAATAGACATCGACGGTGCTAGAAGAGTTAATAAAAATAACAAAGTTTGTTTTTTCATGGTAGATGGATATACCTAGTATTGGATATCAGATCGTAGTTTTCAATTGAAATCAACATTTCTTAAGAAATGTTTAATAGATGAAACAACGAATATGGAATAAAGTGCGCTTGGACTTCTTAAATATTTAATTCCATTCTTAATTTCATTCTTTAATAAAATCATCTTTACATCTTAGATTACTGTATGATTGGTTTCTAATTCAAATTTTTCCAAAGGCAAGGCCTAATTTTGTTTGTTGTTGTATCTTATAATGATGAATATTTTATTAAGGATGATTATTTATTGGGGTTCCCAACTGGGAAGAGATACCCAAACAAACCCATAAAATATCAAAATAGGGTGTTCATAGAACTAAAAAAAATCGGCCTCTCTGATTTGGAAAAACTATATTAGTACATAGAAAGTATCTAATAGAAAGGGAAAAACAACGGGAGAGAAATATATCAGTGTGAAAAGGTGACTGGGGAACTGATTCATGAGCCCAGGAAATTTGATATTTGAACAATATATTATGCACTTACATATTTTTTGAAGTAAGCAAGTATTCTTGTACGGTACTATAAAAAATAATATATGTGAGCTAACGTTTGATTGAAGCGCGAGGTAAGCAGTAGATATAACAGCTACTAGAGAGTAAGGTAAAATATTTTATTAACTTTGACCAAAGTAAATATATCGAGAAGGGTAAAAGTTTGCAATTCATTATATGGGTCAATAATTTTTATTTTGAATAAAAAAAATTATAAGAGAAACTTTCTTTGAGTTTCTCGACTTCTAAATTGGGAAAAGAAGGTAGAGAGTTGACGTTGTCGTGAAAGTTCAATAATGAAAATTCACAATAACATTTTTTCTCAACATTTCAATAAACTGGGTCTTGAAGCTCAGCGCCCTTCTTCTAATGCTCATTTGTTAGTCAAGTTATGTGTTTTATATTTTGCAATCTTCGTCTGTTATGTGAGGTCGATATCCGGAAATTATTTTGGATTATAGAAATTGACCCAAAAATCTGACTGCAGACATGATGATGATTCTTTTTAAATAACTTTCTTTACATTTTATTGACTATTTTGATACATTGTTATCTACAGGGTCCTAAAATGTTATTAAAATCGGTTTAGTGATAATCACAAAGAAACTAAAGGTAAACAAATAAATTTTCTACCACTGGTATAAGAAAATATGAAAACATATAGGTACTACCTCGATAATAAAATCATACTTAATTCTCATTGCACAAAGGTCTAAGTCGTTAATTAAGTTAAATTGACATTATTATTCAAAATTTAGAGGCAAAATTCACAAATTTCAAAACACATTATTTTTCGAATTTGAATGTGGAATTAACAAACAAACAATGTTTACATTTACAACCCTATCGCAGTTCCTAATGAACTCGAAGATAACTTGTTTTTGGCCGACGAACCAAACGGAGGAGGTATACAATTCAACTGTGTGTTTTTTTTATGGATGGATTTGACAGAGCATTATTGAGTCCCAATTAAAAAAATCAATATTCAACATTTCCTGCTCCTCAAAAACTTCTCCCAAAAGGAGTGGAGTGTGCAATTTTCTCTAAAATCGAAAATTTGAGACGACAAAATTAAAGAAAAGACCATATCAGGCAACGTTCAAATTAGTGGTAAAGTTCTGATATATGTGTGTCGACGCTTGTTGGGGGGGCATTTTTCCATAATTGAAAATATAAGACAGCCAAATTAAAGAGGAGATTATATGCAGCAATATTTAAATTGGACATTTTTCGAAAAAATGTACGGTTTCTGAGTTACAGCAGTCAAAGTTTAAGTATAAGTAACGTATTATCGTCTCTGATGAACGTTGAATAATTTTAATGACTAATGTTACATTTAGAAGTGTGAAATAAATATTTGTTACAAACAATTTGACTGACTTTACTAGTTGATGCATTGAAAAATACAAAATAATATTAATTCTATTGGTTCTAGTACTTCTGAAGTTGATGCCAAAAATTTACAATTTAACTACGACTGCATAACTTCAAAATTAACAGTATCAATAGAATTAATATTATTTTGTATTTTTCACGGCACCAACTAATAAAGTCGGTCAATTTTTTTGTAAAAATTAGGATGGTTTCTTATTTCATGACTTTTATCTTCATTAAACTGTCAAAATTCTATATCCACTTCAGTAAAGTAAAAGTTTTGAAAGTTATAAGATTATACCAGAACGTATTGTTCTCTTGTCCGCGACTATCGGCAATAGATATTCTAATTAAGTTATAGTAATAAACTAACAGTTTCTGCCACTTTAACTCTACTTTTTTTTAAATGGAGATTTAATTTATTAAAAATATTTTTTACAAAAAATTTGACCGACTTTATTAGTTATTGCACTGAAAAATACAAAAAAATAATTCTGTTGGTGCTGTTACTTAAATTGTGCGGTTGCAGTTACGAGTACCAGCACCAATAGAATTAATATTATTTTGTATTTTTCAGTGCACCAACTAATAATGTCGGTTCAGTTTCTTAAAAAAATATTTATTTCACACTTTTGATTGTAACATTAGTCACGAAAATCGTCTGACGTTCACTAATACCAAAGAGGATAGAGCTTATCCTATTACATACTTAAATTCATTGCTTGTACTGGTTATAATTTAGAGATCACAAAACATCGGGGCAGAAATACGCATAAGTATTTTAGATTTTACAAATAATCTGGTCTTTTATGTGGTTCCCTCAGATTTTCAGTTTTCGAAAGAAATTGCCCTTTCCTTAGAGCGAAAATACACATATTTGAGACTTATTTTAGTAATGCTGTAGCTCGAAAACCGTAACTCTCTTGAAAAAATTTGCAATTTAAACGTTGCCACCTTGGGACCATTTCCCAAGTCTCCCCACGAACCAAAAAAAGCAGAAAGTCGAATTGGGTTCGTCGTTAAATAAAAACAAGCTTTCTTTTCGGCATTGCGATAGGGTTATAATTAAAAAACATATTTGTTTCGTAATTCCACATCGATCTACATAAAATAAACAGGGGGTCTAATTTGACATAAGAAAAAGTGTTTTGAGATTTTCAAATTTTGCCGCTAAATTATGAACGCTGTGAATAATAATACTGATCTAGCTTAGCTAAGTTCTCCATTATTTTAATTAAACTCTTAAGCCCATGGTACAAAAATCTGATTATTTCTAGTTGCACCAACATTTTGACTTTTTATTAGTTTACGTCACGATAGTGATTTTTATAACAACCACGAACTGCAAACTAACTACTCGTACCTATTGTTCGTTAATCTTAACCTTAACAAATTTTTGAATTTATTTCGTATGATCAAAGAGGTGCTAGCTACTGTGAACAGCTCAGTCTGAGCTCCTGAGTCATTTTAAATAACGATATAGGTACTCCAACATACATGTAGGTTTTGCTTTCCGTTTCAGCTGACAATCAAATATTTTAAGTAGGTAAATAATGAATATTTAACTTGCCGCAAACCTGATATAGCACTCTTCTTATTTCACAACAAACAGTTGCATTGGAAGGTCATTCCAGAGTTCTTTTTTTTGTTGATACGCATGTGATCAGAAATTTCTCTATGTTGTAGGTACTTCTAGAAATCAATGAGTAAATCGTAGCTTGTCTTCGCCGACATAAATTAAAAAAATCACTCCATTCAAATTTTCAACAACAAAGATTATTAAATATTGAGTCTGTTGCAGCCCTCCGGATAACTTGCAGTAATATTGTAAACTGCGAATTTGAGCTCTAATGACTTGTACCCCAACCCCGAATTTTTTTTCTACGCCCCTGGCTGCAGATATAAATTGAACCAAATATTTCAGGTAGGGTCCCTACCCCAAGATTATTCAACACTTGTCTGGGCAAATTCAAAACAATGGGCAGTCACGTGGGTGACTGGGAGCACATGAGTTTGACATTTAATGGTCGCAACGTACCAGATAAGATGTTCTTGGCCGTCCATGATATTGGCGCCTATTACAAGTATCAGGAGAATGGCCATTATTTCAAATTTGAGTCGGCAACTAATCAGAAGCGTGGTCAAGCTTCAAAGTTTCCACAAATTGTACGCACTCAAGGACAACATCCTGTCGTTTTTGCGGCCCAAGGATCACATGGACTGTGGGCGTCGCCAGGAGAACATGATTACGTGCGAGTGCCAAGATTGAGTGATAGAAACGGGTGAGACTTATTAAACCTAGTCCAGACGAGATGTGAATGTTAGGAAACTATGTTTATAAGTAATATTCCAGATGTTGAGCAATATTTTATCCTTGTTTGACATCTTTTTTATTGTAAATTAAGATATTTCTATCCCAATGAGCTTTTATAGCTTAATCAAGCGTGTTTTACCATTTCCATCCATAGTGATCTTCTGACCGCTTCTGTTCAATATGTGTTTTAACTAGGATTTTGTAACCAGAGGTAATTCTTTAAGCTTTATTCTTCTGCATGAAGCTTCAAGCTTCTCACGGTTATTTGCCATTGCTTCCAATGAGGTGGCCATCAAATAATCCCCCTATTCAGGGCCTATCTGCTAATAAAATGTATTCTCCCATTAAATTTAGTGGTACATTAGAAATTTCATATTTTTTTTATTGGAATTTTAAATGGAATCTGCTTTACAAGAACGGGGGTAACTGACGTTATACTAAAACAGTTATTATAAAAAGCCTTTACCTATGACTTCCCTCGAGAAACCACCCCGCTTCGAGAATGTATCTTTATCGACCTGAATAACTTACATCTTTTTGCTCATGGAAACAACCTCGTCGCTTGTACCCTTCTTATATTGACACTTAATATTTTCGACACCCTGTATATATGATTAACAAAAACATTTACATTGCGTCGCCGGTAGTCCTTCAATATGCTTACCAAAATTCGTTGTCCTAGGTCAAGCCGTTATTGAGCTACAACGCCAACAGACTACAGACAGACAGACAGACAGACCGACGGACTTCAGATACCATGATTTTTGTGATCTAGGAACCCCAAAACATAAATATCAGCAAAAATCTCGAGGCCGATTTTTTACCTGAATACAATACTTCCCTTATTGAGGAAAGTAATATTTTTATTCCGTCAAGTTACACTATGAGGAAATTGAAGAATTAACTAAACGTTTTTCACCGAAATTGTCCTTTTATACCAATAGACCATTTTATACTTGGATTATGTACTTAAGTATCATATTTTTTCCAATTTGTGTGGAGAACATGGATCAAATCAAAATTTTCATGTTTAATTTTCCACTTATGTGAGTTTAGGTTAGTGTTTTATATAAAAAGCAACTCGTATACATCTACTTATAGGTAGGTACTTTCATAAATTTCGGATTAAAATCTTAATTTACCTAGAAATTAAATTTCCCCTATGTATATGAAACTGAAATAGTATCTAATTATAAGCTTCATAATTAAAATTGTAACATGGTTGACTAATTAATTAAGAAGTTGGTTTTTTCGATTTGATATTTCTCTTGAATATTTTTCTCCTCCAATTTATAAACAACAGAATTTGAGCTTATCTTGTTTAAATTTCCAAGACCTGTTCTTTTCAAATTATAGGTCAATAACAATATTCTAATTAGCGGCATTTTTCTTCAGAGTTCTGCACTTAAAGGATACCAGTGCCACTTTTTGTACCTATTGCGATCGTTCATACTTTTGAATTTCGAAAAAAATTCAACGGCATGTTGTTATATGTCTATAAGTTAGTCCAAAAAAACATTTGGTTCAAAAGTTTATATATATATGGGATATTACGAAATTTGTTAACACGATAGAGGTCGCAGTTTTGAAGGTATCAAGTTCAAATTTGCTACAAAAATCAATCTCTCAAATATCTCGGCCGAGTTCATTATTGGGCAATATCGGGTAAGTAGTTTCAAAATGGCGATGTTTGAAACATTTAAAAAAATTATCATAAAAGAGCCGTATCGTAAATATCATCAAAAATAATTTTAGGTTATAGATATAATCAGTACCTACAACTTTTGTTCAAAGCAATTTTTCATAAAATACACAGGTAAAAAAATAAAAATTAATAAAGAAAAATAACAAATATTGATAAAACATGAACACTCAATATAAATTTGATGTAATTGTACATTTTCTGGAGATCTTAATATAGACCCTGATTAAAAAATATATAGTATATTTATTGAAAAGAAAAAGGCGAAAAAAAAATTCTGCCTTGAGGTGGAACTCGAACCCTGTCTGCTTTATATTCAACAGCCAAAACAAAAACCTCTAACCGCAAGGCTATGACACATACGACATTTTTATGTAATAACATGTATGTATACCAATGAAAAGGTTGTTCAAATTTCACAATGAATTTTGAAAAATTTACCTTTCCGCTGACTACAGGCCATCGGGATTTTTAACTTTCGATTTATGTCCGGTTAAAGGTTTACCTCTCAACTAATCAAAAATAAGGTTGAATATTGTTGAAAAATATTGTTTCTAGTCTGGATTAGGTTTCAAATTAAACCTGATATAAAGTGAGAAAATGAAATGGCCATAGAATCGAGTTTTAGTTGTTAAGCTAAATTGAACTTCCAAGTTTTTTTATTTGCAGATATGGAATTCCATGGAAAACCTGGACGAGAATAAACATATTTCATATAGGTTATAGTACATTGCCAAGTTGGATGAATTTCCGAGGAAAATGGGGCAATCCAAAACGGCATTGTTTGCTATTCAAAAAATTGGGCATTTGCGAATACGTCGATGGACCTCCTGGTATATTATTGAGAGATAAACAGGATTTTCATTGTTGGCCGAATTAATCGAGAAAATATTATTAAAAATTATCTGATATTGTTGGTCTGAATTGTGCTTCATGTATTTGATGTAATGATATGATAATGATCTTATAATGATTGATTAAAATAGTAATTTATTCCAAAAACTAAAAAGTCATTATTAAAATCCTACCTAAGTCCTCATATTACATATTACCTAGCAAGTCTCTTGACAAATTTTGAATTTGTAACTGATGAAAATTCATGGGTCAACCACTTTTGTTCTTATTCTTTTTAGGCCAAAATAGGTAGGCTGTAAATAATTTAAAGAACACTCCGGTGTTTCTAGAGTAATAGCAGACTGTTTCTCAATTCCATTGTTAACAATTCTTTGTGACGTATCTCTCATTTTATCTCTCTCATCCACTCTTTGCATCCCAATTAATTAGATTTTCTGTCCAAAAAGCACATTATGGATTAAACAATTAAAATAATAATCTTTCTCTTCACTATAAAATGAAAAGACTGACTTCACCATGCTCTACTCTAGCGAGAAATTTACAGCATATTTTTCTTGTCCCGACACAAGTGTTGAGATAGTATCGACATTTGATCTAACGGATGAAGACAGTGACGTTTACATGTTTCTAATTTTACTGGATAGAACTGTGTCTTCATAGTCTCAAAAGGGTAAGTCCTTGTTCCATCCAAAGAATAAAAAACATTTTTTATACTTTGGCTTCAGCGACACTGCTCTAGTTACTGTAAACACAAAAAAAATTATCTAAAGACTTCATCTAGACACCGAAAATGTCTCGTGTACTTACTGCATTAGTTTTCATTATGCTATTTTTACGTTTGTTTGGATAAGGTATGTCCGTAGCGATTTCGCAGGCTCCATAAAGGCTAGTAGCTTTAAATTTTGAAATAATACTTAGATCGGAGGTCTGTTAAGCCTAATACTGATCTAGTTGCGATCCAGTAAAGAATAATTTTATTATTTGGATCTGGTTAATATGAATTATTTCTTCGACATGGAACGACAATGTCGTCGGACAATAGGTTCGATCACTGGAACTACGCACGGGACATCTAACTTCTATATACAATTTACACGATCATGGTTACCAAAAATTTGAAATTCATTTTTTTATCATACCTTGACCAAAAGTAATGTCATACTTTCAGTGCCAGTGGGACTCTATGTCGTGGGTTTCCTACCTGAAATTCCGAACTCTATGGCTGGATTTTGATGGTCTTCTTACCATATATTTATGTAGAATATTATTAGAATGATCTGGTAGTGTCTGTAAGTTTGACTGGGCCTCCTAGGTGGAGGGTTCTATACCTGTAATACCCAAAGAAGTATCTTTGAGCTCTATGGCTGAGCTTTCGAGAATTTTTCTCTATATTTGTGTGTAGTATGTCACTGGACTGTTTTGTGAGAGTCCGTCAGTGCGACTCAGACTTAAAGGTGGAGGGTTCCTTACAGGAAAATCCCTAAGACATTTGTAGGAGAAATTCTCATGCAGTTCTCTCTTGAGACATGTATGTGGATGGATCTGGGTTTGTGTTTGGACTGGTTCTGGGTGCGAGTAGGACTCTGAGGTAGAAGGACTCCATACTCAAGACTTTTTATAACTTTATTTTTTCCTGACACAATCTAAGTGTTTGCCCAGGAAGTGTCGAGTAAAACAGCTGGTTAATAAGCAAAATGTAACCTTTGTGATAGTCTCAATTCTTGAAAAAGCTTTGAGTTGTCTTTATACCTATATATATATAAAATATGGTTAGGTTCAGTTGTGTACCCAGTTGCGTTAGAATAATTCTGAAAACATTTGAATCATCCTGTGACAAGAGTCTAAGTAATAAATACTTTCTGCCGAACATTTTCATGCATGTCTCATGGGAGATTGAGAAGATATATGTTCTATTTATAGTTGATATGAAATAATCAATTAATTTTTATGTTTAAGGCAAATTTTCTGGATATATAGATATTATGAATTTCTGATAAATCTTGGATCCAGATAATAAAAAATAGCCTATTTATGTTCTGATTGTTAACCGTAATATTGCTTGCTCTTTATATACTAGGTATATACTAACGATAGTATAGTTCAAATCAAGAAAATGGGTAAAAGCAGTTGTTCTCTTCGGCAGTCTTTTCTTTCAAAAACACTTTTTTTAATTCTACTTGTTAGCAATTTCAGTATGGAAGACTTGAAGAACTCTTAGCATTTCACACTTTTCAGTGACGCTCTGATATGATGATAGAAATCACTAGCAATTAAAACAATCAAATTCAGTTTCAAATACTTTATTTTTATTTAACGAAATGTAGATACTAAACAATTCAAATTATTGAATAAATAATCCTCATATATACTTATATCAGTTACTAAACTACTTACAACGTGGATAGGCATTTGAGTTACAATAATTATATAGCATTTATAATAATTCCCATGAATTACTTATTTGAAGCATTCTTACAGAATTTTGAAAACAAAAATACGATCACAACCATGATCTCTGTAGATTCAGATACATTTTATAAAAATTGTGTGAAGTGAAACAGAATCAATAGGTTTAAAGGATAGTCATGTACAAATTTTTCGACTTTTTTTATAATAATTTGTTATATTAATCTATTTTAGGGGGCTATTTTTAGAAATTGTGCATATCTATTGACCATTTATTTGAGGAAAAGTACACACTCTGAAATAAACTAGTCTGATAATAATTTATTAATTATATTTCAACATTATTAGGTTTATCCTTTACAAGCTCTGAATTATGAAAACAAAAAATATGTATTTAGGATGATGCAAAACGCCTGGTTGGATATAGCTCAGAAACTTAAACTGATCTTTTGAAATATACTTAAGAAATGAGTAAATTTTATTACTTTTCTTCAATGCTGAAGTATATTAACATATCATTTATCAGAGTAGTTTGACAAACATCTATTTTCTTGCACACATATTAAAAATAACTTTAAGATCGTTAATAGACAGCTATATATATATTTATGAGTATTTTATAATATATATGTTTATAGAAATGCTATATAATAGCAAACATTTTGGTCATTTTTGCAATCAACAATACATTCATGTATATTTATAATAATTATTTACAATTGTTTTCGTTTTTAGAATATTCAAATAAATTATATAAAAATACATTAAATAGCTAACTTACTTATACTTATATATCACACGAGATATCCTTTATAATGCTACAAATAGCTTCTTTTCTTTTATCAATTTTTTGGCAGGATAGACGTGTTGATTTGCTAACAACCATTTTTAATTTATTTATATTTTGTTATAATCATTTATAGCTTAGTTGTTATCATAAAAACACGTGAAGCTTGTGAGCTATAGATTTATATCTATATAGAACAAGAAAACTTATTAATGAAATTTTATTACAGAATTTTAAACTAAAGTACAAAATATTTGTTTTTTCTCCAAAATCAAGTAACCACTCTAATTCTTAACAACTAATCTAGGTATATACAATCAAATCAAATATTTGTAAATAAAACTCTGTAACAAATTCAAATTATCGTAAATTAATAAATATTCCGGATGATCCCTAATTATGTGCAATTAAATATATGTATGGAAATTTATTGATGGTCCAGAAATGTTCCTTTAGATGTTCCACATTTAAGTAATTCACCTTCATAGACATGATTTTAAAAAAGGAAAAGAAATGATAATTTATTTAAATTAGTAAATAATTCTAGGGCGTCTGGGTGTTTCCATTAATTATGAATGTCGGCTCGAATTTGCTTTTTTCTATAATTTTTTCAGCATTTCTAACTCCACATGTCCACATTTTACATCTCTAGCTTCAGAAATATCGTTGCTATACTCTTTAAAATTTATGTATAAATGGAATACATATATGATGACACCTAACTCTGAATTATCTTATTTACAAACAATAAAAACATGATGTCCGTATCTGTAGGGAATTTAAATCAATGTGCAAGACAAAACGTGGTTTAGATGGCATTTCCTAAGATAGGGCTGAAAGCTTAACAATTGATCAAGTTTTATTATTTTCTTGGTAGAACTACCTATTGATCTATGATTACATGATTCAATCCAAAGAAAGTTCACAACTAATAATTTAGGCTTGTAAGATCAGGCTCTTATGTCTAACTGTTTGTTTGTCCGTTGTATTTCTCTGAATTTAGTAAACAAAGTTTAAATTCGTTATTTATACTTGGATGACCATCATTACAAAAATGATTCCGGAGGTTAATTTTGCGAAACAAATCGGAAAATTATACGAAAACTACCTCATTTTTTTTAAAGATTAATATTATTATCTATGTTTCAGGTCATAGGTATTTCATATCATTGCATTCAAATATATTAGATTTAGAATGGGTGTATATTGAACAGTGAGTGTACTTACCAGCAATATAATGAAATCCAATTTTCAAGGATTACATTGAAAGCTTGACTCAAATAACAAATGAATAAATATAATTATGAAATATTTTTCTTGTTGTATAACTCTGGATATTTTTCATGAATAATTAATTGCTTTTCGAATTTTTAATTTTTGAAACAGACTTGAATTGTAAAAAAATATTTAAAAGGTATTTCGATTAATTTCACCCCGAAATGTGGATCAAATTTTCGTCATTTTGGTGACAGTTACACATGCAAGCTCATGTTGAGAACAAAGTTGATCAACATGCCCATAAACACTCCAACATGTTTCCAGAACTCTTGGCTCCGCCCACGAGGCGTCCATGGTCTGATCAACAAGTTCATCAACTTTAATTTGGTCTCTTCAACTTGCCCATACACGATTCAAAATTTACCTGAACTCGACTAAATTTAGGGACATGTCCGAATGTGTATGGGCCATATTAGGGCTCATTAAGATCAATACAAGTAATCAGTGTGTGTAAAAAGTTACGTAGATTCCCGTAATCCGTGGTGCTGTGAAGAAAACTATATAATTATACCCCAGCATCAAACAATGAAGGAAAGGGATTCATTTCATACAATCTAATCGTTTGCTTCCAATAGTCGTACCGAGTCGAGCTAAACCTATTATTGTTTGGGACCTTGATCGATCATTGTGCTTTTGTGTTCATCTCAGACAATAACATTAAAGTTTAAACATTTCTATCACATCCTTCATAAAATGATAAGCTCGGATTATCCTATCTGATGGCTTGAAATACTTCAAATATACGGAATTATTGATTTATGAAAGCTAGTCATATTTGTGTGAGCAAATTTTTATTTTTCAATACATGAGAGATTTATTTATTGTTTCCATTGAGTGAATATTTCGATATTGAGAGCCTAACTGTGATTAACAATTTGTTTATTGAAACACTGGTTATATGGGGAAATTGCAAATAATTATCAACGTTATTCCGTTTAGTACATAAATTGTTTTATGAAATCATGGTATTTCCAATTCAATATTTACATTATTTTTATGCTTTTCGGGGAATTAAATACTCATGGGTATATATACATATACATATATGGCCATCTATTTGAAAAATTTGCATTTTCGCAGAATCCATACTGCGTGCAAAATAAATAGAAGGAGAATATATATATATTTTTGAAATAAAATTTGTATACATAAAAATGCTGAGCTCATCCCTGGACCATCTGATAAAAAACAACAATGTTAATCGCCCTACAAACGCTGCAAAAATGAGATGTACCAGTTGCTGTAACTTGGTCTAAATTGTCAAAACAGAATTCTCTTTTTCCCTTCTATAACATCCTTCCTTATACCAAAAATCACTGTATATTATTATTATTTTATGATACCAATAACAAAGTAAGTAATAAATATCCAATTCTCATATGAAACAATAAATCAATAAAAGTAGAAGGTATTATATTAATTCTTATTTTGTATTCAGTATTCAACTTCTTCTTCCTGCTATATTGTAACCCAACTAACCTAACTAAATCGTTGTATTTCATGGCAACTCCCGATGTTGCAGCGTCTAGGGCCACCTTTATTTTAAAAATTAGATTGAAATGAAATGCAATATGAATGTTTTCTTTATTAGAAACGAAATTATGGGAGTTGATATACAAGGATGATTTTTAGCTGAAATGTTTCTCAAAATCGTTTTTATATACACCCAAGTGCCTTCTTATATACAGTGTATTTTAATATATTAACATAGAAAGCAGTTTATTTTTTTATCACGATTAATAATACTATATAAGAATATATACACAAATATTTATTGTATATATTATATTTCGAATTAATTTCTAGAAAAGTCTGTAGATATTATTATAATATATAAAAATATTTTACAGAAGTAGTTAATCACAAAACTAGCTGAAAGTTCTGCTGTCATTCAATTGTCCAATTTATACATTCCAGCCACGTCTATATAAATAAATTAATCTTTTTTTTTGCATTATCAGACTCGAATATCTCTTGGCAAAAAGTCCATTTGAGTTTAATGTCCACTCGTTTCAAGTTTTATCTTGTTTGGAAATTTCAATCTATGCTCTCTCAGTTTGATTGAATTACAGGTTTTGTAGTAAATATGCTGTTTTGCTTCCCAATCAGAACATTTATAAAAGCTAATTTTTATGAACGGCGTAAATTAAAATCAATACCTCTGGTATATTAGCATCGGCTGAATACTATATTTGGGGTAGCATTATGCTGAGTTTCAGATAGCTGTTGAGAACTAACATTCACTGACACGACGTCTGGTGACAAGTTTTGGAAGCTGTCTGGCAGTTAGTTTACTCTCATTGCTGTGATAATTATAATAATTTCATATAATAAATGAACAATGAAAATAAGAATTTATAGCTAATACTATTTAGAAAAAATACATTTTTTTAGGGACATTTAGAGAGGAGGAGAGAATTTGTTAGATTTAATTTTTACAAGGAATATCGGATACGATGATTTTTTTTTCAATACTTTAGCTTATTAGAAATAAAAATACACTTTTCGGCTGATTCAAATAAACATTGTTGTGCCAAAATAGTTTATAGTAGAGCCTCGAGTATTCGGATTAATTGAATACATGAAGAAAATCGGTGTTTGTATTATTAACTCTATAAAAATAATATACTTTGCTCACGTATAGTTATTTTTTAGGTACCTTGTCATATGGGTATCTTTCTAGAGCTAATACATACCTAATCTAAGTTGTAGGTATATTTATTCAAAAAGCAAAGGTTTCTGAATAAAATCGAGTTGCGTAATGCTTGTTGCCCACTCCATTGAAAGTTTAAGAGGAGCCCAAGTAATGTATCTCCCATATGGCTCGTATCCCTTTGCTAAAAAACTACAGAGAATCCGACGTTTCTTCGAATAATCGCGAATCCGGATAAATAAGGCCCAGATAAGTGAATATTTACTGTATTCTGTTCGAAACATATTTTATACGGAATTATGATCAAAGATCAAGATACAGTGCACTTGTGATTATTCTGGATTTTAACTAGAAGGTATTTGAACCTGGACAAGATCAGCCTTAGTTGTATTTTGTAACTTTATGACGTCCAGAAACACAACAACGTATTAATTGTTTTTTTTTGAGATAATACCGAACTGTCTTTAGTTTGATGGAGGAACGTTGTTTGACCTCTAGTTAATAATAGGAAATTATGAATAATCTATAGCTAATTTTCATATACTCACGCGCTTAATGTCAAAATTTTGAGTCACAATAAATGTGGAATAATTTACCTAACTTTTACTCTGTCTCTTGATTCATGATTCCAGGTAGACACCTTATGTAAAATACATAGATTCTCTTGGTAAATGTACATACTCGTATATACAGGTTCTTTTAAATTGGACGCTCACCATTGGGATCTCGGAATCTATAGGGAATACGAAAATGGTTAAATTGGGGCAAAGTTGCGCATTTATTTAATTTCTCAGATTTTTAGGACAACAAGGGCAACTTATCATACATCGTCAAAAAGTTGATAAAAAGTGCTATTCTTATTTGTGGAATACCATTACGGCTCCCATAAGAAAAATTGGTAAAAGCCTTTACCTATGACTTCGCTCGACAAACCACCCCGCTTCGAAATGGAAACAACCTCGTCGCTTCTACCGTTCTTATATTAACACTTAATATTTTGGACACCCTTTATATATGATTAACGAAAACCCTTAGATTGCGTCGCCGGTAGTCCTTCAATATGCATACCAAAATTCGTTGTCCTAGGTCAACATACTACAGACAGACAGACAGACAGACCGACGGACTTGAGATACTATGATTTTCGTGATCTAGGAACCGCAAAACGTAAATATCAGCAAAAATCTCGGGGTCGATTTTTTACGTGAATACAATACTTCTACTTATTGAGGGAAGTAAAAAAAAGTTCTTGATAGATACACATAGATGAAACGTCAGGTTACAAAACTATGAACACCATTGGAAAGAGTGAAAAAAGTGGCAATGAAAATGTGCTATTTATTTAGAATTTCTAAACGGCGCATAAATGCGCAACTTTGCCCCAATATTCCCTTCGTATTCCCTATAGTTTCCGAAATCCTAATGGTGAAAGTCGAATTTGAAACAGCCTGTATATGAAAATCATTTGAATAAAACAAATATTTTGAAAAAACTCTATTATAAGTCATTACTTTATCCTATACTTGTAGAGAGGTTTAAGAGATCTGGTGGACTTAAGGACAATATTCATAAAGAGTTTATCGTTTGAATCAGCTGATTGCTTGTTCATCCTTTAAAATATTGACATAAATAACACTAGTATTAAGAACTTGTATATACGGGGTTGGGATAAAGTATGAAACCAAGTAAACATGTATCTCTTTTTAGATATTATACCTATGTTTTGCAAATTTCGGTAGATGTTGTCCTTTTGATTCCGCTTATACTGGTTTAATTATTAATGTGGAAAACATAGCAAATACAGAAAATATGACGGTTCCTAGTCAGTGAAAAAGTAAATATCTGATTCTTTATTTATGTCAGAACCCAAACAAATAAAAATGTCTTTGAAAGTTACATAGATAAATTTCCAAACAATTGCTTTATTATCCTTGCTTTTTGCCAAATGACAGTTTCAAATTCTCTCTGGAAAATGTGTTATTATAATAGTTCCCACATATTTATAAGTAGAACACTTTCCATTTCCCCCTATCGCACTGAGTAGATGAGTATAATCATTGAGAGTACTGCAAGAAATAATGGCTTGATGGTTAATGACTTTGACCTTGAGAGGGCGCTTGCAGCGGTCTGTAGACATTGGTTGAATTCTTCATAGTCGACGCGTGTGATGGCGCAATAGTGCGTATGCGCACAATTGGCGTCGCAGGATATTGATGGATTGTTATTGAAGCGGACCGAGTTGGTGCGAAGGTACCTGGAACACAAAGTGCAAGGATTAATTAACGTGAACGAGTTGTCAGGTGGAGTGAGCCGACTTCCTTAAGTTCATTTATGTTTCGAGAACTACCTGCGATAGTATTTTTAATAGTTATTTGGAAGTATCGATTATTTTTGTGCCTTGACGTTGTCGCTTCTTGAAATTAGGTTAGGAACTTGGCATGTCAAATGGCTGACATCTAAGCCATCATTTTTAGGGCATTGGTGGATATGAATATGATCACAAATAATAATAAATTTCATATATGGAACATAGATGTGTCGTCTATGCTGAACGCAGCGAAGATTCCGATCGTACTCTATAAAATTTCAACTGTATGCAATATGCTCTTTAAAATGTGCTAACAGCTATTGGGAGCTAGGCCTAGTAGTGATGAAAATAATTATTATGGTCTTGAACATGATTAATTAAGATTCAGTTAATTTAAATCGGCAAATGTAATCAATCTCCTTAAGCAATTCAGAGTACCTACATACTCTTCGTAATTCAAGTTTTGCTGCTAGAAACTTTTGCAAAAATATTAATTTCTAAATCTCCAGCTCTTTTTGGATCTTTTAGACTATATCTACCCTGATAGCTCCAAATTTTGAACTATGGACTGGTTTTGTGTTTTACAGATTGAACTTTTATACAATCAAGTAACTAGCTTTCATTTGTCAGAAGGCAATTTTCACTCATACATAGGAACAAGCATACTATCTGGATAAGCTCTTCTTTTAAGTTATTTCTTCATTCACTCGTATTCTGAATGCGGTCTAGTGAATTATAAGAATTTTCATTTGGTTTGGAAACTTTAAATAGCCCAAAGGAAGGTAACTTTTATCTATAGGAAAAATAAATTGCTAATTGTGGAAGTAATCTGATTCTTTTATTACAGACGTGAGTTCAGCACAAATGGCTTTCATCGTTCAGAACTAGTAGTGCAAATGATTGTGGATAAGGCACAATTTCCTGGCTCAAAAATCCTCTTTCATTACGAACTACACTGGAAATCATCCCATTTATTTGCCAAAATTCTATTAGAAATCGGAGGAGCACGAAAATTGAAAGGTAATCTAATAATGAATAATCAGTATTGTCTATATTGTAAATATTATCAACAATAAACGTTGCTCGGATATTAATTGTGGTATTTTCAAACTAATTTCCACGTAATCAATTTTAAAAAGTTACCTCCAAATCTTTGTGTCGATGTATCTATTGGGTATCTGGTGGATAATTTCAATACTGGAATCAAATATCCATTTTTTTTGTGGACCAGAACATCAAAATTCTATTACTGATTGGCAATACACATGCTCTGGAAATTCCAATTAGATAGCAATCTCCACAAAATCAATTCCAGTTTACCTTTCGTAATATCATGGAATTAAAAGAAGCTATTTATATCGATACAGAAATTCAATATGGCACCAATATGGAAAAACTTGAGAGTATTCATCTCTCTGAAATCAAGGCCATGTTTTATTAAGGCGTATTTTATGCCGGACAAAATAATTACATTTTTGAATCATCTGGTTGAATAATCAAATAAAGGCATTAAATGGAAAATTGTAGGCCGATTCACATCTTGCAAGTTATTTTCCCCATAATTTAACTTTTTCGTTGTTTGAACTGCTCTAGATCTATAATGCTATGAAAATTCAAGATTACAGAAAATGTACATTCTATAAATATTTTTCTCTATAAAGCGTATTTGTATCAATTATTCGGACAGTGATCGAATAGAAATACTCGAACGCGGGTATCTGATTTGTTGAGTTCAGTGTAAAATTTCAATTGAATATTTTTTTCACAAATTTCAGCAATGGTAAAGTCTGAAGTATGTGTATTTCCACAATGTGGATGAGGCAATGTTTTTCGAAAATTGAAAATATGAGGCGGCCAAATTATAGAAGATATTATAAGTAGCAACATTTAAATTGGACATATTTCAAATGAAATTACGGTTTTCGAGCTACAGCAGTGGTAACATCTGAAATATATTTTTTGAGATCTCTGAATAATAACAAGTACAAACAAAGAATATAATACATGGGTAATAGAATAAGCATTTTATTCTTTGGTATTAGTGAACGTTCAACGATTTTCTTGACTAAAGTTACACTCAAAATTCTTCTTCTATCCAACTACAATTACAATAGAATTAATATTATTTTGTATATTGATGTTATACTTTAAGGAACTTTACATATTTTTTTCTTAGTGATAGACACGATAAAATCACATGTAAGTAAAACCACCCTTCGTACAACATAAACATTTTTATTCATCAAACGCCATTTGGTTTTTATCCGTTGGTGTTATTCGAAATTCGAATCGAATAGAAGCTGGTTGTTGTTGTTATCGTGTGGAGGTAACATGCGTGTGTGCAATTATTTAACCTAATGTGTTTTATTCCACATTTGTAGTGGCAAAGCGACAATGTCATCAAATGAAACCGAACATTTTATTATGTATACAGGGTAATTCTAAATTGGGGTACTTACAACACTTTCAAAGCAGGTGAATGATCGATATAAGGTAGATGTTAAGATAATTCTAATTTTATTTCATATCTGCGAAAAGTGTATATATGAACCACAAATTTGGCACAGTTTTGTTTCTCAAAATACTCTACAATAATCTTGCACACACTTTGCATATAATGTACAAGGTCTTTTTATTTTATGGAAATGATTTACCACAAACCCCCGAATTAGAATCTCTGTTAGGCCAATGAGTCTTAGATTCTTTTCCTAAATGTACATTCATAACAATTGTAACTTTTTTTATCTCTTTCAACTTTTTGACATAAAAAAGTAGGTATCTAATCGAGGCACAATAAATGCTTTATAACAGACGCAAGGAGTTTAAACAAAATTAAAGATGATTAATTCGGTATCCCAACGGATGCAATTTTATTTTCAGGTTGTTGCCGTTCTTGAGTTATCTACCTCCAGAAATTTAAACACACAAATGCAAATGACTGGAGCAAAAAATATAAATATTATTTACTGTAGTCGTAATGGTAATGTTTTTGAATGATCCCATATAAAGTCCAATGGAATTCGGTTTTGTAAACAGGATGCCAAATATCTTGACCACCAGGATTAATCCAACGGTCCCTAGAGCACATAGTTCCATAGTTTTAATCTTCCTTGACAGTCAATGGCAATATTGCATTCGTTGGGTAATTTTTTATAAGGCTTCTAAGTGCTTTGGTTTTCTTTCGAAGCAGTTATTGTGACTTTATTGATTACATATGTTTATGTATTGGTCGAATTTCGACCATAATGACGATGATGTGCTTAAAGGAAGTTTTTCTTAACATTTTCTTATTCGCTCCACATAATAAACCTCAGGTATATACATTTGTTTATTTTAACAGGGTTACAGGGTTATTCAGATTCGATGCTAACCACTGGGATCTCGTTAACCGTACCTAAGAGCTACGAAGAAGGTTCAATTGGAGCAAAGTTGCGAAATGTAATTGGGATTAATACGTCACAAAGAAATAGAAGTATCTTTTTTCATTTTTGACAAAAATAAAAACAAATTTTCACATGTTGTTATTTCTCCAATAATTTGGTTATTATGCAACGAATTGAAAAACCAAAAGCACTTTTACGTAGTAACTTTTTCTGTTGCATCCAGTTCTGCTCACCACTTTTTGGTACAACGTTTCGTCACTTCACAACTATTATCAACAGCAGAAAATAAGGACCTGGATTTTTAAATTGCTTTTCTGATTGTTACTGTTCTCTATAACATTGGAGATATGGTTTTTCTTGATATTATCACTTATTTCCCATCAAAATGCATAATAGGTAAAAAAATCGTTTCGAATCGAGACATGATTTGGACATGAAAACTGAAAATATTATTTTTCGATATAAATTAAATCCATTAATGAAAAAAATATCAAAAAAAAAATAGTATCAGTGCAGATTCGGTAAAATAGAGACTGATCTGATGTATGGAACCATAAAAACTAACTGCTTCCAATATTTTTAGAAAATCGGTTAAAAACAAGAAGAAAGTTTTTTTTTACAAAAAAATCGGACCGGCTATATTAATTGGTGCAGTGGAAAACACTAAATTATATTAATTCTATTTTGGTGCAGTGCAGTGCAGTGCATCAACCAATAAAGGCGTTTCTAGTTTAAGTAAAAAAATATTTCACAATTATGCTTAAAGTCATCAAAATAGTTGAACATTTACTTATAGCAAAGGAGAGCTCCTAGAGATAAAAAAGTTACAATTCCGAATGAGCATTTGAGTCATACAAGTCATTGCAACAATAGAGAACTTAAAAAGGGGGTCTAGAGTAAATCAATTCCTTAAAATAACAACAACATGTACATTGAATGCAACGATTGTACCCTGCTAGATCATGTTAAAAAACAACTTATTCCAAATTCAAGATTCATATCCATGAAGTTTTGTTAAAATTGCATTTTTTACTGTCTTTGGTATCACCCTGTATATTAATACATCGCATGATGATTGATGTTCTTTGAATGGTGTGGTAATGGATATTGTGCATTTTGTTCCTATATATATATTTTTTTGTTGAACTGAATGTGCGTCATGGAAAATTTTGTAATTGATATGTTAAACAATAAACACGGAATTTAAATGTTATTCAAATGATAATCAATGAAAAGAGACTTTTATCATTTCGAAATCGAAGCCATTTTCATCTGACTATTTGTTTGTGATACAAAAAGAGATATGGAAAACAATAATTACCTCTGAGCTTTGTTCCAACTTGAAACTTGAATCAAGCTCAACAGCGGATCTGATGCCGAAAGTTCTGGCATAATAGTCTGAATTATTAACATCTTAGTCCAGTGAGATGAATCAGTAATAAAATTTGCTAAGTAGGTACCAGTAGAACTCGTACCCTGAGGGTTCCGTACATTTGTATTAATGTAAAGCATAATAAATAAATTGATGATTGATCAACATTAGATAAACGATGACAACAACTACTCGTTGAGCAAATATGTACTAGATCCCGCATTGCATTTCATCTTCTTTGATAGGGGCAATATGAATGAAATAGTATTCAGTACAAATATAGCTAAATCATTGAAATTATGAGCTGGACACAAATAGCTATAAGCAGTGCACACTGGAGAGGAGTCGTTTTTGTTTATTCCAGAAACTCAATGCGCTCATTGGATATACAAAATCTTTTCTAAGGGCCTTTATGACCTCTGGAAAAATTTGTGGAGCGATCGTTATGTATAAATAGGCTTCAAAACTTTCTCGTTGACATTTAATATCAACATTAATAAAAACGCTAACTGTACCGGGTGATTCAATAAGGGTGACGTGGTACTTTATCTCGGGAACTAATAGTCGTTGAAGTTTGGGGAAAAATCCTCCAAAGGAAATGGACGAAGGGAAATTGCTGGAAATATTTTTCAATTCATACGCCCACTGCTATGGGGCGTAATAGATTCGATCGTATAAGAAATATTTTTTTTCGAAAATTCTCCAATATAAGTTGAGAAATTATTAATCTCACCATAATGCCACCATAATGGTCCATCTTTCTGATACATTATAGGAAGTAAAATAAAGGTGGGAGGGGATGCTAAAATTTTTGGACAATAAGTGTCTATAACTTAAGTTTGACTTAACGGAATTTTGATAACAGCATCTGGTTCAAGAAAGAAAGGTTTTGTGAATAATATAAAACTATGCATATCATTCTGGTTCTTACCGCCCTCGCTAGGGGGCGGGTTTTTTAAAGTTTTTTTTAATTTTGCTCCGAAAACGCAAGTGGAACCTTATGAATATTTTAATAGAGTCGGAAATTATATAAAATTCTCAACCCAATATGTTCAAATGGCATAACCATATCTTCGTTCGCTTAAAAGCTATGGCTTAAGGAACGAATTTATTAGAAACCAAACAAAGTTAATTGATTTTTTTCAAGTCCACAACTGAAAGACTTAATTTATGCGTGGTCAATAACGGTGGACATTTTGACTATTTGAAACGTAAGACTTTTTAAATAGAAAAGTTTGTTAAATAAGGTCAATTTGTTAAAATTGTTGTTTTCTTGTTTGTTATGTTATATCATTATTGTTGTGATTAAATTAAAATGGGAACAAAGTTTTAAGTTGTTTTTTTATTTGTCCATGGCATACTTGACTACGAAACTCAATTCCTTTTTTAAATAAATTCGTTAATAAACTATTCTTTAAACCATAAATTTTAAACGAATGAAGATATGGTCTTGACGTTTGGACATATTGTGTTGGAAATTTGATCTACTTTTCGAATCTATCTAAATATTTATCTATACGGTTCCATTTGCGATTTCGGAGCAAAATTAAAAAAAACGGTTAACCCTATAAAACCCAAGACCTATAATTTTATGGATGATTTTATATTATATTCACCAAACATTCATTTCTTGAACCAGAGATCCTGTTAACAAAATTCCGTTAAGTCAAACTTAAGTTATAGACACTTAGAGTCCAAAAAGATTAGCATCCCCTCCCGCTTTTATTTTACGTCCTACAATTAAAAAATCATATATCAAAGAGATGGACCATTATAGTGACATTAACTTGAGAGCATTAATTTCTAAACATATATTGTAATCAAGTAAATGAGCTACACCGGTTCTGGACCAAAATCGATCAATTTTACATGTAATTTCCCATAAGGAATTCTAAGGTCAAAAATAGCGAAAATTGGCTCTTTTTTCCCTAGATTCTAGGGAAAAATGCTTCGGCCCCATGTTTTTGGGATAGGAAAGTAGCAAATCTAGGGATGCTACCCATGGGGTCCATTTGTAGGTATTTGTATGATCAAGTTACTATTTCACTAGATTTTCAACCCTAAAATCCCCAGATGAAGAAAATTCCCTAGATTTTGAAACCTAAAATCCCTAGATGAAGATTTTCAAACGAAAATCCCTAGATGAAGAAAATATAAGTTTTTCCTACAATTCCTGCTATTTTCTCAAGTTGTTCTCTGATTTTTCATATTTTCTAGCTATTTTTCGTTGCCTTTCCAGTAATTCTAGCCGTTTTCCGTTGTTTTTATTGACATTTAGTCGCTTTTCATGCAATTCCTACCGCGATTTTTCATAATTCACACCCGTTTAGCTACTTTCGCTTCAACAATACATCGTTTTGCATAGCATTTTAACATTGTCAGAAAGAATTCATCTAATTAATGCTAGTAAAGCGCAGGTGATTAAGTAGATTAGTGTAGTAGTGTAGCGTCCATATTTCATCACACTGCGCATGCGTCTCCAATGCTATATAAAGGAGGATCCTAACAAATATCATCAGTCAATCATCGACTACTGTACGAGCAAGATGTCTCTCTTCACTGATTTATTAAAATGTATCGCTGGCATATTGCAGCTCTTGTCATCTCATTATGATGATAAAGTGGCTCGTAAAGGGCTAAGTGATTGTGCAAAGACGTCAAAACGTATTAAAAATGCTATGAGATATGCCAAGACCATAGGCGAGAAACAGCATTTAGAAGCATGTTTAAGAAATGTCAAAACCTTGAGGAAGCAGATTAAAGCTGAACGGAAGAAAGGAGCAGGGTCATTTTCCAGACCAGAAACCGCAAGGGACCGTGTTTGCTGGAGCGATAGCGAGTCTGCATTTCAAAACCGCATACGTACTGGAATTATCTCGAATCTCAAACATAAAGATCCCATCACATTTTTCCAGGACTGTTTTAAGCTATTCAGGCCACGCATCATCAACGCCTTAAAGAATGATATAGCCATTAAGGTTAACGCTGTATTCGGAGGCGAGTTTGAAATAGTGAAAGGTGATCGAGTGTTAACAGAATATAAATATTTCACTACCTCCAATTCACCCATCTATCGTGAGACAGATATCGAGGAGTGGTTCATCTCAAAGGTCATCACCGCCCTCCTCAAAGACTTGGAGGAATTTAAGGAACGTGATTCTGGATGGGCACTGAAGCGAGTTATGAATTTGGGAGTGAACATTAACAAATTTACACCTCAGCTGGGCTCATCATATATTGAGCTACCACCACAGATTAAGAAGAAGAAATCCTGCGTTAACGTTAAAAACGATGATCAGGCCTGCTTTGCAAGGGCAGTTACTTCAGCGCTATATCCTGCTGAGAATCATTCTGATCGCCCATCTTCTTACCCCCACTACTCATCTGTACTAAAATTAAAAGGTATTCAGTTTCCAATGACCATCAAACAGATTCCATTATTTGAGAAGCAGAACAACATATCCATCAACGTATACATTCTCCAAGAGGAGAAAAAGACATTCACCACATTACCAACATACTTGACCAAGGAAAAGCGTGAGAAACATGTGAATCTGCTACTTATTCAGGACAGATATGATGATACTGAGGGCCCCGTCAAATATCATTATGTCTGGATTAAAAATCTCTCCAGGCTTCTATCCAACCAACTTAGTAAAGAAATGCATCAAAAGTTCTTCTGTGAACGCTGTCTCCATTATTGTAGATCCCCAGAAAAATTAGAAAAGCATTTGTAGGACTGTCAAAAAATTAATGAAACAGCCATCAAAATGCCAGAGCCAGGAAGGAACATCCTTAAATTCAAACATTTTAAAAATAAGGAAAAAGCTCCTTTTGTTGTATATGCTGATTTGGAGAGTGTCTTGGAAAAAACTGATGACCCAAAGAAACCACAACGTCACGTTCCAGCTGCGATTGGATATTATGTTAAGTGTTCCTACGACCACTCCCTTAGTTTTTTCCGATCTTACCGCGGACAGGACTGTATGCAGTGGTTTGCTAATGAGATGGGCAGTTTAGCGGAAGATATGGCTACAGTCTTCTGGTGCTCATATAACATCCATATGACATATGAACAGGAAATAGAGTATCAAAAAGCTACTCACTGTCACATCTGCGTGAAATCATTTAGCCATGAAGATAAGAAAGTGCGAGATCACAACCACTTGTTACCTGAAAACAATTATAGAGGAGCAGCGCACGAGGGATGCAACATCAATTACAAGGACAGCCATATGGTTCCAGTTGTGTTCCACAATCTATCAGGCTATGATGCTCATTTCATAGTTACAGACATTGCTACGAAGATTGGGGGAAAAGTTGACCTACTTCCCATAACAAAGGAGAAGTATATCTCATTTACCAAACATATAGATGATTACCCTATTCAGTTCCGTTTCATAGACAGTTTCCGATTTATGGCATCCTCCCTTGATAAGTTGGCATCATATTTACCGGAATTTCCAAATCTGAAGATACAGTTTCCTGAAGTAGATGAAATGCATTTTTCACTTTTAACGAAGAAAGGAGTAATGCCATATGATTACATCGACTCCTTCGACCGTTTTTCTGAAACGAATCTACCACCCATAGATGATTTTTATAATATGCTGAATAATAAACCATGTCCTCGCCGACTCTACCGACGAGCCCAAGACGTTTGGAGCAGCTTCTCCTGTGAAAATTTGGGAGAATACGTTGATTTATATATGAAGACTGATATTCTACTCTTGGCTGATGTATTTGAGATGTTCCGCACAAGCTGTCTGAACACGTATAATTTAGATCCAGCTCACTATTTTACACTACCAGGCTTCACTTGGGATGCCATGCTGAAGCATACAGGAATCGAGCTGGAGCTGTTAACCGATGCTGATATGTT
Organism: Crioceris asparagi; assembly: GCA_958507055.1. Taxonomy (NCBI): domain Eukaryota; kingdom Metazoa; phylum Arthropoda; class Insecta; order Coleoptera; family Chrysomelidae; genus Crioceris; species Crioceris asparagi. The sequence goes on along the minus strand of OY293828.1, from coordinate 82,084,639 downwards.
TCTGTTTATTGAACGAGGCATTCGAGGAGGTTTGAGCCAAGTATGTAGTAAAAGACAGGCTAAAGCTAACAACATGTATATCAATAATTATGACCCATCGAAGCCAAAAACATTTTTGATGTACTTTGACATAAACAACCAATATGGATGGGCAATGTCACAATATCTACCGTATGGAGGTTTTGAATGGGCTGATACTAACATTGATGTCACATCAATACCTGATGATGCAGATGAAGGATATTTTTTGGAAGTAGACCTAGACTATCCTAAACATCTTCATGATAAACATAAAGACATACCCTTCTGCCCACAACATATTAATCCTAGGACGCTGAAGCCTTCTAGGAATGTTAACGAGCCAACAAAATTAATGGCTACATTGTATGATAAACATAAGTATGTTATACATTATGTAGCACTCAAGCAGGCATTGGAACACGGGCTTGTGCTTAAAAAGATTCATCGAGCATTAAAATTCAAGCAGAGTCCTTGGCTTAAAAGTTACATTGATCTCAACACCGAACTTAGGAAGAAGGCTAAAAATGAGTTTGAAAAAAATCTGTTTAAATTGATGAACAATGCTGTTTTTGGAAAGACGATGGAGAACGTTAGGAAGCGTGTGAACATCAAGCTTCTTACTGAGTGGACTGGAAGATATGGTGCTGAGTCATACATCTCGAAACCTGAGTTCAAGACTGCTACAGTTTTCAATGAGAACCTAGTTGCAGTGGAATTAAAGAAACTGCAGGTATGGTTAAATAAACCAATTTATGTTGGACAATCCATCCTTGATCTAGCTAAAACTACCATCTACGATTTTCATTATGGTTACATGCGACAACGTTATGGTGATGAATGCTCTGTACTCTACACAGACACTGATTCCCTGATATATGAACTCCATCAGGATCCATATATATTAATGAGGGAAGATTGTCATAGATATTTTGATACAAGCGAATATCCTCAAGATAATCACTATGGAATACCTTTAGTAAATAAGAAGGTACTTGGAATGATGAAAGATGAGAATAATGGCGTTCCAATGATAGCTTATGTAGGGCTCAGATCCAAATTATATACCACAAAAGTGCATACGACCGATAATGATTTAGAAAAGATGATAAAACATCTGATGGAAGATGAGTATGAAGAGGATGAAATTGCTGAGAATATAAGAAATTTTGGAGTGACCAAGAAGGCCAAAGGGGTAAAATCTTCAATCGTCAAGACCGAGATAACTTTCGAAGACTATATTGAATGCTTAGAAGGGTTTCAAAAGAAGACGGTAACTCAAAACCTTATCAGATCTGACAAGCACGAGGTCCATTCAATAACACAAGAAAAAATAGCTCTCAGTCCTGATGATGATAAGCGTTTCCTTGTTTATGGAACAGATGACACACTTCCATGGGGACATTATCAAATATGTGAAGCTATGGATATAAACTAATTATGTTTTTTACATCTTTTATATTTTTGACAATAAAAATAAAATAAAAATCTCGTTTCTTATTTCTTTAACTCTACCCTTCAAAATTCTCTATATAAATCCTAAAAACGACAAATTCTCTTCATTCATAATCGAGACGTTCATCTGGGGATTTTTGTGCAGGAAAAAGTCGACAACCTCGGTAATTTAGGTAATATTTGAGATTAACTGAGATATTGATATAGCCGGAGGCCGATAGGTGATTCTTTGATAGCCATCAGGCGACAATTTCCTCAAATCAAAGACACTATACGTACTGTGCTTAATAGGTGACAGCCCAGTTTGTAAGCGGGTCTAACAGACACCCTAAGCAAGTACTTCTCCCACAGTGTGGTACCTGGCGTGCCTTCGTGTAGGAAAAAGTCGATCGCCCCTTGATACCCGAAGGAGCCTCAACAGCTTCATATCATATAGATTAGGAATTTAATTGGTCAATTTTAAATTAAGTACAGAAATAAATAAGTATATAAAAACTCACCTGTAAACTCCTAAACGGCAGTATGCTGGAATGATGAAATATCTCCATCTGCCATCATTTGAACTGAATTATCTATAAAATAGAAAAAGCATGAAAGTATATGGAAACTGAAAATGTATGACATAATCCTTATAACACAAGGACCGACATTGGGGTGATAATAAAATATTATTTGATTAAAGTTTAGAATAATGATTATCGAAATTACTTAGAGATGATATATAATTATAGCAATTCCTTCAGTCTACAACAATAATCTACATTATTACTGATACTAACCGCAAAAGAGCGGTCTATTAAAAACTTGAAAATTGCAATAATCGGAACGAAAAACAAGCCTACTATGAATCACGAAAAAAAGTGGGTTGATAATATCTGTTCGACTAGATAGATGAATAAAAGGTGAATGAAGGATCGATGAAAGCTACGTAGTATTTCTAGCAAGTACTCAACATATCATTTATTTTGAAACCTTTCCTGAGGCCCTATCTCTTATAACAAGGAAACTAGCTTCCTATGCTATTATAACAATTAAAAATGCTTAAATGTTGTTGTTGACGTCGATACGAATCTATTGATACCCGATTTATCAAAATCGGACGACCGGAAATGGCCGACCGGAAGTAGCAATTTTAATGCAGATTTGGAATCTACGCATCGCATTCAACCAATATATGACATTTTTATTGTATTTCATAAAGTTTTACAAACCGGAAGTGCATAATTTTTTATGAAACGTAAACATTTGAGGTAAGGATTTTATCTCAATTTTATATTCTAGTATATTCTCAGGCAATATTTATTATTAAATTTATCACTATAACCGACATCGCCCTTTTAGTAGGAGCTACTAAGCATGATTTCTTATTAAAAATATAGCTTACACTACTTCTGTAATAGACAGTTTTGAACCCTTTAAGATCGAGCCAGTAACAGCGAACAGTCAACCGTTGAAATGAATAAGGCCCTTTTGGTATGTTATCAAAGTTATATGTGAAGAATACCGATTAAAGACATCACCCATATTTATCAAAAATGATGCAACAAAAAAATCTCACCTGTTATATAAAACTAACATCACAATCAACGTTCACATAACAACTCACCACACATTACTGATAAATGATCTATTCTGCAAGCTATTTATATTCGTATGGATTATATGACGTAAGCATAAACGAAGGATTTGTTAAAAAAGGCCCCTCAAATTTTGTATTTTGTGCTAGTTTTCCATAAGAAACAATGCATTTTACTACTTTCGAGCCAACCGGATTCATTTTCCCACACTTCGAGTAATCGCGATAATGAAACCGCAGAAAAATATCGATAGATGTTTCTAAAAGGCCTCCTAATACAACTAATTTGTGCGTATTTTCCATAAGAAACAATGCAATTTTATCACATTCAGCTAAAATGATCCATTTTCCCATTTAAATACATGTATTATCGAAAACGCTTGTAGCTGTTGTTGAAATAGACGATTGCTTCGACGGTTGGAGAGGGGGCTGGCGCTGCTCGACGTGTGCAGACGGGAAGCGTACGATGAGTGGCAGCAACGGAGGGGTATGACGCTCGGACAACCCTTATCGTTTCAAGCAAACGACTCCCAAAATCGTCTTCTGCCGAAAATTTGATGTCGATTCAGTTTTTGATTCGTTTAAATCGGCCAAGATTTGATTTTCGTATAGAATATACGAGTTAAATTCCAAATTATGCTTATTCGACACAACAGCATTATTAAAAGTGCTTAAACAAGAAATCAGGAGTGAAAGAAAATGTGTTATGTTTAATATTGTATCAAAAAAGATTTTCTGAATAAAACATTATTTGCTTTTTACCCATGTGAATGTGAGAAATCAAAGAATATATGTTGGATGGCGGCGCGTGCGCACTTACATCAGATAACACGACAGCTCATAAATTGAAATGTTGTCGATGTGTTAACATCGATGTCGACACCGCTTCGACGTAAGCAAGGGCGATAAGCCGTTTGGGTCTGTGCGCTCGGACAGCCCTCATCGTTTCAAGCAAACGACTCCCAAAATCGTCTTCTGCCGAAAATTTGATGGCGATTCAGTTTTTGAACCATTTAAATCGAGCAAAGGAGAGACTTATTCGTATATTTAACTACTGTATGAAGGAAAAATAAAAATCAATTGGAAAATTCGGACTGCTGGTGGGATATTTTCGAATATATATCAGTAAAATTAAGCTTATTCAACACAATGTCAACAGCAGCAGCAGCATCACAGCAAAATTCCTCAGAAGAACAAAATTTTTGTATTAAGAAATGTTTTCGAATACCAGAAAGCCAAGTTGACGGTCGAGCATGCAAACAATGTAACTCTTTCGGATACTGCATGTGTACGGTGTCCTGTAATCTTTTATATCTGAGCCAACACTTTCTATTATTCGTACCATTGTGATCAGCTTTTTCAACATGTCTCATGAAGAAGTGGTTTTTCAATGTATCACTTCGCGTGAATTTCTTTCCACACTCAGTACAAGCGAAGTCAATTTGCTTATGCTTATTTAGATGTCTGCTCAAATTATTAGGAAGAGTGAAATTTTTTCTACAGATTTGACAAGTATACATCTTGTTTCTTGGGGCGAGTAAAGTGGAACTGATTAGTATCCGTTTTTGTATCCGTTTTATATCCGTTTTGTATCTTCAGTTATCTCCGGCTACCATCGGAAATCTTCAAACCACCTTCAGAAATCTTCAGCTATCTTCGGCTATTCGGCTATTTTCGGCTATCTTCGGCTATAAGAGTCTTGAATAGCTGAAGATTTCTGAAGGTGGTTTGAAGATTTCCGATGGTAGCCGGAGATAACTGAAGATACAAAACGGATATAAAACGGATACAAAAACGGATACTAATCAGTTCCACTTTACTCGCCCCAAGAAACAAGATGTATACTTGTCAAATCTGTAGAAAAAATTTCACTCTTCCTAATAATTTGAGCAGACATCTAAATAAGCATAAGCAAATTGACTTCGCTTGTACTGAGTGTGGAAAGAAATTCACGCGAAGTGATACATTGAAAAACCACTTCTTCATGAGACATGTTGAAAAAGCTGATCACAATGGTACGAATAATAGAAAGTGTTGGCTCAGATATAAAAGATTACAGGACACCGTACACATGCAGTATCCGAAAGAGTTACATTGTTTGCATGCTCGACCGTCAACTTGGTTTTCTGGTATTCGAAAACATTTCTTAATACAAAAATTTTGTTCTTCTGAGGAATTTTGCTGTGATGCTGCTGCTGCTGTTGACATTGTGTTGAATAAGCTTAATTTTACTGATATATATTCGAAAATATCCCACCAGCAGTCCGAATTTTCCAATTGATTTTTATTTTTCCTTCATACAGTAGTTAAATATACGAATAAGTCTCTCCTTTGCTCGATTTAAATGGTTCAAAAACTGAATCGCCATCAAATTTTCGGCAGAAGACGATTTTGGGAGTCGTTTGCTTGAAACGATAAGGGTTGTCCGAGCGTCATACCCCTCCGTTGCTGCCACTCATCGTACGCTTCCCGTCTGCACACGTCGAGCAGCGCCAGCCCCCTCTCCAACCGTCGAAGCAATCGTCTATTTCAACAACAGCTACAAGCGTTTTCGATAATACATGTATTTAAATGGGAAAATGGATCATTTTAGCTGAATGTGATAAAATTGCATTGTTTCTTATGGAAAATACGCACAAATTAGTTGTATTAGGAGGCCTTTTAGAAACATCTATCGATATTTTTCTGCGGTTTCATTATCGCGATTACTCGAAGTGTGGGAAAATGAATCCGGTTGGCTTCTTATGGAAAACTAGCACAAAATACAAAATTTGAGGGGCCTTTTTTAACAAATCCTTCGTTTATGCTTACGTCATATAATCCATACGAATATAAATAGCTTGCAGAATAGATCATTTATCAGTAATGTGTGGTGAGTTGTTATGTGAACGTTGATTGTGATGTTAGTTTTATATAACAGGTGAGATTTTTTTGTTGCATCATTTTTGATAAATATGGGTGATGTCTTTAATCGGTATTCTTCACATATAACTTTGATAACATACCAAAAGGGCCTTATTCATTTCAACGGTTGACTGTTCGCTGTTACTGGCTCGATCTTAAAGGGTTCAAAACTGTCTATTACAGAAGTAGTGTAAGCTATATTTTTAATAAGAAATCATGCTTAGTAGCTCCTACTAAAAGGGCGATGTCGGTTATAGTGATAAATTTAATAATAAATATTGCCTGAGAATATACTAGAATATAAAATTGAGATAAAATCCTTACCTCAAATGTTTACGTTTCATAAAAAATTATGCACTTCCGGTTTGTAAAACTTTATGAAATACAATAAAAATGTCATATATTGGTTGAATGCGATGCGTAGATTCCAAATCTGCATTAAAATGGCTACTTCCGGTCGGCCATTTCCGGTCGTCCGATTTTGATAAATCGGGTATCAATAGATTCGCATCGACGTCAACAACAACATTTAAGCATTTTTAATTGTTATAATAGCATAGGAAGCTAGTTTCCTTGTTATAAGAGATAGGGCCTCAGGAAAGGTTTCAAAATAAATGATATGTTGAGTACTTGCTAGAAATACTACGTAGCTTTCATCGATCCTTCATTCACCTTTTATTCATCTATCTAGTCGAACAGATATTATCAACCCACTTTTTTTCGTGATTCATAGTAGGCTTGTTTTTCGTTCCGATTATTGCAATTTTCAAGTTTTTAATAGACCGCTCTTTTGCGGTTAGTATCAGTAATAATGTAGATTATTGTTGTAGACTGAAGGAATTGCTATAATTATATATCATCTCTAAGTAATTTCGATAATCATTATTCTAAACTTTAATCAAATAATATTTTATTATCACCCCAATGTCGGTCCTTGTGTTATAAGGATTATGTCATACATTTTCAGTTTCCATATACTTTCATGCTTTTTCTATTTTATAGATAATTCACCAAAATGATGGCAGATGGAGATATTTCATCATTCCAGCATACTGCCGTTTAGGAGTTTACAGGTGAGTTTTTATATACTTATTTATTTCTGTACTTAATTTAAAATTGACCAATTAAATTCCTAATCTATATGATATGAAGCTGTTGAGGCTCCTTCGGGTATCAAGGGGCGATCGACTTTTTCCTACACGAAGGCACGCCAGGTACCACACTGTGGGAGAAGTACTTGCTTAGGGTGTCTGTTAGACCCGCTTACAAACTGGGCTGTCACCTATTAAGCACAGTACGTATAGTGTCTTTGATTTGAGGAAATTGTCGCCTGATGGCTATCAAAGAATCACCTATCGGCCTCCGGCTATATCAATATCTCAGTTAATCTCAAATATTACCTAAATTACCGAGGTTGTCGACTTTTTCCTGCACAAAAATCCCCAGATGAACGTCTCGATTATGAATGAAGAGAATTTGTCGTTTTTAGGATTTATATAGAGAATTTTGAAGGGTAGAGTTAAAGAAATAAGAAACGAGATTTTTATTTTATTTTTATTGTCAAAAATATAAAAGATGTAAAAAACATAATTAGTTTATATCCATAGCTTCACATATTTGATAATGTCCCCATGGAAGTGTGTCATCTGTTCCATAAACAAGGAAACGCTTATCATCATCAGGACTGAGAGCTATTTTTTCTTGTGTTATTGAATGGACCTCGTGCTTGTCAGATCTGATAAGGTTTTGAGTTACCGTCTTCTTTTGAAACCCTTCTAAGCATTCAATATAGTCTTCGAAAGTTATCTCGGTCTTGACGATTGAAGATTTTACCCCTTTGGCCTTCTTGGTCACTCCAAAATTTCTTATATTCTCAGCAATTTCATCCTCTTCATACTCATCTTCCATCAGATGTTTTATCATCTTTTCTAAATCATTATCGGTCGTATGCACTTTTGTGGTATATAATTTGGATCTGAGCCCTACATAAGCTATCATTGGAACGCCATTATTCTCATCTTTCATCATTCCAAGTACCTTCTTATTTACTAAAGGTATTCCATAGTGATTATCTTGAGGATATTCGCTTGTATCAAAATATCTATGACAATCTTCCCTCATTAATATATATGGATCCTGATGGAGTTCATATATCAGGGAATCAGTGTCTGTGTAGAGTACAGAGCATTCATCACCATAACGTTGTCGCATGTAACCATAATGAAAATCGTAGATGGTAGTTTTAGCTAGATCAAGGATGGATTGTCCAACATAAATTGGTTTATTTAACCATACCTGCAGTTTCTTTAATTCCACTGCAACTAGGTTCTCATTGAAAACTGTAGCAGTCTTGAACTCAGGTTTCGAGATGTATGACTCAGCACCATATCTTCCAGTCCACTCAGTAAGAAGCTTGATGTTCACACGCTTCCTAACGTTCTCCATCGTCTTTCCAAAAACAGCATTGTTCATCAATTTAAACAGATTTTTTTCAAACTCATTTTTAGCCTTCTTCCTAAGTTCGGTGTTGAGATCAATGTAACTTTTAAGCCAAGGACTCTGCTTGAATTTTAATGCTCGATGAATCTTTTTAAGCACAAGCCCGTGTTCCAATGCCTGCTTGAGTGCTACATAATGTATAACATACTTATGTTTATCATACAATGTAGCCATTAATTTTGTTGGCTCGTTAACATTCCTAGAAGGCTTCAGCGTCCTAGGATTAATATGTTGTGGGCAGAAGGGTATGTCTTTATGTTTATCATGAAGATGTTTAGGATAGTCTAGGTCTACTTCCAAAAAATATCCTTCATCTGCATCATCAGGTATTGATGTGACATCAATGTTAGTATCAGCCCATTCAAAACCTCCATACGGTAGATATTGTGACATTGCCCATCCATATTGGTTGTTTATGTCAAAGTACATCAAAAATGTTTTTGGCTTCGATGGGTCATAATTATTGATATACATGTTGTTAGCTTTAGCCTGTCTTTTACTACATACTTGGCTCAAACCTCCTCGAATGCCTCGTTCAATAAACAGAAACATATCAGCATCGGTTAACAGCTCCAGCTCGATTCCTGTATGCTTCAGCATGGCATCCCAAGTGAAGCCTGGTAGTGTAAAATAGTGAGCTGGATCTAAATTATACGTGTTCAGACAGCTTGTGCGGAACATCTCAAATACATCAGCCAAGAGTAGAATATCAGTCTTCATATATAAATCAACGTATTCTCCCAAATTTTCACAGGAGAAGCTGCTCCAAACGTCTTGGGCTCGTCGGTAGAGTCGGCGAGGACATGGTTTATTATTCAGCATATTATAAAAATCATCTATGGGTGGTAGATTCGTTTCAGAAAAACGGTCGAAGGAGTCGATGTAATCATATGGCATTACTCCTTTCTTCGTTAAAAGTGAAAAATGCATTTCATCTACTTCAGGAAACTGTATCTTCAGATTTGGAAATTCCGGTAAATATGATGCCAACTTATCAAGGGAGGATGCCATAAATCGGAAACTGTCTATGAAACGGAACTGAATAGGGTAATCATCTATATGTTTGGTAAATGAGATATACTTCTCCTTTGTTATGGGAAGTAGGTCAACTTTTCCCCCAATCTTCGTAGCAATGTCTGTAACTATGAAATGAGCATCATAGCCTGATAGATTGTGGAACACAACTGGAACCATATGGCTGTCCTTGTAATTGATGTTGCATCCCTCGTGCGCTGCTCCTCTATAATTGTTTTCAGGTAACAAGTGGTTGTGATCTCGCACTTTCTTATCTTCATGGCTAAATGATTTCACGCAGATGTGACAGTGAGTAGCTTTTTGATACTCTATTTCCTGTTCATATGTCATATGGATGTTATATGAGCACCAGAAGACTGTAGCCATATCTTCCGCTAAACTGCCCATCTCATTAGCAAACCACTGCATACAGTCCTGTCCGCGGTAAGATCGGAAAAAACTAAGGGAGTGGTCGTAGGAACACTTAACATAATATCCAATCGCAGCTGGAACGTGACGTTGTGGTTTCTTTGGGTCATCAGTTTTTTCCAAGACACTCTCCAAATCAGCATATACAACAAAAGGAGCTTTTTCCTTATTTTTAAAATGTTTGAATTTAAGGATGTTCCTTCCTGGCTCTGGCATTTTGATGGCTGTTTCATTAATTTTTTGACAGTCCTACAAATGCTTTTCTAATTTTTCTGGGGATCTACAATAATGGAGACAGCGTTCACAGAAGAACTTTTGATGCATTTCTTTACTAAGTTGGTTGGATAGAAGCCTGGAGAGATTTTTAATCCAGACATAATGATATTTGACGGGGCCCTCAGTATCATCATATCTGTCCTGAATAAGTAGCAGATTCACATGTTTCTCACGCTTTTCCTTGGTCAAGTATGTTGGTAATGTGGTGAATGTCTTTTTCTCCTCTTGGAGAATGTATACGTTGATGGATATGTTGTTCTGCTTCTCAAATAATGGAATCTGTTTGATGGTCATTGGAAACTGAATACCTTTTAATTTTAGTACAGATGAGTAGTGGGGGTAAGAAGATGGGCGATCAGAATGATTCTCAGCAGGATATAGCGCTGAAGTAACTGCCCTTGCAAAGCAGGCCTGATCATCGTTTTTAACGTTAACGCAGGATTTCTTCTTCTTAATCTGTGGTGGTAGCTCAATATATGATGAGCCCAGCTGAGGTGTAAATTTGTTAATGTTCACTCCCAAATTCATAACTCGCTTCAGTGCCCATCCAGAATCACGTTCCTTAAATTCCTCCAAGTCTTTGAGGAGGGGGGTGATGACCTTTGAGATGAACCACTCCTCGATATCTGTCTCACGATAGATGGGTGAATTGGAGGTAGTGAAATATTTATATTCTGTTAACACTCGATCACCTTTCACTATTTCAAACTCGCCTCCGAATACAGCGTTAACCTTAATGGCTATATCATTCTTTAAGGCGTTGATGATGCGTGGCCTGAATAGCTTAAAACAGTCCTGGAAAAATGTGATGGGATCTTTATGTTTGAGATTCGAGATAATTCCAGTACGTATGCGGTTTTGAAATGCAGACTCGCTATCGCTCCAGCAAACACGGTCCCTTGCGGTTTCTGGTCTGGAAAATGACCCTGCTCCTTTCTTCCGTTCAGCTTTAATCTGCTTCCTCAAGGTTTTGACATTTCTTAAACATGCTTCTAAATGCTGTTTCTCGCCTATGGTCTTGGCATATCTCATAGCATTTTTAATACGTTTTGACGTCTTTGCACAATCACTTAGCCCTTTACGAGCCACTTTATCATCATAATGAGATGACAAGAGCTGCAATATGCCAGCGATACATTTTAATAAATCAGTGAAGAGAGACATCTTGCTCGTACAGTAGTCGATGATTGACTGATGATATTTGTTAGGATCCTCCTTTATATAGTATTGGAGACGCATGCGCAGTGTGATGAAATATGGACGCTACACTACTACACTAATCTACTTAATCACCTGCGCTTTACTAGCATTAATTAGATGAATTCTTTCTGACAATGTTAAAATGCTATGAAAAACGATGTATTGTTGAAGCGAAAGTAGCTAAACGGGTGTGAATTATGAAAAATCGCGGTAGGAATTGCATGAAAAGCGACTAAATGTCAATAAAAACAACGGAAAACGGCTAGAATTACTGGAAAGGCAACGAAAAATAGCTAGAAAATATGAAAAATCAGAGAACAACTTGAGAAAATAGCAGGAATTGTAGGAAAAACTTATATTTTCTTCATCTAGGGATTTTCGTTTGAAAATCTTCATCTAGGGATTTTAGGTTTCAAAATCTAGGGAATTTTCTTCATCTGGGGATTTTAGGGTTGAAAATCTAGTGAAATAGTAACTTGATCATACAAATACCTACAAATGGACCCCATGGGTAGCATCCCTAGATTTGCTACTTTCCTATCCCAAAAACATGGGGCCGAAGCATTTTTCCCTAGAATCTAGGGAAAAAAGAGCCAATTTTCGCTATTTTTGACCTTAGAATTCCTTATGGGAAATTACATGTAAAATTGATCGATTTTGGTCCAGAACCGGTGTAGCTCATTTACTTAATCACGATCAAGCTATCACGCCCCCTAGCGGTGGACGTATGAATTTAAAAAATACAGTACCTCGTCACCCTTATTGAATCACGCGGTACAACTTGAAGTTCGTAGAAGTTCGCTCGAAAAGAATATTGTAAGAATTCGTGACATCTAAAATATAAATATTTTATGTTTCGATTTCACCTAATATTAAATAAATGCATCCAATATAAAATATAACTCAGTCAGTAAATACCTGTGTATTACACAGACTGAACGTTTATTAAATATTTAATAGCACAAAGCACAACTACTGTGTGGAATATTGGAATATAATATTTGCCGAGACGAAGTTCTAGCTTTAGTTAATGAGTTTAATAGAGTCGAATCGATATTTACCTGTTAAATACTGAATTTTCTTGTGGCATATGTTGCGTCAACTTGTCTGCCAGTGAATGCAAATTAACCGCATTAATGTCATTAATGGAATAGTATGTGCTAAAATTATATTCCACAACCCATTCAGCATCTCGGTTGGCATTAGCATTGGCTGTTGACAGATCCAGGTAATATTGGGTGTAGTCGAAGACCTGTAACAAGAAATCAGTCATCAGTTTTGGTTTTGATACGATATAAAAGTAAAGTGAGTACGTTGTGGATGAATTCCATATAGACGGACAGCTATACTTTGGACATAACAAATTGATAAAATAACATTTTTTAATTCAATATTTTAAGATACATCATTGATTAGAACAAATGAAAATCAATTTAAAGAGTTGCAATAAAGAACGTATGATATAATTTAATAAATAACGTAAAGTAGTATTTCCTAGCAAGGCTCATTTTTATAAAACTGAAGAAAAACGGTTGATAGTTCCTATAAATCTGTAATAATCAAAAACAATTGTCAAACAATAATTATTTATTTGATTACCTATAATAAAAAAATGAAAATAGAATTTATGTCAAAAACTGTACAAAAAGCAAACAAATAATCGAATTCTATCGATCCCCCTGGTAAGAAATCGGTTAAAAAAGTGAATGGTAGGCTTGAATAGGATATTTAGTACGGCTCATTCTACAAATTTTGCCTAGCAGAGTTAAACAAAATTTCATTAATAATAATAATTAATCGATGAAATAAATAGTTTTTATTAATAAATATTTTTACCAAATATATGACCGACTTTATTGTATTGGTGCTGGTACTTTTGAAGTTGGTGGTCTAAATAAAATAGCAAAACTTCAAAAGTATCAATAGAATTGATATTATTTTGTATTTTCAGTGCACCAACTAATAAAGTCGGTCCAATTTTTGGTAAAATATATTTATTTCACAATTTTGATCTTAACATTAGTCATGAAAATCGATGAACGTTCACTAATACCAAAGAAGATAATACATACTTATACTAATACCATGTATATTCTTTGCTTGTACTTGTTATTATTTACAGGTCTCAAAACATCGCGACGGAAATACACCTTTTTCGGACTTTATCAATGCTGTAACTCGAAAGTCGTAACACTTTTGAAAAATGATTCAATTCAAACGTTTCCGGACATGGTCTCATCTTCTGCTCATAGTTCTGCTGTCTCAGATATTGGATTTTCGAAAAAAGCCCCCTTAACCCCCTTCAGGGACGGTTTTTAAATGGAAGGATATTTGGATATTAGTCTTTCTAAAAATGAGACCATTTCTCAACTCTTTTCTTTCAAATGAATATACAATCATCAAAATCAGAGCACGTTTAGTATGCAAAACGTGCCATACACAAAAAACAAATATTCAGCCGAATTGTATACCTTTTAAGTCGGTCTAAAAATATGTATTTTTCACAAAAATTCGTTCTGAAAAAGATTAAGGATTTTCAATATAGATAAATAAAATGCAATAAAACCAAAACTGTCATTACGTTTATAGAATAATATTAGAATCAGTCCTTAATTTCTTATCAGAAGTCAACCATAGGCATATTTGGAATAATAATGGCTTAGGAAAATACATTTAAATAGTATAAATACGGTTGTTATCTTGAAAGAATATCAAATATCTCTTTCCCTAATTATTTACTTTAATATGTATTTCAATAAATAAAAAGTAACATTAACAAATTGTACTTTATAAGGGAAAATTACTACTTTCTCAACGAAAATATCCATAAAATTTGAATGAAAATACGTAAAAAGCAAACACACAATTAAATTGTATATCTCTCCTGTTTTTTGAAGTAGGTCAAAAAAACTAAAATATTCTGTGAATTCAATGCTACAAAGCTAAGTTTAAATTTCAAATCGTATAAACAAATCAACCAAACAAAGTTGAATGAATAATGTAACAAGCTTCTATCAATTTTAAGCTCAAAATGGCAGGATTAGTAAGACTCAAATTTATTCAAGTAATAACATAAAATTGCACCCAGGAACTCTCTTTCAGATATCCAAATTATTTCAACAATTTCTCAGACACCAAGGAATATTCGAAGAAGAAAAATATACTTTAATTAAACCAAATTAATATGCGAACTTTTCTCTTGAAATGGGAAACGTACGGAACAACGTATAATTTAGGTAAGAATGGTTCTGTTAGCTTATTTTTTATCTGGAATAATGTAAATTTTATCAGAGTGAATGCACCGAGCGGTATTCCTAATTGTCAGGAGATTCTATGCAAATTTGCACTCTCGCCGAATTCATTGTTCAATCAACAGTGATGGACTTGTCTGGTGTTTTTATTCAATTATAAAGTCGTAAGGTACCTACTGTTTACTTAATACAATGTCATTTGTTGTTCTAATATTGATAGAATAGGATGTGATTCATCAAGAGATTCTGAAAAATATTTTGATATAAAAGTTACAAACTCTATTTGCTAGTAGATTCATCATGAACTGTAAGAACAATGGAATCATTTCTTTTTTGACGATAGTTTCATTTCAAAAATTGTCATGTTTAACCTAAGCTGCATTTTTGAGCATAATTACTTGAATTTAGCAATGTCCGAGTTCAACTCCCAACAGGCCCAGGTTGCGGAAAAGCCATGATCTTCGGTGGGACAAAGTCCCTCATTCGAAAGTTTGTTTACTGAGGGCAATCGTACTACAAATGATTGATTTTTTTATTCTTCAGCCTCTCCAGAAATGGATATCTTCCATGCTTAAGTTTTGGGAATGTCCCATGAGACAATGGTATCAGTCAGAACCTGGGGACTTATCGCGACAACTGCATCAAGTTCTTTATCAATCGAATTAGAATCAAGATCAATTGACAATCGATGCCAACCAGTTGGTGGATCAAATGGATATTAAAAACAAAGACCATTCATCTCTTAGAACGTTTCTTTATTTGTTTTTCGATCGCCTTGCTCGGAAAAGGTTTTAGCGAATTGATGTCTAAGACGACTAGAGCAATCAATAGTATTTTCCAACCTTTTTTTGTTGATGAAGTTTGAATTTCTTTTTTTATAACGTTATAGAAATATTTCAATCTATCTTCCCTTGAATAACATCAGCTCTAAGCTTCTGAAACGGATTCATTTCTGTTGACCATTAATTTCGTATCAATCAACTTACCATTGACAAGCCTATATTAAACGAAGCGTATAGTTACTATGTATATCGAGGGGTTTACCACTTCGTGTAATTATGGGACAGTACCCATGAAATCACCTTGAAATCACGTGTAATCACAATGTTCGTATGTATCAATGTAATCATCCTGAAGTCTTGTGAAATCATATGTAATCAGTAGTGATGCTGCGAGACTGGTCTTGGTCTTGCAGTCTTGGTCTTGGTCTTGCAATTTTGCAAGACCAAGACCGAGACCAAGACCGTCTATGCAAGACCAAGACCCAAGACCAAGACCAATACTGGGATGCAAGACCAATACCAAGACTAACCTGGTCTTGGTCTTGGTCTTGCTGCAAGACTTGCGAGACTTGCAAGACTCTTGCAGTTCCGTAACCAAACACCAAATCGGTAGGAAACATATTATTTTACTCAATGATTAGATAATAAACGCTAATAAATAACCTAATTAATTTAATCTTTGAACTCCCTTATGATCGATCTTTATTTTACAGATTTTAAAAATATTGAATTAAAAGTTGTTGGGTGAAAAGCGAGTTCATTTTACCCTTCTAGAATTTCTGGATTTCAAAATATTCTTAAATACCCTATACCTATACCGTAATTTCAACCCTTCTAGGATTTCCCTTACCGAGCTGTTTTCAAAGAATCCCGACAGTTCGTAGCCAGGGGAAGGTAAACTACACGATTTTTTATTTTTATTATTTTTTCTATCGCGCAGAATGTTTTAAGCAAACGTTAAGAATCATCTATAAATCTGAATTTTGTTGATGAAATTTATCCAGTGGCCACTTTTGGAGATATTTGAAATTTTATATTGCCCTTATTTTGAAACTATTTTTTCGATCATGCTCATTAACTAACTCAACTGAGATATTCACTCGACTGACTTTTTAAATAGATACCTAGTTTTATAAATGCGCGTATTAAATCTCTGTTTTTAATTTTCATTTTTTGGAAAAAGCTTTCTGCAAAAATTTAAATTAGTTTTATCAGAAATACTTTTGATCGCTTTCAGAGATTCTTTCTATTTTATTAAAGAAAATGGTACAAAACCGTTGTAGAATGAGCAAGAGAATGAGTTGAAATAGAAGTATGAAGTAGAAATATGTAGTAAAATGAGTGCTCAGATGGGACGGAAGATACCAAGAAAACACAAGCAGACTAAGTCGCGCTATTAAGATACGATTCTCATATGTGAATGGTGATTATTAATTTATAAACTTTCACGCATCTCACTTAATTCTAGGCACCTAGTTTTATTCTCATTACTTATTCTACATTACCAGACGTGTTTGTTCTGGACAATGACAATTTTTTTATATTCGATATTTATCCATTTCGAATGATAATATAATTATAGGCAATCTTATAAGATTATGAATTACATACTTCCCAAGCATATTACATTACATATGCAGGGTTCTTCATTTGGATTAAGCAATTACGGTTTAAAATCGCAACATTTTTTTACACTTATAAAAAGATCAAAATTTTTGCAAGAGTCTTGCAAAGTCTTGCAAGTCTTGCAGCAAGACCAAGACCAATACCAAGACCGTATATGCAAGACCAAGACCCAAGACCAAGACTAAGGATTCGATGCAAGACCAAGACCAATACCAAGGGTGCAAGACCAAGACCAATTCCAAGACCATATCGGTCTTGGTCTTGGTCTTGCTTTGCGCATCACTAGTAATCAGGTGTAATTATCATGCAGTCTTATGTAATTATCATGTAGTCACGATGAAATCACTTGCAATCATCAGTGTGGGTTGCCTAAGCTTTGGTACTTTTGTGGTGTTTTCGTTGGTAGTATTTACTTTCATACTGGCAAAACTAATAGTAGCGCCAAGTACATAACGTTATGTGGCGCCAAGTCGTGAATCGAGCAAGGTAAACAGAGCACTTTTCCCAAATTCGCAATTGCAAACAACATATTAACAGTACACAAGATAAAATTGGCAGGCTTATTCTTATGTTATTTTATTCTGTCTTGGCTCGTTTTATGGTGTCAACAGAACACACCCGTAAAGGTGCAAATAAGGTAGGTAAAAATGTATTTTTTCTAACGTCTTTGAATTGAAGTTATATAAATATATAGTATACCTATATTCTCTCCAACATACATATCTACTCATATTGTACTTTTAAAACCTAATCTCCGGGCTAACTTACTTTAATTACCTATGTTGCAATTAGTGATGAGACGGTGACAATTTTACCATCGTGGTAACCGCCGGAATATCTTCCGGGAATACCCTGTTGAGTTCGGGAATTCCCAGTTAATACGAGCGTCAAATGTTAAGTGCTTTGGGTTAGGTAGGTAATATCTGCGAATTAAAATGCAACTCTAGATCTGTTTTATTATATGGGTTTAGGAATAAATTTTGTAAATCTGGCCCTAAGATCCTGAAAACTTAAAAAGTTTTGTCTGCGAAAGCATTTCTTTTTAAATTGTTCTAAGTGGGTAATACCAATTTTTTCACCGAGTAATATTTCAAGAGAAATTCATTCCCGTGAAAATCTATCACTAATTGAAATACAAATGGTAAAGAAGTTAAGAACGTAACATGGGATGTCCTTTCTTAAGTAATAAATAAACAATTTAATTTATGAACACATCTCATTAGTATCCCCCGTTTTAGTAAAAAAGCATGGATTTGGACAAGGATCACAACGATAAAAGCAATGAAGTCGAGAATGAAGTACTGGGTGCTCGACAGGATCCGGTTACAATGATGTGGTACATTGTAGAAAATGAAATGGGTGTGAAAATCCCAAAATACCTTAAAAATATCACACGCCTCTGCGGATTCGATACTGTGATTTCCATTCAAAAAATAGAAGATAAAAATATTGAAGAAATGCAAAGGTTTGCTAGAGAAGAAATGAGTATTTTCATACCCTCAAATGAAAATAAACAGGACTATTTTGACAAGTATTATATTTGTCCAGACAAATTTAAATTTTATGAAGGCCATAAAATATTATTGCGTGAAGTGCAATTATTCATTAACAAAAAATTGGCTTTAGATAGAAGATACTTCGCTCTAGAATCAATCACTGAGCGAGAAAATTCTTTAATGAATAGACGTAAAATCACAAGATTCTGTACGAATCAGAATACTTCAAATTCGAAAGATACAACTTCTTCCCCTGGTGAAATTAATATAAATGCTGAACATGATAAGCTCTACAGTTCAATCAAGTTCTGGATGAAGAAACAAACAGTGGTGCGTATGCAAACCTTTCTTATTAATTTATTTGCTTCTGTATTTAACAAATTATTATAAATTAAACAAATCTATCTTTGGGTCATGCATATATCAGTACAATAGGTATGATTATTTCAGATTCCGGAAAATATCTTGGAGAAATTTTTGATTTGATTAGTGATGAGGAAGATGAAAAGTTGAATTCGGGGGAATGAATTCCTGGAACACAACAGGCGCAGGTTCCAGGAAGACGATACGCGCCAAACCAAAAGATAAAAGAACACGACTTTATAAAATTCGAAGACGATTAAACAGATGTATCACAAATTCACAAACAAGAATACCGGACTTTTTCCAAATTTTAACAGTTGTACAACGAGTTACCCGCGAAAACGCCGTTTTAAAGCAATGCGTGAAACTTATATTTCATACACTTTGATTATTAAAAAAGAATTTATTAAATACAAGTCATGGAAATACACTTTAATAATATAATGAATGATATGATACTGGTAAAATCAATAGAGTGAAACATTGCTATCATGAGAATCTTAATTTATAGTAATAAATTGCTGGTGTCAGCATGGATGACGTAATGCTGTGTCGATTGAATAACTACACATTACTTGAATGATTTGTCGCAAACTCTGTCTTTGAGAAAAAAATGCGATATCACTAACGAAAATGAAACAGCAGTTTTATTGCAAACGTTAATTAATTCTGCAACGAAAAATGCATCTACCCATAATGGTAGCAAGAGATATACAGAACCGCTGAAACTCTTCTCGACTTACATTTTTATGTTGGGTGGAAGGTTATTATACGAAACAATGTATAAAAATCTTCCAATACCTTCTCCCACGTCTATCAGCAGATATTTAAAAGAATGCGGTCCAAAAATTATAGAAGGAGAATTGCGTATTAGGGAGTTGAAAATGCATTTAAAGGAACGAAATCTGCCAATGGTTGTATGGCTTTCTGAAGATGCCACACGGATTACTGGCAAAATACAATACGATCCCTCAACAAATCAGTTGCTAGGACCTGTATTGCCATTGGATGGGCATGGCATGCCAATAAAGTTTTCATTTCCAGCTCGGTCAGCTAGGGAAATAGAAAATTGCTTTGAACAAAACAACATATCGTCACTGGTTTATGCAATTATGGCTCAGCCTATCTCTGAAAATGCACCTCCATTTTGCTTGGCAATATTCGGAACTGATAATAAATTTAGTGCCGAAAATGTCCAAAGAAGATGGAAATTTATTCAGAATGAACTGGAAAATGTCAATATATCGGTGCTAGGATTTTCGTCAGATGGCGATCCACGTTTACTGAAGGCAATGCGTCTCGAAACACAATTGGGAATCAGAGATCCTAACTCAAACTGGCCCTACTGGTTCAACATGCTTTCTTCTGCGACCAATTTTGTTCAAGACACAATACATATTGCAACAAAGCTTAGAAACAGATTTTTAAAACCATCCATTTTGTTACCTTTTGGAACTAAACTTATTTCTGTGAGTCATTTAAAGATTTTAATTGAGCTGGTTTCAAAGGATAAACATTTACTTACCTTGAGTGCCATAGAACCTAAAGACAGGATGAATTTTGAGTCGGCTAGGAAAATCTCACAGCTACATGTCCAGTCACTGTTAATTAAGCACGTTCCAGATTGTGAAGGTACGGTTTCATATTTGAAAATACTGAATTACATAATTGTTTCCTACGAAGATCCTTCTTTAACACCATTGGAGAGAATTTCAAATTTGTGGTATTGTGTTTTCCTTTTGCGAATGTGGCGCAACTGGATCAAACGAAACGACCATTATACTCTGGCAGATAACTTTTTGAGTTTAAATTGTTATACTTGCATTGAGATGAATGCCCATAGTATGATAAGTGTGGTACAGAGGATAAGAGATTTGAATAAACCGGATTTGTTCATTCCGCCACTTTTTAGCAGCCAACCGTGTCTACTACTTACTCCACAATTGTAAATTGCAGCTTATTGGAAATTATTCACAGAATTAAAAAAAATCATTTACAAAATGATATAATTACAACCAAATTGAACGAAAAAATTGAATTCCCAAGGTTAGAAAATAAAAAAAGGAACATTTTTGTACCTACTTCATTACCCAGTAATAATGAAATTACAGAAACGGTAGAATTGGCAAAGAAAAAGGCAATTCTCGATGGTGGTGCCTTTGGATTTGATCTCACCGACTTAGATTGCACACTACCTGTTTTAGACAATATACTGGCTGATCGAGTGGCTGACACTAGTAGTATAGACATTTTCCAGGAAGAAGAAGATATTCCAGTCAATCAAAAGATACAGGCCTCTTGCTCTGAAACCGAAGAAACTTTAACAGAAGAGTCTGAGGTAATAATGGTGGCAGATGTTGTTGAAGACATGTCTAAGCTGTCGTGCAAGATTACGGTGATGTCAGCCTTGTGCTGGACGAAGCTAGTCCATTCACTGTTGTGACGGATTCAAAGGGCAGTGAAATAGTGGTTCGAAAATCATCCATCTGTTGGCTGCTGAACAAAAATTGCCATCGTTTAAGTAATGATCGGTTGCAACGCGTTATGGAAAATGAATTTCGTCCCTCTGTTAAGCGTAAACCATTTAGCGCATTTGGTACACTATTGCAACCAAGCTGCAAAATCTGCGAAGAGATTACTGTAGGCGAATGGTGTGTGTTCAAACAAGAGTATAACAATATACCCCTTTTAGGGTTAGTTTTGAGTTTTTCTTACCTCCAGGGCAGAACTGGAAAATCTAAAGAATTTTCCAAAGAAAGTGCTTTCGTAAATTGTAGCTCAAATCGAGCAATCGGTGTTTTGTGCTCATGGTATAATTTTGATAAGGTAGGGCTTGTATATCCCGCATTATTGAAAAATCACGGTTACGTCAACATCACACAATACCTGTGTACCATTTACAATCCCTTTATGAGTACAAGCACTGATAATGAGAATAAACTCCAACTACAAAACGATATTTTAGAAAAAATTATGTCATATATTCCCCGTATTTCAATTAAAGATAACGATTATGTCATCGTTCCATTTGAAGAAAATAAGTCAGTTAAATATTACATAGGTGTTGTACTCTCTTGCGGTGAAGAAGAACACACTATACAGTTCATGAGAAAGATAAAAAATTATTTATTCCATTTTCCCAAACAAAACGATACTTGTAAAGTGATTAGTACCCATATATGCTGCAAACTATCCAACCCAAAAGTGATTCGTAATAAGTATTTATTTTCTGAATCGTTACTTGATAATTACTCATTAGAATAGTTAAAGTTAGTATTTATTCAGGTACTTCTTAATTCTTACCTATCATATAGGTAAATACTTATTTTTTGTTGTGTTTGAAATATGTATTCTACACCTTAATTATTTCTAGAATTTGAGAATTTATTTTTTGTATATGTATGCAAATTTTATTTAAGTTGAACTGTTGTATCGGAGCAATAATGTTACTGCAACGTATATCTCGACGTATGTAATAAATCTTTAAAAAAAACTTGTTTTCATTTACCTACCTACCAATTTGTATTTCTAGATAGCATTTATGTAGATGCAAACGTATAAACAAATATTTATATTTTGGGATGAATAATATTAAATACCTCATGGCTATTGCCTGCAAAAGTAAAGGAGACGACTGTAAAACTCGAGGTAAAAGTAATACGAACGATAGGTAAGTTTCGGTGAAATGGTATTCTGGCAACATGAAATCACTTTGCAGTCATGTGTAATCGTGTAATCCTACCACAACTTCATGTAATCATCATTAGTAATCTCGATTGTAATGCCATGCAGTCTCTGTAATCATGCAATCATCATGAAATCTACACGAAATCATTGTAATTATGTTAGTCATGGTATGATCAAGTGAAATCATGTAATCCTGGGACACCTTTTATGATAGTGGTAAACCCCTCGATGTATATATTTATTAGAAACTCGATAATGGCCTATTGGAATACCATGCCCACGCTATTTGGTAATTTCCAGTTTTGTCTTGTTATCACACAGTTGGCATTTTTTCGTGAATAGTTTTTCTTTGGAAAAAGAATAATGATGGATAGTTTTTTTTTCAATTAGTCTCCTTATTTAACTATAAAAATGGTGACTTAGTAAGATCTCCTAACGATAGGAAATATTTTAGACAAATGACGAATTATAGATCCCAATAGAACACATTGCAAAAGGATTGTTTTTCGAGATATTTGATTGCTGATCGTTTGAGCATACCGATATACATAAACCAGATATGTGACTTGATAGATCTGGTTAAAGAAAAACTACATATGAAAGATAGCGACAGACAGTAACTAAGCAAAAAGAAGAAGAATAAGGCTGGCTATTGCTTCACTAGAAACCCGGTATTTATACCGATGAAACAAGTAGAATATTAATAAACTAGCCGTTCTTCGGGGCTTCGTCTACGCCACCTGCAAGTGAAAATCCTGTCGCAATCGGTTGAGCTGCTACGGACATTCTCCGGACCGAACACAGACAAAAATTTAAAAAATTTGCTATTTTGTTATTAGTGACATATCAAAAATCAAATTAAATCTACTTTATTATCGTAAGATTTACATCTCGTTGATAAAGTCGAAATAAATAGATGAATAATTTAACGTACACATTTGCATATATAGATATAAAAAACGTGTAGAACAGATAATATAACATTGTCAAAATAAATAGTATTCACGAAAACAGATCAACTTTAACTAATGTATAAATGTATATAATAATCGTTTGAAGCGGGTAATATAACATTGTTAAAATTACTAAAATTATAAATGAAAACAGAGCAAAAATTAAGTCTAAATAAAGTTTCTAAAAGTAACAAATACAGATCCACAACAGCCTCAATCTTCAGTCTTTGTCAAGAAACTCCCGAACACTATAAAATACCTCATTAATAAGTAAGTATACTTTTCACTGATCTCCTGGAATGTGTTGGCGAATGAATCCGTTTGGAGGTTGGACGGAGATGATTGTATATTTTGACTGCATTATAAATTAGAGAGTTTTTCAACTGAATACCAACGATTGCATCGTATGATTCTTTATTTTTATGTATTAAGACAAACTGTTTCGAGGATAAATAACGATGAAAGTGTATTTCAAACAGACCGAGCAGTGGCTTACAAGATACTCTGGGTTCAACTTTGCACAGATAACGAACTGCTCGCTTCTGATATTATTGAAATATTGATGGCTGCATACACCCCAAAGAGGTATACCATATCTGATGTGTGATTCAATCAGGGCGTGGTATACTACTACCGCAAGGCATAACACCCAGATGCTAGTTTTGCATTCAATGGTATATCTGGTAAATGTCACTTAGACGATAATAGCTTGGTTTTATCAACATTTAAACAAAGCAAGCCATGTTTTCAAACTAGAGATGTTATTAACAATTTTTGAATGAAGGCTATCAATATCGGTCGCATGCCACAAGATGGTTGTGTCGTCTGCAAATATAGTAAAATTGCCATCAATCTTGAGATTTGCCAAATCGTTGAAATGGAATAAGAACAAGACCGGTCCCAGGACTGAGCCCTGGGGCACACCATGTTCAACTAACCTAATTTTTGAGTTAGTGTTTGTTCTTACAAATTGTGTACGCTCACTTAGGTATGACTTAATCCAACTAACGCTCTGATTTCTGGACCCATAACGTTGGAGCTTGCGTTAGAGAATATCATGATTAAAGGTGAGCTTAAATAAAACAAAATAAGAAACAAGTTAAGATAAAATAAGAAAGTTGAACATGCTCATTTCCATGGGAGCGTTTATACACGAAATAAGCTAAATTAAGAAATAAGAATAAGAATTAAAGATGGCCAACTTTCATCTTTATTCCTAATTTTATTTTATTGTGTTTGAAAACTGAGCAGAGAACACTCAACTTGCATACAGCACAAAAGTTTTTGTCAAAAAGCTGTGATTTGATTGGTTTATTCTTATTTAATTTTCGTCATCTGTATAAACCAATCTTTTTTGAGGTTATTCTGATTTCAATTTTAATTTGTTTCTTATTTTATTTTATTTACTGTATAAACTCACCTTTACACAGTCGAAAGCCTTCGTCAGATTACAAAATACTGCGGCACAAAGCTCTTTGAGATTGACTCTACTATAAAGCTCATCCATATGCAATTAGTCGAAACCTGTTATATCGACATTACAAACATACACTTCGACTTTATTTATTTGTAGAGGTTAAACAAATAGCCTACGTTATTTTTTGTAACATTAGCTACCTGTCAGTGAAAAGTCCGTCAGAATCGGTTCAGTGGTTATGGAGAGACTTGCAGATATATTGCCCAAAGTCTTATTATTGCTGTTCGAGAGAAATGGACCAGTTTGTTAAAAAAAATGATGAATAACCTCGTAGCTCGTAGTATTTTTTCGTCAGTATTACACAATAAATCTGTATGTTTGCTTGCTTTTATGTAAGTACGCTCCTTTTGAAGAGTAAACTTGCACCGATTTCAATGATTTTTTTCATTGGAAAGAGGAATGAGAAAAATATACCTGCGGGGTATTTTAATGATTTTATATAATTTCTAGTTCCATTTTACACAGGGTTGCAATACGTTTACCGATGGGTGTAGTTTTAGTAAACACAGATGGTAATTGACGGTGTCTGGGTGTATTACCGTGCCCCAAAAGACTGATACATTTTTCTGATAGGCCCTGTGACATTGTAAATTTAGGAATACCAATCTAATTCGATTTTCCATTTATGGAAATACAAGTTTCAGACAACAGCTCTACCTCTATGAAATATTTGCATGTAGACAGGTTTTCTCTTCCATACAATATATGACTGACAAGATTTTCTCTAAATTTATAAATGTAATACCTCACAAAAGGATAAATTCACGTTTGAATGCAATCAAAATGAAAAAACGCAACGATGGTGGTTTCTTTTACATTCTGTGACTTGGAATGGAAAATGATAGAGTTAGTTTATTATTGCAAAGCAGCAGCAGCAACACTGCCACTACTATCTTCGACAAACTGTAAAAGATGCATATGGCGTATAAACCGGAGGATGAACATGGCAAAGCGGAAGGACGGACTTCTACTGGTAGTAGTAGTAGTAGAAGTAGAGTAGTACATGTGTCAGAATCTGCACCACTACCGGATACCTACCTGTCTGTAAATAGAAAATGGACATGTGAAGCATATAAGACGGAAATCCGTGTGCTGCTAGATGTTGGGTTTAGGTAGATGTATCTGTGTGTATGTATCCAGAACTACTTCTTGAATAATAGAAAATGTTCGATGTGTATTTTTCTTCTGAGACAAGAAAGATATGTCGTTTGAGAAACGCGCCTGGACAAAAGCCGACACACAATGGGGATTAGAAGACGTGAAAAATGTGATGTTTTCTGGATTGTAGATTACAAGTTATATGGAAACTCGTTCCATACAGGGTGACTCATAACAATTGGGACATAGGCTAAGGGCAGGTTATTTGAACCAAAGCGATAGGACCAAATATGCCCTAATAAAATATCGCTGTGGAAAAGAATACAGGACGTTTAATTTGATTTTTTTATTTCTTTTGCCGTATATTTATAAAAAAATAGGTCACTGATAAGAAATAACATTCACCAGCAACAATTATCTGATAGTCCAAAGCACACCTTTCATAAACTGAGTAATATTTGAAACTCTGAACTGTTCAATTGCTTTTTTCTCGAAAACGAAGGAAATTACCGTGTTTAAATAAGAGTACGTAGTAACGTAGAATTTATGTTCACGTCATATTGTTTAATCACTAAAGAGTTTAGTCAAAAAAAGTTTCCACTCAATTTCATTATCAAGATCCATTTTCGTGATCCCCTGTCTTGATCTTTTCAGCCCTTTTTGTCTGTCGATAATAAAATCAGAGTAATACACACCTAACATCTACAAAATTGATTGTCCTACATTTGAACCTATGAAATATTCATAAAATTTAATATAATATACTAAATATAAAAAAACATTATCAAATCAGCTTCAAAATACCATTCTATTTTTGACCGACGACCTAAACGGAGCAGGTATACAATACGACCCTGTATCTTTTTATACATGTTCGCGCCTTGTAAATAGTAAACGTGCTTGGGTTTTCATGATTCTTTTTTCATTTGAAAGATGACTATTGAGAATTGGTCACACTGATAGAAAAAAGCGACAATCGAGATGTCCTTCCTTCTAAAAAACTTCTTCAAAGGAAGTGGAGGAGGCAATTTTTTCCGAAAATCAGAATTTTGAGACGACAAATTTAAAGAAGAGACCATATCCGGTTAAGTTTAAATTGGACACTTTAAAAAATAATCATAGGTTACCGAGTTACAGCAGTACCTACCTAGTAATGTCTGAAATATGTGTGTTTCCGCTATGTAGTGGTGGCATTTTTTTCTAAAACTGAAAATATGAGATGATCAAATTAAAGAAAAGATTTTATGTAGCAACATTTAAATTACAAATTCTTTTCCATACAGTTACGGTTCTCGAGTTACAGCATTGGTAAAGTCAAAAATATGTGTATTTCCGCGATGTTTTGAAATCTCTGAAATGTGATACTATTTCTCAACACTCCTCTCTCCAATGAGAAAAGAGTCAACAAAGTCAGTGCTCATTTACTACACAAAAGGCGCATACAGTTTGTTTCACGAATCATGGCTATTGTGTGTAATCATTCACGAGCTATGTACATATCGCTATGGGTACGTCTCATCGTATCTCATTACTACGTTTGTCGATCTAAGCTACGACATCAGTATGTCAAGCTTATGTCCTTTTATACAATGATAGGGCAACGCAATCTTTATTTCATATGCGTCACCAAGTCATTGTGACATTTCAGATGATTCAGGTGCATAAATTTATCTTTCATAAGTCAAGCCTAAAATTTGTATTTTGTGTGTCTGCATTATTGTTGATAATAAATCTTTCATATTATGTTTGCTTCTTTAATCAATCGATATTTTTTCCTCTAATTATATGAACTTCTTTAAAATCGTTACGCCACTGATTTACTCCCGTCATTTGGATTGATCCATTTTTCGTGATTTCAAGGCAGACGCCAACATTCGTGAAACAAACTGTAGGTATATACTTATATGGTGAATTATTTGCTCATCCGATTTTGCACCTACTTGACGGACCTTTATTTTCACACAAAATAAAGTGCATTACTAGAAGCTCAATATAATAAAATTATAGATTTTTTTTAAGCATTAAATTACATTGAATCCAAGTCGCCGTTTTGAGACGATCTTTATGTCACTGAACTGATGCCATTTTTTACACCTGTCATCTCCCCGTCTATTACTAACTCTGACTAACTAACTAATGCATTTCAATAATAAAAACCTTTATTCTATTTGATAAATCATGTTATTTATTTTTTTAATATTCAAATACATTAGGTCCACATAATGGGAACTTAAAATCAAGATCCAGAATCATTTGTTTGATTCAAAAGTCGTGGCATACTATATAATGAACAGTTGTTACACACCTGTCCAGTATCTTTGTCGAATTTGTATAATCTGAGACCAGGATTATTCGGACCATCAATGTTTCTTCGAGGCGTTATCGAAGGTGCTAACATCGCCCAAGAGATTGGTCGCCCTGGAACAAAAAATTAAATTCAATAAAACAAAGTTTCTTCCCAAAACTGATCAGTGTTATGGATTTGATCGTATGGACTATCCTTTGGAGAACGTTTTTTATCCTTAATTAATATAATGAAATATGTTTGCGCTTTTGATTATTCCAAATAATTTTATTTAATACTGTTTTACAGCTCATCTTTATTCACAAGATTCTTTTGAGCTTCGTTCTCAATTAACTTGCTTTATATACTCAGTCAAAGAAGATATTCTTTTATATTTTTCAGATTATTCCCTTAATTCTAAAGCTAAAAACTATGGAGCATCTTCATTTTCATATTCTGTAGCTTCAATAATGAAAAAAATCGTTTGATTAAAAATTCATTCATAAAATTGAGAGCTTTATCACCGATATTGTAGCAGTTCATAATAAGTATATTTCATCCTACTTCATGATGTTTTTAAATGTGTTCCCAATTAACCAAAATGACTTGTTTGGTATGTTTTTATGGCATTATAAGATATCAAATGTTATGAAAATAAGTGTCTGAATTTTCAGATGGTCTGAAAAGCAAAACAGATCTATTCATCAAGCTCCCCCCGTTAGTTTGACGTATATATCTTGCGACCGTATCCATTTTCCAGTTAATAATATTCTTTATGGAACATCTTGGGAAGAGTGGCACTTTTTTTCTTAATTTCGCCTTTCGGAATTAATCTTCTCTCTTCCGTCTTAATTATTTTATAGCATAAAAATGTTAGCTAGAAATCTGGTGGAAACGAGATAGGCTGCTCTACCCTTCTGACATTTCCGAGGGCGTCTCATGATTTATTGAAAATGTGTTTGCTGTCCTGATTAGAGAAGAGGTTTTGGACAGCAAGCTTATAAATTTCTTATGTCTTGAAATTTTTGCGTAGACCTAATTTTTTCAACAGGCGTTGTTTGGCTATAAGTGAAAAACGTGTTCAGAAACAAGATTTTATTCAAATGCTCTAAAAAGAAGGGAATAAACTTAAAATTAAATAAAATCCATCAATTTATTACATTATATGATAAAAAAGCTTGTTGCGATATTTACCTATGTAAATTTATTCCAAATATGTAATAGATTGATGGGTATGACTCAATTTAAGCATTTTCCGTCATTTTGAAATAATTAAATAAAAGTTAGTTTCTAAAAATATTTTTATAATATTAACTTATTTTTTCGTTTTTCGCTGGACATTTCTCTATTCAATTCATCTGATGTCTTGACCATGTAAAACCCCTAATACCCATTTTTTGATAGAAAAAAAGACAATTTTGTCTCTCACATTGCATTTAGTGTACGTTATTTTATTATCTGTATTCTTTCCGGCAAACCCTTTTAAGTGATACCCATATTATGGGGTGCATAAAAAATAACTAGTACGCCATCTTTGACAATAATATTACTTAGCTAACTATCCATTGTTATAGAAACACTACATTTCAAGCTCAGTCAGATTAGGGATATTTATTTTAAAATTCAGCTGCTAGTGGAATGAAAGGAATATTGAATTAAAAAAATAATTAAACCATATCTCAATCTTGCATTCTTTAATGAAAAAGTAATCATCAAAATGGGTGTATGTTTACTAACTATACAAAACGTGTGAAAAATTTAAGAAAGAAACAGACAGTCGAATTGTCTACATCCTCCGTTTCGAAAGTCGCTCAAAAATCGATGCACGATCATTTTTTTTCATTCGGGCAAATAGACAAAAATAATAAAATGTCGCCGAGTGCGAGTCGAACTCACACACGAAGGGTTCCGTACCATCGTAAATGAAATATTCTACTGTCTACCTATTAGTGTTCATGAGATACGGCTGACAGAAGGACGAACCGATGGACGCATTTCATTTTTATTAATGTTCATAAGGTATACAGCCCGACTGACAGCAAATGGACGGACGGACATAGGAGTCTTTGTAATAGGCTCTCGTTTTCACCACACACACTTACACACCTCTAAAAAGAACACAACCAATTGAATTGTAGGAGTATCCTTACTTTCTCCTTTTTGGAGTCGGTTAAGAAGTACATGTAAACATTATAAGAATTTTTCATATATCTTTGTATTTTCTCAAAATAAGTGAGTTGATTACCTACTATTCCTCTTAGTTCTCAATTGTTGATGAATAATTCCATTGTATTTCATATAAAAGAAATAACCATTGTCTAAAATTGTATTCGTTTTTGGTAAACTAAATAGAAATAAGAGTTTAAAAATTTAAAACTCGCTTTAATAGCAAACCAAACTAAAAATTATAAATAAATAAAATATCATTTTAATGTAAAAAAGCGTGGGGTGCTTGATGTCCATTGATATAAATATTTTATGTTGATAGATACTGATATAAGTAGAGTCATTATAAAATTAACTTAGAAAGCACCCCACGCTTTTTTACATTAAAATTATATTTTATTTATTTTCTAATTTTTAGTTTGGTTTTCTAATAAAGCGTGTTTTTTAGTTTTTTAAACTATTATTAATTTTCTAATTTTTAGTACGGTTTGCTATTACAGAGATGCATGAATATATTGAGTGAGATATAAACAATCATAGTCATATAGGTATACTCGCAAGTACACAACTATGAGTATGAAACCGTTCATCAAAAAATCCCACTCGCACATACACATATCACATGTCCTACCAACTTACGTGCATATCGAAAATTCCACGAGAATCTATCCATAGAGCTCAGAGAAATAAGTATGGTACCCCCATCAAGGAGTCCCACTCGCTCATACACAACATGAACTTATTGTATTGTCATCGGTCCTTTAAAAGTATACGAAGTTTCAAGTCGAACCGAAAATCGTGTCAAAGATTCTGTTACATACATACATACATACATACATACCAAGCTAACAAAAGCGTGTTAAAAAAATCAAGAGTTTCTTGCAGCTGATGGCTGAAACTTAATATCAATGCAAACAAGAGATTTATCGATGCAAATGTTAATGTATGTTTTTTAGAATTCCAATAAGTAGCTACATTTTAACGCCGCCTAAAAATAGACTTGTTTTTCAACCTATATTATTAGAATGCTGTAGATACTTATAAAATTTGATAGAGAATGATTGAGTGTTATGTAATGAGCGGGAAATGAGCCGCAAGGTTAGCTATTGATTTTTCCATTAGTTTTGGGGCCTATGTACAAAAAAGCAGCAAAAAACAGCTCAATAAGCGCAAACAACAGTGTGAAAGCATCGCCCTAAATAATCCAGAAATTTTGAGAATGATTGTCTTACACATTACCTAAAGCTCATTCTTATACAAACTCCTTATGACAGATATTACTAAATAGTACAAGCGAAGCTCGTGCCTTACGGGCCCGCACTTATTTTATACATGATATCAATTTACTCTATTTTTGACCGACTTCCCAAACAGGGGAGGTATTTAATTCGACTGTGTTTCTTTATTTAAATATGTTCGTTTACATGTTTCGTATAAGAAATATGCTTCGATCTTTGATTGTTGAGAAATGAGGAATGAACCCGTATTGAAAAAATTTAAATCACATTTCTTCTCTCCACATATTTGTCCAAGGAGGTGGAGGAGTGATTTTCCAAAATGAAAAACTGAGAAGGCAAGTTCAAGAACAGAACATGTACGGCAACATTTAAATTGAATATTAAAAAAATCGGTTTTCGAGTTACAGCAAAGTGTGCTTCGAAATCTCTAAGTATAATAGAACGTTCAACGATTTTGATGAATAAAACTGTGAAATAAATTTTACATACGATATCTAGGACCGACTTTATTATAAAAATACAATATAGTAATTCTACTGGTGTATAGTATCAGGTATTATCATCTTTATTACTTTATTACATTTTTGTCGATTCGTTTGTAAGAAATTATACTTATTTATCACTCATTGAATATAGAAACTCATTTATTTAATTTTTTTTCATTCAATATTGTTTTGTCTTCTGTAGCTCTAATAAAGACCCCCATATTATTTTTCCTTAAATATTTTTATCTTTATTTTTATCGGCCTGTCGTACTATTAGCAAATCTATACTTTCTAGGTGATCTATTCTTTTCCAAAATCTAAGGATGAATTTGAAATAGCTTTAGTTATGATTGAACATGACGGTCATTGGTTGATTTACACAATTCAAGTTTATTATTAGCTACATAATTTTTGACTCGCGGATCTATGAAACTTCGTACCTGTCTAAGCACAAATAAATAACATAACAGTGAATACTTGGTCTAACTTCTCTATCTCATATAGAGAAGTTAAAAGGCTTCAAATCCGACGATGTCTCTTAATTGGCTTCGTTTGAAGTCTTACAGTTTATTAGTCACGTAATCGCTGAGCTGTAGTTTTAAATCTCTTACTAGAATTGAAGAATTTTTCAGAGAAAAAATATCTGGTCTTATTATTATTCTCTTTGCATTTAACGTGAATAGGTAATCAATATTACGCCTGTGTTCCTATATTCCATCCATTTTTCACTTTTTCTATTAAAAAAATCAATAAAAATAGAGCCCTCCACCTCATTTTTATTAAAAGTTATGCTTAAATACACCTATTTTTGCAAACTCTTGACTTTTAGGGCTTTTATAATAAATCCTGCTTATCTAGACTATTACCCACTATTACTTTTCTACTTATTTTTAAAGCATAAAAGCTAAAATCTTCTTGTGTATCTCAACTGCATTTTATAAAAAAAATCACTCCAATCTGCCTTTGTAAATTTAATATTCTATAAATAAACCAATGTATCTAAATGGAAATGCATTCAAAAGCGCGCAAAAAGATTTGTGCACATTGCCTAACGTGTTTTCCGCATGCGAATGCAATTTTTGAATAATGTTCGAAACACGAAAGCTACCCGACAATAATATACCTATACATTGTTTTAAATTGAGGATGCACATCAGTATTAGTCAGCAGAATTCCGAAATCAGTCAATGTTAAATCAGAAATTAAGCGGTGAACCAGATTTCATTCGGAATTAGCCCTTGTTGAGCCCTTTCACAATTACATTTGCGGTACACGCTCATCAATTATTTAAACCCAGCTTCAAATCAGCTTGGCGAAGGCGGCAAGATGAAAACCATAGATTTTTCACAAAATAAATTTTCGGTTATTCATTCGGACTGAATTATATACCGAGTGATTCTGCTCATAAAACTTATATTGAGCGATAAAAAAAGATATACCCAGTAGGCCTTTGAAAATGAGAACATGTCTTTGCTAAACACAGATAGGAAACTTAAAGTGACAAGTTATGTATCAATCAGTATAAATGCAATTGCAGATGACTCAAATAAAGACATGTTCTTTTTTGGATCGCTCGATACATTTTTTGTATTCTTCAGTTCAGTCTCTACGATGAAACATGTCAAATCTGCGACAGTCAACTTTTATTTTTCAAATGACCTACCGGGTACAGAGTTCATTCAGCAAAGTAGGAATAGTGAACATAAATATAAAAAAATAATATACTATGATAGAATCCTTTTTTAATCGTACCCTTATAGTTTTTTTTATTTCAACGACAAAGTTTACTATACCTTATACCAAATACTATTAACTACAATACGTCCAACTTGATATAAAATATAGAATCAACTTTCCTCCACCGAATAGAGTTCTAAGTTGTCAATGGCCTTTTTTTATTCAAACTTCAAATCTAATCAAATTAACAAATGGACATATAATTCAAGTTATTTTAAAAGAACATAAGATAAGGTGACTGACGTAAAAGTTATTGAAGAGTGCACTATTTTTATTCCGTCATCGAGATATGATGATAAATTGAAGAATTAACTAATCTTCCATTGGGGATTCATTATGAAATCGGCCCTAAGTGAAAATGTCATATAGACGCGGTTCAGTATGTGCAGTGTATGGATGTAATAACTACAAACGGCAGGATCATGGAAAATATCATTTTCTATAGGATGCCGAAAGTTCTTCATCTGTAAGTGCAAGTTTTCATAGCTATTCTCTGTTTGATTTACCGTTAAACTGCAACTAGATTATTTAGACAAATTTGTAGATTGTCTTACCTATAGTATATTGCAGCTTGAAAATATCAATTTCTACATCTAAACGGCAAGATTTGGATAATATTTTGAAATCGGAAAGATCGGAGTATTTCTACAATACTTATGTAGTTTGTTCCGACCATTTTGAAATTCAATGTTTCAGAAATAAAAAAATATACAACCAAGGATTTGTTAACGCCAGCATTTCGTTTAAACCTTTTTTGCTCAGGATCGGTACCAACTCAAAATTTATACGAGATACAAAAGGCTTTGAAAAGAAAGATGCGTTCTGAAATAACTGCAAATGTCGAGGGAGAGAGAGTCTTCCCAGATTTATATACCATGTTATATAATAACTAATGTTTTTTTCCAGAGCAAAAATTTTTAAAACTGAAGAATCGATCATTTCGAGTACTGGTATTATATCAAATAAATGATGTCGAAATTTTAACAAATTACTTGCAAGCTGCAAGAAAATAAATTGGTCGTCTGCAGCAAGAAATTAAAAATTAGCAACAAATAAAACTCAAATTAACCAAGCAAGTCAAAAATCTAAATACTCAAATTTGGAAATTAAAAAAATATATGACTTTTGCGCCAAAAAACTACTACTACTAATACTGCTCTCAGATCAAATGATGTCGAAAATTTAACAAAGATTTAGAACCTAAATAAGAAGAATCGATCATTTCGAGTCCTGGTATTATATCAAATAAATGATGTCGAAATTTTAACAAATTACTTGCAAGCTGCAAGAAAATAAATTGGTCGCCTGTAACAAGAAATTGAAAATTTGCAACAAATAAAACTCAAATTAACCAAGCAGGTCAAAAATCTAAATATTCAAATTTGGAAATTAAAAAAATATATGACTTTTGCGCCAAAAAACTACTTCAAGCAAAATAATTGTCAATTCAATTCAATTCAAAAAGCATTTATTTTGTTTCTGTAATTTTACAATGGTTTGAGTGTATATATTTATTTTATTTCTTCTTGTCTGATAGGGAGCTTTCTCCCTTTTCAGACTGATAATTGTCAAAAATTGTGCTTCAAATGTTGATTTAAAGCATAGTGAAGTTTGTCATCAGTTTATAAACAGTCAAATTAAGCTAATCACTATACAAAAAAGGACAAATGTATGAAATAAAGCTAATGAATATGCATTAGCATTGTATTATTGCTCATCAAAATCATATACATTTCTTCAGAATTATTTTTGTTTTTCGAGTGTGAGCTCATTTATGGCTCAATGATTTGCATGTTGTATGTGGGGTAAATTTAAATGTTTTGGAATTGCTGAAAACTAAATCAAAAAAATTAAGAACGAAGAAAAAGTAGTATCCCTAACATTCAATGAAATGTCGCTACAGGAACATCTAAATTACGACGCCAAAATTATTTTTCCCAAATCAAAAGCGAAAAAAAAATATTTAGATTTTAAACGGTTATTTCAGACAAAAATTTGAAGGTTTACTCAAAATAATTGTGATAGATTTAATTAAATTGAGAAGTATAAATCTGATATAGTTGATTAAAAATTTAAAAATCGTATATATATTTATATGATGATTTGATTAAAAGTAAGGATTATTATTGAAGAACTCGCTACGGCTTATCTGGTAATTTTATTATAAATGTTGGAATATTTTATTTCCTTTTGCGTACCTACGTTCTTTGGCAGATGGTTTCCAGGAGAATTCAATTAGTGCGTCGTCAAGTAATCACCAGTGCAAAGTAATTTTTGATTGATAAAATCTACCTGAAAGCGTAAATGTATTTTGATCGATAAGAATATAATTATTCAACTCTTGCCTGCATCAACATTATTTTATTATAGAGAATAAGAGCATTGCTGCCGCATAAATTTTGATTAGTACTGGTTATGTAAGAAGCTATTCCGTACAGGATATTAATGTCTGAGTGAATTGAATTTACGGCTTTTAGGTGATCTCTCAAGCTATCATACGGAATAGAAAGTGTTTATTATTTCAGTAAAATATTGGACAATCAAACAAGTGGAGTTTTTAAGAAAAAAGTTGAGAATAGTCTTTAGTATAGGCATTAGTTTTGAATGAAACAGCTTTTGAAGAGCACAACTTCCTTTATACCACTTCACTTGATTTTAACTACAGGGTAGATACTAATAAGTTTGGAAACACCTCATTTCTTATACAGTGCGTCCATAAAGTAACGTATAAACTCATTATTAGCTAAATAAACTTTAACATTAAAAATTCCCGAAATAGGTCGATTTTTGATTTTGATTTACTGTTTTTTCAAGTTATAATCTAATATACAGGGTGAACTACCTTTGTGTGATGACGTCATCACCATTTTTTTAAATTTTCGGATTTTCCTTGATGAGCTGATTCCAAGAATGTATAGCACGTTACTTAAAATTGGTACAGGGTGGGCAAAAATACAAAAACTTAGAGAAGAATGTACTTAATGCCCGGTTCTCTCACTGTTTAGCGGTCAATGGAGAATAATTTAAACATTTATTGCAAATTTTCTTTTGTTTGTTTTTCAATAGTTTATCGAAGAAGTTGTAGGTGTAACAATACGTAATTTTATATAACGTGTATTCTTTTTTTAAATATTTTATAAACAACTTACTTGTAGATTGCTCCACCTTTACCAATTTGTAGTAACGAGTTTCACATTTTTGGAATTAACTCATCAAGGGAAATCCGGAATTTGGAAAAATGGTGTGATCTATTTAAAAAAATGGTGATAACGTCATCACACGAAGGTGGTTCAACCTGTATATAGGATTATAATTTGAAAAAAACGTAAATTAACGTCAAATATCGACCTGTTTCGGGAATTTCTAATATTATTGTTTATTTAGCTAATAATGAATTATGCATTGCTTTATGGACGCACTGAATAAGAAAATATTTCAACAAATGTTATTCTGGAACATTTGCTAATTTCAGTGAGTTTGATATTCAAGAGCTACGCTTATTTTAGATCATAGATCGCCCTATATATTTTTGCATTTAAAGGTCAATTTCTCGCCAATTTAATTGATACAGTGTTTGGTACCAAATTATGGTTTTTTAATATTTAATATTATTTCTTTTCTCAATTTTTTTAACAAAATTAGTTTTTCATCATCTTGTAAATATTTATTACCTACTCCTCCAATATTATTTTTCATTTATTATTTAATAAACTATTAGTCGCACACCAACCAAAACATATATCCATTTGAATTGTTGAGAGAATTTAAACATTCAGCGTTAAAGAAAAGTACAAGAAAATATCAATTCTATTGGTGCTGGTACTTTTGGAAATGATGCCATCAACAACAAACTACAACGGCACTACTTCAAAATTACCAGCACCAATAGCAATAATATTATTTTGTATTTTTCAGAGCACTAACTGAGCACTAAGTGATAAAGTCGGTCTATTTTTTTGTAAAAAACATTTATTTCCCATTTTGAGTGTACCATTAGAAAATTGTTGAACGATCACTAATACCAAAGAAGATATTAGGTACTTATCCTATTACCCGTGTAAAGGCTTAGCTTGTACTTGTTATTTATTATTCAGAGATCTCAAAACATCGCTTTACAGATAGGTATACATATTTCAGGCTTTTTCAATATGAATCTGGCTACATATAATCTCTTCTTGAATTTTGCCGTCTCATATTTTCAATTTTCGAAAAAAATTGCCCCATCAACATAGCGGAAATACACATATCACATATTTGAGGCTTAACCATTGATGAAAGTCGAAAGCTGTAATTCTTTTCGAAAAAATGTTCAATTTAAACGTTTCCAAATATGGTCCCATGTTTAATTCTGTCATCTCAGATTTTCCATTTTCGAGAAAAAATGCTCCCTCCACTCCCTCCAGGAGCGTTTTTTTTGGGAAGTAGATTTCGGATTTGAGTTTTTCTGAATATGAGACCATTTCTCAACTATCCTCTTTAAAGAAAAAGAAAAAGCAATCGTTTAAATCGGAGAACCTACGTTTAATATGCAGTTGAAGTCGGTCAAAAATACTTTACCTTTAAGAAATTTCCATTTTATTCATGTTTACAGATATACAAATGAAATGCGACTTTTTGTTTATCAAAGTTGAACATCTGTGAATCCAAGTAGTAAATTATATTTTTTACGGATTCTATTTGTAGATATAGCTTAAATAAATGTGAATCCCGTATATGCAACATAAATATATAATAATGAATAGGATTAGCTTAAATGAGAACAAAAAAGCCTGACACAAAGTGACGTATTAATTTGAAAATTTCCATTTCACCAAACAAAGCGTAATCTTTCATATCATAAAATTCATGCTCTTCTCCATTTGAGAGATTTGAACCAAACAAAAAATAATAAATAAACCAATGGCGGTATTTAATTTTATTAAAAAAATGTATAATAACAGCGATATTTGTTATAATTTATTGAACATTAAATTATTCATGCGAAACCGTTATGAATTTTCATCGTATTTAATAATAATTATTGCGTCCAAATACCGATTAGAGTTTGTTTGTTTTCAATTTTTACATACCGAATCGGAATAAATATTTAAATAAATGTTTTTCCATATTGGAAATTGAACACTAACGACAATATTTTCCTTTATACTTAATTCAAATAAATAACACATAATCGGAAATGATGATTCACGTTTATTTCCAAATAAAATGGATAGTTGTAATAATGTTGAATTGTTGTTTGTCCATAAAAGTGTATTGGGAAAAAAATTGGTCGTGAATATTGAAAATAGGGCAAACTTATAACAGAACATATAGGGTATGAGATAATATTCTTTCAAAGCGCGACAATTATTGTTATCATGAATTTTCTGTACCTATGCCCAACTGACCTTACGGTAGTTATACCATAAAAGTCTTTAATGAGAGAAGTTGCCAAAAAAATCGAATATCTATTGCTGTAAGTACCGTTTCGGTGATAGCTAGGTAGGTACTTCCAAAGACAATAATCGCAATACACTAAGTAAAGGAAAGACTCGAAAATGCTGGTAGTCATATGACGTTTTATTCAATCGCGAAAGAACGAAATAACAAAGCTACTTAAAAAACTGGATGAACATGGCAAGAACAATCACAAAAAATTTGAAGTATCTCAACCACATCATTATAAAATGAATGTATTAAGAAAATCATTATTTTTTTACATGACAACAGGCCGTTCAGATCTGGCAACGCGGTTTAGTTCGACGCATCAGGTGAGGCGTATCATATGGCCGCCATGTAGATATGTGACACATTTAATCTTATTAAACCCGCTCGTATAATTCTTATATTTATTATTAATGTCATAATTTATTAATTGTGTGTATTATTTGCGTAAGATAAGAATGGACAATAGTTCGTGTACCAAATAGAATATGGTAAGCCCATTCAATGACACATTGATCAAGCTTGCGGATACAGCGTTGCCATGATCTCTGTGCAAGTCTTGTATTTTTAGAAATTCCTATTTTGATTGCTGTTGCCTTTGAAATATTATCATTTAAGTGAAGAAGTAGATATGTCCTCAAAGATATAGATATGTGCCTGGGCTTGATTTTCCGAATGCAACGTAAATATTTTTTTATTTGAATCAGGAAACTAGATAGCCATCTATAATTATCTTATATTTTCAAACCACTTAATATATTGATAAATATTGCAGAATCTGACAATTGTTAGCTATGAACCACTGAAATAGCTAATTAATAGTGAGCTTATATAGAGTTTTTTCCAAGATCGAGCTGGGTTCTTGTTAGCGGTTTCATTCACGGCGCATCCGCCAAATTTTGCAATAGATTTGATGCAAAGAAATGTATTTATTTATTTTTAACTTAAAGGTCCATTAAGCTAGCACACCAAAAGTGGAACAAATCAATAAAATTAGTGTACTAAATTTAAGCATATTTAGTGCTAATTTAGTTCGCAAAATTAAAATTTATAGGTAACTCTACAATTTTTGAAACATGTGAACTATTATTTTACAACCATAATATTGTGGCTGACTTTCTTTGGCAAAAACTAGAATTGTGTATAATTATAGTTTTTATTATTATATATATTATATTTTTATTTGACATTTTTTTTTGTATTGTATTGCTAAAATAGAAATGTACACCAACAATTTGAAGTAATATTATTATTATAAAAATAATAATTATTTAAGAATTAGACATTAAGTCACTTTCATACTTCGATAGTGTTTTGAATTTGAACAATATTAACAACTTGGTTGAT
Organism: Crioceris asparagi; assembly: GCA_958507055.1. Taxonomy (NCBI): domain Eukaryota; kingdom Metazoa; phylum Arthropoda; class Insecta; order Coleoptera; family Chrysomelidae; genus Crioceris; species Crioceris asparagi. The sequence continues at coordinate 82,043,854 of OY293828.1, read as the reverse complement.
AGAGAAATGCATGATTAACTTTCATATTTGATCATGCATATAAAAGCGAGTAATGTTAGAGATAATGGTAATTTCGTTGAAGTTTCATGCATACTAGATAAGCGTTAAGGTCTTTTCTTTGCCAAATATTAACCGAATTCACGGCCCAGCTAGAGTACATCGTTGAATATATATACATACATAAACACGTTATTCTCCCATTTTAATAGATTATCTCCAAACAACTAGTTCGAGTTCGGTAAGTTAGTATGTGCGGTAGGTATAAGAAGTTTTTATTTTAGTTTCGTTCGCGAGGACTTTAATGTTACGGCAGTAAATGCAACGGAAACTGACTTGGTTAATATTATGAGTTTCAGTTAGATGAGTTCCCTGGAGAAAATTGGCATCATTCGCAGTGTGTAATATTTATGAACAGCTGAATTCATTCACGATCTTGGCTGTTCACTTTCCAACTGGTTTTATTGAATGAAATAACGTATTCCTTATACATTGTGTTCAAGATGAGGATGGGATTATGTTGATTGACTTAATCTTAAAGACAAAGTCATTTAAGCAGTTTTTTATTTTATTTATTTCCGGAGTTAGCAGAAAAGCTAGCAAGAAACGCACATTGTACATAGTATCCGATTTTTAAACTTTTCTTTTTTATTGGAAAGAGGGGGTGATGAGAAATGATCCCATTGAATAAATTGATATTTATTATGTTTCTCTCCCAAAAAATGCCCTCTAAAGAGGGTGGAAGTGGCATTTCTTTTTAATGAAAATTTAAAACGGTAGAATCTGAAAGAGACAATTCCCGGAAATGTTTAAATATAATTAGAGAGTGGGTAAGTTTCGCAAAAATCGTAAATCATTGTACATATATTCATTAAAAGTCTTATATTTCATTTATTTTCTGTAAGCAATCAAAAATTTGAAATAAATAAATTTTGACAAAAAACCGGGACCGGTTTTATTAAGGGATGCACTGAAATATAAGAAATAATATTAGATGTAATGGTTTATATATCGTATAGAATAAACGCAACATCTCTTATCTATGGTAGTAGTGCTCGCCTTCTGCTGTCTGCCGTGACGGAACCTAAAACCTAATCTATTTACTCGACATCGTATCTTCCATATTACATTTTTTATTTACATTTATCTGATACTAGTTAACAGATAGTGTAGCAAGATTTACACTAAATGTAACGAAGCAAAAGTTATTTCTCTCAGAATAATTTGCATAATTGATCTGGTCAAAGATGTGATTTCACTCTATCCAGTGAATTCATTATTGGGGCCTCACATAAATATTAATCCTTCTGGTGTTCTAAATAATGCTCATTACATAAACTATTTTGAGATTTCTTTATTTCCAGCTAGTCATATATGTATTAATGAAACTGGACCGTCAGCCATGACTTCAAAAAGATACATTGTTTTTGTTGAAGAATCATAATAGATTAAAATTAAATTTCCAAATATAAATGCCTTAAAAGTTTGTTTTGCTTTAGTCCATAGACATTCAAATCTTCAAGCCACAGACATCAAAAGATGTCAACAGTCAATATGCCAATATAGAGCATTTTTTTCAACACAGTCGGATAAGCCGAGTCGCTTATCTTTTTTATAATATCCTTGAGGAAGATCCATTGATTCATTTCGTCAAGTAATGTAATATGTCAAACGTCAACTCATATGTCGAATGTCGGTATTATCCTTCTTTGAGTATGACATTCTGCGTTTTTCTGTAGTTCTCTATCTAACGATTGTAAGCAATACTCTTTTGCTTTTGCTTATAAAAATCATCAAATAGATCATTCGTATCCACTGAACGTGGGCTTCCTGCATAGTATTCATCCTACACTCTCAGCATGCAGTTGATGGCCAGTCCAGTTTAATTTAAGTTAAAGTTAAATATCACATTTTGTGTATAGATAAAGTAATTTTGTTGGCTTAAAGATTTAAATATAATACTAGATTTTCAAAGATGTGATGTGACATAAAAGCGCAATGATTACATACATTCGATAACTGTCCTCCAGTTATCTAATTTTCATATTAATACTCTCTGGCTAAAAATTCTGTGTATTGATTAATTTGATTTAATTTGTAGAAGAAACCATATCTAGGGTTAGAATTGATTGTTTCTACCATTGCTTTATTCTTTCCATTCTTTTGTTTCAATCAGGAAGCAAGAAAAATGAAATACGCTAGAAAAAGTGTGTGAAATTCCGTACGTTTCTCTTAAATAAATATTTTTTACAAAAAATTGGACCGACTTTATCAGTTGTTGCACTGAAAAATAAAAAATAATATTAATTCTATTGGTGCTGGTTCTTTTGGAGTTGGTGCCTACAACAACAAACTTCAACGGCACAACTTCAAAATTACCAGCACCAATGAAATTAATATTATTTTTTATTTTTCAGTGTAACAACTGATAAGGTCGGTCCAATTTTTGTAACAAATATTTATTTTATTTCACATTTTTGAGTGTAACATTTGTCATGGAAATTGTTGAACGTTCACTAATACCCAAAAAGATATAGGTAGGTTTAGCTTGTACATAGCGGAAATGCGCATATCACATATTTCATACTTGAAACTTGAAACAGTGACTCTTTTTAAAAAAAATTCAATTTAAAGGTTTCCAGATATGGTCCCCCTTTCTAATTTTCAAATCTCGAATTTTCGATTTTCGGAAAAATTTGCCCCCTCCACATAGCTGAAACTCATATTGCAGACTGTAGCGCGGAAACGTATGATTACTTTTTAAAATGTCCAATTCAAACATTTCCGGATATGGAATTTTCGTTAATTCTGTCGTCTCGGATTTTCAATTTTTGAGAAAAATTGACCCCTCCACCCCCTTTGGAGGCGGTTTTTGGAGGGAAGGAGATTTTGGATTTGATTTTTCTCAATATGGGACCATTCCCAACTCTCCTCTTTCGAATGAAATAAAAATCGTCGTAATCGGTGTACGTTTACTATGCAAAACGCGCGAACAGCCATAAAAAAAAACAATCTTACAACCGAATTGTATACCTTCTCCTTTTTTTAAAGTCTGTCAAAAAGGTGTGTTTTCACAGGTCGAGTTTCGCGACAAGTTGCTCTGCCTTAAAATAGTAGATTTTTGTCAACAGTAATATATGAATACTTGGAGAAGCATAAGCAGTGGGCGTAAATAACGTACCAGAAATATATTTAATTTACTTTTTTGTTGGGATATCCAGGCAAGATAGATGGGCTAACTTAGACTAGGAAAGAGAGGGGACTCGTAACGATGCAGCCGAAAATGAGGCAATTTGTCACCAAAAAGGGGTTCGCCAGTGGCGTAACCTAAGTAGCGTCTGAATTTAATATGAATCTATTGAAATGATCAATGACAGAATTTCCATTAAGTTTACCTCAAGGTGTAGATTTTAAACATACTGAATTAAAATATAGATTTTATAAGAAGGGTTAAATGCGTCAAAATTTATCCAAATAGATTGGCGTTGAATGTTCCGAAAAAAAAAAAGAATGTTATCCTTCATTTTAACTCTTGGAAATTGGAATATATGGTATCACACAATACTTCAATACCTTTTACATTTTAATTCAAATTCACATAGGTAGACGGAAACATTTATTTGTGACTCTCGAATTACATGATTGTTTGTAGCTATTTGAATAAAAACAAGAATATAGAGTTCAAATCTTATAAAATAGAAATAACAATTATATGAAATATTAAATAACAACAGGAAAAGAGATTCAGCACGTTCAATTATTTACCGATTCGTGAAACTGATAATTTATATTATTGTCCCTTAAATAATAAGTTTAGGTAACTGATTTATTACAGAATCTATTACTTCAGATTATCTCTTCATCACAAAATGTAATCTTACATTTATATACTTAGAAATAACTGACTCTCTTTACACTTTTTTCAATAACTGGCATGTCACAAGGCCTGCAATATACTTACACAATAATTTGAAATTAGGAATTGATCAAAAATCATAGGTACTGCATCATCATGCAGTTGAGTTTTTTCCCAAGTATGATAAAGTGCTTTGAGCTAATTTTGTTATTTTGGGTGACTACTCAAGCAGCCTTTTCCATTTTTTTAGTTCAAAGTACAACTCTGTTGGGATCTTTGATAACAAATCTAAAAAACAAATATTTTACATATTTACATTACAGATTCATTTCTTTAAACACTGAAAAGTGGCGGAAAAGTTACTATGTTGATATATCATTATATTAAAATAAAATTGTTATTTAGGTGCAACGCCACTGTAAAAACCATGTACGATTAGTTCAAGTTTCGATTTCGAACTAATATTACAGAATAATGAACAAAAAATACAACATGAAATGAATAGGAATATGATGTTTTAGGTAAGGCCTGACTAGAAGTATGATTATTTTACCAAATAATATGTTGATAACAGAATAAATTTGAATTTTGTAACCAGGAAAACCAACGATTCATTGCTTTTTACCTGTTAACTGTAATTCCTAGCTGCTTTTGATCACTGCGGGTTTTGCAGCCATAAGTAGAACAACCTACCATAATAATTCAATGAAAATATTGAAGTTTTTATCACAAATTTAGTCACAAAATCACAAAATTCGAACGATGTCACTATCAATATTTGTCACCAAAAAATGGCATCTTCTTCATAGTTTGGTCACAAAACCCAACACGCGGAGGTAATCAGGTAATGGATGTTACGAGTCCCCTCTCTTTCCTAGTCTAAGCGGGCTAAGATATAGGTAAATTATGGGTATAGTTGAAGGACTTGTAACCAATAATATTAATCAGCTTCAGGTTGCCAGTTTCTCGTATAATAATAATTGTAGAATATCTAAACAGTGGCATAACACCATAATGTGTACATTTGATCTTAATGGCATATTGTAGGGATATAGTTACGATATTCTACCCTTAATTGGCATTAGTGTTAAAGTGCAACGCTGTTCTATTCTGCGAACAATTTTGGTATATGCCATAATTGTATAACAGTCCTATCTTTATCAGTAGTAATAACGATAACGTTTCATTGATTCATACTGAATATCTGAGCGACCGAGCTTTGCTCGGGTAACACAGACTTTAGAGTGGGTCTATAAGAGTTACTGTGGATGTTTAATCTTAGTTCAATATATATTTCTTACAACAAATTGGACCGACGTTATTAGTTGATGCACAGAAAAATAAAAAATAGTATAATTCTATTGGTTCTGTTACTTTTGAAGTTGTGCAGTTGCAGTTAGATTGATAACTTTTGGCACCAACTTCACAAGTACCAGCACCAATAGAATTAAGATTATTTTGTAAGTTTCAGTGCATCAACTACTAATGTCGGTCCAACTTTTTGTAAAATATATTTGTTTCACACTTTTGAGTGTAACATTAGTCACAAAAATCGTTGAACGTTCACTAATACCAATGAAGATAGTACTTATCCTATTACCCACGTATATTCTTTGCTTGTGGTTGTTATTGAGATTTGAATACATTTTAGATGTTACCATTTTACGACCGTTGTAACTCGAAAACCATAACTCTAAGGAAAAAATGTTCATTATAAATGTTGCTACAAATAATTAGGTATTTCATGTAGTACTCATAGACTTTCCATTTTCGAAAGAAATCGCCCTTTCCAAAATGTACATATTTGAGAATTTAACATGCCTCTATCTCGAAAACCGTAACTCTTTTGAAAAAATGTTCAATTTAAACGTTTCGGAATATTATGCTATCTTTAATTATACCACCTCAGATTTTAGTTTAGATTATCGAGAAAATTCGCCCAAACCGCCCCCGAAGGTTGCGGTTTTCGGAAGATAAAAGATTTCGGATTTGCGTTTTTATGAATATGGGACCATTTCTCAAGCCTTGTCATTAAAATGAATTAAATATCATCAAAATCGGAACTCGTTTACTATATAAAACGCGCGCACGAACCAAAAATAAGCAGACAATCGAATTGTATACCTCCTCCATTCGGGGTTTGTCGGTCAAAAATGTGCGTATTCCTAGTTAAAATATATTGCGACCGGCTGATGTAGATTGCTTCTATCGTTTACATAGCTCATAATTTACAGATTTTAAATAACATAACAGAAAACAGCTGCATCACCAATCGCCTTCTCGAACCCCAAACCCCATACTGAATTTTTTACCGTAATCTGCGGGCCCATTCCCAAAATAGTTAGTGTGGACCTCATCCATCAAAAATGCAAGTTTCGCCAATCGATTTCTCGGCTCTTAAGACCCCTTTCTGCAATTTTTTATCCAAATCTGATGAACTATTCAAGAAAAAATCTATGGATCTCGAATGTGACACCCTCGCGTTTTGTCAGGAAAGCCACATATATAGATAATATTAAAAATTGGAACCTTATCTACATACCAAATTTGATCAGAATCGTTAGAAATCGTATTAATATATTAGATAAAATGGATTTGTACTCCATTTCATCTATCGTTTATCTAATACGGCATAACAAGAATCTTCGAGCATCGACCTCTAATTCTCTACAACTATTTAATGCCCGGAATAGAGATAAATGCTCTCACTTGATGTAATTGACTCTCGTATTGGTGAACGTCCATCAAGCTTGTCCATCTTTCACTTATAGTGAGAGGAAGAAAAGGAACACCTCTCTACTACTCCTAGGTAGCTACCACGCCCGAGGAATACACCTCTATCGATATATACAGGTTGGTCCTTGGGAAAATCCATAAATCAGTTGTGGGAAAATTGTAACTAGAATCAATTCGAGAATTCTGTGTCTGGAAAATAAAAACCAAAATATTTTCTCATGCAAGTTGCATTTCCGATTTTACCGGCCGGAACAAGATGACAATTTCTATTTTAGAATAGGTATATTATAGAATGCCCTATGTACTATCAGATTTTTAGATTATAAGTGCTTCAATACTCAGTTTTTGTAGAATGTCATGTACTTAGTTCCAACAGTTTTTAATATACTTATTTCAAATTTTATGGAAAAAAGTTGGCAGGCCTTAACATAATCAATCAATGTTTCCTTTAAGGAAGCCTTTATTAATTGGGGCTGTTTTTTTTGTAAAGGATGATATGATATTTTGATGAATTATGAGCAGAGCAGAGACAGGGTGATAAAAATTAAATGAAAAAAAAAGGTAACGTATTTTTTCTTTAAACAGAAGCCTTTTATTACTATAGTTTCTTTATATTAAGCAGCAGAAATAAGGGTTACTCCATCTAAGGTAGTCTATTCAGTAATTTTTTTGTTTTTCGAAATAATTATCCTTGAAAAAGTTTTATGTATATGAATCCAACAAATGTTTAAGTTGTATTAGAAGTACCTCGGGAATATTAATCTATTTACTAGATGAAAACCCGACTTCGCTCGGGTGAAATGTGACTCATAATACGCAATCTTTTACAAGATGTAGGTAGATATTTCTGTAGTTACCGGTTTTCAAGAAATATTAGGCAAGGTAGATGTGTACCTATAGCTTAGTGTTGAATAATTATAATACATTAAAATTGCAAAAGATTTTCATAAATATTTTTTTTAAATCATCTATCAAAACAAACTAACATAAATTAACAATTAAAGAGCTTTCAAGGTTAATCTCTGTAAACATGTTTTAAGCACTTAGTATTGGAGGACTGACAGTACATATGCGATTTACGTCAAAGTCTATTGACATTTTTTAAATTGTTAAAACTATAAGAATTGACCAAATACTTGACAATCCCATGGTCAAACGTAAATTTAAATCAATTTAAATAAAACAATTTGTCATTTCCACAATATTAAAACCAATAATTAAAAATCCTTAAATGAGACATGTTTCGGGATTGGTACATCCCATTATCGATCTATAAGGTTCTGTAAATAGAGAAATATAATAATTAAATTAAATGTTAAAGAATCGAAACACAATTTACTATTATGGAATATTACTCACATGTAAATTTAAATATTGTGAATATTGTACACAAAGTGAAGTAATTATTTTGAGGGATACATTTAAATGCGCCCTTAATGTCATTTTAAGAAATATTGATACTGATAATTAATTAATGCATTTACAACGCAGGTTTTGCAATGCAAAACATTTCGAACCTGAAGTCACTTTTGGGATGTGACTGCACTCTCTTCATTTTATCATAAGGGTAAACATTACAATGCATTGTATTATAAAAAAAACTGGTGTGTCCACTCACACGACTTTCCCACTATTCGCAGTCAAATTTCCGTGAATAATATTAGCGGTAGTAAAGTAAAAATACTCTAGTCAAATCGTGCTACCACTCATTTTTTTCAGCATGTCAAGACAAACAGCAATGGTCATGTAACATTTTTTCGCACGATGAAACGTTTAGCCAGAATCTGAAAACACATGTAACAAATATGAATTTTCATTCAAACATTTTTTTTGTGCTTTTTCTCAAAGATGGCGCTGTATGTGGGTGGTAAAGGGCTCTCAGAATAATACTTTAAGCAAGTTTAATCAAAATCCTTACAGCCATCTTCGCGCTACAGTCTTGAGCATATCACTTTTTTTGGCTATAGCTCATCACCCATTGTATAAAGGATTCTCATTCAGTGCCACCGGCGAGTGTCATTGGTACCAAACAAAATAAGAAAGAAAGCAACAAAATACAACGATCCGTTCCCGAGACAGACGGACAGACAGACAGACAGACCAATGACTGAAAATATGTTTATTAGACTTAGAAAACTCTGAAACGTCAACATTTGTAAAAATCTCGATACCGAAAATCTCACACGATTACAATACTAATACAGCTACTGTAGTAGCATAGGAAAGTAATAAAATAATAAATATTAACATTAAATTTTAAATTTCATATGTATTGTAAGGTATTAGGCAAACAGCACAAGCTAATGCCATTTTGTACAAGCAAAAGGACCCTCAATAACGTTTGAATTAAAAAAATAATGAATTACGGTCGAATTTTGACCACTGAGCGACCACTAATAAACACAAATGGATAAAATATTTATATAATATACATTCTAAATAAAGTTTTAGAAGAAAAAGTCTTTTCATTTTATTGAACAGAGAGCTACGCGAATAGCTACTGTACGACGCATGCTCATTGTGATAGTTAGACTTATAGTTTCTGTAAGTTACACATTTTGTTTTTAAAATTTATATTGATTGATTTTTCTTGGTCACTTTGTTTAAAGATTTACCAAAAAATTGATTGCTCAAGTAATTTTTTTTCCTTAAGGAAAAATAAGATAGTAAATATTTTCTTATAGAAAAAATGGAAAAATCCGATTTTTTCATAAAATTCAATGTCATTTGTCAAAAACAGTTGAACTAAGTTATAAGACATTTGAGTGCGTTTGGGGGGGGGGCTCACAAAGAATATGAGTATCTGTTAATATACAGGGCATTTTAATCAACATAACAAAGTTGGCATCTGGTATATTTTAGTCCTCCTAGTGACTACCTAATGAATCATAAAGTTTTCGGTTGTTTTTTTATTACAGCCTTTACATAATCTATCAATGAAGCACAATACTAGAAAAAACAAGATATGCTCAGTTGGTGAACACATTTAAGACCGCTGCGCAATAGATCTTGGTTTGTTTCATTATTCCCTCATGATGTATGGGCATTATATTGCATAAACCACAACTAATTATATATTAGGTACAGAAATACCTAATTTGTCGCAACCCAAATTGCATGCTAGCACAAAATAGAAGACTATGGTTTGAAACATGTGTTTTATGGTTGTTACTGACGTTTTGTCACGTACTGATGTTATTGGAGATGCGCATGGGCATATCTTCTCTTCTCCTCGTAGTATCATGTCGATGCGGTTCCCGGAGGACCACCCTGTATATAACACGGCGAGTCGATAGTGGGCTTATCTCGCACTTCGCTTTCCTTGTTGAATCTATTAATAGGTGGCCGTTTATAATTGAAAATCAATCAAGCTGTGGAATAGGAGTAAACACTAATAAACCGGCAAATAGCCTTCAGCTGTGGCCGCTCTGTGTGTGTGAGGCTTTGATTGAAAGACTAACGAAGCGATCTTCTCATTACTCTCAGTTGCTTGTGCTCCTCCTGCCCCATACCTAATACCTTGTATACCTGTGTGTATGTCCTCTATGTTTACATACAGAATCATGTAGGTAGGCAGATGTGACTCTGAGCTCTTGCTTACAGTTTTGTTTGTTTGGGATAATGTGAAATGGATTGATATGTTGGACATTCATCTAATAGCTAATTATTACGATCATATCATATTTGGATTCTATAACGATATGAACCTAGGTATCGGTATTTACAAGATTTCCCAGTAGTCGAAATTCCAAATGTAAATCAATAAATTTAAGTTTGAACACTAGGTATTCAGGTTCTTCGGTAAATGATAATTCTTCTAGAATTTTAAGACATTTATTTTCATGATCCTATACGGGGTGTCCCAATATACCTACAGGCAATATCTCGCTTATTTGACAAAATAATAAAAAAATTAAAAAACGGCTTCAAAAACCAATCAAGTACCTTACTAAATTTAAAAATATTACATTTGACAGTCCTCTATTAGCTACCCCTATCTTTTAATTTCCAATTGGCACTCCCTATATTTTGTCATTGAAAATTTCATGTCATTCTATTTGGAATACCACGATATTTGGTATTTTTTTATTAATAACAACAAAAACATGAACATTTTGTGAGTTTCTTGGCTAATTTAATTATCACTATAAATGTTAAAAATTGCCTCCTTCCATGTTTTTGAAAACTTCAAAAAATGATTTTAATGTCAAAAAATTAATGTTTTACGTAGTGTAGAATATGAATCATTTGCATCGGTTTGAAGTTTTTAAAAACATGGGCGGAGCCAATTTTTAATTCTTATAAGGATAATGAAATATCTTAAGAAATTCACAGAGTGTTATTGTTTTTGTTGTTAAATGTTATATCTTGGTATTCCAAATAAAATGATACGCAATTTTCAATAGCAACATACAGGGGGCGCCATTTGAAAATAAAAAGAGAGGGGTAGCTACCACAGGGCTACCAAATGCAATATTTTTTTAGTAAGTCATTAAGAAGGTATTTTGATGCCATTCAGTGCAGTGATTTATTTTCTCCATTATCTTCTCAATTAAGCGAGATATTATTACTTTAATTTAATGTATTTGTAACACTTATTATTCGTTAATTTTAGCTTTGTTCACTGCCTCGCAGCAATATAAACTTAATCTCATTTTCCTCTATGACCGCATTATTCTTAAAATGGGGCTTTTTGGACTTATGCTTATTTCTGGTCACTTACATTATTATTTGAAATCATGCTGCTTATGCAGCTATGTAATTAGGTATGTATGTACGTTTGGTTTTCAACAGGTCTTCACGCTTCAGGCACGCAGGAGTTCAAAAAACATACTCATAGTTGAATTGAAGTTTAAGAAAAGTTCTAAAGATTTTGATGAAACTTGTCTTAAGTACCTAGTGTCCTGGAAACCAATGACCTTCATAATATGAAGGCGCAACTCTGAGAATATGAAGGAAAAAAGCCTCAAGAAATTTCATATTTTCTACTTGTTTAATCAAATTTTGGATAAAGTGTATGTCTTGTAATATGGATATTGATAATAGTCAATCGGAAAATTTTCATATTCGGAGGAATTTGTTTGAGAACGTTAGTGAAATCGGTTGATTGGAACTGCCCGGGAAAGTATTTTGGTAATGGGGCATAATATTCTGGATCTAGATTCCAACAAATCTTTGCGTTTTCAAGTAACCTGAGCCCTTTGAGCATATTTATGTTCTAGCATAGATCTGCCTGTCTGTACTGCACAACTCCTAAATTACCAGCACCAGTGGAATTAATGTTATTTTGTAACTATTTTAAATATGATTCAAGCTGATAAGTACATTTTACTTTTTGTTAACTTTTACAGTATCTATATATCAATGCAAACTGTAGTTTGCAGAGGTGAGAGCGGTATCTCTCACTTCTGGCTACAGATGCATTATTTACAGAAAAATGTTGGATCCTCAAGGTCACGTAATGGTTTTTCCCGATTAATTTAAAAATATGGCTTGAAATTGATGAGATTTTGTATATAATACAATCTAAAAATGATAAGTAATCATTTGAGACCGTTTTCAACTCGTAAAAGGCTGTAATAATTATAATATCAATATATGTAAAACCAAATAGACGGATTTCACAATTTATTATTTTCAAGACTCTACGGTGTTGCCGGTGCTAAAAATTTTACCTGTTTTTAAATACTTAAGTAATATAGATATCGGATAAATACCTAAGTGAAACTAACAAATTAATTATGATCATACTTGTTAAATCATTTATTATTTAAAAAGCATGCAAACTACTTCGGTCTTATTCGAAAGGGGTACATTTTTAACGCATTAATATTATTTGTTAAACGTATACTTATTCATTGCTCCAACTAAATGGCAACAATCAGGTAGAGGTAGCATAGCAAAGAACAGAGACCTATATGTATCACATTTAATACATCTATTGACTAAGAGATGGCAGAGCGATCGTAAGCTATGCCTTAATAATTATTATTAATATTTGCCATATACCTAGGTATATTTCTTCTAACATTACCTACTCGTGCATATTTTTTTTTGGTTTTTAATTTTGGTTCAGATCACACGATATAGCTTTTTTATAATTAGACGCGGACCGCTGTTGATAAATATCTAGGTACATTTCAGGTTATGAAGTACAAGGTGGGAGATTAGTAGTGCGTAGGTATTCGGACGATTACGGGGTTATTGTAAAGATTATGAGAGAATGTAACTAACCCAATCGTATTTTAAACATTCTACAACATAAAAATATTTTCAATTATACCGGGTGTTTCTAAATAGTTGGAACTCTACACAACTTTGTTTATTCTTATGGAATGTTTATATGTAATTTTAATTATTTCTCAGATCAAAATGGAAAAATAATGTCACTTTATTAATATGACTTTATGTTTATAGCTAATATTTTATGAGATATTAATTATTATTAATCCAAAGGATGAGAGAGTCAGTATGTAGGTAGTTATTCGCGATTTCACTTTTTTTTTAGTATATCTATATTCATGTCCCCAACAATAATGGTAATGTTGGTACCATTATCAATGTTCCGCAAATATGCTTCAAAATCTGTAACATTGCATTTCATTTCTTGGCAAGCGCTGCAAAGAAAGATCGTTACGCTAGATACAAAAATGTTTAAAAATGAGTTTTTCTAAATGGAAAACCCTGTACCTATTTTATAAAATATCCTGATAGATGCCTAAATTCCCTTCGATTTGATTATCATGTTCCTATACCTAAGTAGCCAGAATTCCGAAATAAGATCAATTTTCAAAAAATCTAATTATATTTCTCATATTCATCTAGGTTGATATTAAATGTCATCATAGTACATGACATAATGAGAATTTGACAATTAGTGCATTATTAATAATACCTTTGAGTATTTCTCAACGTAAGTGACTTGAAATGAATGAAATAACAATACAAACGAAGTTCTAATAAAATTGTTTATTCTTCATGGAAAGTGTGTAGAAACTATCGCAACAACGTGCAGAAAATTAAATGAAACGTACTGTGATTTACATCCAATGAACAAGAGAAAGTTTGTACGATCACAAAATAATTTCATTAATTATCTGTTAAAATTTAGAAAACGTTCACAATAAGTTTTCAAAATGCCGACCAGTGGCTTTCAAACATTTCAATGTCCGTTTATTTGTAGATATAGTTGTAGGCCTCCTTATTTTACTGGCATCTACTTCTTCAATGCAGTTGATTACTCGTTGGCGTAGATCTTGTTTACTGTGTACTGGTGTCATGTATACTTTTGTCTTCAAATGACCCCACAAGAAAAAATCATGTGACACGAGATCGGTTGATCTCGCAGGCCAATGCCACGGACCCAAACGTCTGAACCAGCGATCGTCGAACATTTCAAACAACTCCGTTGTTACTTCCCCAGTGCAATGAGCCGGAGCTCCATCCAGCTGAAACCAACTGCTACGATACTCTTCCAATGACAGATTGTCCAAGAAGTCGTTCACAACTGACCTTAGAATTTCCAGATATTTCTCAGAATTCAACGGTTCATCGTAAATAAGAAAACTTATTCGGTGATCCTTTTGCAAAATACGTTGAAACTAAACTTCTCCTGAAATCCCATTTCCTTGACAATATTTGGATTTTGATCAGCCCAGAAATGCTCGTTCCTTCTATTAAAAATTCCTTCTTTGGAAAATTTTGATTCGTTTGTCTAGATAATTTTTTTTGAATTCAGGATCTTCTTGGATGCGAAATAGGATTCTTTCGCAAAAGTGAACCCTACTTTGATGATATTCTGGTTTAAGAGCTTAAACTTTAGTAAACTTGTACGGGCGCATGTAATGATTATGGATGATCCTTCCAACAGACCCTCGATCCAAGCCTAAATCATATTCGGCACTTCTAGTGGAAGCTTGGGGATCAGCACGGAAATAGTCCAAAACATTTATTATGTTGTCTTCATCTGAGTTATAGGTTTCGGTAGATGTCGTTCCGCTTTTAATTTTGATCCATTATTAATGAAATTATTTTGTAATCGTACAAACTTCCTCTTGTTCATTGGATGTAAATCATGGTACGTTTCATTGAATTTTCTGCTGGTTCTTGCTATAATTCCCTCACATTTTCCATGAAGAATAAAAAACAATCATTAGTACCTCAAGTCACTTACGTTAAGAAACACTCAAAGGTATTATTAATAATGCACTAATTGTCAAATTTTCATTATGTCATGTACTATGATGACATTTAATAGCAACCTAGATGAATATGAGAAATATAATTTGATTTTTTTTAAACAATTGCTCTTATCTCGGAATTCTGGCTACTTAGGTATAGGAACATAATACATCAAATTGAAGGAAATTTAGGCATCTTTCAGGATATTTCATAATATACAGGGTGTTTCAACTAAAAAACGCATTTTTAAACCTTTTTGTATCTAGCAGTAAAATCACTCATTTTGAATGATCCTGTATAACGCAAGACAAATTTCTCTATTCACAATCCATAAACATTATCTCGATGACCTACTAACAAAGTTACAGCTTCCTAGGAATTGCAATAACGCAGAAATAAACATTTAATTCGAGCTATGTTTTTGATCCAAAATATGGAAAATAATTAATATCTCGGGAACCGTTAGAGATAGGTGTAGGTAAGTGGGGCGGAAGTATCAAGAAAGTGAGGACAGATGCAAAAACGCAGTAATACTTATATAAGCGGCAACGCTGCATCGCTGAAAATATATTAAATAGATTATTATTATTATATTATATATATATATATGCTAACCAAGCTTTCGAAAAATATATTTTCATCTTCAGGGCTAAAAAAATATACAATAAGGGTGGAGTTTGATTATCATAAAGAAAAAGAAACAAATTAAAATAAAAAATAATAAAAACTTACTTTTGCAAACGAGGTTACAAAATAAAAACGAGCAAAGACAAAGTTAGGATTTCCTTCGCCCATATGGACGGAAAACAATTAACACTTAAGACATTTGACAAAATTAAAATTTCTTAAAATTAAATGATCCTCCTCTATTTTATAGTTCTATTTACAAAATTACTGAAATGTTTGTTCTAAAAACATCATGAAAAATACATCTTTCTCTCTCATTTGAAAGTGGGGGAATAATAAATGAACTTTTTGAATTTATCCCGGCTAAATGCAAGACAATAAGACAGGTGATTGTTCTGTCACACACACTTAAAAAAGTTTATAAGTAAGGGAAACACGAAATCGCGGTGTCTTTTGACAAAATCGCGGTGGCCTTTGACAAACAGACGACCGCAAAAAATGATGCTCCGAAACTATCATCTAAGGCGGCCGCCGTTGATTTGCACTACTGGGTATATTTATACTGTGGGTATGGGAGACACGGCGGCAAGGGCGGGCCACATCAAGGAATGGCTTGAGTTGGACTACTGTGTTTATCTACACTGTGGTGACAGCTAACCGACTTCCAAAAAGAATCCATATCCCCAAAAAACATTCCCAATGTAAGACTTTTGGAGGTGAGAGCTATATTCTGCAAAACTCGACAAAAAAATCTCAAATCTTTCGCATACGCTCAGTAAGAGCTCCACACCCATACAATTTCTTATGTTTCTTTGTAGACGCATTTTGCTTTAATGGTACATTTTCATCAAGTGGTTCTATCGCTTCTCACCGCCCCCAAAATTCCTTCCATGACGTTGAAACATAAGTTGTTCAATTTCTTTTTCAACTCGTAATAGGTTTTATAGATACTCCACGCCTTTCTAAGTCTCCTTTATACGGTGTTAGCAATTATTTTCATTAAGTTTAAATATACAGGATGTTTTATAATATATGCGCAGGACTTGAGGAAGTGATAGCTCGTCCAAAAAATGAAAAAAAAATATATTCACTTATCCTCTAGAATGCACCATTTTCGAGATACAGGGTGTTGAAATTGAAAGAAAAAAAATGTTTTTTGTGAATATCTTGGAATCATTTATCTTGCAGTAAACAGCTTTTGTAAGCATTTTCCACACTAATAGGCTAAGTTTTGGGTCAGAATTTTTTTGTGTTAAGTCATAATTGGTGAAGATTTGTAGGAGTAGTGTGTGTTTTTCTCCCCAATTCCTACGCCAATGGAAAAATTACAGTTTTGATATGCCCATTTGAACCGCCAATGTTTTCTACTCAAAAAAACACTATTGGTCGTGAGGTTTGAAGTCGACCGTTTTCGAGAAAAATCATTTTTATGTTTAGAGGTTACGACCAACAGTACCTTTTTGGTGTAGAAAACATTGGCGCTTCAAATGGGCGTTCCAAAACCATACTTTTTCCATTAGCGTAGAAATTGTGGAGAAAAACCCCCACTACTCCTTCAAAATCTTCACCAATCATGACTTAACAACAATGTTTTTCTGACTCAAAACTTGTACGATAAACGGTTCAGAAGATCGTCGCAAAAACGATTTTTTTTTAAATTTCAACGCCCTGTATCTCGAAAATGACGCATTTTAGAGGGTAAGTTAATGTAAACTTTTTTCATATTTTTGGACGAGCTAGCACATCCTCAAGTCCTCCGAATATATTTGAAACACCCTGTATATTAAGAAATAGATCGTATTGCACTTTTGTATGTTTGGTGAGTGTAAAAATATTGTAGATCACTAACAAAGTTGATTTTTTTCTCCCATATAGAACCCTTAGAACTTGACCATATAGTTAAATATACACATGCAGTTCGTAAAAATGAATAAAAGTTCAAATGCAATATTATTTCTGTTTTATTTCATCTTCTTTTCCAAGACGGAATATAGTGCATTCATTTCAAGTATGTATGTAAGATAGTGACAATTTTATTACTTAAAGTGAGCAGGTGAGTGACTGGAAATGCTAGTCCATATTTAGTGGAACTATGGGTTATGAATATAATACGTCAAGTAGTAATTTCATGGACGGAATTTTGGGGGCGGTGAGAAGCGATAGAACCACTTGATGAAAATGTACCATTAAAGCAAAATGCGTCTACAAAGAAACATAAGAAATTGTATGGGTGTGGAGCTCTTACTGAGCGTATGCGAAAGATTTGAGATTTTTTTGTCGAGTTTTGCAGAATATAGCTCTCACCTCCAAAAGTCTTACATTGGGAATGTTTTTTGGGGATATATAGTATACAATAACTACGGGTAAAACAATTGGATCGATAGCTCTCAGACTTGACGCACAAATTGTATTTTAAAATGATTTTATAATAACTTTAAATTGATAATGATTGATGATTTAAATGTGATGTACTTAATGTCTTGAAAATAAACTAAGAAAACTTAAATATGAAATTGAAGTAAGAATCAGTTGATATTGATATGGAATTTTAAGGTTATTTTCGAATTCGGTGCATTGTGCAAAGTAAACTATATACCTACTTAATATTCCAATAATTATTTTTATGTCTAGTAAAAACCTAATTTGGTTTTGAATGTCTGCCAAGAGTGAATAATTTAAATTCATTTTAGAAGAGGACCTGTAATTACAAGCTCTTATTTGCTTTTATTTATGGTCAGCGTAATTTCAGAAAGTATTTTTCTTATTTTTGTCAATGTCTTAATTACTTTTAGATATAGAATCATCATTTAATAGGTAATCGAGCTTACATACTTATCGCTTTTTATTGAAATAAATGTCATTTTCATAAGATTGTGTCGTGACTCAATTTAATATAAATATTTTAAAAAATTGGACCGACGTTATTAGTTGGTGCACTGAAAAATACAAAATAATATTAATTCTGTTTCTGCTGGTACTTTTAAAGTTGTTTAGTTGCAGTTAGATTGATAACTTTTGGCACCAACTTCACAAATAACAGCACCAATAGAATTAATATTATTTTGTATTTTTCAGTGCACACTTTTGTGTGTAACATTAGTCACGAAAATAGTTGAACGTTCACTGATACCAATGAAGATAGTACTAATCCTATTACCCACGTATATTCCTGATTGATAGAGAAGCTTTTTGTTGTTATTATTGAGATCTCAAACATCGCCATTTTACCACCGCTTAACTCGAAAACCGTAACTCTTTTGAAAAAATGTTCAATTTAAGCGTTTCCGGATATTGGCGGTTTTCGGAGGGAAGGAGATATCGGATTTGCGGTTTTATGAATATGGGACCAAATTTCAAGCCTCCTCTTTTAAATGAATAAAAAATCATAAAAATCGGAGTACATTTACTATACCTATACAACGCGCGAACAAACCAAAAAAAAGCAGACAGTCGAATTGTATACCTCGTTCGGGGTTCGTTGGTCAAAAAAATAAACTTTTCGGTCAAGTTGTTCTAAGAACAAGTCATATCAAGTATTTTTTTAGATAGCGGCTTTCTAAACCTATCACAAACTTAGACAGTTAAGCATGAACTCTTATCTAAAGTCTAATAAATGACAAAATAAAAAGACATAACGTAACAATATCTAACAATCCTAGGAACTTTGTTAATACACCTACTATTGACAATTGCCTGGACTTTGAGCATGTACATTTCCGTCTGTAGTATGCTAGAATATGTATAGGTATATAACATAGGGTAGAGAGTTGTTATATTTACCGAGATTATCTGGTCGCAGTCTGTTAGAGCTCGGGCGATTATATGGAGAGTCTTGGCCTTCTAGTCTCTAAACTGTTTCGAAGAGCTGAAGCGTTGCGAACATGGGTCGCAAATTCCCTAAACATTAATGCATACTTAACAGTGTATCTGTGTGTGTTGTTGTTGAAGGACAAAGTTCCACGACAACGACACGATCCCTTAATCGCTGAAACATTGATTAACCATTTGTGTGGTACGGAGGTATTTTTTTATTGTTTATTTTGCACTTGCAAGTTTCTACTTTGAAAATGACAGTTAAATCTTTAGAAATTCATCTTATAATGGCGGAAGGCTTTATATCAAATTATGCTAGAGAAAGTTTACATGCATAATATGGATCTAAAACTTTACTAGGTAGCTAAAAAACGAACATAAACAAATTCATAGCTTATGTATATCCATGTTCAAATTCGTGAAGGATAATATAATTAATATTAAAACGGACATGAATTCAGGATGATGCTAGAATTCCGGTTTCCGAGTTACAGCAGTTACTATAGTCTGGATGTATATTACCCTTGAAATATCTTAATATAAGTACACATTCAACGATTTTGATGACCCATTTTATTGGTTGGTGCACTGAAAAAAAAAACAATATAATATTAATTCTATTGATGCTGGGAATTTTGAATTTGGTATCGAATTTATTTGAAAGCAAGGATACATACAAATTTTTTACAAAAAATTAGACTGCCGTTATTAGTTGGTGAAAAATACAAAATAATACCAATTCTATTGGTGCTGTTACGTTTGAAGTTGAACAGTTGCAGTTAGATTGATGACTTTTGGCACCAACTTCACAAGTACCTATCAACACCAATAGAATTCATATTATTTTGTATTTTTCATTGTACCAACTAATAACTTCGGTTCAATTTTTTCTAAAAAATATTTATTTCAAACATTTGAATGTAACATTAGTCTCCAAAATCGTTGAATGTTCAGTAATACCAATGAAGATAGTAAATACTTATGCTATTATTATCCACGTATATTCTTTGCTTGTAGTTGTTATTATTGAGATTTCAAAACTTCGCTGCGGAAATAAGCAAGTAATTTAGATGTTACCATTTTACCATCGCTGTAACTCGAAAACCGTAACTCTAAGGAAAACATGTTCATTATAAACATTGCTACAAATAATAAGGTCTTTCATGTAGTGCGCACAGATTTTCAATTTTCGAAAGAAATTGCCCTCTCCACATAGTAAAAATACACATATTTGAGAATTTAACATGCCTCTAACTCTAAAACAGTATCTCTTTTGAAAAAAAAAAATATTTAAACGTTTCCGGATATTGTCCTATCTTTAATTATACCACCTCAGATTATCGATTTTCTAGAAAATTTGCCCCTCCACACACTCGGGTGTGGTTTTCGGAGGGAAGGAGATTTTGGATTTGCGTTTTGATGAATATACCTCCTCAATCAAATGAATCAAAAATCATCCAAATCGGAGTACGTTTACTATATCAAACGCGCGAACAAACAAATAGAAAAAGAAAAAAAGCAGACAGTCAAATTGTATACCTCCTCTGTTCGGGGTTCGTCGGTCAAAAAGTAAGAGAATGCCTTACAATTAATACTGAAGTGATACTTATTATTTCGTCTTCTGTTTCTCTAGCTTCTCCTTGGAAACATCGCACTGTAGGTAAATAATAATAAATCAATGATTATTTATGAAGAGCTTTGAATAATGCGTAAACAAATTACATATCTGTTTTTCTGTATATTCTCCCAAGCTCTTTCCGGAATTCGCAATGTTATAAAAATTGCATTTATTCTTTGCGGTTCTCCAATTGAAATATCTGTTATTCTAATAACCAATTTGTTAGTTTTCCACAAGTCACGCAATCAAAATATTCTCTTTATGCCATTGTTGGTAGAAATTAATCGAAAAACTTTTGTTTGAAAGTTGAAGTTTGTAAAATAAAATTCGATTTGATTAGAAAAAGTGCAGGTTCAATACTACTTCGAGGATTTAAATATGAAAGATGCAGTTGAGAACACCTTTCTCATCTCCAAAGCATATTATGGGTTATAGAAAAACTTTGCAGACGATATTGTTCAGTGAAATTGGTTTTGGTGGATCTGCAGAAATTTCTTATTCAACAGCTATATTGATATTTATCAGAAATTGGCAGGTCAATTGGATTTATCTATATTAACTTTTCTATCCAAGGAACAGAGTAGATTATAATTGAAGTTTGAAGTGCACGTGGTTTTAATAAGATGAATGTTGATTTTATTGAGAATTTAAGATCGGTAAAGCTGAATTATTGAAGCTGAAGAGCTAATTGATTTTTTTGATCCTCAGAAACATCTTCAGTTCTCATTGATACTTGATTTTTTCCTAATAATGAATTATTTAAAGTCTGAACCATTGAGCTGGGTTAAAATAATTTCATTATTGAAAATGTTGATAAGTGCAGATAATTTTATAATAATTCAGAAGAATGTTTAAGTTTTAAAGAAGCAGGAAAGTTATCGAAAAATGCTTGTAGCAGTAAAGAGGAAGGGATCAATCAAATGGTCAAACATGATCTATCAATTCCAAAAGTAATTAAAATACATATATTTATTTCTAAGCTTTCCCATTGGTTATTGTAATTGATAACAGTTCTAAGGATTTCAATGAAGTTCGGTTAAAGCATTTTCCTGCAAACACGACATGATCATCCTACATTTACATACCGGCTGTTTCAAATTCGACTCTCACCATTGGGAAACTATAGGGAATACGAAGATGGTTAAATTGGGGCAAAGTTGCGCAGTTATGTACTCAACAATACGCCGTTTATAAAGTTTGAAAATTTCGTGTATTTCCAGACATATCCGGAAAAAAATTGAATTTTTAGAAAATCATTTTATTTCTGTCCTGGCGTTATTTCTGAATGAATTTCTAAATAAATAGTTCATTTACATTGCCACTTCCTTCACACTTTCCTATTGTGTTAATAGTTTTGTAAGGTGACGTTTCGTCTATGTGTAAATGTCATGAACTTTCATTTTTCTTAAGAGAGCCATAATGACATTCCACAAATTTGAATAGCCCTTTTTATCACCTTTTTGACGATGTATCACAAGTTGCCCTTGTTGTCCTAAAAATCCGAGAAATTAAATAATGTAGTTGGCTTTGATTCACACGTAAATGAAATTCTGTATTATAACCTCAACGAACTTTGTCCAAATTATTGGACAGAATTCGCGATGGGTTTGGCTCGTTTGAAAAACTTAAGATTTATTATACCTCATTAATAATGATTTCTTTAGTTTTTTCATTTATCCTGTCCCCAGATTTTTGTCTGGGTTTTTTGAAGGAACCATGCTCAGCTAAATTTAATAAGTTGTGTAAAGTTCGGTGGGTTTGTCTTCTCTTGGGATACATGATACACTTCCAAAGTATTCACACTGTTTCTATCACTCTTTTATAATAAAGTTTCATCATATCTCGGTTTTCTTCATTGGAGAACTCCATTTTCAACGACTTATTCGATATTTTCGCAAGCTCTTCTTAAATCAGCAGTAATTTATCTCTTTTTTGGAACATTAAGAACAAGAATTACCGAATGATTCAAAGGATATCGGACGGAGAGTACGGAAATAATCAAATCACTTCTGTCATTTTCAAGTGTTATTAAAGTAAATATGCAGTCAAGTTCAAAAATATTTGCTTGGGCATATAGACATTTCGAAAATTTGATATGATTATAACATTGGTTCAGATAGGATAGTTCATTTCTTTCAATATTGATCAGTAAAGTGGTGTTTCAATATTATACAGTTTTTGATGATTTAACTAAAGAAATGCTCCCACGGTTAACTTTGATTGAGTTTTTTTGGATCACTCATAAATTAATAATAGCAATAATTATAATAAAAACGCTTATTATCCTTAATCTGTATAACATGCATAGTAATAAAAAATTAAAGAATAATACTCTTTGATGTAATATCAACACCTTCAAAGGTTTGCCGTGAGCAATTCATTTTTATTCGTGTCAGATTTCTTCTCCTTTTTTCCAGCTCTTCTATAATATTCTGTGCTCTTCGAATTATGATATCGGAAGACGAACGCTACTTTGGCGATCATATATATTGCCTTAAATTAGTAGTTTGCTCTGTTCCGGTTATAGCAATAATTTAGAATTATTACTATCTTGTTAGAAATTATAGCTATTTGTAAATGGGAAGTTCTAATAAAGAATTGTCAGTAGTTTGTCTTACTTTGCGCTCTGATACAGGACTTGATTGTTAATCCCTGAAATATTTATTCTGGAGGAAACTTTTACTAATACTGTAAAGCTGATTGCCCCGAAGGAGGATACTGTTTCAAGTCTACTAACTTTCATTATTGAATATTTAACATAAGCAGCCATACTAATAATCAAATTTTGGTAGTTATTAAATCGTATTATATCTCACGTTTGATATAATCTTTCGGTAGTAGTGAGTTTTGATTATGAATATGGCTGGAAGTTTCTCTTCTTTTTACCATTCCGTTTCATCCATTATTGTTTGTTTTGAGAGATATAAAAAAGCAAGGAATTGTAGTCTAGTGTTGGCGGCTTTTCTGCCTCGAAAGTGTAACTAACCTCAGACAAGAGTGTCTACCGTCTAACGTGGATTTGGAACGATGAATAAGTCTCAAGATAAATCTCAAGACATACTCTTCCATAGAAGCTGGACTAAAGATATATACTCTTGTAGGTTCAACAAACTAAATTGTTTGTAATAAATCAATTAACTTCAACAGTAGTTGACTCTCTCGAACTGATAAATTGTCTCATTCTATGCAGCTGCAAATTCCAGAATAATCGTCTCGCAACGGTTCAAGAAGGCAAGCGCTTGTTGTATTGGCCTAGAAGACGGTATCGAGCCTATTCGGTTGGTAGGTGTACGTATACGATCATCACTAAACAGTGAACAGCAAGGGGTGAGCATTGGCGTGCGGTGTTTCACCAGTCTCGGAGAAATATTCATACAGAATGAAATCCCATAAATATGTTTCGGTTGACAGAGAGAAATAGAGATAATTCCAAATGAAAGAAATTATTCACGGTTGAAGAAGTAACTTTTTGGGCGTGAGCATTTAATTGTGAGTAATTTCGTAATTTCAACTTTATCATTATACAATGGTTCGATTATTTATGTGGAACGTCTTAGAGAATTGAGAATTCATAATAAAATGACAAGTGTGTCAGTGGCGTAGAGTTTAGAAACGGCTAGCCTCGCAGATGCAGCAATATCTACTTATTTCAAATAAAGTAGGGAAATAATAGATAAAGGTATTGTATTTTCTTTACTTTTATTTAAACTCATTTACTACACCTGCACCTACACTTCCTCCCAATAAGGATACGAACATTTATGTGTTATGGTATGGTTATTTTGATTAATTACTTCGTTATTAATAGGTTAGGCAATACGGTTATTCAATTAGAATTAATAAATATTGTTTTAACAGTATTTGATTTGATTTTTGAACGGCATTGCGCAAGACAAAGGAGCCTTGCAATTTGACTGTATGTATGCTTTTTCTGTTTCTCTGATCTTAAAAATTCTTTTTTCATTGGAAAAAGGGTTGATGTCAAATGTTTCAATTGACAATCAAATAAATTCAACATGCTTTTTTCCCAAAAATCCCCTTCAAAGGTGGTGGAGTGCAATTTTTTTTAGAAAATCGAAAATTTGAGACGATAGACTTAAAAAAGAGACCATATCCGGAAAGGTTTCCATGGAACATTTGTCAAAAACTTTAACGGTTTCGGAGAGGGACGATTTCGAAAAAAATGGTTATTCATTGTACATATTTATTAAGAGGCATATATTTCATTTATTTTCTGTTGACACTCAATGATATGAAATAAATAACTTTTTCCTAACTTTTTCTATCTATAACTTCACCATACGAGAATTACCAGTAGGTATCAATACAAAATTAATATTATTTATTATTTTTCAGTGCATCAAATTAAAAAGCTTCAGAAACCACAATATATACAGGAGAACTATACGCTATAGCGGAAGCCATTAAATTCAGCATAAACACTATCGCCAAAGACAGCTGAAAACCCAAGGAAAAAACATCGAAGTGGTCTGGATACCATCCCACATAGGCATTCTCGGTAATGAAAAGGCAGACATAGCCGCAAAAAATGCCAGTGTGGACCCAACCTCCAAAATCATAACAAAAATCCCATACACTGATCTGAAGCATAGTATAAAAGTGTATATACGGAACCTCTGGAAGGAGAGATGGCATGGACAAGAAAACAATAAGTTACTGAAAATCAACCCCAACTTGGTGCCAATAGCATATCACGGGCTAAGAAGAAAAACCCAAGTGATCCTCACCAAGCTCCGCACTGGACATACCAAATTAACACACCAATACCTCCTCCAACAAGATGAGCCTAAAAGATGCGAAATGTGCGAGACTATTCTGAGTGTGGAACACATCTTCCTGGATTGCCCATCATACCAGAGACATAGGGAAGATACTGGCCTACCCTGTGACCTACGTACTATCCTCAATGATATGCAGAACATAGATAAAAATTTTATTTTTTTGAAAAATATAAATGTATTTCATGATATTTAAAATGTATAGAACCCCGCTAATAACCTGAATGGTTGATGCGGATAAACATGAATAAAAATAAAAAATTAAAAAGCTGGTCCTAGTTTTTTTGTAAACAGTTATTTATCAGAAATACCTATCGATGTAAATGATTCGTCATCTAGAAACAAGTTGAATTAATATTTATAAGAGTTTCAACCCACTTATCTTGTTGACAAAGTACTTTAACGTGGTACGTTTGATATTAAAACTTTCTTAGATAGAACGAATAATATTGAGAAATCGATAATTTAAAAAAATACTATATATGTTCAGTACATACCCACGAGTTATCACGCCCAACAACCCCTGGCCGTGTGGACGACATAGCCGAGCTCTTTTTTCATGAAAGAGAAAACTGTACCACTTAAATTAAACAAGTAATCCTTAAATTAAATAATGATTTTCAATATTCTTTGATTTTTCAAATTCACCCTGCATATATACCTTCATATATATATAGAAAGTTCACTTAATACTAGGTACTAAAAGGAGCTTTGTCAAACACTCTGACTGCGTCCTTATGGGTTGGCTGTGCCCTCTCATTGCCACCACAATGGACCACTTTCCAAACAATCCGGCAATATTCACGAACGACTGGATGCTGTACTAGCTGGCGGCATAAATCATTGAGCTACCAGCTACCACCATATCATACCCGAGCAACAATATTTTATTGCCTCCTTCAAGAATAAAGAGAGAGATTTAAATTCCAATTTTGAGTCACTATACCTACTATATATATTCCTGCCTACATAACATACAAGTAAATCAACCCTAAAGAAATTGAATTCAATTTGGAAACTCTCGATGAATTAGTGCTCACAGGTTTTTGAGCTAGTCCTAGTCGGAGAAAATAATATTCAGCAATGTATTATTATTGTTAAACATGATTTAGAAATGTTAGAGCAAATCAAGGCATGTTACGTAAGAATATGGAGCGTAATTTGATAAAGGAAGCTAGAATTGAGAGTTTAGATTAAACTGGAGATTGAGTTATTTGAAACACAAATATAACAAATAGGAAAATACTGTATGTATAAATACAATAATTAATTCTGTAATTAGTAGATTTATTCTAGAACCTTCCAGAAACTATATGTAAGGCACTGATAAGACAATGATAGCTCAGTCGGTACAGACGGTGACAGGTGATTGTCAAAGTGACAAGTAGTGATAAAAAGTACTACTACGGAAGGTGGTGTACAAGGAGATAAACGTTTGGAAGCAATTTGCAAACTTTGGAGTGAATTACTCAAGTGAACTCCCCGAAAGTGTTAAGCACTGGCTTAAACAGGTTTACCTTTGAGAACTTCATAGAATATAGACTTCGACATTTGGTTTGTTTTGTCTAACCTGAGAAAAAGCCGATATAGATGAAAAAAGAAAATATTGGATTACTTAAATTTATTAGTGTTGGATCAAAAAAGGAGCCTAAATAAACTAATGTTAAAAGATATGATGAAGAGAAATGCAGAACTTTCTTTTGTATAATGCTAGAAAATTATTTGCAAAGGTATCTTTGAAACAATTTTCTCCTCACCATATAATCACGAAAAGCAAACTATTACAAAAAATTATTTTTAAACATAGTTACTTATATTAATTTCCAAAGAAATTGTCTAAGCACGAATAGATATATTGAAAACGAAAGAAAAAACAAAGAAGAAGAAAAAATTAAAAGAAAGGTTCAAAATGTTTTATACTCAGATGAAAGCTTATTAATTCTAAGAATTATTCTTTCAGGATTCTACAACTGGGAGTCAGTATGACCTCATTTTATTGCCTGGCAGACCAAACTAAATCCAGTTCTACTATCCAATATGTACACATATATTTATCAATTTGCAAGTGCGTTTAAACATTTAAATCTTTATGTTGTTCAGTATGTTAATTAGAATTAAAAGCTACATATCAATCCGCTTATAAATAAATATATTTATTCGTTTAAAATTGAAACATAACATTATTAATGGCTATTTATACATGATTAGTTTCCTTATATGTTTCGAGAGTTTGGTGGTAAAAGGTTGAATTAAAATAACGTTCAAACATAATTAGCTAGTTCTATTTTTATAGATCGATTTGAAGCAAGATTTTGCTCTTATAATTTTTATTTTATTTTATTGGTTCAAATGTAAAATAACTAACCAGATAATAACACAAACAGTGCTGGATACAGCGGAAAGAAGTAGTAATTCGTAATAACATGATGCCAAACTCTTCTAAATATGTGTGATATCAGGATGAGAAATAAACAATGGAATATAATTTAAAATTTTTTGCTCTACTCATTTTTCCATTTCAAATAAAAATCTAGCACAACTTATTATTAAGAATGGGATTTTGCCTTTCGCTTTTTGAGAAGTTCGGCTAACTCTTGTATAGGTATATTTGTATACAGCATCATTTAATACATAGGTACGTGAGTCCTACACTTTATCGTCGGTTCCAAACGGCACTAGTTAGGTTAGGTAAGGTTAGGTTAATAATAAACAAAATATCCACAAGTGTTAGTTTGCCATTGTATTCCACACGGTAATCACCGTATTTGTTAGTGTACCAATAAAGTCTATACTTTTTTTTTATAAAAAATATTTAAAATTAGTTTATAATTCTAACGCGACACGAAGATTTCATTATATCAAATTGATTGAGCACTCTGCATTTAGGTAATTATTAACTGCTTTATCCTCAAATCCAAACAAATGATTTGTTTTGTAATTCTCCGATCTGAGATAGCTTCGAAGAAATACAATCTTTGTAATTAATAGCTTACTACAATTGTTGACATGTATAATAATTGTGAAAAATAAATTTATTTGAAATTTGTTCTTGGCCTTGTTATGTGGTGTAAAAGTCTCGGCTGTCAATCGAAATATGAAAAGATTCAATTCATCTTCTACCGCTATTTCCTGTAAGACTACAAGAAGAAGAAGAAGATAAAATCTTATTAAATAATCCAACAACAATATATATACTGTTAAGCGCTAATACGTGATAAAGTCAGATAATCTGGAACATCCGCAACGAATAAAACGCTAAAAGAGAGATAAGACTCGATCCACAGTCCATAGAATATATAGTTATTTAGTGGACAATAATCCTTGGCATTATAAAAGGCATAGATATCAATACTATGTATTTCTAATTAAAGCAAATAATAGAGAAGACGTTCATCTCGTTCATAATCCGAAAGCTTGTTTGCTTTGCTGGTAGTACTTGTATTAGCAGTTCAGCTTTTCACATAGACAGAATTGGAATGAGAGAACTACGAGCGTAAGCTCTTAAGTAGATATGTACAATACATGGCAAGCAAGGTTTGGGATTTGTCTTAATTATAGAGGGCTGTGTGCCCTATATACAAAATATATAGTCATGACCAATTGGTTGTCATTACATTTTCTGAGATAGCAATGAAAAATATACATTATGTGAAAAAAAAATTCATGCATTATAAATTATATGACTTAAAAAATATTCCTAGACGTGGTTCTAGTAGCCATGACATGTTATATTTCACTGCTATTTCTTTGGAAGAATGTTCTCACTCACTCACTTATTAGGTAAATTTCTTATAGAAATGTACCTATTGTGATCGTTCACTCTTTTGAATTTTGAAAAAATGTCAACGGCATGTTGTTATATGTCTATAAGAAAAAATTATCAAAAAAGAGCCGTAGTGTAAATATCATCAAAAACAATTTTAGGTTATAAATATAATCAGTACCTACAACTTTTGTTCGAAGCAATTTTTCATAAAATACACAGGTAAAAAAATAAAAATTAATAAAGAAAAATAACAGATATTGATAAAACATGAACACTCAATAGAAATTTGACGTAATTGTACATTTTCTGGAGATCTTGATATAGACCCTGATTAAAAAAACATATAGTATATTTATTGAAAAGAAATAGACGAAAAAAATTCTGCCTTGAAGTGGAACTCGAACCCTGTCTGCTTTATATTCCACAGCAAAAATGAAAACCTCTAACCGCAAGGCTATGACACATACGACAATTTTATGTAATAACATGTAGGTATACCAATGAAAAGGTTGTTCAAATTTCAATTCAATGAATTTTGAAAAATTTACCTTTCCGCTGACTACAGGCCGTCGGGATTTTTTTTATTTTCATTTTTCGACGGTCATTATTTTGTTACTGCTTATACCTACGTAAAATTCGCCAAAAACGTATGAAAATACATATAAACAAACGTTCTTAGTTATTTTTAAATGTATAGGCCACTACCACACATAAATAAATATTTCTAATTTTATGTGGTGAAAGTGAATAAAGGCAATTAAATAATTGTCTACTTAATGGTTTTTATAATTCAAAGATATTTCTCAAAGTTTTATCTATTAACTGAAATGTATCACATAATAAAAATGAACGGAACCCTCATGGTACGAGTTGCAAATTTTCCTCTTACTTGCCGATCTTTATTGTTATAACTACTGTTTCAGTTTTTTTGAGCCTGATTCATCAATAGATTTAAAACATAGGTATCTTTTTTGAAGATGTTATTAAGTATAGTCACCTTCCACTTAACGAGGCGGAATATGAATTTATCTACCACAAACTAATCTATGCTATGTTACTCGAATCCTGAAAAAAAACGACCGAAAAACAGCCGTATTTTAAAAACGATAGGACATCCATGATTGATGAATAAGAAAAAGAAAAACGTGAAAATTCCAAAGGCTACAAAAATGTGCTGGTTGCCAAAAAATGAGTTTTTTTAACAAGTCACTGTCATCTTAAAATAATTTCATACATCTTTTGACAGATCTGTGAGTTAATGTTAAAATTATAGTCGTGTCCACAGCAGTGCCTGATTGTATTATTTCTATGCTGATTACCAATCGCTTACTAATCAGTAATCAAAAAGTTGACGTCTTTAATATGACAGCTATCAATAAACAACTACAACATAACCCATCTTTTGTATCTGGTATTTGGCGCTATTGCTATCTTTGCCGTTTGAACATGATATGTACTGAGATTCAGAATTATGTACTTATTTACTTTTTGAGAGATTCTCTCATTTTTTACCTAAGAACCCTGAACGGAGGAGGTATACAATTCGACTGTCTGCTTTATTTGTTTTTGGTTCGTGCGCACCTTTTATATAATAAACGAGCTCCGAGTGACGAGATTTTGATGATTTTTGATTCATTTCAAAGAGGAGGCTTGAGAAATGGTCCCATATTCATAAAACCGCAAATCCGAAATCTCCTTCCCTCCGAAAACCGTCCCCGAAGGGGTTGAAGTTTCGAATTTTCTCGAAAATCTAAAATCTGTGTTGGTATAATTAAAGATAGGACAATATGCGGAATCGTTTATATTGAACATTTTTTAAAAGTTTTCGAGATGGAGGCATGTTAAGTTCTCAAATGTATCTATTTTTGCTGTGTGGAGAGGGCGATTTGTTTCGAAAATTGAAAATCTTTCGTTACTACATGAAAGACATAGTCATTTGTAGCAACATTAAAATTACGGTTTTCGAGTTAAATCGGTGTTAAAATGGAAACATATACAATAATTAAGCGTATTTCCGCAGCGATGCTTTGAGTTCTCAATAATAACAAGTACAAGCAAAGAATATACCTGGGTAACAGGATAAGTACTATCTTCATTGGTATTAGTGAACGTTCATCGATTTTTGAAACTTATGTTAGGTACACTCAAAAGTGTGAAATAAATATTTTTTCCAAAAAATTGGACCGACGTTATTAGTTGATGCACTGAAAAGTATAAAATAATATTAATTCTATTGGAGATGGTACCTGTGAAGTTGGTGCCAAAAGTTATCAATCTAACTGCAACTGCACAACATCAAAAGTAACAGCACCAAGAGAATTAATATTATTTTATACTTTTTAGTGCATCAACTAATAACGTCTGTCCAATTTTTTGTAAAAAATATTTTTTTGAGAAATATCTGCTTACCAAAATCTTCAATTTTGCTATAAGTGTCATTGTAAATTTCTATTTATAACTTTGATAGTTTGGAAATATCTTTCATGTTATGGATAATTTATCTAGAATTTTAGGTTCTGGGGTTGTTCACGAAGATGAAATGGAAACGCTGGGAGATTTAGTGGCGAATATACCTTCCCCCATGAACAATATACTAACAGAAGCACCAATAACTGCAGGTATCAGTTATATTTCAATATCTGAAATTTCAAATAAGCAAGAAAATCATTGAGAATAAATATTATCTATTATGGACATCTATTGTATCTTGCACTAAATAAAATATAATATAATAAATATATTCTACAAACAATAAAGTATCTCCTTCCATTTTCAATCGTTTTAATCTTTCTAATAAATAAAATTTGCGATTTTAAAACATAATTCTATTCATTTGGCACTCAAAATGATGATGTCAGTTTGACAAAATGAGCTAAGCGATGCATCAGTAATCATTCGTGTCCACAAGATACTGATTTTTGATTACTGATTAGTAAACGATTGGTAATCAGGCACTGCTGTGGGCAAGACCTATGGTTATTCATTGACAATCTGTCATTAGATGCTTGTCAGTTTTAATAAATCTTTAACCTATTTTAGTAAACCTTACAGAAAATCAGATGTTCCCAATGCGCCATAGGTACTGATAGATGCCAAGAAGGCAAAATATCCCCAAATTGCAGTTTCAATATTTTCATTGTTAACAATTGGTTTATTTCTACGTACTTTAGGCCTTATAGTTCCAAAGTTCTACATTTTTTTCTAACGGATATTGGTGTTGTTTGGATATCGCATAGCGAATGTATAATATGTTCGTGAAATGAATGTGATGAAATGAAATGAAATGATAATTACTAAAAATTTGCGAATGAAATGTATATTGACTTTTTGGACGCTTGTTTGACTTTTATGATATTTGTTATTATTTTCTAATGCAATCATGGCCCAATTCTAACACACCTTTGAAGATTAATTTCATTTTGACATAGAATACTAGTTTTCGGTATCGACAACATAATACAAAGTTTTTCTTATTTTTGCTGCTCAATACAATAAAATAATAAAAAACGGGGTTTCCTTTAAAAATACTTTTGATGGTTTTATGAACCTAGTTTTCAAGCTTCTTTTTTGATCACTCTGTGTAAATGATTATAAAAATATTATAAAAATACTGATAAAGTAGATCTTCTTCTACATGAAAATCAACCCAAATTAAATATTAAAAACTTTCTTATAGGAAAGATTGATAGTTATGTTTTGGACTGCAAACTTAATTTTTGACATAAAATTTTATATATGTCAACGGTTAGATTTAGGTATAGGACATTATATATAAAATGTTTTCAGAATTGTACAAGAAATCTAAAAATGTGGTAATAATAGGGTATTCTATTGGAAAATTACTAAGTTGGCATCTACTTCCGGTATAACCAGATATGCGATTAACATCAAAATATTTTAGATGTACATGCCCGTGTGACTTTAGTATGTCATCAAATTTTCAGACTGTTTGTAGTTTGCCAACAATCGATCAATGTCTTTCCCTGAGAACCATCCTGTATATCAAAACCATAAGCTTTCTGTACTATATACTATATATTCGAACATATATAATATATAGGTATATACAAGACGACAAAAATATCAATTCCAATATCAATTCTGCTTACCGTTTTCGTCGTAAATCACGCGGAACGTATCCGAATGCAAATGGCCGAAGAATTGTCCAACGATAATGGCGGCATATTTGCGGACTATCTTCAGATATCTCTTATTGTGATGGTTCGAATAGGAGATGTGCGAGGGTGGGTAGGAGCCTCTTTGTCGCTCGTTCGATCCGGGTGCCATGTGTCCGACCAAGTATACCTGCAACATGGAAAAGGAAAATTCATATAAAATATTGTATGTTCTTGGAAGATACCTATGATATATATTCGCTCGATTGACACTTAACGAATTTTAGGATAAATGGAGCGAATGATGTACCCTATCAGAGGTCAACATTTTTATGGATATATTGTTAATTGTTGCGGAATATGAGCATATCAATTTTCCATGAAACAGTCCAAGATCGCCATCATGTTTTATGATGTATTCGTGCCAGAATATTTTACAGATAAAATATAAGTTATTATCTACTTGCTCGCTGTACCTACTGTTTTTTTGCACACCTTGGAAAACTATTGTATGGGTAAATAATGTAAAAATGAGCTCGGTGAACTTGGAACCCGTAGTACGAGAGACGAGAACAATTTTAAAACATGCTCATAAAGTAGAAACGATTATAAGAAAATTTTATTTATTTTTTTGAAAAAATAATTTCTTCTAGATAATTTGATGCTTTTATAATATTTACCAAGCAACATATTCTTTTTGATTTTATTAAGGTCATTGAACATAGAAAATAGCTTGAAATAAATTTAAGATCTTCATTATTAAATAAACCACCAACTACGTAGGTGATTGTAGTCAAGATATTTTTTCCTAATTCCAATAAAATCCTCTGGAAATAATAATAAAATGTTATTCTCCTGGAAGATTTGATATTTCCATAACATAATGACTGTTGACGTCACTATGAACAGTTACCAATTTTTGTCAACACATTTGTCATATAATCTCATTACTTCAAATAATTTTGGACTTTTTTTGTTGATTCTCATTTTTTTTTGATAAATTAAAGAAAAACATTTCACTATAAATTTTATTCATTTATTTAAGTTCTATACAAAAAATTAAAGAAATTGTTGCCACTAGAAACGATTGGCAACAAATTTCTTATCATAGAAACATCAAATAATAATGATAATGCTAGTAACTTAGTTAATTAAGTGCAACAGTATAAAACCTATCAATAGCTTTGTTTTTTCTGAAGACTCTGAACACTGCACTAGGCGAAACGTAATTTGTGGCTGAATAAAAGGAATTCATGAAATAGACATCATTTTAAATTATATTACATTAATAATTTAATTAAACAATAAAAGAATATACCTACCCAAATTATTAAAAAGCTAGCGAATATAAAGTAGCTCTCTAAAGTTTTTAATTTCTCATTAAAATATGGGATTTTTAATTATTAATTTTGTATTTAGAAAAATAGCTTGGGTCAAGTGTTTTTCATATTGCTCAATTTATGACTTTGATCAGATGAAGTATTAATAAGTTATTCTTCACTTGCAAGTTTAAAGTACTTTAATGTTTGCTCTTATTCAATGAGCAAGGGTAAGTAATTAGAAACTATATAATATATAAAATATGACAAATTTGGCCTCATCTATGAACCCATATTCAAAACATTTTTCTGAAATTTGAATGTAAACAATTTTTTATAAATAATTGTCATTTTTTTTTCAGCGTTCCAAGACAAACAATAATGGTTCATATTCAATTTTAAGATACAAGGAACCATTGAGCCAGAAAATTTTCATTTGAGCATAACTTTTCTTCCTTGCCTTTTTAAGACATATGCCTTACAGCAGGTGCTAAAGGGCTTCAAGCTGAATGTTTAACACAAGTTTCAATAAAAAGCCGTTTTCGCGCCACGTCTTGAGCGAAACCTGTTTTTCAGCTGTTGCCTAGCAACTAGTGCGGACAGAATTCCCAATCTCTGTCACCGGAGAGCCCTATTGGTACCTACCCTACAAATCGAAAAAGAAAACGACAAACTGAGGCCAGCTATTCCTCAGATAATCTTCTCACATAACTTTCCTACTATACTTAAAGTAGCCTACGAATGGTTGTCAGCATAGTCATAGGAAAATATTATGATAACATCAAATAGGTATTGTAGTAATTTAATTTAGTTTAGTTTAGTTTTAGTTCTCTATCGCAGCGCCAAATAGCTGTAAGGAGTATTGTAATCGTATAAAATCTTCGGTGTCAAAAAACAGAATTTCCCCCATTGGCTGAGACCAAAGAAAAGGTATAATCATTGCGTTAGAATATTTAAAGAGCATAATAAAACTCCCTATGTGGGAAAATCATATTTTCCACTAGCAGCAGGCCATTACCGATCATATCTTTCTATCTATATATATATCATATTATTTAATAGCGTTGGAAGATATCGCACAACAATTATTATCATTCGTGTACCTTGATTGACATTGCTGATATTTCATTGTGGTATAGTATACAGGACCGGAGGGTATTCTAATTGGTAAAGTCCAACATACATTAATCAATATTCTATTCTGGAAAATTGACAGAATATCATTAGTCCAAATATCAAATTAATTGCCTGTTTTCGGGAAAAATATCACTTGATATTATGAAACATCATGAATAATATTGATGAAGTGAAATGTGTTTTCGTGTACTACATATATATTATGCATCATCATATTCCAGTGCGAGGTATTTGTAATGAAATGTGATGTATTTTCACAATCATTACGATAGCTTTGTATATTCTCTGAATTGCTCTCACCTTTGCATGAAAATTTCTAATCAATATTTTTAATATCATTACTTTGAAAGCGAGAACGAGAATCATGCTTAGTTTTCGTTTAGTTTATTTCTCAAAAATATGTAATATCTAGAATCTATAATAGCCCGCACAGCCAACGTTTTTACAACAGTTCTCAAAGTTGTTTATTTCATATTTTCGATTATCATCAGGAAATAAAGTGAATATAAAACTCTCAATAAATGTGGGACTTCCTCCATTTTCTTGCATAACCATCGGAATGCAAATATTGAGTTCTATAAACAACATATGAAAAATACTTGTCCTCTTCAACATTCTTTGGATCTTAGATTTTCAAACTCCAGTTTCATCGTCTATAGGACTTCTGATGGAAGTAGACATTCTCATAAAATTTAAAGATGATTGAAAAAATAATACTGAAAGCTACATAAGTTACATATTTTGCATTCTTAATTGATTATGGACTTTAAGAAATCCAAATACGATTATATCTTCATTTTCTCTGTTCTCTATATTATGAATTTTTGGTGGAGACTTCGTAAAAGAGACAAATATTTTTAGATTATACTGTAGTAAGGTTACAAAATTTCTAACAGTATAGACATTAAAATAATCTTAAAATAATTATATACATGTCAATGGTCGCATAATTGGAATGGTTGATGCGGTGAATAATAATAAAAAGAAATACCAGATAAAAATGTTTGTGAATCACATTTAGAATTTCGACTATTGAATCAATTCGCTCCATTAATAAATAATTGGTAGCAATTTGAATAATCGATTGACTAATTTCGGCACACAGCTTTCGAGAAAATTTATTGGAAAATTTAATACCTACATCGGTAATTATTCCCATATTTCAAAAAACAATTTTTTTTGATAGATTCATAGAAAAAAAATTATAGACAAAAGTTTTCGGAGCTGATATAATTTTCATGGTCTGTGGAGTAGTTTCTCGATAATAAGGAAATGGTGAATTTTGTAATTGATAGGGGAATGATGCTTAAAAAATCATGATACCGCCGCATTTTATACGTCGAGCATTTAATGAGGTCTAACTCAGGATGGTCCGTATATAGTTCATCGCAGCTTTTTCTGTTCTAGGCATTGTTCAGTTCTTTCTTGTTCAACCAAGGAATTCTATCTATCTATAATCTCAGACTTTTTGTTTACTCTCTTCCGCTTTGTATCTCTGCCTGCCAAAATCTTTGAATGTATCAATAACTGCCGCAGTAGCATATTTTGTTGAGGAGATGCCTGGAATGGTAACAGAAGTATCCGAAACTTCTGTCAGTAAAGTGGCTGCAGCATGTACGCAGTGCGGACACTTAGAACGCTTCAAAATGCGAAGTCTTAGGAAACGGTCAATTTTTGCTTTTCAGTATCCAAACACATATCTGAATGCGCTGCTTTTGAGATTCCCCGGTATAACCTCAAAAAAATGCACTTTTGTTCAAATAAAAATGTAGAAATATAACATCGTTACGTAAAAAAACTTTTAACTTTTGATAATTCAGTTTTTTCACGTCCGATTCCTCCAAAATATTCACAGGTTAGTTAGGTTTGTTGGAGCTATCGAGAGGACACTGAGAACACTAAACTGAGCACATCACTAACCTCTTTCTACTTGTAAACAAGCAATGCGCATTCTTCGATTGTGGGCTATCTTAGGCTCTCCTACCCTAATCGTGACCAAACATGATACAACGATGAGCAATGTAAATATCTAGATGAAAGTGTCAAAATGGTGACACTTTTTGGAAAATTCTAAAAATGTTGCCAAAATAGTTTTCATTGAACATTTCGTTCACTACGTACCATCGAAATTGTTATGAAGTTTTTACTTTACTGTCCTGCCAAAACCGGTTCACTGATATGTATTAAAAATGGCCACTGGTCCACTGGCCTGTAAAATGTGAGGAACAAAAATAATTGTAATATACATATGTTATTTCTTAAGTTCTACGCTACAATGAAAAATACCAGTTTTTCGACCTTGTGGGGCGCGGATCGCGATCTTTGATTAAAGATACAAAATATATAAATATATTTTTTTAACTGAACGGTTGATCCTACTACCAAAAAGTCTCAAACAAATTTGAACAAAACTTAATTTAAGAAAAACAAAAATCGACGAATATTTTGGAAGATTGTTCTCGTTTCAGTCAATTCAAACTCGTTATAGAAAAGTGATCATAAGGAAATGTAGGAAATTGTTTCTACAAATGTGGAAGAAATATTTTTGATGTAGGAACAACAATTAAGAAGTTATTTTAAAAAAAACAACCCAAGCTCAGAAACTTGTAATTTTCATCAAATGAAAATAACCTAAATGAAAATTTACCCCATTTTCTGTAGGCAAAAACCTCCAAGAACTGGGTTCTAGTGCGTACTTGGAGAACGCAGCCATAGTGCTGGCTTCTGGCTTATACAGGTTTCTAGTTTGGCGGTATTATGATTCTGCAAGCATTTAGGTACACCTGAAGTGGTAATGTCACACAATTCCGATAAGCACTTTCACAAGAACATTTAAAAAATCTGGCATATCACGGCTATCAGAATGCAATATCCAAAGACCACCTTGTAGACGATAAAGTGTCTCTCCTAGAAATCCTTAAGATACTTTAAACTGATTCAAACGTTGTAAGAATAGAATGCAATAAAACTTTCAGCTGTTTAATATTTATTATGCATTACCATTTCCTCGGATGCTGGAAAAAGGGAAAATTCCTCGTTCCTTTTTTTGCCAAGGGTTTTCTTTGAATGCCGCCACACACATTTCAAAAGTTATTTCTGCCTTCTTGAATTTTTGTTTGTGGCACAAGTTCTTCTTCTTACATTATTAGAACACATTTTAGGTATTCCAGTTGGAGCTTTTGAGCTTTTGGATAATTTGCATTTTGTTTTATGTTAGAGTGGGCTATTGAGCAACTTTACAAATATAAAATGGCATATGGTAATTTTTTGAGGACTTATGCTTTAAAGGAGTTTATGTATAGAGGGATGACACTTTCATGAAATGGGTATTTTATTTTGGGACTAAAATGATAAGGAACAACTGTCACGATGATATTGTATTAGAGAAACTCTTAAACAAGTTTCATAATTATTGAATTGATGTAGTAGATTGAGAATTTTCGTCAAATTGTCAACAATAAATAGCAAAGAAAATATGTGACCGGTGATAAGCTGGGCGTGCTTTCAAATTCCTAGCTTTCGTATTGTGTACTTCTTATTTTGAAAATCAACCGTAAACAGCTTTGGTACCTTTATAATTATTTTAATTTTAATTAGAAACCAGAGCTTATCTAAATGAGAATTGATTATCAGACACGGTTCGACGCTCTGCGGCAAACTGAAGATAGGCAACAACCTTGAAATCATGATATTTGTCTGGGTGGCGGTGCTTTGGTAATTAATCTGATTGGAAATTTATAGTGGTATTATGAAATTTTGTGGCAATGCGAAATTGTAAAATTGTAGGTATTGTCCTAACAGTTATTGACATTATTTCTATCAGAAATTTACTTAAAAATGAACTCTGCATGAAAGGTTAACGTAAAGAGACTTCTTGGAAGTAGATATTTTTATCGCGAAATCTGTTTAGATCTGGAAATGTTACAACTTTGTTATATACCTAGAAAGCTGAAAATAACCTTCAAAAGAATATATTTTCTTCATCTCACAAATTGTCCGTAAAAATTATTTGAAATATACTATACACACCTGCTGCATTTAACAACAGATGTTTAACTAAACTCCAAGAAATTTAATCTGTTGCCTTGTAGAAGCAATACAAAAATAAATTGTAACAAAGTATCTAACTCTCTTTTCACATACACACTGATCTTTTATTCCTGAGATTTTATCCTTTGTGTCATTTTTTCTCTCTTTGTGTTGTGAAAAGAAAAATAAATTTCTCCGAGCTGTAAAAGATGCACGCTATCGGAAAATTTGTTTCCACTGGAAAATATGAACAATGCACAACCCTAACTCTCACGAGAGAACGAGTTCGTAGGTAGACACCCTTTTTATACCACTCACTCTTCATAGAGAGGATTTCTCTTCTCTGTAATCTATCCACTTCAGTTGAAATATATTTGATGCAATTCGGGCTGTGCGAGAAAGAAATGACATGGGCTGCTCGAGGGTTTCCTAGGTTCATGCATTGATCTTGGCAATTCTCTCTTTGTTTTAGAACGAAATTGGAAATTACCCTGGAAATGGCTCAGTTATTCAACTTCAACAATATCGTTATAGAAATTGAAGTCCTGCTCTATCAGGTTATATTTTTGTAATCTAGCTTATGAAGATTGGTAACTTTAATTATGAAATACCCAGAAAATCAATTTTTATATTAAAACTTGAAAATAAAAGTTAAAATATAGTTATTATTTCCACCATTGCTTATCTTACTTTTTTTAAAAAAGTAGTACGGATTTTATTAGTTGTTTCA
The DNA here is from genome assembly GCA_958507055.1 of Crioceris asparagi. NCBI lineage: Eukaryota > Metazoa > Arthropoda > Insecta > Coleoptera > Chrysomelidae > Crioceris > Crioceris asparagi. The sequence goes on along the minus strand of OY293828.1, from coordinate 82,003,131 downwards.
CTGAAAAAGGACACAGTCAAATTGTAAACTTCCTCCTTTTGAGAATTCGGTCAAAATAAACATATAAATAAATGTGACCCCATGTAAAATAATTTTTGAAGAATTGATAATAATAAATTTGTATTAATTATTACTAAATATTCATTCAAAACCGTCAACAGTACAAATACTAGGACTGACTTAGAAATTGGTACACTGAAAAATATAAAAGGATGTAAATTTTTTGGTTGCTGGCAATTTGAATAAATAGATAGAACTTCAAAAGAACCAACACCATTAGGATCTAGTTTTTCTAAAACACATTTTTGGGTGTCATCAAAATCGTTGAACACTCATTAATATTTCAGACATCACTGTATCTCAGAAACCGTTTTTTTAAATGTCCAATATAAACATTGCCCCGGATATGGTGTCATCTTTAATTGTGCAGTGTCAGATTTTCAATTTAAAAAATGCCGCATCACCCTCCACCTACTTTGAGGACAGTTATAAAATAATATTTGATTGCTGTGGAGCATACTCCACAGCAATCAAATTAGCAATTGTTAATTGATAATTTAAGACACTATTTATTATATAATTTAAAATCATAAAGCTAGTTTACGAATAATGTCGATATAGCCATCGGAGAAGTATATTTTCACCTCCCTGCTCTACTAGAATAGCTGTATAAGGAAAGTATTGTAATCTTGTGAAATTTTCGGTATCGAGATTTTTACAAATGTTGACGTTTCAGAGTTTTCTAAGTGTAATAAAAATATTTTCAGTCATTGGTCTGTCTGTCCGTCTGTCTGTCTGTCTATGGCAGCATTATCTCGGGAACGGATCGGTGTATTCTGTTGCTTTATTTTTTATTTTGTTTGGTACCAATATCACTCGCCGGTGGCACTGAATGAGAATACTGTACACACTGGATGTTAAGCTATAGCCAAAAAACGTGATTTGCTCGAGACTGTAGCGCGTAAACGGCTCAAAGGATTTTGAATAAACTAGTCTAAAGTATTCTTCTGACATCCCTTTATTACCCACACACAGCGCAATCTCTGAGAAAACGCACAAAAAAAAGTTATGCTTGAATAAAATTCCTTATTTTCCACATGTTTCTTTAGAATCTGGCTAAACGTTTTATCTTGCGAAAAATGTTACATGACCATTGTTGTTTGTTTTGACATGCTGAAAAAAGTGACTGGTAGCACGATTTGACCAGATGATTTTTACTTTCTTACCGCTATTATCGTCGCTATGTAAGGAAAGTATTGTAATAGAGTAAAATTTTTCATTCACTGGAATTTGCCTGCTCGCGGTAGGAAAGTTGTGTGAGTGGACACACCAGATTTTCCTACAAGTATATGTGTGGCCATCATATTTCTGCGAAGACTATGTTATATTAAAAAAATACTATGAAAAGTTTTTGTAGAACTTAGTCACACTAATTTTCGAAATGAAGTCATTGGTGAATTAGATAATTCATGAAGATTTTGAAATTGTAATTCAGTCAAAATCACGAATTATGATATGAATGAAAGAAAACCACGTAATCTAGTAGTTCAAAATACAAATTGTTGAGGTAAATTTGCAATTTTACGCTTTCTTTAGAAAAGATCAACAAATGAATGGAAGAAATCCTAATTTGAAAAATCACACCGTTAAAAGACATTGTTCAAAAGCTTTGTTTATTCAACAATAATTGACAATGGGTTCCATTTTTTCATCAAAACGAATTGTTTCCAAGTGAAGCGAAATAATCTAGATAGCTGAAATAACGTCGTCCATTTGCCTTACATCTTCCATTTGCAATCCACTCTGCATCTTTCTCAGACTTAAACAGTAATCTACTGTCATTTGAAATGCAGGGCAATCCCATTCATTGTCTGAATTAACAAACCATTTCGTTCCATCTTTTAAAATCCTCATTGACTACCACTATTGACTAAATGCCCCATTTAGCTGATAAGCGAAGATACATTAAATTGATGACATTATTCTTAATATTGATTGAGTGCTCAATCTGGGATTTTATTGTCTCTAAAAGAGGTTCAAAGCATTCATTTTCAATTTCCCAATAGGATGTAATTGCAATGAATCCAACATTCTTATTTTCATATATATCTTTAATGCTTTGAACTTTAGGAGGACGGGTTTGTTTATGTTCATGTTGGTATATAATGACAATAATGATATTGACGTCAGACTAGTTTTTAGTCTATGACACAGTTAAGTTTGTGGTATGTATCTGTGTTCTTAGCAAATTTTTCTTTGATTAAACTTAGCATTTGTATCTAACTGTTAGTGATGCGCAAAGCAAGACCAAGACCGACATGGTCTGAATTGAAATATCGTGACTATAATAAATATTTTTTACAAAAAATTGGACAGACGTTATTAGTTGGTGCACTGAAAAATACAAAATAATAATAATTCTATTGGCGCTGTTACTTTGAAGTTGTGTAGTTGCAGTTAGATTGATAACTTATGGCAACAACTTCTCAAGTACTAGCACCAATAGAATTAATATTATTTTCTATTTTTTAGTTCACCAACTAATAACGTTGGTTAAATTTTTTATATAAAATATTTATTTCACACTTTCGAGTCTAACATTAGTCACGTATATCGTTGAAGGTTCACTAATACCAATGAAGATACATAGTACTTATCCTATTATCCACTTATATTTTTTGCTTGTAGTTATTATTACTGAGATCTCAAAACATCGTTGCGGAAATACGCATAATTATTTTAGATTGTACCATTTTACCACCGCCGTAACCTGAAAAACGTAACATTAAAGAAAAAATGTTGCTACAAATAATTAGGTCTTTCATGTAGTACCCATAGATTTTCAATTTTCGAAAGAAATCAACCTCTGCACATAGCAAAAATATACATATTTGAGAATTTAACATGCCTCTAACTCGAAAACCGTGTTATAAATAATCAATTTAATCGTTTCCGGATATTGTCCTATCTTCAATTATACCACCTCCGATTTTTCGATTTTCAAAAAAATGCCACCTCCACACCCTTCGGAAGCAGTTTTCGGAAGGAGATTTCGGATTTGCGTTCTTATTAATATGGGACCATTTCTTAAGCATCCTCTTTAAAATGAAAATCGGAGCTAGTTTACCACTCGTGCACGAACCAAAAAAAAAGCATGATACCAAAATAAAATAAATAAAATGCTGGCAGTGAATGAGGAGGCTTCTTGGCTTACAAAGTAGCTAAATGCACAATATTGTAGAGCAATTCATTCTACCCGTTTGCTAAAATCTTGAGATTCAAGTACTAAGTATTTGTCATTTCATTACCGAATGCATGTATCCAGTCAACATTTTGTAGGTACGTTCGAACACTTCGAACGGTGACAATGGTCAATGATATACATAAATAATAAATTGATAATCATATTTTTAGGTTGTACTTTGTCTAGTTTCGTAAATATAGCTTCTCAAAAGAGAATTACACTACGTAGATAGTATCAGGCGTATTCATAATCCAATTTTAGTTCAATACTAACTAGTACCTTATTAAAATAAAAAATAAAATAATATCCTACCATAGCACTGACATAAGTCATAAACCTAATGTAAGGTTAGACCTCCGCACTCAATTTAGTAGTGTACTAAGTTTCTATTATGAATACGCCTGTAGGTATATGTTTCGTTAGCTGTAATTTGCCAGTTGCCTGACAGATACCTATTACTTGAATCTAGTAAGACAAGCTCCCCATTTCAGATGCCTACTACGAATGGAATCGCTCGATAGAAATAATCTGAAAACGACATATCAGTTGATATTTAGCTGCAGCTTAAATCTGAGCTTCGTGGAAATTGTTTGCTCTACCTACAACTTGACGAAGCAACTGACTCCATTATTGATTCCCATTTAATTTGTTACTTTAGATTCCGTCAAGGCACTAAAATATGTGAAAATTTATTGTTTTGTACACATATAGAAGGAAAACTACTGCCACTGAGTTTTTCAAGTTTACAAATGATGCGGTTACTAAAACGAATTTGTAATGTAAAACTTATTTTCGATTTGCATCGATGAAGGTCAAGCCATGTCTAGTAATTACCATAGTTTACAAGCACTAGTAAAAATGAAAGCTTCAGAGATTACCTGGAGGCACTGCATGACACGTAAGGAAGCGTAAGCATCAAAATCGATAAGTCCTGGACTAAACATACTTTTGACAGTAGTTAACTTCATAAAAACAAGACTACTAAAATCAAGGGTGTTCTTTATGAAGATATGGAAGCTGAGCATCAATCTTTGCTATTTTATTCCTCATCCAGATTGTTTTCATGCGATAAGGCGGTTAAGCTTGTCTTTGAACTAAGGGAAATAGCGATATTTGTCACAAGCATTCAATAAATTTCTACGAAAGATTATTTATAATGAATCTTTTTATTTAGTAGATATTTTTGAAAAACTTAATATACTCGGTCTTCAGCTGCAACGAAAAGAAGTAAATATATTTAAATTGAGTGAAATGATTGAAATTTTTTGTATAAAAATGCATATATGGCTTATCTTTTTGAAATAAAACAGTTTTGAAATGTTTCCACATTGTGCGATCTTGTGCAAAATTCCTTATTGAAAGAAAGTCACAAAACTGTAATGCTAAAAACTGTGGAAAGCCCTTTAGAAAACTTGACAGAGAATCTCAAACGATACTTTTTGCAGAAAATGATATCAAGTTGTCAGACTTGAACTGGGTTTCAAATCCATTTGAGAATGGACCTGTTGTACTATCTCTACAGGAAAAAGAGCAACTGATAGATGTTTCATCAACTACCTTACAAAAGTAAAACTTTGTTAACAGATCTTTAACAAACTTCTGGACTGAGCTTCCGACCGACTACTCCGTTATAAAAGCCAAAACGCTTACGCTTAGGATTCTGTTGCCTTTTCCAACGTCTTATCTTTGTGAAATTGGATTTTCTGCACTTGCTGCCACCTTGAAATCTAAATATAGAAATAAACTTCAAGTATAAAATGAACTCAGAGTGGTCATCTCCAACATGGAACCAAATTTAGAGATGTTTTGCGCCTTAAAATAAGCTCATGTAAGCCATTACCTCTTGAAATGTTTCTTTGTCATTGTTAAATAAAATTTCAATAATGATTTTTTTTATACACTGTGTCCAACATAAGGATGTCTATCACTGGGATCTCGGAAACCATAAAACATACGAAGATAGTTAAATTAGAGAAAAGTTGCGTTACTTGAGGGTTAATAACATGCTGTTGAGAAAACCGACAAATTCCGCTTACTTCCGAAGAAATGTCACAAAGACCGATATTTGCCAATTTCATTTTTATTTTTTCCTCATGTTATTTACCGCGATATAAAGAAACAGAAGGAATATTCTCTTTGCTACTTTTTGGGCTTTACAGGACAACGTTGAGCATTTTTCAGTGCGACGTTTCGTTTCGGAGAAATCATCATGAACTTTATTTTTTTGTATGGTCCGTAAAAAAGTACACCCTGTATTAAATAACATTTTTTATTACCAATACAACGATGTATGGCACAATATTCGAGAAAAATGTTTTTTATTAAATTTCGAACGTTTTGGTGTAGTAGGCGTTAAAATTATGGCGATGAGAATAGTGTAGTAGGCTATTAATATAATTTCTGTTGCTAAAATCTTTGATTATTTCTATTATACATTATTATGGAATAAGATCTTGTACTTAAAAATATAAAATAAAAAATTTTTTTTAGAAGATTTTAAAACTCTAATTAGATAGGTAAAATAGAAGGTTATAATTAACTAAAAACTATTTACAACAGAAAAATATCATTATAGACTATAGAGAGTATTCAAACAAATGACCATTATTTGCAAAACACAGAAAACTCCTTCTAACTGTAACTCTTCTCAACGTATCAGGTGTAATGTTTTCGAATGATTCAAGAACTATTTGTCTCAGTTGATCTTAAGATGCAAAAACACGCCAGTAACATGTTATTAGAAAACCCTCAAGTAATGCAACTTCTCTCTAATTTAACTATCATCGTATCTTTTATGGTTTTCGAGATCCCAATGATAGACATCCTTATCTTGAACACACTATATATACCTATAGCATTTTATCATTATCATTTTATTTTCAATTTCTGAGTTACACTGATCTAATATATTATATTCTATACAAAACTATGAATCTAGAGCATGATTGTTCTAATCAATGTTGGCTGCACAAAAGTTTTAAATTAGAAAATTAAACGAAGATTAGTTAGAATTCCTTATCAGTTCCTATTCTGTAGTATTTACTCGTCTATGTTTTGAATTCTTTGAAAACTTAGAACAATGTTCCGGAATCGTCTACAAACTTATAATAATAAGAGGCAAAAATAATTTTAAAATTATATTGATTAAATTAAATATTACTCAAAATTTTTTTTTTATCTCAAATTATGTGCAATTTGTTGATAATCATCAAATGATGTCGTTAAGGGGAAAATATTCGATTTACCGAGAGCTTGCTTCATATACCTAATATATAATTTGTACGTATGTCACGATGGTCATATTCCTTGTCCAATATTTGGCCGACAGGATTTAGAGTGGGTCTATAAGAGTTACTAAGGATGTTTAATCTTAGTTCAAAAATGTGCTTATTTATAATTAAAATGTATTGCGATCGGTAGATTGATAAATATTGCTTTTATCTTTCACATAGCTCATAATTCACAAATTTCAAAATAAATATGAATGTGAAACAGACCAGGAAGTCAGCTTTATCACCAATCGACTTCTCGACCCCCATTTTGAAATTTGTATCGCAATCTGCGAGCCAATCCTCGAAATAGCTAGTGTGAACCTCGAAGGTCACTACCATTAAAATTCTTGTGTAGCCATTTGATTTCTCTACCGAACTATTCAAGGAAAAGTTTATGGACCTTGAAGGTGACAACCTCGTGTTTTGTCAGGATAGCTACTTATATAGATAATCTTAAAAATTAGAACCTTACCTATATACCAAATATTATTAAAATCGTTAGACCCTTTTCTGAGAAAAAAAGTAAAATATTATATATATAAAAATTGCTTGCATTAATATATGAGATTAGATGTAAGTAGACGTCAACCAATTTAATCAACCTTGAATAATAAATGATATTTCTCATGATCGAAGATGATTTGTAAATTATAGATATTTGACTTCTCTTCTTCTCTCTTCGCATGAATTTTGGAACTTTTTGATTTAAATTCTCGAAAACATATTATTTTAATTGAAATATACTTAAGCTTTATTAACATCACATGCCGCAATAGTTAGCCTGGACAATTAGCTGCAAAGCTAGAAAAAGATTAAATAAATTTAGTTCATTTGAAAGTAAATCAAATTGAGAGGCTGGAGCTGATCGGAATCAGATTCCTGTTTAATAGGTTAGAATCATGTTCTGCCTTATTAGGTAAATTTCTTATAGAAATATACCTATTGCGATCGTTCACACTTTTGAATTTCGAAAAAATTTCAACGGCATGTTGTTATATGTCTATAAGTTAGTCCAAAAAACATTTGGTTCAAAAGTTTATATATATATATATATATATATATATATATATGGGATATTACGAAATTTGTTAACACGATAGAGGTCGCAGTTTTGAAGGTATCAAGTTCAAATTTGCTACAAAAATCAATCTTTCAAATATCTCGGTCGAGTTCGTTATTGAGCAATATCGGGTAAGTAGTTTCAAAATGGCGACCATTCAAACATTTTAAAAAATTATCAAAAAAGAGCCGTAGTGTAAATATTATTAAAAATAATTTTAGGTTATAGATATAATCAGTACCTACAACTTTTGTTCAAAACAATTTTTCATAAAATACACAGGTAAAAAAATAAAAATTAATAAAGAAAAATAACAAATATTGATAAAACATGAACACTCAATATAAATTTGATGTAATTGTACATTTTCTGGAGATCTAAATATAGACCCTGATTTAAAAAATATATAGTATATTTATTGAAAAGAAATAGGCGAAAAAAAAATCTGCCTTGAAGTGGACTCGAACCCTGTCTGCTTTATATTCAACAGCCAAAACAAAAACCTCTAACCGCAAGGCTATGACACATACGACAATTATGTAATAACATGTAGGTATACCAATGAAAAGGTTGTTAAAATTTCAATTCAATGAATTTTGAAAAATTTACCTTTCCGCTGACTACAGGCCATCGGGATTTTTTATATTTCAGGACATTTGGGGTAAATAAAAATAAAACTACGAACTTATACATATCGTGATTGATTTGGTATTGATAAGTAGCATCAAAATGAAATACGAAAAAAGTCTCTAGAGTATCTCCAGCTGATGAAGTAATCACATTGCTTATTTAAACGGTCCTTAGTTTAGGTAGAGCGCCATTGTGTGCCTTGGCTGTCACGTCAGTGGTGTAGGTAGAGCGCTTGTTTACGTATCTCTACGTGTATAACCTATACCACTGACGTGACAGAGGACAATTCTATGTCAGGACACACAATGGTAGACGCCGATAATACTCATCTATAAGGCACTCTAGCTTAGGTTTATAATTGACTGTATAAGAAAATTATGGATAGTGGAATTTAAATACTTTTATTTGCTAGTTCACATTACTAATGATAGGTACCTATTTGAGTTGTGGATATTATCAATTAATATGACTGGTGATATCATTACATTTAACTTGAAGCGTCATATTATCTCGAAATTTTCATTTTATACTTTCTCACTGTTCATAATCCCAAGAATTTTCGTTATACTCTCTTACGATTATTACCGTCATTATGAGTTCCTGCCTTCCATTGGGGATAATGAGGCTGCATTCCAAGAGTAAGTATTATAAAATGTCCTGTTTGTGAGTTTATAAAAATAAAACCCATATATGCTTGTGAAACAATTTCTTATTCATAATTATCAACAAAACGATGATTTTTTGAGTAATTTACATAAATTTCTATAGTATTATGTGATTTATCCAGTTTTGTTGGGGTCCAAAATTAGAGAAATTATCTTATAATATCATATTGTTACGTGGATGGTTTTCGGTTAATATTCGTTTAATTATCTGTTGGCTCTACTGTCTTGTTCACTAATGTTTTTGTGTGTTTTCATTAATAAATGCTGGATTTGTTCTCGAACTTCCCAGAAACGATATGTGAAGCACATTTTCTCACAGTAATGTCAGTTTGACAAGCGTCTAGAACATTATCGATGGATATCATGTAAAGATTCAGCTATATAAAGACCTATCGATCATGGGACACAATCCGTCTATGAAAACAGTCAACCAGAGTCATACCGGAAGCAGTGACGCTAATGTAATATATAAATATTTAAAATACAAAAAATCTGGAAAATCCTGCAGAGGACATTATAAAGATCAAAATCTACTAACTATAAGTAGGTACCAGCATTAAACATTCACTTTGGGCAAAATTAAGTTGGAATATACTTTAATCTATTATATTTTTTTTGTTTTCAAGCCGTTTTCAATAAAATTTTGACACGGTACGAATTCGTCAATTCTTGAATGGCTGCTGCTATTTCGTATAAGGATGACACTACAGGGACGGATCTAGGGCTTAATTTATATTGTAGTGCTATTTTTATCTTTTAAATATTAAGCGGCTGTGATTAGTAAACATGTTTTGAGCTCAATCTGACCATTTAACACGACACACCAAATAAGAATAAAACAATACAAACGAAATGAAAAATCTCGTTTTTTTTTCATTTTAGAAAATAATACTGATATTATGACGTCTTGCAATTAACATTGCGTTATGCAGCCTTCTAACAGTATTTATAAAAAAAAAATTTTTAGTTAATTTAAAACACGAAACTATACCTTTAGACACTTAAAATCTGCGAATTGGCTTATGATTTCGTTATCGAATATTTGAAAACAAAATCAATAACGCAAATGTGATACTGGAGTTTTGGCAACATTGGAATTGACAGTTTTGAACGTGAAAGGCACTGCACACTACTTTTTCAGGAACTTATATTTACTTTTTTTCCGCATTTTTTTGCTAATTTTGAAGGACGTAAGTGTTTAATGGAATGCAAGGATAATTAAATACTCTTTGGGATTGAAAAGATACTTCCAAATTGAAAAATCCAGCTAAAAGTCCAAGAACACCATTTTTACCTTTTTAATTAACAAATCATTAGAAACAGCGTCTTCCGCAACCATTTTATCAAAAGTTATGCTAACATACATCTATTTCTGCAAACATTTTATTTTTTAGGGCTTTTACAGCAAAAGCCGTTCAACTATAGACTATTACCCTACATTGAACCATACCGGTGTGACCATAACTCAGGCGCTTGAAATACAATGGACATTAATTTGCCAAACCACCGCCTTTCATGTGTAGAGAAGGGAACTCTTTATTCATGTACATAACTTTGGAATCGACTTTCCAGGATTGTCAAAATTAAGGTAAATGAATACTCTAGAACCCTATAATGTATCTGATTTCCTATATATGGATCTAAATAATTAAACCAATATTAACAGAGATAGATGGACCTGTAAACAATATATTGTGTTGACATCATCCCTTGTTCGGTCCCCCATTATTTAAATACTTAGTGTTTTGGTTGTTTTTGAATATTCTATAATATTTTTCGGTTTCCAAACTTGAAAAAATGAGTGGACGTTGCAAAGTGTGCAATAGAATAGAATCCATGAACCCAGAAGTAACTTTTCATCGGTAAGTAGCCCGTCTAAATTAAAATTTGGTAACTTAAAGGAAATTATTGACATATAAACGTCGGTCATGGGCGTAGTAAATAAATTATTACCTAATCATTTTTATTTCATTAAAGAAATTTGTATATTGATTGCGCTTTTCAAATTCTACACTTTAAAAAAGATTTATACACACCTATTTAATAATATTGCTGAAACATGCAACTTTCGCACATTGACTTTTTTTCACCAAGCTCCAGATCTGTTTTGTGGTATTAGTTATTTCGACGTATAGCAAATGAAACCTAAAAGAACGAGACGCCAATGGTGTCATACTTTCTACGCGAAGAAAATGAGCGTAGTGAGGCGGGGTTTATTTAAAACAGTTGTATCCCCCCATCTGACCGCTTCCACAGCTCACCCCCCTGGCCCAAAAAGATGTTGTCAACAAACAAAACATATTTTATATACCAATCACTGTGAATCAAGATTTTTTTGTAATTTTGTGACTGGCTTGCGCATTCCTTGTAATTGTAATTTAAATAGATCAATAAATTATTATTATTAATATTATTATTATCAAGTCGACAGTAGTTCTGAAACGCGATTGTCAAAGTGATAAGCTGTGACAAACAAAATACGAAAAAAAAACGGAAAGAGTATACCAGTGTTGGAAATAAACGTTTGGAAGATAAACTGCGAACTTTGGAGTGAATTACTCAAGTGAAGTCCCTCACAACGTTTAGCACACGGTTAAGAGATACAATAAGGGTGTTCGAGCAGCGGTTCAAACCAGTCCCAAACCGTGAGACGCCTGCGCACTTCAATTTACGATGAAATAATTTATTTCCAACTACTAATAAGATGTTCGAGCAGTAGTTTGAAGATTTCCAAACTCAGTTTGAGACAGGCGCACTTGAAGCGTCTTCTTCTTCTTAGAGTATTGTGTTCTCTGTTGCTGGAGAAATCCCTTTCAAAGAACACCACCACAGTCCTATAAACCCTGGTTTTGTGTTTTGTCCATTCGAGCAACAAAATCCCAAACCACTTGGAAACTGTTTCAAAGCGCACATTCGCATTTTAAACAGTTATCAAACCGTCCCAAACTACTGCTCGAACAGCCTTAATATAAAATAATGAGATATCGCCACGAACAGAATAGAGCTTGTATTTCTGAATGTAATACTGCGTACTGACCAGTACCAAGAATGTACAGATAAATTCCGCTGTACTGGCCGATATACATAATTGAATTTATACACTCATGCAAAATCATATAAAACATAGAACATAATATTTTAAAGTTTAATGCTTATCAATGTATTGGTATATCAATGCGCCATGAGACAAGTAAGTATTTATCGCAGCAGTAGAACGCTTGACTCTAATCCTGGATACCTTAATTCAAATCTTCGCCTTGTCTAACTTTTGGAACAAAGCTCCTTACCGCGGCTTGCGGTATCAGTTAACTAGCAGAAAAAGTCACGCGTTACACTCCCTGGACGCTATATCCCCTGGTCGGATCTCTTTTTATTATAGGTATACGAGTGTCCGAAGTTTTTCAAAACTTTTTGAGATGACCTGATTAACCGTTTTTTTCTTTAAAATGGTGCATTTAACATTCTTGCAAAGGTAGGTTTTATTTCAAACTGAACCAATTTGTTTTTTCGGTTATTTCCAATATGTTTTTATTTTTAGAGAAATCTAAGTTCTTATATTTTCTTTACTCTACCCTACAATAAATGTAGAGAGCACACGGGTTATAAATTCCACTCTAAATAACTAACAACAAAAATAAAATTTTCTTATACGTGTAAATAATACAAACTCAATTTCTTGTTCAGAATCAGTCGGTAATTAACGTTACTCAATCAGGGCACTACAAAGATATCATTTTATTCCTCTTAAGTTGAAAAAAAATTCTTTCAACTATGGAATTCATTGCGACAGTGCAAATCAAAATTCCATAAGTTCGGAAAACTACGATAAGAAATGAAGTATAAAATAAAAGGGGGAGGTTATAATTACAGAGATGAAGTAGTTTTCAGAAAGTATGACCATTTATATATTGAGCATTCCTCACCCTCCAAAATGTCTGGCTATGACTAAAAGCGCCTCGAGAGGAGAGAACCGGAGCTTAACGTTGAAGAGCAGGAAAAATTATTGCGAAGAGGCACAGGCAGAGGGAAGCGAGCGCTAACAAGAAATACGTTAGTGTACTGTGGTCATTTAAAGAGGATTGAAAGGTCCACTTCTCTCCCCTTGTGAAATGCTTGACCTCCTCGACGATGGAGTGCCTTGACTTGTTTCGGCCCATCTCTTCTCAGTCTTATATTACGAAGTAGGAGGAAGTAGATATTGGTGGTGAGTATTATCGCATACAGGGTGGATGTTTGTAGTTGGGTAAATGGAACATGTTTTTAAATAGACCTTAAACCACTATAAAATATAGATCCCCTTGTTAGTGTCATAGATAATGCTGATGATGCTGGAAAGATGCAACAAAAATTCGGTGGTGAAAGTAAGTCATTTTTCTGCAATGGTGTTACCCATTTCTTTGAACTTTATCGATTTGGATATAAACCATTTCAGAATACTTGATTCTAGAAGTCCTACTTTCTGTCATATCTGGATATCGAAACGGCCAACATTCGAAAAAAAAAGAAGGCATTCAGTGAATATCATGTTTCACTGAGACTTGTTATAAAATGTTTGTTGTTGCCTACATATTTATGTCTGCTGAGATTTCTATTCTCATGAAAAACTTATTAATCATTGAACAATATATAATTGGATAAATCCCTGTTTCTCCACTGTTCTTGTACGTACGAAAAGATCCATGTTTTGTTTTTGCTATATTTCTTACATTTTTTATTGGTAAAAAATAAAATAAATAAGTAAACATTTTAAAAAGAGTTGAATAAATTACAGCTCATATTTGGGACACACTACATATGAACCAGCCCCGAATACTCGGCACAGTTTGTGGGCTGCTGTTGGATATTTGCTTTGGACCTAGTCGATGGCAGAAGCGGGTGTGGCGGGGCTTTGGGGGTTTTCAGGAAAAGGAAAATCTTGGTGTGTGTGTGTGTTTGTTGTGCATGCAAGGATCGAGTGGGACGAACCCAGGGTGATTGAACGAGATTGTCGAATTTCCGGGTTAAAGGGTGACAACGACAAAGAGGAAGGGAATTTCAAGTGGAACAAGTGCATAATAAATATGGACGCCGGCCATCTATTTTAATGTAGTCTCAATATAACTGATCAATTATGCAATGTATTTCGTCCCAAACAAGTATGTCGTGTGCCTCAGCTGATCCTGGAAGATGACAACTTTTTCTAATGGAATACACATTTGAGTTAGATCAGAAATGAATTGAGCATATTGGACTTTTGATCTAATTAAACACAAATATATTCTACTGTACTTCGCGTGAGTACATTTGAACCGATCTTAAACAACGTTATATGTTTGCTAGTCTCGTTGGATCATTTACGTTGTCATCACTCAAAAAAAAAACACTGGATGCATCTGGAGAAATAATAAATTTCTCTTCTGCTCAACTGAATCATTCCTCGCTAACGAAGCTGACTCCTTTTGGTGTCGTTTTTGTCTTTCTCTTTCTACTTGGCTTTATGCCTTTTACATTTTGGCAATTGTTCCCGTGCTGAATATATAAGAGATAAATTTCTTCGCAGCTCCAAAACATACTTTAGAATGAACTTCTTGCAAAGTCTAACAAGATCTAAATCTGTTCGGAATAGTTTCACTTAATTGGTACTTTTGTACCCCGTCCAGATTACTTTGTGCTTATATGTGAGCAGACTTGAGGGCGACTTATAAACGAATGAGGACGACTGTAGAAAATGAAAGATAAAATCGATGTTGTCCTAGTTTTTCTGTATGTGATAGGATTTTGAAGGATAACGGGTTATAATTAAATTTTGGATAACATCCAATTTGTAAATGACGTGGGCTTATATAATCTATCTATCTATCAATGTAATGAAATCTTTTAACGTAATTTTCACCAACTTCACGACGTCTGATTAACTTGAAAGTTTGTACAAGTGTCAAGGACAATATAATAATTTTATTAATTTTTGATTTTTTGAAATGAAGTTATAAGTAAAAGGAATAATAAATCAAAATATCCATATATCATTTTGCTTAGGTCAAATTGGCATACATTTTCAAACCCCTATAAATGAACACAAAAGCTCATTCATATGCCGTAAAACTAAATCAAAATCTTACATACAGGAAAGAAAGGATTAGAATTGAGATTAGAAATTAAATTACTTTAGTCATTGGAGATTAATAAAAGTGAAATCCCCTCAATGACCACATCGACGGTATGTCCAGCCTATTACTGTATATATAATTGTTAGCTAATTAGTGTTTATGTTGACCATCCATATTAGTCAATCAGGCACTTATCCTCATAAAATGTATTCAATACCTACTCATATTTAGGAAAGGCTTGTTTTAACAAAATATTAGTGGACATTTATTATTGTGTTCTAACTTTAAGTGCAAGTAGGTACCTACTATGGATTTCCATCAAGTAAAAGCCAATAGTTATAAATATATCTCTATATCAAATTAAATTCGGAAGTATAAAAAAACGTGAGGAACATCGTTGCTGATGGGGGTCCCCCGCCCGCCCTTTTAAATCGAAGTTTGTTTTAAAGGCGAATTCATTTGTCGACAGTCAATCAGTATGAAGTTGATAGTAAAGGGAGACGTGCGTTACGTATGTATAATAAACTAAAAGCCTTCTGGGTTGATAAGGAGATCATGTCTGTGTAGATGTAAATAAAAAGCAGATGTAAGCAACCAACCCGTTAGGTAGGTGACATCAAAAGAGTCCCCGGATAGTGAATGAAAATGTTCCGAGCTTGAGCTTCTCGGAAGTATTTAAAAGATGAGTATGCTTTGCCTTGTTAGTATAAATATGTACCGAAGAGAGGAAGATAAATATGTTTGTATATTCTTTGCTTGTACTTGTTATAATAATAATAATTTATTCTCCATTAGATCATATACAATAATTTTACACAGAATCAGAATAGAAAAGCAACAGTATACTAATAACATAACCTGAAAATAAGTAAAAATAAAAGTTACCATAAATGGCAAGACAAGTAGGTATTCAGATACAGAATAAAAGCAATGCTCTAATAATAGAGCTTTTACTTCACGCTTAAATAATTTTATGTTGGATAATGATGAAATTTTTTTTTGAATGGTTATGAAAGGAGCTATGCATTGGAGAAGTACCTATTAATATTTGATTTTACAGATATTAGTATTTCGAAAATGTAAATGCAGGGAAAAGGTAGCAGTGCCAAATCACTGAACCTGTAGAAAAAAGTCCATTTCTCAAAGTGTCTACATAGACTCATCGTCAATCGTGAAATTACAAGGACTTTGTGGAGAAAAATAAAAAATTAAAAATAAACATCACCAAATCTCGAAAATTATAACATTAATTTTAATAAAAAGGACTTTTACATATTTTACATGGAGTCAAATTAATATATTCTATGTGGATGAGTCTATAGTTTGTTTCACGAATGATAGCTTTTGCCTTGAAACCACGAGATACGGATCAAATCAACCGAGGGGAGTAAATCAGTGGAGTGACGATTTCGAGATAAGATAAAGTATTTCAATTTCTTATATATTTTTTTAATTTTAAATTACAGACGTATTAGAAGTAACACTTACTTTCGGTATACATTGTGTAGATCACATTTCGCACTTTCATTTTTAAATTTTGTTTATTTTTATATATATATATATATATATATATATATATATATATATATATATATATATATATATATAATTAAAATGGGTTTTATTCAAATTTTATCCAAAATTATCTAAATTGTATGTGACGCCTATGTAATAAAGATTGCTTTGCCTTCGGATATATCATGGTATTGAAGGAGATATGCTTGAAATACTGATGTCGTAGCTTGGATAAACAAACGATGAGAAGTACAGCATGATGTACGTAGCTCTTGAATGATTACAGGTCGTGAAGCAAGCTATACAATTCTTTATGTGTAATACTAATGCACTGTTATTTAGTTTTTTAAAATTATTAGCCTCACATTCAACTCAAACATTTCGTCTATTTTTGAAATATCAATATAAGTATAATAATCCTTATTCTGTTTTACTTTCTAGGTACTTGATATTTCTTATTCATTTGTTTCATTTAATGAACTTTTCCAATAAGTAGGATATATCGAAAATGTTATTTTTTAATTATTATTGGGTATTGCATATTGAAAACGGTAATTACCTACATAAATAAAATATTAATAAAATGGATATAGAGATCAAGTAATTTATAGATATAATTGAGTTTTTCTAAGAAAATAGATTATTGCCCAGTATTAGTAAAAAATTGCAATATTTCTCATAATTATATGCGGACAATCTTACAACATTAATTATTTATTAATATCTGGAGACCGAGTTTTGCTCGGGTAAAACAGGATTTAAGATGCGTCTATAAGAGTTACTAAGGATATTTAAACTTATTAAAAAATGTGCATATTTCTGGTTAAAATGTATTGCGATCGGTAAATACTGATTTTATTGTTCACATATTTGTAAGTTGTAGATTTAGAAATAAATATGAATGTGTTATATGAATGATAAATACACCAAAACTCTTGAAATAGCTAGTGTGGATGGATATCGAGGGTCACACCGATTAAATATGAAAGTAATTATCGTCAATCGATTTCTCGACTCCGAAAACCCATTTTTGCTCATTTTTACCAAAATCTGCTAACCCTTCCTTGAAATAGCTAATGTGTACCTTAAGGATCGCAATATATTAAATGTGTACAAATTTTCATTGAAAATTTCCGAATAAATTATTGGAAACTCATATTAACATCTTTTATTTAAAAAATGTGTTTTGTTAAAAAAAAATCTAAGGTGATTAGAATTCGAACCTAGGAACTCTACATTAATACCCGGAAGCTTAACCATAGGACTATTTTTTCATATGATGTTTCTGGATATAATCTGTAGAACTCGTAAAATGAGGATACTAATTGCTGAAAACGATTTTTCTTGTGAATGTGAATACAACCAATCGATTCAATACACTCTAAAACCCGTACATATGAATTTTCACTATTATCGAAAATATCATACGTATTTTAAGTCTCATGACAACCTCTTTACACTCTCATACACTATATGGAAATGAGCAGTATATGGAACGTATTTCCAATAAATTGCCACACAATAATTACAAATTATATAAATATAGATAATCTATATAGTAGAATTTAAGTTAATATAAAGCTGATCATAAACAGCTCATAATGAAATAAATGAATATTTAACTAATAAATATCACATTATATCCATGTAGTATATATACAGTAAACGTTAAATAGTTATTAGAAGATCCGTGAGTCCACAAATATAGTACAACTTTATATATATTATTCACTATGATGATAAAGCTGCCTCACAGGAATTATGAGCGCTTTGGGAAACGTATAGTTTAATTACTTCCCTCTCGGACTCTACGGAGTGTAAATATAGGCGGAATAAACTAGTAATTTGCACTATATAGAGATAACCCGTATATATATATATATATATATATATATATATATATATATATATATATATATATATATATATATATATACACACGAATAGACTATATATTTTTATATCTGATGTGACTGTCTGAAATATCCATAAAAGTTACAATAATTGAAAATTGCAAAGAAAAAAGTATGGACCATTATATAATTATTTATCCGTCTGTTGACAATGGTTTTATCCGGAAGTTCAAATTTAGTAAAATTTTGCACCCATAATAAGAACCGATAACAATATTAATTTTATGATTATATAGGGATTGTAACAAAAAACGTGATCTGCCTATACATAGTCGTATGGTACTCACCAAAACAATCAAACATAAAGTTTAAAATGCTTCATTTCTGAGTTAAAGCCTTTTAAGTTTTGACAAAATTTAATAATGTTTTTAATTATCTCAAAATGAAATAGAGATGAAAAAAATAAGTACGCTTGTGAACTCATAGAATATGCTCAAAGTGCCAACATCAACGGCATTATTGAGCTTGCCCTGTCATGGACTGTCTCACCCACACAAAAACTCCTGATGTTTTCGCAATGTGCTGGCATCCACTTTGTCCTTTTTTATGGCATTTCTCCAATATCTTGAACTGGTGTTGTATACACTAAAGAGTTTACGTGATCCAATATGATAAAGTCAAGAGAATTAAGATCCGGAGAAGGTGCAGGCCACGCTATAGGTCATGCAAGGCCAATCCTCCTTAAGGGATATTGTGCGTTTAGAAATTCACGCATGAACATTCCATCAAATTCAAGGGAATATCCTCCAACAAGTTTTAAAGAGCGTTTTCCATAAAATAAGGATAAATCTAGCTAATAAATCGTTCAGGAAGGATCTAATTTTATATCATGTCTTCCGTCTTGAACTTAAAATTGAATGCCAATTTTGCAAACAACTTCCCAAACAACCTGAATAACGAAACCCACATCGACTGTTAGATTTTGTTTACCTTCATGTAAGCCCTTAGGGTTGATTCTAGAAAAAACACGAAATATTTGTTTGCTTAAGTGATTTTAGGAGCACCTCTACGAAGTTAAAATGTCTATCTTGAATAATTCTCACAAAATTTGAACCCCTGTTTTAGGTTAAATTTCGGAATGTCCTTCAGTATTCCTTGTCATAAATTGCTAAATTTCAGATCTCTAGATTCAAAGTTTTGGGATAGTGAGTGAGTTGGGACTTTTCTTTCTACATTATTTATATGTAATACGTAAAAGCTAAATTTGACAAAAAACAAAATGCAACCTACAATAATTAAGGGATTTACCTTTGAACATAAAACACCTTCTCTGAACAGCATGAGTAAGGCAGATTAACAGAAATAACAATGGCAGACAACAACAATTCAGAAAAATACATTGTATCTTTCAAGAACCAATATTTCTACAGAAAACAAACATAAACAAAAAAAAACAACATCGGATGAACGTATCCAATATGCTACCCTTGTTGTCCATTTTGGGATGATTATTTTGATCATTTATACAGAGTGTTTACTAAACAGGCAAAAATTTAAAGGGTGATTCTTTGAACTATTTCAATAATATTATGTTCTTTGTTGATAGTTGAAAAAACACTTCATTTCAAAGATACAGGGTGAAAAAAAAATGGCGATAGCTACAACATGATATTATCAAAAAACACATGGTAAGTTGCTTAATCTACAATAAATGTTAAAAATGACCAGCTTGGATAAAAGCATGCCATCGTCTCATCAGTGGTTGCCCAACTCGTTGAAACACACCAGGTTCGTTTGTAATGGAGTTAAATCCAGCAATTATCCGATTACGCAAGTCGTTTCAATTTTCCAGTGGAGTCGCATAAACTAATGACTCCAGATAACCCCACAATAAATAATCTAGGAGGCTTAGGCAACAGCTGTTTTTGTACACCATTTTTTTTACTTCCTAAGCCCATTGCCGTACACCATACTTTTTTGATAAATTTAAGAGATATCGTAAATAGTACTCGCAATTTTTTTTCACCCTGTATCTTTGAAATGCAGCGGTTTTTCAATAATCATCAAAGAACCAAATATTATAAAAATAAATCAAAGAATCACCCGTTACATTTTTGCCGCATGTTTAGTAAACACCCTGTATAATATAAATAGTAATTTTGAGGCCAGTATTTTTTCCAACATATAAATATTTCGTAGATTTTCTCAATACTACTAATATTTATCAGTAAAAATAGATTATTTTACTCACACAATTTCTAGAATTCGATCTAATTTGTTGCCTCGCATGTTAATTAAGCCAATGTTATAATAGCTTCGCTCGTAAAATTCCAATTGGTATTTATCTAGAAGTTGTTTCCTTTGCAAAGAACTCCACAAGATTGTAGTACAATTTTATTGTACCAATTAGCGTTATACAAAACTAGCAGTAACAATTATGGAAATGGGATTTGTTGAATTTAAATACCCTCCTTTACTTGGTGGAAATTCTAATTATTTATTTATCTTGTTTAGTTTAAATGGTGGTATCCAAGTTAAAGCAACAAATTACACAAATTTAGTCTTATTTACGTGGAAATTTTGCGATTGGAATTATTACTATTTCTCAAAAACGATTTTCTCGGCTTATAGAAAGTTTACGAAATATAAATAAAAACTAAGTGATGGTTTAGAGATCATGAATAATCGTTGGAATATTGTATGTATAAGAGAAACAACATTAATATGAAATCGATTTTGAAATTTGAATATTTGAGGAGCTCAGCAGTCACTCTGAAATAAAATGAAATTTTCGGTATCGAGATTTTTACAAATGTTGACGTTTCAGAGTTTTCTAAGTCTAATAAACGTATTTTCAGCCATTGGTCTGTCTGTCCGTCCGTCTGTCTGACTATGACAGCATTATTTCTGGAACGGATCGGTGTATTTTGTTGCTTTCTTTTTTATTATGTTTGGTACCAACACCACTCGCCGGTGGCACTGAATGAGAATCCTGTATACACTGGGTGTTGAGTTGTAGTCAAAAAACGTGATTTGCTCAAGACTGTAGCGCGAAAACGGCTCTAATGATTTTGATTAAACTTGCCAAAAGTATTCTTCTGACATCCCTGTATCACCCACACACAGCGCAATCTCTGAGAAAAAGCACAAAAAAAAGTTATGCTTGAATAAAATTCCTTTTTTCCGCACGTTTTATCTTGCGAAAAATGTTTCATGACATGCCGAAAAAATGAGTTGCAGCACGATTTGACCAGAGGATTTTTACTTTACTACCGCTATTATGATTGACTAGAATTTGCCTGCGAGGGGTAGGAAAGTCGTGTGAGTGGACACACCAGATTTTCTTGATTATTGTTGAATACTACTTTCTGTATATAATAGTTAAAAACTACTATGTAGACATTAAGAGACATTGGGACATTGTTGTTTTCATACAGAATAGTATATTACGCACCTACGGAGAAAAGTAGGACATTTCCTTTTCTTGTCTCTTGAAATGATTGAATGAAACTGAACGTTCATTAATTTTGATAACTACACTCATGGAACACTCAAAAATGTCAATAGATATTTTCTACAAATACAAATACAAAATAAGGTTAATTCTATTGATGCTGGTATATAACTTTGAAATTCAAAATTATCAGTACTATTATAAATAATAAAATTTTATATTTTCCCGTGCACCAACTAATAGAGTCAGTCCTATTTTATTGTAAAAAATATTTATTAGAAAATTAAATGTTGCTGTTAACAACAAAAAGAGCAAACTCGACAACGAATGAAATTGTAGTGTCCCTTTCTGAGTTATATTCATTGGGCACTAAAGGAAAAAACTGAGCAAAAAGCAAGGGTGGTTGGTTTTGACGCTGTTCCAATCCTTGTCGTAGATTTATTACCTGGCAACGTGGGTGATGAAAATAACTACTTTCTTAAATGAGAATTTAATTCAATTAACTGTCAGTCTTCTGAATCCAACAAATGTTCGAGAAAAGTATTGTAGTTACAAGGTACCTACATAAAACAATTTCTATTCTATCCACGATGAAAAATGCAGGAATGATTCGTAGATTACAAGATAATCGGCACCAATGATACTCTTGGATAACGAATACATTTTGATGTTCTGATGTTAACAGCTCTGATGTCTGCTTCTTAAATACAATTCAGTGCGCTAACGGGAATAGAGGGACGTCATCAAGAGACGCCATATTGTTTTGTGGTTAATCTAATCAGTCTCAAACAAATGAGATCGTTTGATCAACAAGCTCCTGCCCACTATACCTGTCAAAATACTGGATACAATTTTGTTTGAATTTGATCCAAAATCTTGAACTTAGGTTATTGTTTTATCAATGTAGAGGTTTCATGAAACGTCGTTTTCTCAATTAGAAAAAAATGACAGTTTAAGAAATAACAGACGACAATAAAGAAAATCAAAATATACTTTGAAATGCAACATGTTTTATTTTTGTATTTATAAAATTTCTGGAAAAATCAAAATCAAGGTTTTACTATTCCATATTTTCTTATAAATCAAAAAATAAGGTTTTATTTGGAAAAGGAATCGAAGCTCTGAATAAATTATGAAAAACTTTTTGGTATAACATTCAGCATATATAGGGAAAATACTCTATAAAAGTGAAGAGCACTTTGTGATTCTTCTTCATTTCATAACATGGCTAAACGAATACGAAACAAAATATATAAATTGGCTCAGAATTGGACGAAATGTCCTTTTATTTCGATATCATTGTGCAAATTTATCTATATATCTGTTGCCAAGCTATTTTCGTTTCCAGTCTTGATTTTTTCTTCCTCATCGTCATCTTGTCTCATAAATATACTAAAGACGAAATAGGGACTTGGAATGGCATCGTTCCAGGGATTTCTGCTACTATTACGCACAGAAAAGACGGCTCAACGTAATCTCTTCAGCTTATCCATTGATAAATCACTCTATAAATCGGCATTTACGCTATACATGGGGATAGTTTATTAGCTGTAATCACTGAAATGTCATTTTGGAAAACATACATGTATGTGTACGACAAACAAGAACCTACTGAAAGATTTTATAGTCTATTGTGATATATTTTAGCAGATATATACTCAATCACTTCATTATTGTATTCATAATTTTAGTTATATTCTTCTTTTATTTTCTTTTAGTTGTTGGATGGGAATCCGAGATATTGGATAGAAAACTTGCTTTGATGTAAAGTTATCCTGATCTCTTGCCCAGCTGTTTCATTTTATTGTATTTTTTGGTAGATTTTCATTTTAATCTTCTACACAAATCTTTGATAGTCCTATTTCTTTTGTAAGTGTTTAACACTGAACTTATTCATGTCAGTATTATTCGAAACCATATATCTCAGCGCGTATTTTCTCAAATTGTTTCTATTCTTCTTGTTTTTTATTTCTATTGAAGGCTATGAATGAACAAACTTGATTTCTCGAAAATATTTCGTATTATTTAACGTTTTTCTATGATGTGGAACAAACACTTTTGGTTATCGACTGTTCAGAAGAATTAGACGTGCGCCATAAGCATATTATTTGGTGGCTTAACTTAGACCAGTACTTACTTTTGGTTGCGAAACATGGGTATTGACAGAGCCGTAGAAAAGTAAGATACAGGCGTCGGAAATGCGGTACTTGAGAAGAGTTAGAGGGGTCACCAAAAGAGACAGAATGAAAAATACAGATATAAGACAAGATCTACAAATAAAACCAACCCTAGAATACGTTCAACTATCTTGGTGGGGACACCGGCGGAGGATGGACGAAAACAGACCAGTTAAGCGAGTATGGAGAGCTAGAATACAGAAGAATCGCAAAAGGGGCCGACCAAGGAACTTAATCCGCGTAATTGCGATCTATGGATATGATAGGAATAATTACCGCGGCTGAAGTATAAAAGAGGAAGCAAAGACGATAATGGGTCACACCAATGTACCAAAAACGCTATTCTCATGGAGATTACCACAATCTTATTCAAGAGATGCGGCTGCAAGATGGCGCGTCTCACTGCCTGGATACGGAACCATGGAGTCTCATATACATTCATGCAAAGAATGGTTGTGGGTTGGGTTATTGGGACCGGGATAATTACCCCCTAAACTTTTAAGCTCTATCTACACGACAAATATCTGTTGATCCGTTATGCCAACCCAACAAATATGTCAAACGTATGTAATTTACTTCGAGTATGTTCTAGAGCGTGTTCGATAATTCTGTGGCTTTCAATACGTAAATATTCAAAGATGAGTTTGGTAAGGTACAAATCAAGTGAAGTGGTTAAAGTGGGTACTTTTTGGCAGCTTTTCCTTTAAAGACCTTAACCTAATTACAAAATATTTTTAATGTTACTCTTAAAAAACCCATTTGCTTAGACATGTGTAGGTATCTGTAGCAGCAATTATTTTAATATTCATTGCACTTTCCTGTACTAAATCTAAATTATAAGCAACATCAAAAACAATAAGTATTATTATTATTCCTTGTACCTTGATAATATTCTAAACATCATCCTGTTGATAAGTAATACGATTTAATTTTATAATTCTTCGTTTCACATTGATCTCGAAAAAATATCCGATTTCCATTTAGTTAATAGTGAAAGAATAATTTCCCGGCAGAGATTCAACGAGGAAAAAGTAGACAAAAAGTAAACAAACAAACAAAAAAGAGAAGAGAAGTTTTATTTTTAAATGCTGGCTCGTTAGCGAAAATTTCAGTTGTATACATTTAGAGACAAACAATGGGTAGTACAGGTTTGTACTCACATTGTTTTTATAACATATCTACCATATTATCATGAGGATTTGAAAGCAATAGGTACATTATAATACATAGTGGTAATTCAAGTTTACTTTATCAATCTGAGAATATAATATGTTCACTATATGTTTACAAAAAAAAAAAAATGCGAAAATCTTTCACGCGTAGATGTTTCCATTATGACTTTAAGACATTTGTTTCTTATTGCTGTATAAGAATGTTGTTATCACGTTTTGTAAATGGATTACAATGATACTTGTTTTTTTAGGAAAAGTAGGTATGGTTGAGTTTTCTTTTCAGAAAATTAAGAGGATTCAATACTTTTTCAGGAAAATCGTAGAAATAATAACACAATCATTCTAGCATATTAAATCCGAATCTTCAGGTAAGAAGAAATTATACATCACCAATCCTGTTTGTGATGTATAACTGGAATATGTTTAGTCCATACCTGTCTAAGGTGTATTACTTCTTATTGATGATTCATAATAAACAGACTAAGAGCGTCTTCACCGCTTTCCGCTTCAGTAATGTGGAGAGGTTCGAGTGAAGCGGTTGACCCTTGCAGAGTATCTGAGATATTACGATTGTTTTCTTTAATTTCCTTAATCCTATAAAGCAAGATTGAACAGTAACTATCTTCTTGTAAATGTGTGATAGCACACTGTTGAAGTATTTTCAAAACTCAAATGTGCAAACGATCGCAATAATTCCTATATTTTCCTAAAAAGTACCACTCAGATTACCTCAAACGATAAAGTATTTAATCTACTTAGAAAAGCTTCAAAACAGTTCATTGAAATTATTTTTTTACCTATATATGTGCTAGAATTTAAGCTGTGATTTTTTTTACGTTGTTAAGTAGAGTCGGGCCTGTAACCCTACAGGAAGTTTCAAGCTTTCCATGCATTTATAACTTTCTACGTAATGGTTGAATGTTTGAACTTGTTGTCATATTTAATTTAGGCTGGTTTTCAGTGGGACAGGAATAAAAAACAATAATCCCTTACTCTTACGGTAATGCATTTAAATCCTCGGTCAAATTTAATTAGATTACTATGTAAAGAATGCTGTTAATTCGATTTGTCTTTTATTTGTATTTTAGAATGATTTCTAAGTTTCATTTTAGGACTGATTTAATCAAGAAATTCATTCTTCGTTCTTTTATTATTAAAAGACTTCAGAAAGTTATACAGAAACGGTTTGTAAGTTTTAGTAAACTACTTATAAACTTGCTTCGAATTTGGAGATTAAGTCTTACAATTGGATGAGATATTGATATCAATTTGAATATTTGATAGTTTCGGCTTTCACTTGATGAAAGTCTATATTTAAATAATATGCACGAGTTTCAAGGACACAGCGGCTTCTTCGGATATGGTAGTACATAATATATTATTACTGTTGGTTATTATGTAGGTTCCCCAATTTATTAATTAATGGATTAATTATAACTATAGTAATGTTGTAAATAAATTTAACAATGGAGAGTTATTAAAATCTAATTGACCATTAATATGTTCTTAGAATTTTTAAGCTTATTGCTGAACAATGATTCTAACAAATCCAACCTGAATCCTTTTTGTTCAATATGTAAAATTTCAAAATCTGGATCAAATATATGTTTTTCTGTCTTTAGATGTTCTGCATTGTTGAATTTTTACTATTATTGAGGAAAGCATCATTATGATATTCAATTCTATTAAAAAACTATCTACCAATAATAATCGCTTAGAAACTCTTGTTGTAGAAGCTGAAATAGCACTACACAATACTCAGGATAAAGAATTCTCAAATCACTCAGCAGCTAGAATTATTAAAAAACAAACAATATCACAATCATATAATAAGGAAATGATCATTTTAAGGAAAAAGTCAGAAACTAACAATCTAATCTTTACTAGAGCAGGAAAAGTCAAAAACGTGATTTGTATTCATAAGAACGAAGATTTAGATAAGACTTATTTTCTTTGACTCAGATATTATATTTTTCCAAATAAAAATCCTTCATTGTAATTCAAAATTGAAATAAACAAAGCTATCAAAAATAGTAATGCTCTGTTTAATGAAAATGAAAAAAATTAAACTAAAGATCATGACTCCACAACCATCGAAGCTTTATTCATTAATTAAACTCCATAAGCCAAAAAAATCTATCAAACCCGTAGTTTATTTCACAAAAGCTCCATCAACCAACATCTCAAATAAATTAATCGATATCATATATCATATTGAAACATACCAATTTCAAATCAAAATATATTATAAAAAAAATCCTCTGAACTAATCAACAACATTCGGCAATTAAATTTAGGAAATAACACTAAAATTAATTTCATTCGATGCTTCAAACTTATTTCCAAGTATTTCTTCTTATGAAACCATCAAACTAGTAGAAAACTTATCAGTTATGGATAAAACAAACATTGTTACTATGAGATAAATTATTGGTTGAGTAGAAATTTGCCTGAAACAAAATTATTTCCAATTCCACAACAAAATTTTTACGGCTAAAAATGGTATAATTATGGGAAATACTCTGAGTCCGCTTTTAGCTAAAATATACCGGGTTATTCAGATTCGATGCTCATCATTGGGGATCTCGTAGACCGTAAGAGCTAAGAAGAAGGTTAAATTGGGGTAAAGTTGCGACATGTAATGGAGAATAATATGCCACAAAGAAATTTGAAGTATCATTTTTCGTTTATGAGATTTAAGAAAAAACAAATTTTGTTGTTATGCAAAGAATTGAATAACCAAAAGCCTTTCTCCATAGCATTCTGTTGCATCCGGAATGTTATGGAAATAAGTATAGCAATGAGATAAGCAACTTTAAAGTCCGGGTCCGTATTTGTTTTTTGAGTTGATGATGATTGTCAAGTGACGAAACGTTGTACCAAAAAATGGTGAGCACAACTCGATGAATGCAGTTGCTATGGAGAAAGGCTTTTGGTTTTCAATTCGTTGCATAACAACCAAGTTATTAAAGAAATAACAAAAGTGGTTTTTTTTCTTATTTCTCAAAAACTAAAAATGATACTTCAACTTTGTTTGTGGCATATTAATCCCCTTTACATTTCGCAACTTTGCCCCAATTTAACCTTCTTCGTAGCCCTTACGGCTCACGAGATCCCAATGGTGAGCATCGAATCTGAATAACCCGGTATATGGACAACTTAGAGAAAACCATTCAGTTTTGGCATCGTTATTTCGACGATATTCTTGTTTCTATTAATGCAACCAATAGACAACTTTTTTAATTTTATTAACTCTATTAACCCACATATCAAATTTACAATAGAAAATGAAATTATCAATTCAATCAATTTTCTTAACCTCACTATCACCAGAAGAGATAATATATTTGATTATAAACCATCACACACTGATACTACAATACACTCTTCCTCACATCACCCTATTCAATATAAGTTAGCAGCCTATGATCTTCCATCTATTAAATGTTCCTATGTCAGAAGATAACTTTACCAAAGAATATAATCTAATCAAACAGATAGCTCTTAATAACTGATATAACCCCAATACAATGTACAAAATTTTATCTGGATTTAAATATAAAAAGCCATGAAAGATGTAAATCCTTTTAAAAAAGACCAACAGCATTATATTATAAGATATTGAAAGACATTTGAAGAACAAAGACATTAAAAATGCATAAAAAAGTAATAGCTCTCTGGGTAAAATAATTAAAAATAACAAGGATAAAATTGATAAAACTAATAAAAACGGAATTTATGAATTAAGTTGTGGTTCTTGTCCTGAAACATATATTGGACAAACACGTAGATCATTTCCTAATAGAATCAAAGATCATAATGATGCTCTCCTCTATAATAGTGAACATTCAACATTTGCAGAACATCTAAAGACATAAAAACATATATTTAATCCAGATTTTGAGATTTAGCGTATTAAACAAAAAGTATTGAGGTTGGATTTGTTAGAATCATTGACGATCAATAAACGTAAAATTTTATAGTATTTATCCCCTAATCCATAAATTACCATTATGTACCTATACAATAACCAACAGTAATAATATAATACCAAGAAGCCGCTGTGTCGGTGAAACGCCAATTTAAATAATAATTCAATTATTGAAATATTGAAGAAGCTGCTTCTCAGCAGGACGGTGCCAATTAAATATAAGATTTAACAAAATGTTTGTCAGCTTTTTTGAACATTCCTTTATAGCTTTGAAAGACAATCAAATTAAAATTTCACTTCTCAAATAAACAATTTATTCATTGTTCAATACCTACAATGGAAGATTCCTGTTCGTAAAACATTAATGACATATCTTCCATTGTTCCGCTTCTCAATTATTCCATATTCCAAAGTAAATGGGTCAGCCCAATACAATAACATTCGCTATTATGGAAATGATATTTCTTTGAATGTCTTTTCTATAGGCAATTCCATCGATTTTACGATGGATTTTATCATATTTTTTATCTTTATTCGTGACAATGTGCTACCAAGGGGATTTGTCTGCAGATTTAAATTTCTTGTTCAAATTTGTCACACCGTTGTTCCAGTTTTTTTTTGTTTTAGGAGAGGCTGTAAATTTTGCCATGCCTTGCGTAGAAAAAAATGAGAGAATTGTCAATTGTATCTAAAACAGCAACTTTGATGTTTCTTCTAATATCTTTCGTAATTATACCAACATTCATCCTACTCATAAATGTTAGTTCAATAATATTCAGTAATATTTACTTAACTCTTAGTAATTATCTTAAGGAAAGGTGTGAAGCACGTAAAATCGAAATCAAACGAATACAAAAATCGTCCGATTGAATCGTGCGGCCATTCATTCTTTCGAGTACCGAGCCAAAAAATATTAGTGTTATTACATATTTTCCTATGACAAACCATTTAGCCAGTGTATTAGCAAACAAGAAGAAAATAGAAAAAGTTGCAGTTATCAAAAAGAACAATGAAAGGAATGTTTGTATTCAACAATCCTCTCCTGGTTCAGCCTTAAAAAATAGTAGCCGCAGAGACAAAGTATCGCTGTTCGGTACCTATATACGAGGATACAAATATTGAAAATTACCCTCTCAAGAATTCTGATGGAATACTCCTCTGCATAGTATACGTACAGTTGTTGTGTACTCAGTTGCGATATTTTGAGAAAGCGATGCTGGGTGCAGGATAATTCCCTAAACGGCAAACGAGCATATCACTCCTTTTCCCCCTTTCCGGTCTCCAGCTACCACTTTCCCTCTACCCCCCCAATAAACTCAGGGGCAGGCATACAATAACAGAATATTGCGGTCACGATATTTTCCTGGCAAATTATTGCCTCAGAGAATTCATATATGCGGAAATATTAATGGGATTCAGAGAGTAGATTATTTTTGAAAAAAAAAGGAATTCGCAAGACATGTATGTGTAGGTAGGTTCAAACACGGTGTTCGTTTTCCATTTCCGTATTTGAAACATTCATATTGGATTTTACTTCGGGGAGATATGGAATGTGGCTTGTCTAGTTATGCATGTCATTTTTGAAATGTAATTACAGCTGCCTTATCTCCGAAGATAGCGAAGTAAATCTTTGAAAAAAAATTGAGTCTTTAGTTTGATGTGAAGGATGCTAAAATAATAAAATGATATATCTGGTAAATGTAGTTGGTCTGTTGGCGCATTTTATATAATAAGAGTACTCCGATTTGATTCATTTGAAAGTGAAGACTTGAGAAATGGTCCCTTATTCATAAAAACGCAAATCCAAAATCTTCTTACCCCTGAAAACATGGGGCAAGATAGATAGATAGAACAATATCCGGAAACATTTAAATTGACCATTTTTTCAAAAGAGTTACGGTTTTCTTATAGTTAGAGTCATGTTAAATTCTCAAATATGTGTATTTTTGCTATGTGGAGAGGGTGATTTCTTTCAAAATTTGACAATCTGTAAGTACTTTATGAAAGACCTAATTATTTGTAGTAACATTTATAATTACGGTTTTCGAGTTACAGCGGTGGTAAAATGGTAACATCTAAAATACTTATGCGTATTACAGCAGCGATGATTTGAGATCTCAATAACAACTACAAGCAAAGAATATACGTGGGTAATAAAATAAGTACTAGCTTCTTTGGTATTAGTGAACGTTCAACGATTTTTGTGACTAATATTACTCTCAAAAGTGTAAATTAAATATTCTTTACAAAAAATTGGACCCACGTTATTAGATGGTGCACTGAAAAATACAAAATAATATCAATTCTATTGGTGCTGGTACTTGTGAAGTTGGTGCCAAAAGTTATCAATCTAACTGTAATTGCACAACTTCAAAAGTAACAGCACCAATATAATTAATATTATGTTGTATTTTTCAGTGCACCAACTAATAACGTCGGTCCAATTTTTTACAAAAAGTATTTATTCAAATACTTTTTACCCCCATATAGCAGAGTTCATATCCAGCCCAATTTTAATTTAGGTTTTTAAGCGTCAATTAACCATTTTCTCAATGATAGAAGATTATGATAAAAATAAAAAAATAACTTACTCAAGTACGAATTTATGCTGATGATTTCTTCTTATATTTACTATGGCTTCACCAAAATTTAACTGTAATATCTAATACTAATTTAATACAATGAAGCTAGTTATTGAGCTTTTATTCAAAATACATTCGAAATTCGCATATGTAATCCTGACTTCAATCAATACGGTCAAATGTTCATCTGAGAAAACATTTCATTCGCAATTCTTATTCGCCTTTTGTTGGAAATATTGCCTCCGCAATCATCGGTCAATATGGGCCTGAATAAACTTCCGCAACTTTAATTTGCGCTTTTCCTACAAAGCAGATTTCTGTTTGTCTAATTATAATATCTCTCCCGACTTTTCCGAACCTAGAGTCACTTCACTGCTGATTAAACAAACAAAACGATCGTAGTTCTCACATTTGAAGGAATATCTTTCTAAAATAAGATCGTAAAATTTCGATCTACATTAAGATTATATGTTATCTTTCTGTATTTGATGCAAATAAATGATCAGCGTTAATTTTTTTTGTTACATTGATTATATGGTGATTGGCACATATATGCAACATACCGTAGAAAAAGTTTCAGCCAGAATCGCTGAGAACAGACGTTTTTTTTACCGATAAACCAAACGGAGGAGTTATACAATTCGATTGTTTGTCTGCATGTATTTTACGGGAGTTCGCGCCTTATAAATAGTGATCATGATTCTGTTTTTATTTTCTATATGACTATTGAGAATTGGCCTCGTTGAGAAAAAAATCAACATGTCCTTCCCCTAAAAATCTTCCCCCAAATGGGGTAGTGGGGGCAATTTTACTCGAAAACCTGAGACTGCAGAATTTTAACAGAGCTACGGTTTTCGAGTTACAGCAAAATTAAAGACTGTATGTGCATTTCCGCTATGTGGAGGGAGCCATTTTTTTGAAATTTGAAAATACGACACGGCCAAATTAGAGGAGAGATTATACGTAACAACATTTAAATTGGACATTATTCTAACAAAGCTACGGCTTTCGAGTTACAGCAATGGTAAAATAAGAAATATGTTTGTGTATTTCCGCCTCGATATTTTGACATCTTTGAATAATAATAAGTACAAATAAAGAATATGCATTGGTAATAATTTTTATGATTAAAGTTACACTCAAAAGTGTCAAATAAATATTTCTTATAAAAAAAACTGGACCGACTATTAGTTGGTGCAATGAAAAATACAAAATAATATGAGTTCTATTGGTGCTGGTACTTTTGAAGTTTGTGCCAAAAGTCTTCTATCTAACTACAATTGCACAATTGTGGACGAACATAAAAAAGCACACATTCGAATTGTACACTTTCTCCGTTTGGGTCTTCGGTCAAAAACTGTGAGAATATTTGAGTAATTTTTAAGTACCTTAAAATTTTTCAAGAGATTATGTATACCTACGCTTGATGAAACCCTGAAACTTTTAACGTGGGACTCTCTGAGATTCTCTTTCAAAGGAGCAAAGAATCATCAAAATCGGAGCACGTTTATCGAAACAATAAGAAACAAGATTACTTTCATAAAAGACATACAATTAAATTGTACTTATACCTTCTTCTTTTGGAAAGTCGGTCAATAAATGTAAACTTGTTTCTATCCGAAGAAATGGTTCTTTATGATATATATTTTTTGAAACACTAGAAATTCAGCTTAGAAGATTTTTAAGAAAATCAAAATCGAAACTAGATCATTTCCCTCCTTCATTTTGTTAACTTCCGTAACCATAATTTTGAAAATAACAATACAAGTCAATACAAGTATTGAGTCATAAATCGTGAGAAACCTAAATATTAATCTCAATTCCGGAACATGGTCAGTATGAGCACTACTCGAAAATTACCGCATTCTTAATTAAAACATTTATATATATATATATATATATATATATATAAATAACCAAGAAGTAACTCCTTACTTGTAATATATAAAATCAAGTTGATTACTGGGAGGATAATAGGCTCAAAAAAATGATTACTGGCCATTAATTTGTGTATTCTGTTTATTGAATCTACGTTTCGAGGACCTGTTTCTCTTCATCAGGATTCTACAAAGCAATAAAAATATTTTTATAAAACATTGTCTGATTCTAAAAAGTTTTATGAATATTTTCTTACCAACGACTGAAATTTTTTTATAAAAAACTTCACGACAAAACATATCTTCGGAGGAGACCCATTAATTTTTTCACATTTTTGTTCTAAAAAACTTTTCATTAGCTGAAGGCTGTACTTGATAATATGAAAATATTAATTAAAAATCAAAAGATACATTGAATGACAATTATTTACGAGAACATTCTTTAACATTGGATAAAAAACCTGTACATGTTTGTAAAACTACATGCTGAAACAACACGAGAAGGCACAATGATTGAGAAGACTGAAAATTCTCTACATTATTTCATTATTTTTGGTTGTCCCCCACTAGTGAAACCACACGTGTGCAGCCATCTACTGGGAGAGAGCAATTCTTTGGTATTAAATTTTTAAGAAAATATAAACATTCTGCCTTATTATGAGTTGCAATTAATATTTTTAATATATTATATATATATATATATATATATATATATATATATATATATATATATAAAAGTTCAATCATAAAGTTAAATGCATAATAACAAATGTTTGTAGCTGGTAATTTTCATTAATCTCACGATTTTTGTCCCGATGAAGGTAACAAGCGTTACCGAAAGCTCGACATTGATTAAAGAGTTTTAATTTTATTGGCATTTTGACTGCAACCCCAATCATTAAAAATTCATTATATATATATATATATATATATATATATATATATATGTCTATCAAGTTTTGTTCGACAAGTAAACGTAACACCCGTACTATTTTTTTTGCGGAAGGTACATAGATAAGTGGTCCTCCTGAAAACTGTTCTGTCTGTATCTACGAAGCTTAAAACTTGGGAAGAGGTTGAAATTAAAATTTTGTTGAAACTAACCATTACAATAATAAACTTGGGGTTAGCGTTCCCCCAATAATAAACCGGAGAATACGACATTTGAGCTATTTCAGCTGTCTTAAAGGCTGATAAGTACAGCTGATTAAATTATTCATCAATTTTCTCTTAACGATATTTCAGTATACACTAGCAAACTATAATGTTGCTTTTTTATTATCAATAAAAACAGCTTCACCAAGCAATCGTATAATTTTATATTTATAGGATGCGGGGCATAATGATATTAGGTATACTCCAGAGTTTTAAGACTTTAGGGATTTTATAACAGGGCAGTCTCGTCTTGGGTACACCGCTTAAGACCCTTTTAGATTACATTCTCCCACCCCCTGCTCAGTTCAATAAAAATTAGATTTATTTTTCATCATCAGCGTCCCTGAAACTGACAGCCATCACTTTTGAGACGGCGGCTCTGGATTTATGTATTTATTTTCAGATTGAAGCTCTTTTAACTATGGGCGATTTAAGGATTCCCTAAGACGAATTTATCTATACCTAATATCGAAGATATTGTTTTTGTTTATTTATTTATCAATACAATCCTTTTATGTTCTTTTAGTTTGGCCTCAAACCAGAAAGAATAATTCTATAACTGGCACTACGAATAGCATATTCAATATCATACTATTATCCTTTTTAGAATACTACCTGTTGTCTGCGACTTCATATTTTTTTCCTGACATACGAACAATTTATTGATCGACTTTAAGGGGAGATATACAATTCACATTTTGCCTATTGAACATGCTCAAATTTTAATACTTTACTGTTCCTGGTCCTATAAAATAATTAATCTGTTGTACCCACACCCACGTAATTCCCAGTAAACTGGCCTCAATTCTCTTTTATAATATCATCCTAGGACTCTGACAAGTCTGCTCATTGTAATAAATATTTCTTACAAAAAATTGGACCAGTGCACTGAAAAATACAAAATAATATTCATTCTGTTGGTACTGGTAATTTTGAATTTGTACAGGTGTAGTTAGATTGAAAACTTTTAGCACAAACTTCAAAAGTACCAGAACCAATAGAATTAATATTATTTTATATTTTTCATTGCACCAACTAATAAAGTCGGTTTAATTTTTTGTAAAAAATGTTTATTACATTAACAGTAACATTAGTCATCAAAATCATTCAACGTTCATCAAAACTTGTAGTTATTACGCAGAGATTTAAAACTCGCGGAAATACACATATTTCACAATTTCAGTAACTCGGAAACCATTTTTTTTAAATGTCCACTTTGAATGTTGCTTCATATAATCTTTTCTGTAGTTTGGCCGTCACAAGTTTTTTATTTTTGAAAATAAATTGGCTCAACCACATATCGGAGACACACATATTTTTTCCGACTCTACCACTGCTGTAACTCGGAAACATATTATTTTAAATCTGTGACTCTGGACCATTTCAATAAACCTGGTCATTTAATTTTAAAGTAAGTTGAAAAATATTTTTTACAAAAAATTGGACCGACGTTATTAGTTGGTGCACTGAAAAGTATAAAATAATATTAATTCTATTGGTGCTGTTACTTTTGAAGTTGTGCAGTTGCAGGTAGATTGATAACTTTTGGCACCAACTTCACAAGTACCAGCCCCAATAGAATTAATATTATTTTATACTTTTCAGTGCACCAACTAATAACGTCGGTCCAATTTTTTGTAAAAAATATTTATTTCACACTTTTAAGTGTAACATTAGTCACGAAAATCGTTGAACGTTCACTAATACCAATCAAGATAGTACTTATTCTATTACCCACGTATATTCCTTGCTTGTAGTTTGCAGTTGTTATTATTGAGATCTCAGAACATCGCTGCGGAAATACGCTTGAATATTTTAGTTGATACCATTTTAACACCGATTTTACTCGAAAACCGTAACTCTAAGGGAAAAATGTTCATTATAAATGTTGCTACAATTAATTATGTCTTCCATGTACTGCAAACAGATTTTCAATTTTCGACAGAAATCGCCCTCTTCACATAGCGAAAATAGGTATATTTGACAATTTGAAATGTCTCTATATCGAAGACCGTTAATCTTTTGAAAAAATGTTCAATTTAAACGTTTCCGGATATTGTCCTATCTTTAATTATACCAACGCATATTTTCAATTTTCGAGAAAATTTGCCCCCTCCACCCCCTTCGGGGTCAGTTTTCGGAGGGAACGAGATGTCGGATTCCCGTTTTTATGAATATGGGACCATTTCTCAAGCCTCCTCTTTCAAATGAATTAAAAATCATCAAAATCGGAGTACGATTACTATATGAAACGCGCGCACAAACCAAAAAAAAAAAGCACACAGTCGAATTGTATACCTCCTCCGTTTGGGGTTCGTCGGTCAAAAATCAACCTGATGGGTTATTATTTCTTCGGAGGTTCCGAAGTGGGAATTTGGATTAATAGCAATTTTATAACCGTTACCTGCTGTTCCGAGATGATAAAAAATTGATCCAAGTTCACAACGTGGATGTTCCGAAAAGCTTCATCAAAATCCTTAGTAAATATTTTAAATATTAAATAAAAGTTTTATGTGATTTTGTAACCACTCAGAAATGTGAAATATTCAACTATTTCCAAAATTTCCACGTGTGCAAGGGATCAAGGATCTGTAAAAGGTTGATTGAAGACTTTCGGTCCCAATTTCAGAAGTTTTGGTATACATTGGATAAACGCTATTTTCAATGTTTCATATAATAAATTAATAAATTTGTTCATACTTTGTGAAAATGTTTTTTAATTCATGTTTTCAGTTGTCATCAAAATTATTAAACGTTCACCTATATCCACTAAATTATTAATACAGCTGTGATTATCTTGCACTTTACAAGTGTTCTAGCTCGAAAAAATATCTTGAAATATCCTATTCAAATATTACTGGAAATGACCTCATCTTCAATCATGTAGAAAAATATATTTCAATTTTATTTCAAAATTCCACCGCCATCTCTTGTGGGCTGGTTTTTTGGGGGTAGGACAATCAAACAAACAAACAGACGGACAAGCAGTAGAAAAGAATAATTATCCAAGAAAACTCCCGACCAACTCACCGTACAAATAAAAAAAATCTATATCAGTTTTTGAACGACGAACCCCGAACGGAAGAGGTATACAATTCGACTGTTTCCTAATTTATTTATTTTTTTTTGACCGACGAACCCCGAACGGAGGAGGTATACAATTCGACTGTCTGCTTTTTTTTTTTTTTTTTTTTTGGTTCGTGCGCGCCTTTTATATAGTAGGCGATCTCCGATTTTGATGATTTTGGATTCATTTGAAAGAAGGGGATTGAGAAATGGTCCCATATTCATAAAAACGCAAATCCGAAATCTCCTTCCCTCCGAAAACCGCCCCCGAAGGGGTGGTGGGGGCAAATTTTCTCGAAAATCGAAAATCTGAGTTGGTATAATTAAAGATAGGAGAATCTCCGGAAACGTTTAAATTGAATATTTTTTCAAAAGTGTTACGGTTTTCGAGATAGACGCATGTTAAATATGTATTTTTGTTATGTGGAGAGGACAATTTCTTTCGAAAATTGAAAATTTTTCGATACTACATGAAAGATATAATTATTTGTAGCAACATTTATAATGAACATTTCTTCCTTAGAATTACGGTTTTCGAGTTAAATCGGTGTTAAATGGTAACAACTAAAATATTCAAGCGTATTTCCGCCGCGATGTTCTGAGATCTCAATAATAACCACTACAAGCAAGGAATATACGTGGGTAATAGGATAAGTATTATCTTCATTGATATGGTATGGTGAACGTTCAACGATTTTCGGGACTAATGTTACACTCAAAAGTGTGAAATAAATATTTTTTACAAAAAATTGGACCGACGTTATAGTTGATGCACTGAAAAGTATAAAATAATATTACTTCTATTGGTGATGGTACTTGTGAAGTTGGTGCCAAAAGCTATCAATCTAACTGCAACTGCACAACTTCAAAAGTACCATCACCAATAGAAGTAATATTATTTTATACTTTTCAGTGCATCAACTATAACGTCGGTCCAATTTTTTGTAAAAAATATTTATTTTGGTTCGTGCGAGCCTTTTATATAGTAAACGAGCTCCGATTTTGATGATTTTGGATTCATTTGGAAGAAGGGGATTGAGAAATGGTCCCATATTCATAAAAACGCATATCCGAAATCTCCTTCCCTCTGAAAACCGCCCCCGAAGGGGTGGAGGGGGCGAATTTTCTCGAAAATCGAAAATCTGAGTTGATATAATTAAAGATAGGACAAGATCCGGAAACGTTCAAATTGAACATTTTTTCAAAAGTGTTACGGTTTTCGAGATAGACGCATGTTAAATATGTATTTTTGTTATGTGGAGAGGACAATTTCTTTCGAAAATTGAAAATTTTTCGATACTACATGAAAGATATAATTATGTGTAGCAACATTTATAATGAACATTTCTTCCTTAGAATTACGGTTTTCGAGTTAAATCGGTGTTAAATGGTAACAACTAAAATATTCAAGCGTATTTCCGCCGCGATGTTCTGAGATCTCAATAATAACCACTACAAGCAAGGAATATACGTGGGTAATAGGATAAGTATTATCTTCATTGATATGGTATGGTGAACGTTCAACGATTTTCGGGACTAATGTTACACTCAAAAGTGTGAAATAAATATTTTTTACAAAAAATTGGACCGACGTTATAGTTGATGCACTGAAAAGTATAAAATAATATTACTTCTATTGGTGATGGTACTTGTGAAGTTGGTGCCAAAAGCTATCAATCTAACTGCAACTGCACAACTTCAAAAGTACCATCACCAATAGAAGTAATATTATTTTATACTTTTCAGTGCATCAACTATAACGTCGGTCCAATTTTTTGTAAAAAATATTTATTTTGGTTCGTGCGCGCCTTTTATATAGTAAACGAGCTCCGATTTTGATGATTTTGGATTCATTTGGAAGAAGGGGATTGAGAAATGGTCCCATATTCATAAAAACGCATATCCGAAATCTCCTTCCCTCTGAAAACCGCCCCCGAAGGGGTGGAGGGGGCGAATTTTCTCGAAAATCGAAAATCTGAGTTGATATAATTAAAGATAGGACAAGATCCGGAAACGTTCAAATTGAACATTTTTTCAAATGTGTTACGGTTTTCGAGATAGACGCATGTTAAATATGTATTTTTGTTATGTGGAGAGGACAATTTCTTTCGAAAATTGAAAATTTTTCGATACTACATGAAAGATATAATTATGTGTAGCAACATTTATAATGAACATTTCTTCCTTAGAATTACGGTTTTCGAGTTAAATCGGTGTTAAATGGTAACAACTAAAATATTCAAGCGTATTTCCGCCGCGATGTTCTGAGATCTCAATAATAACCACTACAAGCAAGGAATATACGTGGGTAATAGGATAAGTATTATCTTCATTGATATGGTATGGTGAACGTTCAACGATTTTCGGGACTAATGTTACACTCAAAAGTGTGAAATAAATATTTTTTACAAAAAATTGGACCGACGTTATAGTTGATGCACTGAAAAGTATAAAATAATATTACTTCTATTGGTGATGGTACTTGTGAAGTTGGTGCCAAAAGCTATCAATCTAACTGCAACTGCACAACTTCAAAAGTACCAT
This sequence comes from Crioceris asparagi, assembly GCA_958507055.1. Classification (NCBI taxonomy): domain Eukaryota; kingdom Metazoa; phylum Arthropoda; class Insecta; order Coleoptera; family Chrysomelidae; genus Crioceris; species Crioceris asparagi. The sequence continues at coordinate 81,962,848 of OY293828.1, read as the reverse complement.
CACCAATAGAAGTAATATTATTTTATACTTTTCAGTGCATCAACTATAACGTCGGTCCAATTTTTTGTAAAAAATATTTATTTTGGTTCGTGCGCGCCTTTTATATAGTAAACGAGCTCCGATTTTGATGATTTTGGATTCATTTGGAAGAAGGGGATTGAGAAATGGTCCCATATTCATAAAAACGCATATCCGAAATCTCCTTCCCTCCGAAAACCGCCCCCGAAGGGGTGGAGGGGGCGAATTTTCTCGAAAATCGAAAATCTGAGTTAATATAATTAAAGATAGGACAAGATCCGGAAACGTTCAAATTGAACATTTTTTCAAAAGTGTTACGGTTTTCGAGATAGACGCATGTTAAATATGTATTTTTGCTATGTAGAGAGGACAATTTCTTTCGAAAGTTGAAAATTTTTCGATACTACATGAAAGATATAATTATTTGTAGCAACATTTATACTGAACACTTTTTCCTAAGAGTTACGGTTTTCGAGTTAAATCGGTGTTAACATGGTAACAACTAAAATATTCAAGCGTATTTCCGCAGCGATGTTCTGAGATCTCAATAATAACAACTACAAGCATGGAATATACGTGGGTAATAGGATAAGTACTATCTTCATTGATATGGTATAGTGAACGTTTAACGATTTTCGGGACTAATGTTACACTCAAAAGTGTGAAATAAATATTTTTTACAAAAAATTGGACCGACGTTATTAGTTGATGCACTGAAAAGTATAAAATAATATTACTTCTATTGGTGATGGTACTGGTGAAGTTGGTGCCGAAAGTTATCAATCTAACTGCAACTGCACAACTTCAAAAGTACTATCACCAATAGAAGTAATATTATTTTATACTTTTCAGTGCATCAACTAATAACGTCGGTCCAATTTTTTGTAAAAAATATTTATATTAGTTCATCCGTTTGGGGACACAGACAATTAGACAGATACCCATAATTAACTCAACTTGCTAGAGACCATTCTCGATCAGATCACCATTCAAACCAAAACCAAAAACAATTCACAATCCATGGACTGGTTTGGGAGCTACTATGCCATGGACTTCTTCACAGATACACATCTAAAATCTCAATCAAACACCCATTTGTTTGCGTTGCGGGTTAAAAAGTATTTCTAACCTCCATAATGGATAGGAATATTTGTTGAGTCACAAAACACAATATGAAATATAATTTTTCTGTGTCAAACAACAACAATAAAACAGACAAACATATCAATGATCAATATATTTTTAGTAGGTACCTGAATGTAAAGTGTAGGTGATAAACGTGTAGATCGTTAGATTTTCATTTCATATACTATGTATGCACTGGTCGTTTAGAGAGAAACCTCATTTTCCTTTACTCTAATATACATACGAGTTGAGCTGAATAAAATATTCCGTTTCTTTTCGAAATTTTCCAAGCTCGAATCCTGTTTTAGAGGCACAGCATGCGTGACGGATATGCGTCATATGCGAAGTCGCAATGGCAAAAGGGCAAAAGAGCTTTTTACTCTCTCTTTTTCTGTCTACCTCTATGTTTTCCTGAATATTCCTAGGATGTCTTTTTGGTGGTCGTGTAGACATGATTTTGTACCGTCAAAGTTCACATAATAATTTGTAAGATGTGTTTGTTATATATACAATGTGTCCCAAAAGTGAGCTGGAGTACCTAGGTTAAATGGAAAAAGTTCAATATCAATTTCTTTAAAAAAACATCTAATGTTGATTATTTTCGAAAAATACCATCGAAATTTATTATTCCTTAGATTTTTTGACCAACTTCAAAACAAGGAAAAGGTATACAATTCGGTTGTACTTATGTTTGCTTTTTTTATGGTTGTTTGCGCGTTTTGCATAGTAAACGTACTCCGATTTAGCCGTTTTTGTTTCATTTGAAAGAGGAGAATTGAAAAATGGTCCCATATTGAGAAAAATCAAATCCCAAATCTCCTTCCCTCCCAAAACCTCCCCCAAAGGGGTAGGAGGGGGCAACTTTACTCGAGAATCGAAAATCTGAAACGGCAGAATTGATGAAAATTCCATATCCGAAAATGTTTAAATTGGACATTTTTTAAAATAATCATAGGTTTCCGCGTAACAGTCTGAAATATGTGTTTCAGCTATGTGGAAGGGGCAAATTTTTACGAAAATCGAAAGTTCGAGATTTGAAAATTAGAAAGGGGGCCATATCCGAAAACCTTTAAATTCAACATTATTTTAAAAGAGTTATGGTTTCGAGTTTCGCAATGGTAAAATCTGAAATATGTGATATGCGTATTTCCGCTATGAGGAATAGCAATTTTTTTCGAAAATTGATAATATGAGGCAACCAGATTGAAGAAAAGATTATATGTAGCAACATTTAAATTAAGTTACAGTTATCGAATTACAGCAGTAAAGTCTGAAATATGTATATTTGCGCCGCAATGTTTTGATATCTCTGAATAATAAATAACAAGTAGGTACAATTTTCATGTCAAATATTACACTAAGAAATGTGAAATAAAATTTTAAAAAAAAAATTGGACCGACTTTATTAGTTGCACTGAAAAGTACAAAAGAATATTAATTCTATTGGTGCTGGTAATTTTGAAGTTGTGCTGGTGTAGTTTGTTGTAGGCACCAACTCCAAAAGAACCATCACCAATAGAATTAGTATTATTTTGTATTTTTCAGTGGAACAACTAATAAAGTCGGTTCAATTTTTTGTGTGAAATATTTATTATATAGGATTTTTTATCCTTTGGAATAGTCTCCTATGATTTAAATAAGCTGTTTTGGTTTTCTGGCTATTTGAATTGAATAAAACTATATTTTCTGATACAACAAACGTTGAGAATAGCCCTAATAACAAGTTAACTGATGCAATTACTCATCATTATGTTCAACATAGTTCTTAAAAAAACATATCATACACCGAATTCGGTTCTTTTTCAATAAAAAGTATTCAAAATAATGTTTAATGATATAACAATTGAATGATGATTTTTTACAACTAGTCTGTCCTAGTATGTTCCAAGGCTATTCAAACAACGTACCTAGACTTTATTGTATTAGTGACCTCAAAAAAATTGCAAGACAATAGTCATGATGTTATTATTTAATAACAAAAAACCAATATTATTGTACAGTTAATACGATTTACCATGTAATTTTACCTAACCTAAACTCCCTTACAAATCATTGCAGAAACTGGACCAGTTGGACCTTTGCCATTAATAAAATGTTTCTAACAAAAATATGTATATGTATTTATATTATTATTGTTATATCGAATCTCCTCGATTTATGAACAAAGCCATATTTAATTGGATATCAAAGAAAAAATACATGAATGAATGAAATATATTTTAATATCCTTAAGTTATAATATATCACATGTAGTGACAGGTTGACTCCACAAAATGTCAAACAAGTAAATGTAAATTTTTCTAAATGAAAAATGAAAAATATTTCTTACAAAAAATTGGACCGACGTTATAGTTGATGCACTGAAAAGTATAAAATAATATTACTTCTATTGGTGATGGTACTTTTGAAGTTGTGCAGTTGCAGTTAGATTGATAGCTTTTGGCACCAACTTCACAAGTACCATCACCAATAGAAGTAATATTATTTTATACTTTTCAGTGCATCAACTATAACGTCGGTCCAATTTTTTGTAAAAAATATTTATTTCACACTTTTGAGTGTAACATTAGTCCCGAAAATCGTTGAACGTTCACTATACCATATCAATGAAGATAATACTTATCCTATTACCCACGTATATTCCTTGCTTGTAGTGGTTATTATTGAGATCTCAGAACATCGCGGCGGAAATACGCTTGAATATTTTAGTTGTTACCATTTAACACCGATTTAACTCGAAAACCGTAATTCTAAGGAAAAAATGTTCATTATAAATGTTGCTACAAATAATTATATCTTTCATGTAGTATCGAAAAATTTTCAATTTTCGAAAGAAATTGTCCTCTCCACATAGCAAAAATACATATTTAACATGCGTCTATCTCAAAAACCGTAACACTTTTGAAAAAATGTTCAATTTAAACGTTTCCGGATATTGTCCTATCTTTAATTATACCAACTCAGATTTTCGATTTTCGAGAAAATTCGCCCCCACCACCCCTTCGGGGGCGGTTTTCGGAAGGAAGGAGATTTCGGATTTGCGTTTTTATGAATATGGGACCATTTCTCAATCCACTTCTTTCAAATGAATCCAAAATCATCAAAATCGGAGATCGTCTACTATATAAAAGGCGCGCACGAACCAAAAAAAAAAAAAAATAAAGCAGACAGTCGAATTGTATACCTCCTCCGTTCGGGGTTCGTCGGTCAAAAATATGATGATGTTAACACTAAAAAAACCTATATACTTTTTTATAGTGTAATATTATTTTTACGGTAATATTTATAAAAGCTTAGAACAAAGAGGATTTTTAGGGATTATTTGAGTGATATTAATCAAAGATTCCCAGATAAATATTACTTTTGCTTAACAATTACAGATTTCATTTAGCTGCATTATCATCGTTTCAAATATTTGTTTTTCTACTGATAAGATAACAAAATAACGTGTAATATTTATTGTTCATTGAGCAAACTATTTCCTCGGCTTCACAATCTTTCTGGACCACATATAGCCATTCGGCACTAAAACTTTACTGCCTTTCTAATAAAGAACATCTTTAGATATATAAAAAAAGTTAATATGGAACGAGCTGAATTAGGAGCTGCCAGAACTGATGAGACACTTGAGACCGTTAATAACTTTTCTTTTTGTGGCTCGTTGAGCGGATTACCAAGATGTTATATTATTAAACTTCCGGTGAAAGCACCACCAGTATCATCAAGTATGAAATCGAAAACGAAATAGCCCATGATACCACAAAACTATATCTTGGCTTATACAGATTTGGAAATACATTTTTGGAATACGAGTTTAACAGTGAGCTAGAAATAGAGGTCGACGTGAGAGTCGACAAGTTCAGTCCGTAACCTATTCCCGTCGAGAACTTCATTTATTAACTGAAACAACTGTAGAATCATTTTCACTCTTTATTTTTTTTCAAGCAGTTTGGGTATTACTCAATTTCAATAGTATCGAAATTAAAAGCTGTTGTTTATGTTTTGATACTACTTCGGACGTTCGATCAATTGAAAAAGAAAAGGAAGAAAAATGATTTTAAGATTTCAGGTAAGTAATACTTGAACTTCTTGATGTGAATAGGTCATGAGACAAAGAAATAGGAGATATGCAGCGTGCTGTGTTATATAAACCAGCATGGTGGCCAGTGCTGGTAATGTCATTGAATCGACGCCATATTGTACTGTTGTGATACACTGATGACACTTGTTTGACATTTTTTGTCACAGGCAATTTATCAACTCACTGGTCGATTTGGTATTTCGGAACGATTCATCAGTGTGACGCCATCAATATTGGCCAATATACAATGCGGAACACGCTGTAAATATTATGCCTGTGGGCGGAGCTTAGCCATGGCATGATGTGAGCAGTTGCGGTGACCTGCTGACCATTTGTTTGTTAACATTTTGTACGTTTATTCGGTTTTATTTTAGTTGTTTAGAGTCTTTGAAATATTGTGTGGTTTTGTTGAGTTTTAATTTGCAAGATGAGGGGCTTATTTGAATTATGCAATACTGATAATAAAACAAAAGGGGAAAGGATCTGATGTTCTTTCGACTTTCTCAATATTCGAGTTAACATAAAGCTTGGTTGAATGTTTTTAAACGTCACGACCATATTCATATATAGTTCTTTCGAAAAGTAACGAATGCATTCATTATTTCTGAAATTGAGAATTGTTTGAAAAAATCTTCTGGCACGTGGATTTTTATTTAAACGAAAGCACTTTTTGACAAACGACCTATTTTTGGGACGTAATCGTTGTTCGAGAAATGACGTCATCGACAATTTTTTTAAATGGCCGATTTCGACCACACTATTTGAAAAGCATGTCATTTTACGTACACATCGTCAAAAATTATGGTTGTCTAACTCATTAGGTAAGGATTCCGTACCTTGCACTCATATATATTCTACAATTAGGAAGGTGCATAACTTCTCAATATGTATAAAGTTGTTATAAATCGTAAGGTTTGTCAATAAGAAGTGAGCGACGGGTTTAAAATATTTAAACAAATTCATTTACACCATAATAGTTAATAAAACAATTATGAAATAAACGTAAACAAAACCACGTGACCTAAAACGCTTTTCTATTGGTTTGACGTCACTCAACAGTCGTGGCACGAGCAGTATGTAGCTGAATGGTGAATGCCTCCTAACCTTCATAATCTGTGGGTGAATGCCCCTTTGACGTTTGTTTACGTTCATAGCAAACAGGTATCAATAAGCCGTAGTTTTTTCTTATTTCTTGTTTGTTTGAGTACTTTGAGTGTGTTTCTATATGTTACAACTGGGAGACGTGATGGACGAAGGATTCCAGCAGGCACAGTCCTATAATTTTTCGCAAAAGACGCGTTTATGTTGACCACATTTCTGAGTGAACATTTTAATTTCGGATGGACGCTCTGCATTAGCTTGTATTGCCAGTAGTTTTCTACATCTTCTTTTAACTGTAATAAAAAAGCCATGTCAATATATGAAAAAAAAACACTTGAAACTAACAATCATATAAGGTATCTGTATATAACATGAACAAATGTAACATATTTACACTCGCTTTTACATAAGTACGTGAGAACAGGTATGTTAATACTTACATTAAAATGTTGATCAGAACGTTAAATAATCACTCTTGCAAAGCACATGGGGTGCGGATGAAAGGTCAATTATTTGGAAAGCTTTATTCATTCTGAATGAAAATCAATTTAATTTATTTAATAGAAGATAGGCTGTTTGTATGTAAAGAGAGAGTGCATTGAGCGCCTCTATCGGAATTGTGTTGAAACGATTCGAGAATTCTACAAAATCCATGAAAGATAGAGCTTGAAGCAATCGTATGTGGAAGAGTATACATACACAGTAAGTCATTCAACAAACTTCCGAGATGCTCTGAGGCGCTTACACAATGCTGGACTTTGTTGTTTGAGATCTGGGACTCGATTTATCGGTTGGAATTTCAAGTCGATGCCGCCAGTTCAAATAGAGCACTAAAATTTAATTAAATCAATTAAATCTGCCTCTATCATAATAATAATATTAAAGTTTATGTGTGTATGTGAAATTTAGAAGCTACTTACATTTTATATGGATATATGCTGTTTGGAACTATTAGGGGCTATTAGGAGAATGTTGATTGTAATTACTTACTTCAATTCCAAACATGGCCTAAATTGATAGAAAATAAATTGTGACGAAATGTACGGCAACCTCAAAATGACAGCTCAAGACTTGCTTCCCATCCTTTCATATAAGGCCGAAACTTGTCTAGAAGTGTGTCTTGAGTCAGGTCATGTCCGTATTGTGATGGTGCAAGAGAATTGTCCAGCCGAAGAAATTCACTTTTGAACTTATGTCGTGTTTTAGCTGCAAATATCTTGTTAAGATTCCAATTACTATTGATGTTCTATTCGAATTTTCTCTTACTCGCCTACTATGTAGTGTATAAATTAAAATATTTAAGTCAAAGTAGGTACGTAAATATATTTTAGAATATTCTATTAAATCAAAACACTTTCCATTGATCTGGCCATGAGGTAAGATTCAAAGAAGGTCTTTGAGACATGTACATTCGAATGCTGCAGTCAGATGAACTATCCAGAGAAAGACATTTATATAAATATATTTCCTTTGTATATAATAATCCTTGAAATATCATCTTTTCAGGATTTGAATCATTTCATTCTATAATTTTAAAGATACTTAAATGTATTTGTTACAACTTCTTTACTATCTATTTGCTTACGATGCAATTTAAACTAATCTTCACTATTTCTAGAGGCTTATTTTTATTTTGATTCTTACCATAGTTTCAAATTAATGATCATTTTATCACAATTGACTTTGATTCATCAAATTGACTTATAACCGGGATATGAAAATTGTCATTCTTCAAATGTTGCACACGCCTGGAAATTATTATTTCTTCAATCATTAGTATTTTTATTCATTATTATATTTGCTACTTAGAAGAACCAAAAACTGAATTGATATGGTCTCCTTGATCTTTCTTTGGATTTCTGTATGATATCATTCTTATCAAAAAATTGTCGAAGGCTCCTAATAAATTTTCTTTCCGTAGAATAACTTTTTACATTATTATACAATGGCTTTTTTCAAATTAATTACGCTCGACGTCAGTGACCGCCCCATTAAATGAAATGGGTACTTTTTCCGTATTAATCTCATAAACGATTATGTAAATCAGGTAGTTATAAGCCAACACATTTCGAAAAAGGGTCTTTGCGGCCGATGCTATTTATTTTTAATTTAGAAAAGTTTTCTACCTTTTGCTGGGGCATATAATTATTTAGGAAAGGTTTCTCGTTCGCGCCGCCCTACGTCCCCACTAATTCAATAGTTGATTTAGATGTAGAAGCTCAACCAGAATTAATGAAGAGATCCGGATAATATTTTAGAGCAAAACACTTGACTTATGAGAGTCAAAATATACCAGATGCTGTAGGTATACGTAGTAGAATCCTGAAAAAAATGTTGATTTCTTTAAAGATTTATTTATAATAAATATTTTAAAAAAATAATTGGAACGACGTTATTAGTTGGTGCACTGAAAAATACAAAATAATATTAATTCTATTGGTGCTGTTACTTTTGAAATTGTGCAGTTGCAGTTAGATTGATAACTTTTGGCACCAACTTCACAAGTACCAGCACCAATAGAATTAATATTATTTTGTATTTTTCAGTGCAACAACGTAGGTCCAAGTTTTTGTAAAAAAATATTTATTTCACACTTTTGAGTGTAACGTTAGTCTCGAAAATCGTTGAACGTTCACTAATACCAATGAAGATACCTAGTATATACTTATCCTATTATCCAAGTATATTCTTTGCTTGTAGTTGTTATTACTGAGATCTCAAAACATCGCTGCGGAAAAATCAAATATGAGGTAAATATGATAACTCTTCTCAAGATAAATATCTGTAATAATGTTTTTAATGTTCTTAGTCCGTGCTTCCCGATAAAATTTCTTGTGCCTCTTTCATAAAGTAATTAATCATCTTGAATTATTTATTTCATTCTCTTAGCTACTTATCTTATGTTTCTCATAAACCGGTATAATTCAAACTTTCCTCTTTCATTCTCGCCTTAGAATTTACATGTCTTAACTCTGGTTCTGCAATATAAGTTTTGATATACTTACAGCGTCCCGAGAATTTCATAAGAACAGTATTGATTTTTCTCAATTTAGCGCCAAATACATAGTTGCTGTAAATTCTGTTTCATAGATGTTCTTTGCTTTTAAATTCAAATGGTTATGTGTGGTGCACTTAAGAAAGGTTGATTCCTGGGATGGCAATCCTTCGGGTAATCAGTGTAAAATTTCAACTGTTCCTGAAATATTCGCTGACAATTAATTATAATTTATTATCTGATTTAATACTCAGAGAGGAAAGCTGAAATTTTGAAAACACAAGGAATGCAACAAAACAAAGTTGCTGGGGTTGTTAGAAATATTTTATCTTATTGATATTCAAAGATGTGCCATACAAAATATCAATACATAAACCCAGAAAAATACAGAAAATCGATCAAATCTTTTCGAATGTAGTATGCTATGATAATGAGAAAACAAAATATTTAAATCGCTATAACTACAGAATATTTTTTTCTTTGACATTTACTAATTCATTACGACATTAAGTTTTATTTCCACTTATCGTTCAGAGACGGCTGTCATTTTAAATAACCCTTCGTTTTTTTGAGAAAAATGCCCCAGTATGCTGTTAGAAGAAGGTGTGTTTCGGCTTGGAACCGTTCCAATAAATAATACGACACACTATTTATATGCCTCTTCCTAATTGTTATGGAGTCGGTCAAAAATATTATCATTTATTTGTCTTCCTTTTCTAAATCTTGAGCACTGTGATTTCTGGAACCAATTTCCATTTCAATTACTAGAAAATGTACCCGGTACTCGAATGAAAGGAGCATTTTCCAAGTAATCAAATAATCTTATAAACTTGGCTCACTGAATAAATTCAAATAGAAATGGTTGAATAAACATCCTTCTTATTTGAATTCCAATTATGATATAAATACTTCTGTGTTTGTTCTCGTGGGATACAAATTACAAACGCTTTGGAAATGAAAAGAGAAAAGCTTTTTTGCATCTTTCTGGAAAGAGAGAAAAAGTTATTCCAGAGTATTTTTATTCACGCGTACTCGTGAGTGAGGTAAAACGGGAGAACAACGAAACGCTTGGAGCACTTTTTGTCATCGTCGTCGTCGCTCAGAATGGATAGTTTTTTTTTTGTGGGGAGTAGTAGATGAGCCAGGACAGGCAGGATTCACAAAAATACAAAAAGGGGAGAAGGGAAGAAATTCCGAGTAGGAGAAGAAATAAGGCACGACCCTTTGAATCTATTGTGTGCAGAGAAAACAAAGGCAGGCTAAAAGAAACATTGAAGTCATATTCTCTCTATTGTTCTACAATGCATCTCAATTAGATATCTGAATTTTGATACTTTTTTAGATATGGCGATGTAGGACATCAGTAAGTGGAAAAGAACCTAATTGCTATGTATTATTGTAAAAATTAAACGGATGTAACCAAGCCATGAAAAATTATAGAATAGAAGAAGCAATCAAGGTTATGGGTAAATTGTCTATTAGGACATAGACCATCGAGAAATTTAAAAGATAATTTAATTGAATAACTTATTAATTTATCCATTTTATTAATTTCTGTATTTTCTTAGTTCTTCAGTTTAGAATGTGTAAAACTTGCAGTTACTGATTTCGTATGTATTTTTCCAATTTACTACACAATCTGATGCGCAGATTAAACTCGGCATACACTGAATGGGGTCTCACTATGAACTTCGATAATATCTGGTGACCCGTTCGGATGCTAAATTTGACGTTCTCATTAACGACAACTTAAAGCTCAGACAGGTTGAATGGTATAAATGCTTGGAAGCATTTGTAACGAGAAATGGATAGAACAAAACAGAAATAACATCTAGCATGGAACAAGGACGAAAGATTATAGGAGCACTGAATAGCATCTAGTGGAAACGAAATATAAGACTTCTATAAATGGTCACCTCCCGGAAAAAAGGAAAAGAGGATGGCCTAGAAGATCATGGAATAAGGGAACTAGGGGAGCAATAGAGGACCGCAACTTGGAAGAGGAAGAGGCTCTTGTCGAAACAGATAGCGGTTGTGATACTATAGTCCAGCCAGTTGTGCTGTTACGTCATAGCGTGACATTTTTATCTAGCTCATTAATGGATATCCTAAAGATAAACATGTCAGGATATGACGTACAACCGTTCGGACTGTATTATAGTCGTGAATAGCTCTTCATTTATGTTCTACAGAACAAACATATTATGCAGCATATTTTTAATAACCTCTTATTCATCTATTTAGAATTTGAGCATCGAAGATATGCACAATTTAATACTTATTTTGACCACACGATCGCTGATGACGATTCCGTTGACCCCACTATATACTCTGCATCCTACCAATACTCTGAGTCATATTCTCAGATAATTTTTCTCCTGAAAAAGATAAGCGTTACTTCAACAAGAAACAGGAACTATTCCCGTGTTCTTTATTTGTTTTCAAATAAGGCAATAAAGCTCATACCCTTGAGGAAAATCGATTAAGATAGTTTGAGAATGAGAAATAAAAATGTTTGTGCCAGACAATTACTCCTGCATGGCACCTACGCTTCTTTAAAGTGAAACTTCTTTGGTGACGTTCTGATATTTGACGATAATTTAGAGTGAATTGGAAAAAAATGTAACGTCTCGAAATTCGTTACACGAGAGAGAAAAAGATATAACGTAGAGATATGGAGAAAGAGAGCTTTACATTTTGTATACCCAAAACACAGGCTTCGTTACAAGAGAGAGTCGACAGATATATAGCATAGAGAAAAGAGAAAGAAAGCTAGACATCATATATATCAGTTTTGGCAATCCGTGTCTCCTTTTTGTGCGATTCTTTGTGTTGAACCTCACTAATAAACTAAGTCCAAGGTTCTGTTTGCTTGAAGGGGGAATAGTTTAGGAAGCGTCTTACGAGCAAGAGAGAGAGCCACGTATTCCGATGGCTGTGGGATTTGGTAGGGAGTTAAGGGAAGGTGTATTAGTGCGCCTGGGACTTATTAGGTGTGGGCTTCATACTTCTGACATGTCGTATAAGTATCTCCTGAGTGTATGGATGACAGTGATGGTATTTTCTATGGGTATGGGTGTTCTGTAGTGGAGTAGTGAAGTTTTAAGTGCGACTGGCACTCATTAGGTAAGGATTCCATAACTGGCACTCTTATTTATTTCACAATTTGATGAGGTTTTTGTACAAGTCATAGGTGGTGGGGATGGTTATGGGTCGATGCTACTGTTATGTTTAAGTGCGACTGGGACTCATTGGATGTGGGTTCCATACCTATACCCCTTTGAGCCCCGAGGATGCCTGTTCTTGGGACTTGCGTTATGGATGTCGTTAGGGAAGATTATATAATGGTGCCTGACTCCACTTGGAACCTTCTTGTTGTGGGTTCAAACATTTTTTGATCTGGCCACCATCTTGGATTTTTATTTTTTTAATATGGTTCGAGAACGGCTCAATGTTTCTGGGTTTTTAAGTGCAATTAGGACACATTAGTTGGGGGTTCCTTACCTCTAGGTACTCAACTTTCTACACGTATTATTACTATATTTTTTTGTTAACAAATTTTATATTTTGTTCCCTCTACCTCGCTCTCTCTCACTCACTCATACAAATAACACAAATTTCTCTCATTCACTAGTTTGCAAGAAGTTTCAGTTCTACCACGTGTACGATGCTGCATATGTTTTTTTTATAAATGTGTTTACATTTTAATTTAGCCATAATTTGATAGTGCTACTACTCTATAGGTACAGTAGAGGACCAAAGAAGCATTTAAAAACGTAGGGTAACAAGGTATTGGAACAAGATTTATGGGGGCACGCCAATATACTTGTTATCTACTCAGTAAATCCTAAATTTTACGAGTAATTTTGGGCTCCTACTTTATTGGTAAATTGCTGAATTCATAAGAAATGTGGGCCAGGCACCTCAATTTCAGAGATTTTTAAATAAAAAAATATACATTTTGAAATTATTTGCTTACATTCGTCATAAATAATTTTCCAAAGTGTTCGAGCACCTATTTTGCAGTCAACGAATGAGAATAATACCCTTTATTTTGTGAATATGTATATTCATTGTTATAAAACTTGTCAACCCCTCTGAAAGCAAAGCCGTATAAAGAATGATTGAAAACAAGAATGTCCACTTTGCGTATATTTTTAGATTCTCGCTCTATTTGAAAAATAAAATATGACTGCCAAAATATAAGATATTTTGCTTATCGAGAGAAAAGTTTTGTTTCTTATAATGGATCTGTCCATCTTTCACTATATGTGACATATATTATAATGGGGTCGTATTTCCTCGGCATAACATGGACATATACCTATAATACTACTTCTGATCCTCTTTCAGGAATGCCTCCAAGCGAACAAATTATGACAGTTTTATCTCGAGTAGACTCACTAGGACGTCTCAAAGTGGAATGGAAGGAAACAAATATGATTGATATTTTCGAAAATGATCGACTTGTCTGTTTCAAATTGAATTTTGTTTTGTATACATGGATGCTAAGTAGGTGTTACAATGAATTGTCGCAAATAAATGAATTAAAATAATACCGAGCAATAGATAAATGCGAAGATTTTTTTACAATTTTCTCAGGTTTCTTTTTGATTATCTGTTAGAATTCCCAGTACCCACTTTATATTATTTTATACTATTAAAAAAATCATTTATCCTATATTCTAGATTTTCTATTGTATGTTTCTATTGAAACTACATAGCAAAAGATTTGAAGGACCTAATTATGTGATATCAATAAGGTATCGCTTACCTACAACATTCTGATGAAGAAATAGAATAAGAGTCATTGGTAATTCTCAAACTTGACCGGTGACGTTACTAACCAAAAACAAGCAGAAAAACACTGTGATTATTTGTGCTCAATCCAGAACCCAAAAGAAGCTTGAGTGTCGATATTACAGTGAAAAAGATGGGAACCAGTAAGGAAAATAATTAGGTTCAGCTGTTCTATCAGCTTCTCAATCATCAATTATTATATATAGTATCCATATTATATTATAGTAAACGTACTCTGATTTTGATGATCTTTGATTTATTTGACAAATGGTCACATATTCGTAAAAACTCAAATCCGACATCTCCTTCTCTCCGCAAACTGGAAGGAGCAAATTTTCTCGAGAATCAAAAATTCGAGATGGCAGAATTAATGATAGGACAATATCCGGAAACATTTAAATTGAATATTTGTTCAAAAGAGTTACGGTTTTCGGTTCTCGGAATGTTAAAATCTCTGTATTTTCGCTATGTAGAGGGGGTGGCATTTGACACGACAGAAAAGAATTTTTAGTGGCAACATTTGTAATGATTTTTTTCCTTAGAGTTACGGTTTTCGAGTTGCAGCGGTGGTAAAATGGTTAAATCTTAAATACTTCTGCGTATTTCCGCCGCGATGTTCTGATATCTCTATATAATAACAAATACAAGCAAATAATATACGTGGGTATTAGGATAAGTACTATCTTCTTTGGTATTAGTGAACGTTCAACGATTTTCTTGACTAACGTTACTCTCAAAAGTGTGAAATAAATATTTAAAAAAATTAAAATTAGTTGGTGCACTGAAAAACACGAAATAATATTATTTATCAATCTAACTGCATCTGCACAACTTCAAAGGTACCAGCACCAATAGAATTAATATTATTTCGTATTTTTCAGAGCACCAACTAATAACGTCGGTCCAATTTTATTTTTTAACATTTATGATGCTTGTTCTTGGATTATAGATTTGTTCGTTTCTGTTGTTCTTTTTTATGTTTCTTATATTTACCATTTTTTTATTGGCATATAAATAACTGTCCATATTGTCTTTAATTTTTTACACTATTTCTGCTGTCACGTAAGACATCTTCTTTGACACGAAAAGGTAGAATACTTTTATTAAAACCATATCTAATATTCTACGACAACATGTTGTAGAATTGATTCTCGATTTCAGATTTATATCAATTCTTCATTCTTTGCATATATACGTATATGTACCTACATATAGGTATGTATAGGCGATATAACTTTATTTCCTATATCAATACAGCGATACTCTCGTTTAAACAATGTGAGAGTATTGCACCAATGAGCTCGAGAGTTTCGAAATCTTCGTCTCTATACCTACTGTATGAATTAGCTGACTAGTAAGGCTGTAGGTATAACTGAAGGTGTGTTTGACAAATTTTGGTTGTGCAGTTTTTCGTTTTTGAGCCTGCTACAGACTGTCTTGTCTTTCACGACGGAAAACAATACGTAGATCGTTTGAGCATTGAAGTCTACTAGAGGAAATTGGTGAACATCAAGGACGCTTTAGCGGTTTCAGGATTGTTCAAAAACGAAAAAGCCTTAGTGTAAAAGTGGCTTTTAAGAAAAGAAACAGTCAATCAATTAAAATTAAGTATAGTTATTATGTTGGTTACTTTAGCCCACTTTTTTGAAATTTTTCATTCAGTGTATTCTCGACCGACTTTCCAAAAGAAGGAGGGATATAATTTGAGTGAATGTTCTTGTGTATAACCACGATTCGCATAGCACCTATGTGTATACCGACTTTGATGATTCTAATTTTATTTCAAAGAGAACGAGTCCATATTTAAATTTTCATGAAACTCATCA
This sequence comes from Crioceris asparagi, assembly GCA_958507055.1. Taxonomy (NCBI): domain Eukaryota; kingdom Metazoa; phylum Arthropoda; class Insecta; order Coleoptera; family Chrysomelidae; genus Crioceris; species Crioceris asparagi. The sequence continues at coordinate 81,946,902 of OY293828.1, read as the reverse complement.
AAATGCCAAAAAAAAAAAATGGTAAAAGCCTTTACCTATAACTTCCCTCGACAAACCACCCCGCTTCGAGAATGTATCTTTATCGACCTGAATAACTTACATCTTTTTGTTCATGGAAACAACCTCTTCGCTTCTACCGTTCTTATATTGACACTTAATATTTTGGACACCCTGTATATATGATTAACAAAAACCCTTACATTGCGTCGCCTTCAATATGCATACCAAAATTCGTTGTCCTAGGTCAAGCCATTATTGAGCTACAACGCCAACAGACTACAGACAGACTACAGACAGACCGACGAACTTGAGATTCCATGATTTTCGTGATCTCTCGAGGTCGATTTTTTACGTAAATACAATACTTCCCTTATTGAGGGAAGTAAAAAAAGAAATTTTCTTCTATTCATTTCAAAGATCATAAATTTTTTTGAAATAGGTACTTCTGCTTGACAATTTCTCGATATATCTCGCGGTGTAGTTAGGGCTCTGAGAATGAAAAAAAACATTGTCATACTTATGTCGGAATCACGTTGTTATAGCTAGTTAATTAGGATTAAGTAGATGGAAGTCTGACAACAATTTCAAAAAATACTGGCTCCAAGAAACTAATTTCACTAGGTATTTTTCAGTGCCCTATTTAATAAAGTCGGTAATTTTTTGGTGCAGATTAGATAAAGGCTAAGCTGCCTCGTCTTAAAAATGGGATCGTTTCCACCATATTGAGAATATCTTTCATTTAGACAAGCAGTTTGCATTTAGTGAGTTTTTGAGCTTTTCGGCGTTATAACTACTTTAAGAGGCTTCAATATATTTGAATATCAATTATTTATTTCAAAGAATATAGTATGTGGTGCATTACGACCGCAATAATATATACAATCTAAATAAACAAAAAAGAATATATTTTGAATTATTTCCTGGAATATGAATTCAATTGCTACATAATCAAGATGAATACCAAACAAAGCACCGCTACCCGGACAAATATCATGATTTCAAGGTTGTTGCCTATCTTCAGTTTGCTGCAGAGCTGTGTCTGATAATCGATCCTTATTTAGAACTCATATTAGTATCAGTCTTCAGATTACCACTGAAAGTGGAGACCAATATTAGCAATGCATTGAACACGTACAGTGGCTGGATATTAACACCTGGCAAGAGCAATTGATTAATGTTATTCATAAAGTAAGGAAAAGCTTAAATAACTACTAATATATTATTATATAGAGAAAAAGCTCTGACAGGTCGATTTTTGATTTCAATTTTCTTATTTTATATGCCAACTGCATCATTTTATCCCCTCCACTTTCCAAGTTATGACGTCATCATTGATTTTTTTAAATGGGAATGCCATAATTTTATATTATAAACGGAAAACTGGCAACTTTTTGTGTTCAGAAATACTAAATACATGGGTATTAACCTAAAAAAAAAAAATACAGGGTACTAAAAATTAATATATTTTTATTTGCTGCTTTCAATTTTATACAAATTATGCATAAAACAAGTATGCGTTTGAATCGGATTCCTTAGAAACAATTAATATGTTCTTACCACTGCATATTAATATTATTGTTATTATTGAAAATTGAAAGCAGCCAATGAAAATATATTAATTTCTTAGCACCCTGTATTTCATATATTTTTATGTTAATACCCATGTGTTTGGTATTTTTGAGCTCAGAAAATTACCAGTTTGCCGTTTATAGTATAAAATTATGGCCTTCCCATTTAGAAATATTAATGATAACGTCATAATTTGGAAGGTGGAGGAGATAAAATGATGCTGTTTGCATAAAAAAATAGAAAACCAAAATCAAAAATCTCCCCCTTCTATTACTAACTCAATGAGTAACCTTTTGTATGCAACATCTATGTTGCAATCATTGGACTCTTTGATTTTTTTTGCCATAGACAAATTTCAGTAGAAACTTCCTCTGCCATATCAGACTTGGTGTTTATTAAAAAGGAACAGAAAAAACAAGTTGCTACACATATAAAGAAAAATCAGTTCTCATGTAATCGACACCGTTCTTTCAAAGGGCATGGTCATTATTTAGCTTTGCAATCTCTGTATGGGGTCTATGAACATATTCGGCTGATACGATCTGTATATCCACAGTTCCAATGTCACGATCACAGGTGTGTATAGGGTTTTGTTGTTGTTGTTGTTGCTGTTGCATGTAATACGACTGAACGTATTTCAAGATTTACATGTTCAAGCACGAATCAGGGATATAGTAGACCGATATACGTACTACCCCCATTCTATCCCTGACTCGATGTATTACAAGGTTTCCTCCCGAAGTTGTTCTGGTGACCTCTTTTCTCCTCTATCCAATTCCACACACATACAGATACCTACGACATTTTCAGGCCCAGTGGACATTGCGCAGTCATGTTTAATCTTTAATTAACAGACGAGACAATTTGTCGATGCCATTGGATTCCTGTATCTGTAAGGAGATTAAGGGAGTCTGATTATACCTACTTGATTTGACCGACTTACTGCAACAATTCGCACGTTCAGTAACATCTTGTTTGTTTGTTTGTTATGGTGGAATTTAATTCGTGGTTTCAATATGAGATGAGATAATTAGTTATTAGCGGAGAATAAAATATTTTTTTTAGCAAAACCTTGAATGATTTAATATTTAATCAATGAATCGAAATGAAAAAGCTCGATTAACAGACACTTCTGATTTCATCAAACTAGTGCGTAAAACAGCTAATTCAATTTAAATATTAGCTACTAGTTGAAGTCCTTATCGAGCTTGTAACTTTTAAATGAATGCCAACGAATGTCTTGTCGGTTCACCCGTTTTGAAGATTATCTGGATAAATAAATGGCGGAAAAAATGTTTCTTGTGTAAATTAAAAATAGTTTTCATTAGGCATTATAGTTATTGATGAGATCGATGCGAAAGAGTACAATTAATTCTTATCACTTCAGTTTGAGCCCAAAGAACATTATTTTTTTCTGGTACTTTTGAAGTTGGTGCCAAAAGTTTTCAATCTAACTACAACTGCACAACTTCAAAATTACCAGTATCAATAGAGTTAATATTATTTTGTATTTTTCAGTGCACTAATAAAGTTGGTCTAATTTTTTGTAAAAAAAAAATTAAAGCCACCAACTAATAAACTCTGTCCTATTTTTAAAATAAAATATTTATTCCTTATAAGTTGTTGCTCGAATTCGACTTTGAATGGTCATAACCTTTGAATGGTCATAATGGTCTGCTTTGAACTGAACTTTGATATAGTTCGACATTAAAATAAGGAAAATATAGGTTTTAATGTTCATCTATCATGGTGTTCCCTAGCAAACAGGTATATAGCTGTAGATGGTTCATATGTTTCGTCAACCTGTCAAGCCGGTAGTTTTGTCTATAATAATTGCAGGTTTAATAGTTTAAATTCAGTTGTTAATCAATTATTGTTGCAATATTTTTCCTTGCTGTATTACTGAGCAAAGACTGTTAAGCCTCAAATATGTGATTTCTAATCATTTTCTCAAATTACCATATAATCGAGATCAAGGGTGGATCGCAATATTTAGTAAACGAGTATCCGAAAGTAGTATCTAAATGCTTTTGATTGTAAATTAGGTTTTTGAGGGTAAAGTCGGGGTTGAAACTGACTCCTGTTATCTGATGATTCCTTAACAACTTCGACGCTACTGTGGAGCTCTAATACCCTCTTCAATTTCCGTGAAAAGATTGCGATCCAACTTTGACAACACTTTTCCAGGGAGTGAAATTATATATCTATATATATATATACAGAGAGAGGGAGATGGAACAAAGAGGATCGTTTTTAATGAGGCTTTTATTTTTCTTAAATACTTCGATTTGAATTGCAATTAGTGGAATCACGGAGCTGCTGAATAATTTTAAGATGAAAATATAATGAGTGGGTTTAATTTTGGTAGTCCGCTTATTAATAACGTTGATTGATGAAGTGCATGTTTGTTTTGCTGTTTTCTTTCCTTTTCTGAATTGTTGATACTGATATTCAAGATATCATTGGGCACTAAATTAAAAGGGAGTGTGTCATTTATAGATACTTAAACAAAAAGAATGAGATTACAAGTCACCATATACTATCTATCATGTAGGTAGATATAATGGGGTCCACATACTGTCGGTTAAACTGCAGCTAGTTGTTCTACACAAAATACATGTAGATAGAATCGTCACTTATGAATATCAGAAATGTATGTCCTCAGATTACAGCTCGTGAACTTCACAGAATTTTTAATTTATTTTATCTAGATATATATTAATATGTGAAGAGTAATTTGGACCCCATTTTATGGATATTGCGTTCATCGGCGAATATGTGATTTGGTAAGGTTAAAATTTTAATGGAAGATTATATATACTGTATTTTAGATATTTAACTTTTTATTTTTCGTCCGATTATCATGAATTTTCCGCATGTTTGTATTTTCTTATAATTCATATTTATTTATTTGAAGTTGGAAACAAAATTTAAAAAGATTATACCGGGTGGTCCTTTTAAAGAGTTACAAGGTTATATCTAGAAATCTGCTGATTTTAATGAATTGAAATTTGGAGTGATGCAACGGGACATTGGGGGACACAATTTGGAATCACCAGTGATTTTGTAGCTCTCATCACTTTTTAGTGGGGGGGTTAACTTTTAAAAATTAAATGGAAAGGTGTCGTTCTCGTTTCAGATTCGTAACCTCCAGAAAAAACTACGCTCAAATTCAAAGATAATTTAATGTCAATGTCCATATATTAACAACAAATTAAAAAAGTTATGTAATAGTATAACAGTAAGCAGTGGTATACGAGCCGTTGTCATGGTAATGCGCTGCTGACATATTTTGTCATCTTCAACAATTATCGTAAATTGTCTCCGCATTTCGTGAGTTATTTAAGTGTATCCTTTGATAATTAGTATCCATTTAAATTTGTTATTAAAATACTGACATTGACATCAAAATATCTCTGGATTTGATCGTAGATTGTTCAGGAGATGACAAATCTGAAAAGAAAAGTACACCGTTCCATTCAATTTTTAAAAGTTACCCCCACCCCTAAAAAGTGATGAGAGTTACAAAATCACTGATTCGTCCAAATGGTGACCCCCAACGCCCCATTCAGCACAACAATCTGCTAATATTTGTCAAGGTCAGCCGCAGCGTTGTAAGTTCTCCCCACATGTAACATGGTCATATTCAAAATTATTATCATAATTTATAGTTCTTTGAATGATTCAAAAGTAAAATCATTGAAGATTAACTTGAATAAAAATTTAAAGAACCCTTGATTGAAAACCTTTACCACCTTGAATTATTGAAAGAGTTAATGCATTACCATTCCCGTTCACATTTATGAAAATTTGAGAAGGTACGAGTATCTAAACTAGATAGTCTTATAAACTTTTTCCAATTTCAACGGTTAGTTTTATTTACCAACGTAACTTCAGTACCCCAGATATTTTGAATTAACATCGTCAACTTACTCGTGCCTAGGCCAACTGATGTAATGTGAGAAAACCGGTCTTTAGACTAAATCTTTAAGCTTTCTTCGTATTCGAAAACTCGGATAGTTCTTGAACGATTCTAGAACGGCGCAGAACTGTTTGCGCAATCGTTTAACACCTGGAACTGTTTTCAGATAGATCAGCGAAATAAAAAACTCGAACACGGAATAATTCAGAAGTCACAATTTAGACAACTATTTCAAGAAGAATACATCAACCTCAATGAATGAGATGTTCTTTGCTTTGATAATTTGTTATTATTAAATTCATGATTTGTTTCTGGTTTTTTGCGGCTTGTGATTGTTTTGTTTATGGTTATGGTTATTACATACATAGAACATGCCAGAGAACACTACCTCGAACAATGCGCGAAAAACAGTTCTTGCTCTAAAAAAGCTTGGTAAATCCGTCAAATCTCTTGACAGTTCTTTACCTATGTTCCATACACACAAATATCTTGCAGATTGCAGTCCATTCTGTTAATTTAGATCAACAAATATGACATATTGAAATAACAAGGATACCATGTCCTTTTGCTGGCTGATAAATTTCACTTAATTCAAATAAAAAGATGTAGGTTATGTTGAAAGAATAAATTCGGAATTTCGGAACTATCAAGTTTCATGACAAACGTGTTTTGTCTTGGTAGCTATTTTATATGGAAATATGTAGGTATTGTAATAAAATAGAATGTTTTCTCTTTGGATAAGTGCATAATATACATTCAATATTTCAATATTCCATTGCAATGTTTTACATTTTCCAAGAATGCTCTATCTAATGTATTGATATACACGTTGTATCCGCAAAGCTTATCATATATTCCATCTTCGCATACACTGAATAGTTTTCAAAGCACTGCACACATTTATTTCATTTATTCAAATGTATTACAGCTTCCATAATGGCTTAAATACCCAGGAGTGCAAATTTACAAAACTAAACTTTGCGGTAGTTTGAGGTCTGGGTGTGGCAGTGATAATCTGTTTTAATTCAAAGCTGCTAAACTCTTTAATGTACTCGTACTTTTAGTAGACGAACAGGATCTAAAGATATAATGGAATTACTTTGTTAGTATTTGACTACTGTCGTTGCAGCAAAGATGAATAAATGGAGGTTTTTAAGCTCTTTTAGGTACTCGATGACCCAGCGAGAGCTTTCTGATCCCAAATAAAGCCTTATGGTTCAAACGACCCTTCTAGATACTAAAAATGACTCGCTAATCCTAAAGAAACATTAAACTAAAACAGGTATTTTAAGTATTGAACTATTTAGAATGTATTAGTTATTTTATAGTATTTAGTTCATATCAGCAAATGTAAAGGAAGCACTGTTATAATAAACTCTATTCTCTGATATCCAGGTATGTGTGAGTCAAAAAACTGTTAATTAAAAAACAAATCTTACCAGTCAATCCAATTAATTTTTGGTAACGTACATACGATATCTAATTTAGTATGGTTACGTATGTCACATACTTAGTAATGCTTGCCGTTTTGTGGCATACGCTTAGATTCGTGATCAAAATTTTAGGAAAATCTTTTATTTGTTAGTCAGAAGAGAATCTTATTTATTTGAAGTTTGGGATATAGAAACTCATGTAGAGATGTTTTTCTCACTAATAAAATTATTGTGGTCACTATACCTATCTGTATAAATTACTATGTTTTGTCTAACAACATCTCCGGGATGTCATTATTAAGGTCCATCAATATAATTGGTTTATTTGTTGTTTATTTATAAATTTTGCGGCGTGTTCTATCTGTTTTCAATTTGAAAGCTTTATGGAATCATTGAATACTATATTGTATTCATATGAGATGACATGATGGAAGTGAAAAAACTGATATACGGGGTTTCCCAGAAGCATTGGAAGATATTTGAATTGCGGTTAGTGTAAACAAAAATATTATTTGTGCTCTGAAGTTATGTCCTGAAGAAGGATTTTCCTTCATAGTTCCGAAATAGTGTAGTCAGTTTTAATGAAACTTGGACTATATTCACTACATAAGTAGGTAACTACTGATATTATGAAATTATAGCTATATTTTAATTTCATTTTGGAAGCCAGCGGCAAACCACCTCTAACATAAAATGCCCCTGAGAATTGATACGCCTTCTTATTATTTTTAAAGTTCATATTTAAGTTCACTGACTAATTTATTAAACAAAAGGTAGCACAGCAAAATGAACAACTATCTGATTTCATGTTCTATGTAAGCATGTTTAACACGAACACTTTTTCATGAGCGACTAAGGTAACGCTGCTGAACTCGAAATAACATTTCATAATAAATACGAAGATCTTCTCTGTTAGTAACGATCCTCTGGGGGAGATTCTCTCCAGATGCCAATGGTGTTATGTATACTAAAATTTTTAGAAAACTCCAAAGTAAGAACTTTAGTGGATTTGAATCCGAAGACCGAAGTGGTCTTCCCACCCAGTACGATGCTGCCCAGAAGTATTATTTAAATAATGTCGAACTATGATGGGAAACAGCTCCATAATGCATATACACATGTTTGATCTAGTTTCTAGTGGCACATTTTCCATTCAATTTGCTAGATTTTCTTATAAGAACCTTAGATAACTATCTCTATTTAACCGACTAATTTAACACAAATGGTCCTTTTAAATGATTTTCAATTATTCCCTTCCATACATTCATTTGAAAGCTTACTTGATGATGTGTTTGCATAATTGCATAAAGATTTTTATTAGCTCATGTAGGTAGATTATGTAAATTAATCAATCCGTCTATACAATAGGCTGCTTCGTCCATTTACTTTCTGAATATCATAGGATTGCATTGAGCTCTTTGAATTTTATGCACACCAGACTTTGGAGCACCAACTTGTGCTTATAGTTTTCTCACACTTGTAGTCGGGTTTTCTTCAAAATTATATAAAACAACTTCTTCTAGTTGGGCAATGCGCATATATCCTGGAACCCTTTCATGCGAGACCGACTCATACTTCACCGCTTTTCTGATTTGTAAATTTACAGAGTAACGCGCAAAGTGTTTTCTGATTTTTTTTCTTCTAACTACACAAAAATGTGTACCTTCAAATTAATATCCATGGCATATTCTTAGTGCAAATCTACTCAAGTTCAAAAATAATGTTGCAATATTAGAGCTGAACAAATAAATGACTCATTGAAACTAAACTAATTTTAGAATGTTCTTCTTTACGCTTGAGTATACCTCATGGCCGATTATGTTACTTTTTGACCGGAGAAACGACTGTATCATAGCATTCATTTTAATTTATCGATAGAAGCTAGTTTTGCATGGTAAAAGTGCTGTGATTTTTATGATTTTTCTTTTATTCGAAAGAAAAAAAAAAACTGAAAAATGAACCCTTAAAATTTTTAAATTCAACATGTTTTTCTCCCTGCAATGAGCGTAGAGGGAAGAATTTTATTAGATAATCGAAATTTTGAGATGACAAAGTTAATGAAAAGCAATTTCCGGAAATGTTTGTATTTGAATTGAATTGAATGAAATAGTCAAAACTTTCAACGGTTTCAGAGATAAAGGGCTTGGATGGGTGAGTTTCGAAAAAATGGTAAATCATGGTACTCATTTATTGAATGTTCTATATCAATATATTTTCTGTTGAAACTAAGAAATGCAAGTAAATAACATTTTCAAAAATAACTATAACGAAAAACCGGAATTCTGTTGGTGTTAGTAAGTAGGTACTACTGAAAAGTTGGTGCCTAAAGTCCAGTTGTATATCTATGAGTGCACAATTCAAAATTATATTGTAAAAAAATATTTTTAGATATTTGAAATGGTTTCCTAAATATCCTATAAAGAATCGGCTATGGAAAATGTAAAACACCCAATGAATGAAAACATGTATCTAATCTTTTTGAAATATACGCAGGGAATTTTTAGGCACACTGGTGTGAAGACCAGGTCACCTTAGAATTACAAATTTTCTATTTGCACATGAAAGTTTTTCCGAGATTCGATGCAACTTTCCATGACTTCAAGAAAATATGTGCACTTTTTTTGTTCTATCTATTGAATCAGTCCTGTGTTACTGAATTTGATAGCAATCGCTTTGAAATCACAATCTCTCTTATTTACCCACATATTTACCTAAAAAAGTTAAAAGTATATAAAAAAAAACATTCTGAAACTCAATCAAATACCGTATTGCAGACGTCGGCGTCGTCGTATAAGAGGAGGCAACGTTCTTTTTTTTCTCTCCTTCTGGTAAATATTGGTAATACCTTTGTCGAGTTCTTTAGGGTCCATTATTTGAACTTTGGTCCTTTTTTTTCGTCAGGGTCATAACTTACTTTAATACTGTTATAAGTTTTCCGAGAGAAAATGTTCCAGCAGGCTGGCGCCGAAGAAGTGAGGTGCCGGAATAAGGTGGTGACGAGTGTAAAAGAAAGAGAAGCAGAATGCACTACTGAGAATTGAGAGTCAGCATCATTGTGGTGTGTGTAGGTATATGAGGCCCGTAAAATTCACCAGCACTCAGAAGCTCTGTCCTCCTCCTGCTAAGCTGGTTCTCTACTCGTTTACTATTTTTGCTCACAACACTGATATCCAGCGTTTTAAGGTCGTAGGTGTGTTGTTTAGGATACGACTATTTACATAACACTTTTCTTTCTTTGTTAGGTATTCTTCGAGCTGAGGGTACTTTCATTTTCTAACCAGACTCGATGGTGTCCGTAAGGAATGTTTTATTACTCAGTCTTCACTCGCTCCTGCTATATAATATATCAGGCAGGCAAGCACATAATATGACGCTATTTTATTCGAAAAAGAAAAAATATAAATGAAACCAGAATGAAATTCCCGTTATATAGCTCTGATTTATAATTAGCCTGCTCATTACATGAGCAGAGAACAAATTAATAAAGTTCTTTGTTTGTTGTATGTGATGTATATTGAACTAGGCATCTAGATAATACTAAAAGGATTTAAAAGCATTAGTTTAGATTATTTTGTATACCATTGCAAAATTCTCACTTCAAAAACTAATAACAATCTCATTGGACAGTTTTCTAAGCTTAAACCAACTATAATTTTAAAATTCAGTTTCCATCCTACTTTACTTTGATATCTTCAGAAACCTTTGGGAATGAATGAACTGATTTTTTGGCTTTATCTATCTTGAAAGAAATTTCTGAACGCAAGTTGCGGTTAATTTGCAGAAATCGTCAAGTCAGGAAAATGCGTTACTCTCCCATCATGCGAATTTCTTTCGCCGGATGTTTCCCTTTCTTTCTTTCTATCTATTATATATGAGTTTGTGTGTGTGTGCGTGCTAGTATATAGATTCGAACAGACAAGCATCGTACGCAGCCGGTTGTATAACATTATTACTAGTTATTTTAATGTTATTGAAAAATTATTTTTTCTCGGTACATAATATTTCCCAAATGTGAGTATTAACCAAATTCTAAGAGGATAAGTGCATAATTAAATAATAAGGATGGTGAACATAAATGTTAGTGATTAATATAAAAAACCAATTGGATAACAATTATACACATACGGTAAGAGGCTGGACATTGTCATTAAGCGCCACCTACCGATTCGGAAAATAAATGAACTCAAAATGTTATTTTTCTAGTAGAAGCGCCCAGAAAAGGACTTTAAAATGAAACAAAGTTATTCCAAATGGGTCATACTAAAAAAAATATTAAGTTTTTTAAAACCAACATTTCCACCTCCCCCAAACCATTATTTGAGAAGAAAGAGAAATAAGTTTAAAACAAAAAAGTTGTCTTATTTTCAGTAGGTTACAAGAAACAAATAGTTTCAATATAGGTTAAATTGGGATAATTTTGATTAAAACAGTGTTTCTTACTTCGTGGTGTGAGTTCCGCCCTCTAGCGGTAGACAGCAACTTATAAATATTTTCCAGCTTTTCCTTTTGGCTGACTTAGATCTGTTATTCAATATATTTCTCTTCAATATATTACTATGAATGACTTCATTATTATACAATAAACCTATATATTATTATCATTATCAGTAAATTCTTCTCAATCTTGTAATCACACACAGACAGACAGGCAGCTGAAAATAAATCCCATAGGAGATATTACCCTTACGTATTTGTGTACCAAGTTTGGTGTCGATCGGTCAAGTATTTTCCGAGTTATAGTGTTGTCAGACAGACAGACAGGATGATCAAAACAACAAGTAACTAAAAAAAATAAGGAAATTGATTTAATAAAAAATTCTCTAAAAGCCAGAACGTACAAAAAAGTATATGAAAACGTATAATCGACGGTTTTTTCACTTTTAGCGTGACGCGGTTTCTCGACCAACACACCATCCCAATGAGCCCAAAGAAGTTATAACTTCAAAAATAATCTCGTGGTCGTCCGATTAACGGATTCTGAGATATAGCCGGCGTCCTTTATTAATGGGCCACCATGTACAATCGATCTATTAATTGGAGAAATTACCCGAATGTTAACGTTTATTAACTTGTAATGACTCGAAAATTGAGTTTTCATCATTTCATTTCGGTATGTAGGATTTTGAAATTATCATTAAATGTTTGATTAATATCATTGAGCTTTCGCACAGGGTTATTTTGGCAACGGGTAAACCGAATTTGTTGCTTTCTTTGGTTTCTAAAGTATCGTGTATCATTTTATATGAGGCCCTTAAAATTCAACACATCTCTAATGCTCCATCCTTCTCCTGCTAAGCTAGTTCTCTACTACTTATTTCTTTTAACTATTTTTACTCACAACACTGATATCCAGTTTTTTAAGGTTGTCGATGTGTTGTTTAGGATACAACTACAACATATTTCTTTCATATTTTTATTTTGTTCGTGCTGAGGGAACTTTCATTTTCTACCAGACTGGGTTCACTCGATGATGATCGAGAGGAACATTTAATAACCAACTTACTCTGTCGGTTCTATACCGTGCATCCAAGTACATCACGTGATGATATTTCATTATATTTTTTTAAAGGAGAAATACAAGAAACCGGAGTGGAACTCTAGCAATGAGAATGATTCACTGTTCGCATACTGATTACTTAAGATGAGAACAAAATAATGTTCTTCGTTAGTTGTATGCAAATTGTTGGGAACTAGATCTCTGGTTAAGATTAAAACTTATGATAGGATCTAAGAGCATATGTATATATCACCTTTTATAGAATCGCAAGATTCACAATTCATAAACGAATAACAGTTTGATTATCTTTTAAGACACTTTATATCAGCTTGACGTAATTGGAATTAGTTTTCACCTTTAACGAACAATACTTTCATAATGGGAAGTGAATTAACCCATAGAATGTACACAACATAATCAGAAACAACTAGCTAAGGCTGTAAGTCAAAACCTGAAAAGTCATAACAAGACCAAAATCGCGTTATGATCTTTAAGAATTTGATATCTCAGAAAATTTCACTGCCAGTGATTTATATGAATAACAGTTGCACGTTATCAATGCCCAAAATGTTAATTTTTGGAATGTTTGTCTTTCAGTTTCTCCCGTCGGATCTAAAGGATTCAACAAATATTGTTGTTTTCCGAACAGAGACAGAATATTTTCAACAAGTAATTTAAGTATTACTCAATAGTGTCTGTCGATATGTCCGGTCTGACTTGATATGTTTTCTGTTATGTGATAAAGGGAGTCATTGATTTTATGAGGTCCCATTAATTTTCAGTGGCTCAATAAATAAAAATATAAATGTAGGTTTGCTTGCTGACCCTAGAAAAGATATAAATATAAAAGTATTTCTATTGATAACTTGATACGTAGCCCATGGTACAAACAAACAGACAGAAAGACAGACTGGAAAAGATCCTACAGAATTATTATTTTGTGATTTCGTTCTTTGAGGCAACTTAGCTTCGAAACGGATAAATTTATTTTGATTTAGATTCTTATGTTTCACAGATGACATGATCAGGAGTTTTTTTTTAATAAGTCTAACACTTGTGTATCTGACTGTCTGTCTGGGGCATTCTAGCTCTCAAACGAATGAACAGATTTTAATTTTTTTTGTTTGTAACTTGTATTGATTGTTGCCATTTTCAATCATGTCCGTTCTACCTAGAATATTTTTATCCTTACAACTATAGAGACATTGCAAAATAACGGAACCAACATTCTCATTTCATATAAAAACCTATATTTTCCCGATATCAATTGATTAGCCCTTTAACTTTTGATAACTTATTATTATTACTGTTATTGACATATGTCAATCCTTCTGTTGTAGTTTACGAAAATGTCTGAATCTCGCAAATTGTTAATAAATGAATACCCAAATTTGGGGAACTGTTAGATGAAAGTCCAAGCTAACTTTCCATGTTGATGGTCCCATCTTGTACCATATTGGGTGAGGCAATTTTCTAATGATATTTTCAAAAATTTACAAAAATTCATCTAGATTTATTTTTCACAGTCTGATGTGTGCAAAAAGGATGCAGTTATTTAATTTAAGAATGAACTATAATTATTGAAACTTTTACAATATGTATTTTTTATAACACTGGTTCATTGTGTTTCGTGACATTTTTGATTTTTATTGAATATCTCGATAAATGCAGAGTTTTGGTATGGGGATTGCTTAGAATTAAATTTTGTTCCGAATGGTGTCCACTCAAAATAGTCATTATTGCAACTTGAGAAAAATATATTTTTGACAAATTTTTAATAAAAGCCGCTTACGCACATATAGTTGAGAATGGAACCATCAATAGAAAGTCGAATTTTAGCTTGGCCTTTCATCTAATAGTGAATACTTTGTGAGTTAAAAACTTTTTCATAAACTATATTAGCAGTAATTTTTTTCGGAAATATTGACATATGTCAAACACTGATATATAATTAACTAAAATTGTTATTGATTTAACTCAGAAATATATGGTCAATCAACTCATGTGGGGAAAAAATGCAAAATTCTATTTCAAATAAGAAAGTTGATATCTGACATACAACATGTTTACCTGTAGGACTATTTTCGGACATGATAGAATATGACAGAACACCAAATTTCAAGCTTCTAATCCGTCTGCAAGTTGGAAAACTTCTAATGAACTGCTTACATTAATCACTCTTTATGCATCGATTACAAATTTATCAAGTCAAATAGAACTTATTTCTTTATTCTCGTTATAAAGCTTTTTGCCGCAGGTTTCTTCATTTATCTACTATACCTAAGTAAATATCAGATGCAATAATAAGGATTAGACATTTAATAATTCGACCTGAGCTACTTTTTTTCTGCTTCCAGCAAGAAGTAATTGAAACTTTATCTCTCGCCTTATTACATTAGCTTTCTGAAAGTTTCGGTGAAAATTAAATATTCCGGAAAGTTATAGACTCTCTATATATATAGGTATATATATATATCTCTGCAATATTATTAGAAATGTGAGTGACTGCTATCAAAGAATCCTCCAACTCGATCAGATTTTCTATCGATTCGTTAAATAGCAGCTCATCTTCTTCCAAGAGATACTTATAATAAAGTTTCATATTTCACAGAGAGAACTTTAACAGATAATTAATAAGGATTCAAATTCTATTAGACGTAGAAGGTGGATGATTAATAGTTTCTCTCCCTCAGAAAACTCTCTACTTTTAATAATTATGAATCCATTGACCGCTCTAGGCGTATAATGAATATTAAACTTTTCCAGTCTTTCACTGGTAATTAATAATTTCCAGGTATAAAAGTCAAATTTAATTTGAGAGAGATAGTAGTAGGTAATGTTCTATTAGTATGGTTTTGCTTTACAACAATCCGGACTTATGCTGAAATGGAACTTTCTACGTGAAGCCGAGAATCCCATTTTTTCATTTGCAAATAAAAGTATTTGCTTAATTTAATATCTAGCTCAATGTGAAAATCCTTCTCGTTTTGCAAAGCATTACTTATATTTAAATCCAGTACTTACTGAGCTATTCGTCATATTGTAAGCAACAACAATAATTTTTGAGCATGAAAATAAGTCAAACATTGACATAGATACTGGATACTAAGTGTTAGGAGAACATTTAAAAAGGCTTTCAGCAATAAGACTTTATTAAGAGAAGAATCATCCCAATAGATGACAACCAAGAAGAAGAAGAAGAAGTGCTTTTAAAAGGTTTTAAAAATAGACGATTTAATGAATTATAGAGAGAAAAATACAAAAAGTTTGTTCTAAGGTTGTTTGAAATGAGAACAAGTTTAAAGAAATGTGTACGTAATCTTAAAAATAAAGATAGTGATTTATGTAAACAATCATGAAAAGACAATGGGAACAACTTAAGGATAGGTTAAAAATAACCCCAGTTCAATTCAACACAAACATTAAAAATTGTTTCAAAACATACTTTACTAAAGCTTACGTTCTTTAATGTATTAAAATTAATATTACTCAATACATTTCGGGCTCTTTCTTTCGTATCTTTTTTTGAAGTCACTGGTAATTCATATCTAAATTAGATTTTTCTCGAAACCCCAAGAAAATAAATCTATGTTAATGTTAGTCGTGGCAATGTGAATATTTTTTACCAAAAATTGGACCAACTTTATAAGTTGCTGCACTGAGAAATACAAAAAAAACCTAATATTAATTCTATTGTTGCTGTTACTTTTGAATTTGGTGCCAAAAGTCTTCTGTTTAACTACAATTGCACAACTTCAAAAGTATCAGCATCAATAGAATTAATATTATTTTCTATTTCTATAAAGTCGGTCCATTTTTTGGTGAAAATATTTATTTCACACTTTTGAGTATGCCTAATATTATTAGTCATGCCAATCGTTATACTAATACCAAAGAAGTTAAGTATTACTCAGTCTATTGCCCATGTATATTCTTTGCTTGTACTTGTTATTATTCAGAGATCTCAGAACATCGCGGCGGAGATACACATATTTTAGACTTGCTCCATCCACCCCCTTCAAGGGTGGTTTTCAAACTCATCAAAATCGGAGCACCTTTACTACGCAAAAAGCTCGAAATACATAAAAAATATATATAAAAAAAACATACAACCGAATTGTATTCCTCCTCCTTTTTTGAAGTCGCCAAAAAGCATAAATGTTAGCGGTTTGACGAACTGGGGCACTATCATGCATAAATCACATTCGACATAGGAACATGATTTAATTAAAATCAAAAAGTGAAGGTATCCATGCGCAGTTATTCTTTCTTAAATGATAGTGGGACAAAAATTCATTCAATTCCTAGCCAGACGTTAGAGACTATCTATTTCGAGAATTTTCTACTTCATGATCATTAAAATTGTGTTTGTTGACGTTTCCGCGTTTGTGGGGATTTTAATAACCTTTAGGTTATTGCTTCTTAACTCGTTAACTCCAATTCAAAGCTGGCTTCATTCGATCACTCCTTAAGTATTCCGCATTTCCCGTCTCATCAATCCTTTAAAAAGTATATCCGTGCGGTTGTCTTCTAATTGTAAGCTTTTCGTTATAAATTATTGTTGTTAAAATATTTTTGTTGATATTGGTGCCAAATCGCTGAATCCCTTGAATTAATTTAAATTTGTATTTTTATCATGTATCAGTTGTTTTGCTTATAAAATGAAGAATAATACAGTAAATAGTGGATTTAGATATGTTGAGTATTTCACAGAATTAAAAGCGCATTAAAATTGAGGTATCTGAATTCATCTATATATATTGGGTATTCCATTTGAATTTATCGAGTAACCATGAACTCAGACTTTTGATTTACCCTGTATTCTGATATGAAAGAACTCAAGGAAAAATCTTTCCGCATGAAAGAAGAACATATTACAAAATATTATGACCAAATAAAATGATACTGACAACAACCCTATATTAGTTGAATGGACAAAATAGTGCTGTTAAAAATTTTATAATTTTATTTACTTGATAAGTATACCCAGATGTAATTTTAGTTCTAAGCTTTTGACAGTTACGGTAACATTTGTATAAAAACATGTTTTTCAGGTACTATAATTGCCGAACTATTTTACTTGTACGCACCGTTGGAACACCCTGTATATGGATTCCGCACAGATTGGAATTTTTCTATCAAATGTAAAAACAGCTACATGAATATCGTTATTCTGTGATGTACATATTATAACAAATATTCAATGACACATCGCCAACTTGGCGTTCGTGAGAAACGAGAGAAACACATGCCATGTTATATTGGTCGACCTGTATACCTACCTCCATTAAACTAATGCATATCCCGACACAATACAATCTTGATCCCGGCTCTTGAAATATTGACAAAAATCGAGAGAGCTCACCGCGACCTCAATTTACAACTGACATCTCATTTTGCTACAGCTGTAACGAATGACTGAACGCTTGTGGTTAAAAGCACCACTAACCCTTCATGTATATTGGTAAGGGCCTTGACCGTGTGCTCTAGGTTATTCTGCTGCTATAAAGTGACCGACTATCGATTTATAAAAAGTTTTATTTTTCGAGGTAAGAAATCAGAAAGTTCAATTTATTCCATGCTTAAACCTTTCAAAAGATTTGTATTGATCTATGTTATGGTTTTCACACATGGTTTTATCTTAGTCTAATTTAATACCTAGAACATCACTCTAACTTTCTCGTTGATATTCCTACATTTTATCGTTTTATCATGTGCTAGAGTTTACATAAGTGAATGTCCAATAGTTAAAGCGTGGGAGGTCACAGGCTACGAGATATTATCAATCTATGAAATTTGTCATATTTCCTTTTTACCGATTCATGATATTTGGACAAACAAGATATGCTCAGTTGGTGAACGCGCCTTTGACCTCTTTGGACTCTGCGCACATGTTGTCAGTCCATGACAAAACTGGAGAATAGAACATAAATATCGATATATTCACGGCGACAAGTGAGAATCGGCCTTTAGGTAACAGAATAACTCAAATTGCCACAACTCAAAGTGCAAGCGAGCTCAGAAAATGAGACTATCGTCTGAAACATGCGTTTTATGGTTTTCCGTGATGTTTTGTCATGGACTGACGTTAATAGAAATGCGCGTGTTCACAGTATAGATATACTATATTGAGCGAGTGGTCATATCTGTTTGACCAACTTTGCTTTCATAGACTTGGTTATTGGCGCTTTTTGCACAGTAATCGTGCTCCTATGTTGATGATTTGTGATTCATTTGAAAGAGGAGAATAGAGAAATGGTCTCATTTCTAGAGAAACTAACATATGAAATCTCCTTCCATTCAATAAGCACCCCCAATGGCGGTGGAGGGGGCAATTTTTTTCGAAAATCTAAAATCTGAGATTGCAGACTTAAAGACGAGACCATATCCGGAGATGTTTAAATTGAACATTTTTTCAAAGGCGTTACCGCTTTCGAGTTACAGTAGTGGTAGATCCGAAATATGTGAACGCAATCTTTTGAGAACTCTGAATAAAAATAAGACAAGCTAAGAATATACATGGGTAATAGAATAAGTACTATCTTCTTTGGTATTAGTGAACGTTCAACAATTCTCATGACTACTGTTACACTCAAAAGGGTGGAATAAATACTTTTTTACCAAAATTTGGACCGACTCTATTAGTTGGTTTACTAAAAATATTTCTTACAAAAAATTGGACCAACGTTATTGGTTGGTGCACTGAAACAAACAAAATAATATTAATTCTATTGGTGCTGGTACTTTTGAAGTTTTGCAATTGCAGTTAGATTGCAGTTAGGTTGAAACCATGGGATAAAAAGAATTCAGCATTCTCTAATATCCAAGAAAATGAGTAATAAATACAAATGATAATGATCTATTAAGCGACACCCTTAAAAATAATATTATACCAGCATTTGACAAAATATGCTTTTAGAAACTTTGTTAGCAATCAGAAATATTACAAGAATAAGTGAATTAACGGTGAAACCATCCATTCTATAAAGGAGAGAAACGTATGTTTTAAAAGAGTTATATATCGAGTGATCCAAAAAAATAAAAAATTCTAATTACCGGAAATTGAAAGATTTAGAGTATTAAAACGTCACTTGTCAGTCTTCAGATGGCAAATATTAGGATTTTTTCGCGAGTTCCCGGTGAACTAGCGGGAACCGAATTGTACTTCCATTATCCACAAACCATCGACAAAACTGACCCCTTTTTGGATAATCCTCGACTACTAACTCCTAAACGAAAGTAAATTTGTAAGGGTGAAAAACTTTTTATATTTAATATTCTTTGACATGTACCATAATTAAATCACCAGTGTTCGCAAAGCCTTTTCAATTCGTTGCATATTATCATTAATTAAGGATGGTAAACTCTTTTTTGGCCTACCAGAATATTCTTTTCTTTATTTCCACTTTCGTTAAAACTACTTACCAAACGTCTAACTAAATCATCAAAATGTTTATAATAGCTATCTTCTTCAGGATACTTATCTTGAAATATCTCTAAACACATAAGATCGAATATAAAAAGTAGAAAATACTCATAAAGCGCAATGAGCCCAACTAATCAGCGCAGCGATTTTTATGTTTATATGAAATGTTTAAAAAACTGTCAACAAAAAAAACTATTTACTGATTCATCATTTCTGTATGTCATTGTATCAAAAGTTGTCTAGACATACGCATTCACTAGTGGAATGACAATTAATAGTTACTTGACCCTAGCAAATAAACGGTTCTCATTTTCAAGATCTAGTTACTTGGAACATTTTTTTTATATCTAATTTTACATTGGTACCTGATTATGACCAATTAACGTTTGATAAGGATATTGATAGGTCCAGAGCCTGCTCGACATTTTTTGTATGTTTGTATTTCAACTTCTTTCAAATAGAATTTAATAAGCTAGTATCATATTCTTTCATATATCATTTGTATTTGTTACATCAAATCATTATGTCACCATATATTATGTCCGTATATGTATGTATGTGGAATGGTCGTTGGTGATATTGATCAAAAAACAATCAGAACTGGAACGAATGAGATATTAAAGCCAAATAATCGCTCGTTGATACGTGGATGTGATCAACTGATGTATAAATGGTCGCCCTATCTAAACGCCTACAGGAACAGTTAAATACTATGACCATTTCGTATACATTTATGGATATGGATTTATATATATATACCTATATGTATTATATATTATATAGGTATACCTATAACTGTAATGTTAGTTGGAATATTTTACATCTGAACCGATATATTTCTCACTATAGATGTGAGAACGTACGAAAATAACTGTACCCATGAAATTGAACCTTATTTCGTTAGATTTCTGCTCAATTGTATTATTAATTACACTTTTATTCTTATTTAAATATACTGAGTATTTGTTTCAGTTAGATGCGATTATACCTGAATTAGTCTAGATCAATCTCTGCCTTAGCCCTCTGAATAGCTCACCTATAGGTATTGACATTGCCTAAGTTGGATCAGTACTGATCATCTCTCTTATCTTGGCATTTATGGATTGTTAATTCTAGTACTGTGTGCATAAGATCTTATAAGTAGATAAGTTTGATACCTACATTTGAGCGAATAATAAAGTAAAGGAAAACAATTGAATAAATTGAATTAAAAAAAAAGTGTTCTTCTGAATTGGATGCAGTAAACAGACCAGAAGTTCCACTACCGACTGTATTAAGTTTTGAATTAATCCAATTAAAACCAAGAATAATTGACAATCGTTACAGACTGTATGGTGAATCCAATAAAAACTAACTGGGATCGAGAAATCAGAAATAAATTCAATTTATTTCACAGAACACATTTTGACTTGTTGGGGAGTGAAGATTCTGGTGGTTCTCTGTTTGAATTTGTATTGACTTTTGGGAGTAAGCTCCTTGTATAATGGAACATTCACTATAATTATTATATTTAATGTTATCAATAAAAATTATCGAATTCCAAAATACATATATGTATGTATGTTGCTTTAACGAGCGATCCATAAAAAAACGAAGAATGTGCCTTGTAAATATGCGAATATGTCTTCATAATACTAAAACAGCACTTTTAAAATTTTGGATCAGACATATTTCATTGATTACCATTGAATAAAATGCACGAATCTGAACGAGCATATTGATGATAAGAAGAGATTTAAAATGCTTACCTTATTAACATTTGGAAATGACTGAAGTCGACTGATAATTTCCGGATCAACTCTAAGTTTTAGTTCCTTTTAATTATTTGGTTCTTCTTGTGCTAAGAGCTTCTAAAAAGATAAAAATTGCTGCAGGTTTAAGCAATGTTTTTCAAAATATTTCGTAATTTAAATAATTTGTTATATTTGAAAACTCTTTAATTTTGTTTCATCAGCAGGGAAAATTACGTGAAATTTTTGACCAACTTAAAAAAAGGAGAAGGTAGATACACAATTCGGTGGTATGTTTTTTTTTTATTTTCTTTATTTTTTATGGCAGTTATTGCGTTTTTCAGAGTAAACGTACTCCGATTTAGATAATTTTTTTTTAATTTGAAAGAAGAGAGTTAAAAAATGGTCCCATATTTAGAAAAAAATCAAATCCGAAATCTACTTTCCTCCAAAAACCGCCCCCAAAGGGATTGAGGGATCATTTTTTCGTTCCTTTAAATTGAACATTTTCTTAAAAGAGTTAAGGTTTCAAATTTTTTTCAATGGTAAAGTCTGAAATACTTCTATTTTATGTGGATGAAGAGGAGCTTCAATAATTGTAACAGGTAGATTTTTGCTACTCCAAATTCTCATATTTTGTGAGTTTTTATACCCATTGAGATAAATCTAGAAAAGTTGAGTTTACTAGCTCGTTATTGAGATTATCCACAAACCATCGACAAAACTGTCCTCTTTTTGGATAATCCTCGACTACTAACTCCTAAACGAAAGTAAATTTGTAAGGGTGAAAATCTTATATTGATTATTCTTTGACATGTACCATAATTAAATCACCAGTGTTCGCAAAGCCTTTTCAATTCGTTGCATATTATCATTAATTAACGATGGTAAACTCTTTTTTGGCCTACCAGAATATTCTTTTCTTCCTTTATTTCCACTTTCGTTAACACTACTTACCAAACGTTTAACTAAATCATCGAAATGTTTATAATAGCTATCTTCTTCAGCAGCAGGGAAAATTACGTGAACTTTTTGACCAACTTAAAAAAAGGAGAAGGTAGATATACAATCCGGTGGTATGTTTGTTTTTTATTTTCTTTATTTTTTATGGCAGTTATTGCGTTTTTCAGAGTAAACGTACTCCGATTTAGATAATTTTTGTTTAATTTGAAAGAAGAGAGTTAAAAAATGGTCCCATATTTAGAAAAAATTCAAATCCGAAATCTTCTTTCCTCCAAAAACCGCCCCCAAAGGGATTGAGGGATCATTTTTTCGTTCCTTTAAATTGAACATTTTCTTAAAAGAGTTAAGGTTTCCAAATTTTTTCGATGGTAAAGTCTGAAATATTGTGATATGCGTATTTCCGCTATGTGGAAGAGCATTTTTTTTCGAAAATTGAAAATATGAGACGGCCAAATTAAAGAGAAGATTATATGCACCAACATTTAAATTGAGTCACAGTTTTCGAGTTACAGCAGTAAAGTCTGAAATGTACATTTGCGCTGCGATGTTTTGAGATCTCTGAATAATAAATAACAAGTACAAGGTAAGCCTATATCTTCTTGGGTATTAGTGAACGTTCAACAAATTTCTTGACCAATGTTAAACTAAAAAATGTGAAATAAATATTTGTTTACAAAAGAATGGACCGACTTTATTGGTTGTTACACTGAAAAAGTTGTGCCGTTGTAGTTTGTTCTTGTAGGCACCAATTCCAAAAGTACCAGCACGAATTGAATTACCTAATATAATGTTGTATTTTTCAGTGCAGCAACTAATAAAGTCTGTCCAATTTTCTGTAAGAAATATTTATTTACATTGTAAATAAATCTAAGAAAATTATTTTATATTATTCTTTATAATTTTAACTATACAACAATTGGATTTTTAAGAATATGTTATAACGTCCTATTTGTCAATGTTGTCAACTTTAAATAACCTCACGTACTTTTTCCTGATGATGAAACAAAAATAAAGTTTCAAAAGCTTGTTTTAAGAACCAAGATTATACTTCAAACTCAAAAAACGCCTTGGTCGATATACCTACCCTAAAAACAACCAACATATCTTCACGAGCACTAATCATCAATATTCAATCAAAGCTCTTAGAAATATGTACAAAATAATTTTAAAAATAAAGAGATCTAGCTTGGAATTAAATCTTGAACATCTTCCAGTAACTGCAGAGTGCAGATCAACTAGAAGAATATGCAGCAATGACAAATGATAAAAAATATACTAAGAATGTTAATTATTATCAATATATCCAAACATTTAAATACTTAATGCAGCTTTCGTCTTTTATGTTGATGGAATTAATAAGAAATTTGAGAATTTCTCAAAATAGATTCATTTATTATTTATCACAGATCAAGTTTCACATTGGAATTGTAATGTAAATCGTAGTTCAGAATAATGAGCTGCTTTGCGTACTAGTATGGTAGAATGAGAAGTTATTATCAAAGCTGTGGTTATTGAGCACTTCCTTTAAGAGAAAACTGATTTTTATAGGTAGGAAGGTATATTAAATTGCAATATTCCTCATTCATAGATGTTGTTGCTCTTACCCAGCACAATGCGACCTTGTTATTGATAAGGCAAACTCATTTTTTAGATCAATAATACTCTAATTATAGATGTATATATTTCATTGAATATTTATAATGCTTCTAGCACTACAACATGGAGATTATATTCTCATTTCAAGCAATAATTATGGGGTTAATGATAAACAGAACGTGCCATAATGTATTTTGAATTAATCCCTCTAATTGATGATCGATGTGCATGTTGTTGGTGGACCTCTATTATTAAATGCTAGCCCCAAAATGAACTAGACACGATTAACTAATAACAAGTGAAATAGGATTATAGGTAGGTACCTATCTATATGCTCATGAAGGTAGAAAACTTGAATATAATAGAACCCTTTTGTTTGAAATGTGGAGTACAAAGTGTTGCAGTGAGATTATCAGCCGTATTCGTTATCAAAAATTAGTGCGACAATATATTACAGTATCTTATTCATTTCTTTTGTAATACAAAAATATTGTGATAGTTAACAAATAACAACCAAGAAGATTGTCACCTTAGAATAGGAAATAATTGGTTCTATGTCATTTTAATCTCACACAAAAATTATACCCTGACCGGCACAAAAAACCGATTACCGAAAATTTACGAAAAATGCGATTGAACATATATTCCAAAGTAGAGGTCCAAGTTACAAGATTATTTTTTTGATTTAAAAATGATTCATGAAGAATGCTGTAAAGTTATTGCTTTTATTTTAGTTATTGACCCTATACGGGGCGTTTCAATTACATCGTATTTTTGACAAAACTTTGTAACACCTTGTACCAATTGGAGGCAATACTAATAAGAAAATTTTGGAACAGAACTGTGGAATGATCTTTTCTCAACATCATCTTCTTTGGTTTATGTCAATATCTCTATTCATTCAGAAGATATAGATAATTAAATAATTATGTGTATGCGAGTTGGCTTATGTCAATTAAATCTGTCACTAGTATTTTGACTACTATTTTGACTGTTTAAAATGCCCTTAAGTAGTGAAGACGTAGCTAGAGTTGTAGTCGTTATATAGAGGATGATCCTATCATACGCTATGTGTCTCAGAGTATGGGAATTCCTTGTATGTACTACCATTCAAGATGCTTAGAATTGATATGTGAAGACTGGTAAATATACCAGATGACCATGATCAGGAAGAAAGCGGGCAAAAAACCAATGAAAGAACGATCAGGCGAATACTTACCGATGAAGGTTTGACCCCAAGGAGGCATGCTAATGCACCCCAACTCCTAAACAGATATCGAAGAGCACGTCTTCAATTTGCTTTTGAACACCGTAATTTGAATTTGCATCGGTGGAGTAAAAAACTATTTCCGATCTCTTGACGGACGAGAAAGAGTATGGAGGAGACCAAACAAAGGTATATTGACTGAACTATTTCTGAACGGTTGTCATTTAATGGAGGTTCTATGGGCGGGGCGGGTATTTTAGGGATGCACGTATGGACTCAATATTTGTTAAAAATGGTGCAAAAAGTGCTCATAGATATGTGGTGGGCATACTTTAAGAAGCTGTCATCTCATTTCCCATTTCATTCATCTTAATGCAAGACCACATGCTGCTCGCATTGTAACGGAATATTTAAATGAGGTAGGGATTTAAACATTAGATTGGTCTGGTTGTAGCCCAGATCTGAACCGAATCGAGCATCTTTGGGATCAATTACAATTGCGAATTCGTCAACGTCCTGTCACTCCGGAAACACTTCGAGAGCTCAGATTGGACCTTCAAGAAGAATTGGAAGCTATTTCTCAAATACTTATAGACAATTTAATAAATATAATGCCACAACGTATGAACAATGTAATTCAAATCGTAAGAAGAAGTCCATTTCTCTAAGTGGAGTGGTAGAACCAATTAAGGAGAAAACACTAAGTCATCTCCACAATTTATTGATCATCTTTATTTAATAAACATTAATAAAAATCGTAAAATTAATTAAAAGTACTCTTTAAAGTGTTTTTTTCGATCTGCTACTGAGTGTAAGATTCCAATGTAATTGTTACACCCTTCATAATTTTAAAAACGTAAATTTATTAGAAGCAGCATTCCTGATGAGTTAACCTTTCGAATCAAAGAAATGATTATTTAAATAAATTCATTGCATTATTTTTAAAATTAATTTAGTGTTAGAATGACACGTTATTAGTTAATTGTCTATATCTTCTGCATAAATAGAGATATTCACTTAAACCAAAAAAGATTCTTAAGAAAAGATTATTTCACAGTTCTATCTACAAAATTCCTTATTATTGTTGTTTACAATTGGTACAGGGTGTTACAAAGTTTTTGTGAAAATCCGATGTAATTGTAATACCCCGTGTATGGTCAATAAATAAAATAAATGCTAAAAGCAATAACTCTACAGCATTCTTCATGAATCATTCTTTAAATGAACAAAAAGATTATTATATTGGACCTATAGTTTTGAATACATATTCAATCGGATTTTGTTTATGGATACAATGTTTTTGGAATGATACGGAGGAAATTCTGTGTAAGACGATTTTCTTAATAAAAATATTATTATAAGTAATATAGTCTATAAGTCACTAAACTCTATAGTAAGTGATCTAAGAAAAAATCACAGCCTTTACCTACTTATTTAAATTGAGTATCATTGAGTAAAAAAGCAACTCATATAGATTATGTCACTAAACAGCATTCCTACTTATTAATAC
The DNA here is from genome assembly GCA_958507055.1 of Crioceris asparagi. NCBI lineage: Eukaryota > Metazoa > Arthropoda > Insecta > Coleoptera > Chrysomelidae > Crioceris > Crioceris asparagi. Next base: position 81,920,049 of record OY293828.1, on the reverse strand, counting down.
CCCTTCAGCGTTTTCAGAGTTTAAATTTATCACATTATAAAGTGACATGTTGTATTCTTGTTTATTTATTAATTTTCTTCTATTTCAGTTCACTTCACATCAAAATCCTTGATCATTGGCTTTTCACATAGATAATCTGTTGAAGAATTCTCTTAATTAAGATAGAAATATGTAAATAGGAATATTGTAGAACCTGCGTAGATTATATTAATTTAATTAATATTGATGCAAAAAACATAAAAAAGAAACTAGTAAGAAAACTTGCTAATGCAAATCTAGAGTCCTACAAAATAAGGGAAAAATTAAAACTCTCTCTTAGTGCTTGTCGAATGGATCTTAGGATACTTACTTACTCAGTTTGAGGATATGAAATTGTCGTGACAATATTTTTTACCATTTTTTTTTATCAAGCACATGCATCAACGTTCTACCTATTGCTTTGCTTTTTATATCATTTGTTGGTTCCGATGAAGATAAACTGGTGGTTTATTGGACCTTTTTACACGACCAAAAATCATCCGTCATCGAGTTCCGATTTTCCACCGATTCCCATGCCCCCAGTATGCTGTTGCCTATATATACCGGGTGACCCAGGGGTGTCCGCAAGCTGCATAACTTTTTTGTTTTCCACGGTATTGATTTGATATTTTCTTCAAACTGTTGGTCATAGATCAGATAATATATCTTTGACTGCGCGATCTCCTGACCTTATTCCTGAATATTTGTATATTTGGAAATTCGTGTAGGAAAAGAGTTCTTAGAAAATGTTCAACAACTGCAGATGATGTGAAAAACAGGATCACGGAAGTCCTCCGTTTAATTCATGGATCTGGACTGGACCAATAGAAGTTTAAGTACAGCAAGATGGTGACCTATTTGAGCATTCACAGCCTAGTTTATTCTCTTTAATCAAACAATATTTTGTAGAAGATCTCGGAAATATATCAAAGTACACCACAGTACATGGAGATGAAAGCTCCTTAAAATAGATATATAAGAAGTTGGAAAGTTGCCATGAGTATTTTCTTAAAAAAAAAAATTAGTAAGTGACGAAACATTTAAAATTACTTTACTTGTATCTCATAATATACTCAGAGGCTTAAGGTAACGATTGAAAAAAAGTTTTATTTCTCTTGAATGGTTTCGAAGTTAGGAATTATTTTTTAGTGGACCTAAGCACCGAGGTTGTCAGATACAGAAATTGACAAATGTCAAAAACTATTACAGACAATTCTATTCTAAGAATGTTCCAAAAATGTGGAGCTGGCATTCAAACAGAATTGAATTGCTTATTTTACTTTAGAAAACCCTCTATATAAATACATAGAAATATTTCTGGAATGTGTCTCATTGTCATAACTATCGTTTAAAGAGAATATCAAATTGATAGCTTGGATAGAAAAATGTTGCAACCCTGGTCCACCCCGTATATTTATGAAAGAATCTGGGATTCGTTTCGCTTTCGCCGTACCTATATACACATATATATTTATCGGATTTTTGTTGTTGCCTGTGATGGAAAAGCAAACCCTAGATGTGGGAGCGCCAGTGCGATTTTGTTACATATAGGTAATGCCCGCTCTTGAGTTTTATCAGGTTTCCTCACAAAAATAGCCGAATCATAGCGTCAGGAAGTTGACGACGAATAAACGAAATAAATCAATAGATGGAAATATCTATAATGAAATATTCTCAACTGATTCACTATAGGTATAGGGGAAATTATTTGGAAGGTGTTGAGCATCTTTTTGACCGACGAACCCCGAACGGAGGAGGTATACAATTCGACTGTCTGCTTTTTTTTTTTTTTTTTTTATTTTTTTTTTTGGTTCGTGCGCGCCTTTTATATAGTAGACGATCTCCGATTATGATGATTTTGGATTCATTTGAAAGAAGGGGATTGAGAAATGGTCCCATATTCATAAAAACGCAAATCCGAAATCTCCTTCCCTTCGAAAACCGCCCCCGAAGGGGTGGTGGGGGCGAATTTTCTCGAAAATAGAAAATCTGAGTTGGTATAATTAAAGATAGGACAATATCCGGAAACGTTTAAATTGAACATTTTTTCAAAAGTGTTACCGTTTTTGAGATAGACGCATGTTAAATATGTATTTTTGCTATGTGGAGAGGACAATTTCTTTCGAAAATTGAAAATTTTTCGATACTACATGAAAGATATAATTATTTGTAGCAACATTTATAATGAACATTTTTTCCTTAGAATTACGGTTTTCGAGTTAAATCGGTGTTAAATGGTAACAACTAAAATATTCAAGCGTATTTCCGCCGCGATGTTCTGAGATCTCAATAATAACCACTACAAGCAAGGAATATACGTGGGTAATAGGATAAGTATTATCTTCATTGATATGGTATAGTGAACGTTCAACGATTTTCGGGACTGACGTTATAGTTGATGCACTGAAAAGTATAAAATAATATTACTTCTATTGGTGATGGTACTTGTGAAGTTGGTGCCAAAAGCTACCAATCTAACTGCAACAGCACAACTTCAAAAGTACCATCACCAATAGAAGTAATATTATTTTATACTTTTCAGTGCATCAACTATAACGTCGGTCCAATTTTTTGTAAAAAATATTTTTTTTTGAGTGAACATGTCAATAATTTTTATTATAATTTGAACTATTCAAATAATACAATAATATAATAAAAAAAGTTTCCTGAAGGTACTGACTTTAAAATAATTATAAATAGGTAGGTATATTATTAATTTTCTACAAAAGTTGAATATATTTTTGAAGCCATACCTATAATTGTCCAATAAATCGATGACATAATATTTCAAACTATCATGATGTAACAAACGTAATACGTGGTACGATGCACGATTGAAAATAAAATAAAATTAAATAATTTTAACGAATTCATTTTTCAAATAATTATTATTAAGACATTTTTAGTTCATCTTCATCTTCAAATTGGTACTTTCAAATTTGTCGAATGATTCAAGCTGACTTTATAGGTAGTTAACAATTTTAGAAAATCATCTTGTCCTCATATATATATATATATATATATATATATATATATATATATATATATATATATATATATATATGAAATGCTCTAAGTAATTAGAAGACTAATATAAAATATCAATTACTAAATATTCGAGGAGCGCTCAAACACTCGAAAAAAGATTGGGTCTGTTAGTGTAAACGAATAATTTGCTTGGGGGCAGCATGAAAGAATTGAAGAAAAAAATCAAAAAAGAAAAGTTTTAATAAAAAGAACCTGCCCCCAGCTGCCCTCCCCTGCCCCTCTCTGGCGACGCCCTTGGCAGAATTAATGATTTTTGAGTTATGTATTGGAAACGTGCCCTTGCACCAACAATTGATGTTGTTAATGATCTTTTTTATACCTATTTTTTGTAATATAAATAGTCAAATATGTCAAAGCTATTCATAGTTATTGTTTATTGCTCAGGTTTCCAAACCAAACCAGAGGTAAATTAAAAGGCACGTATTTATTGATTATGTTTCCCATGACATCTAACCCACATTCATTGATTGATGTATGTATAGATTAGCCAAATTATTGATGGAATAATTAATCTTTGGATTTATTAATTTAGATACCTATGTATTTATGGCCCAGTATTTCTCAAGATAGATACGAACCCTTCTACTATTCTTCATCGCATTACGTTTTCTATTAGCAATTTTAAAAAACTTTGAAGATGGAAGCGTTGATTTATTTTTTCTTTCTTTCTTCTTCTTCATCGGTGTCGTAATACCAGAAATTTCAGATGCCGTTTCGCTAACACAAAATATTTAATTTAACAAACTATGCTTGACATAGCTGGTTAGAATAATAGTAATATTTTATTTTTGAGCAGATAATTTAAACAGTTTCTGTCTTTCATTTTGAACTTCAAAGGAAAAAATAAAAATGATAATGTCATTCACGACACTTATTTGTAGTACATGTCCTATTCCCTAAAGGACATGACGATTTTCAGATATTACTATTTAATGATTTAAAATAAAAGTTTATTTAAGGGTGGTAATAATTAATTTATGCTGTTTATATTTTATAGGACATATTCTTATATATAGGAAAATACTGATTGTAAAAAAAATTAATTACTTTCAGATTTCTAAGATGGCCACCAGGGATGCGTAATTTCTATCTTGAATTAAAAAAGTCATGTTTCTCAAAATTTCACATAATAATTAAGATAACAAAAAAATTATGGTTTTTAAAGCTTAAACATTTCGCGTCTTTTTTATTCTTGACATTTTCCCCTATCTCTAATAATGAAGTATTTGGGGGAAAATTTAATGTATCTCTAAATAAATAGATAACTGTAACTTTAAAGTAGCTAAACGAATCTTAGCAAACTTGGTGTCGTTTCACGGAGCTTGTCTTAGACAATTTTGTTTATTACTATACTACTTGATATTAGTTTTCCGCCAAACCTAAAATACCAGGAAACACAAATTTCATGAGGAAATTTAAACTATTTTGATAAGTTTTTAACCTTAAATAAATACCTTCTATATTTGATAGGCGGATAAGCTTGAATTACGCCATTTTTGTTAAGAGTTGACACTTAATATTGGTGACGACGACGACAAGCTGTTTATATATTTTATAGTTCCTAGTTTTCGAACAGAAATTTTTTTTTAGGAAAAACGTATTGAACGACAAACTCTAATTTATCTCAACTTTAAAAAGTGTACCTTTTTTTTTCATCTCAAATGTGTAAAATTTTAAGAAACGTGACTTGTTTTAGATACAACATAGCGATTACGCCCCCTAGTAACCATCTTAGAGAGGGAAATATTTTTTTCTCGGCAACTTTTGTCTCTACAATGAGTAAATGAGTAGTTTCAGAGATACTGTAGTTTGCATGCTCATGTCACCGCCCTGTACAATATACAATAGTTTGCGAATAATACTTCCTTGTAGGTACAATTATATATAGAGCTCCCTATCAGACAAGAAGAACATAAAATAAATAATATACACTCACAATTGTAAACATGACATAAGAACAATAAATGTATTTGAATTGAATTGAATTTAGAGCTCTTTACTATAGATAACTGAATGGAAACTCCATTTCGGTACATTTAAGCAGTAAAGTTAAGTTCAATCACACTATTTTCAAAATAATACGTAAATATAGAGTGTTTTTTATACAGTTTCTGACCTACGAACCCAATTGGAGGAGATATACAATTCGACTGTAAGCTTTTTTTGTTTTGTGCGCGCGCTTTATACAGTAAACGTACTCAGATTTTGATGATTTTTAATTTATTCGAAGGAGAAGACTTGATAATTTGTCCAATATTCATAAGCCCTCAAATCCGAAATCTCCTTCGCTCAAAAACCGCCTCGAGACAGCAGAATTAAACATAAGAAAATATCCGGGATGGTTTAAATTGAACATTTTTTTAAAAGAGATGCGGTTTTCGAGTTTCAGCGATATTACATTTGGAAATATGTGTATTTTTGTGGAAGAAGCAACTTCTTTTAAATAATGAATATATGAAAATGCCAAATTAAAGACCGGATTATTTGTAACAACATTTACATTGAATAGTTCTTTCAAAGAGTTACGGTTTCCGAGTTACAGCTGTGGTAAAGTCTGAAAAATGTGTACATCAGTATTTCCGCCGCGATGTTTTGAGATCTCCAAATAATGCTCGTACAAAAGTACAAGCAAATAATATTTTTCATGGATTCTTCTTTGTTATAAGTGAACGTTCAACGATATTCGTGAATAATGTCATAGTCAAAATTGTGAAATAAATATTTTTTACAAAATATTGGACAGACTTTATTACTCTGTGCACTGAAGAATAAAAATAATGTTCTATTGGTGCTGGTACTTGTGAAGTTGGCGCCAAGAGTCTTCTATATAACAACATTTGCACGACTTCAAAATTACCACCAATAGAATTAATATTGTTTAGTATTTCCCAATGCACCAACTTATAAAGTCGGTCAATTTTTTTATAGAAAATATTTATATAAGATGTCCTTTATACTATCTCGGTTATTATAAGAGCTACAAAACCGGTTAAATGGGCAATGTTTCTCAGGATCCTATTACCATCTTAGAACTGCTTTTACATTTTGTCAATTGTTTTTGGTTTTTGAATAAATCGCGAAAAACCAAAATGGCGAGTTTTTGATAGTCCCCATATCTCCATTATTTGAGAACTAGGGCATTTTGGTTTAGACATTCTATGGGCACTTTTTTAAGGTCTTCACTGTAAAAAAATACAAAAGAATATCTCTTTCTGTTTTGAGATAATCACTATAACTTTGTATTTTCTTATGGATACCATATTGGATTTACATTGTGGTCAATAGATTGTAAATTTCCTTTTCAAAAATGTATCAAAGCATGGTACTTTCTTTCAAATTGAGGCCAAAATTATTAAATAAAAAAAAAACCTTGCATTTGCAAAACCCAGAAATCCTAAATATGCTGTTGAAAATGAGGAGAGAATTGACGTTGTGTTACAATACGCTAATAATAAAACCACAGCATCAGATAGAAAAATAAACTCTTTGCAAAAAGAGATGTGCTGAGATCAAAATGGTGGCCACATAGAACAATTTCTCTAAAATAGACAGGTCATATGTGATCAAATTAGCTTTTTTTGATTAAACTATTTTGGCCTCATTTTGTTAGAAAATACCATGTTGTTATACATTTTTGGAAAGGGAATTAACAATGCTATTCAATACAGTAAAAATCCTATACGGCGTCCTCAGGAAAAAACAAAGTTATACTGATTATCTTTAAAACAAAAAGAGATATTCTTTTGTTTTATTTTTTATATTAATAACCTTAAGAAAGTGCCCATAGAATGTCTAAGCCAAAATACTCTATATTGTCAAATAATGAAGATACGGGGGACTGTCAATGACTCACCATTTTGGATTTTCACGATTTATTCAAAAAACAATTGACAAAATGTAATACTAGTTCAGGAATGGATCGTGAGAAATATTGCCCATTTAACCGATTTTGTTGCTCTTATAATAAGCGAGATAGAAATACATGCAGCACCAATCTGGGACACACTGTATAGCGTAACCTATATCCATTGATCAAAGAAGTAGAGTTCGCGAGAGAAACTATTATCAAATGTCCAATATACCCTATAGATATGATTTCCCAGTATAACAATAACTACATTGTATATTTATAGCACATCAAACCGCAACTTTTCAATAATAAAACACACATATCCACTCTTATTTTTTCTTTGATTTTTTCTGGAGCTGTATATGTCATATCCGTTCTCTGGTAGAAGGACTATATATATATATATATATATATATATTCCCGACGGCAATATAAATCATTCAGTAGTGGAAGTAGTATTAAATCAGACCAAAAAGTTGCCCTTCGTACTTACCGTCTCCCCATTCCTTTGGAACTTTTGAAGTACTCTCTCGAGCCAATCCCACTGTTTGGCCGACTCCTCGTCCCCATCACCGCGCTTCATCAGATTCGTGTTCAGGACAACTATTTGAAGTTTCAGCATCTTACGCTCGATAATGTAATACCCACCTGTAAGAAATAAAATATTGTTAGGAAGAAAAAATATATTCATGCAATAAACCAACCACTAGCAGGGTAGTAGGTTATATTACATACACCATTTCAGGTCACTTTGAGCCCCCCCCCTAAGGAAAAATCTAATCACGAGATAATGATATCAGCAAATCATTATTTTTATCACTGACTGACTGACTTATCAAAAGTTTCTGAATACTTCCAGGTAATTTAGGAAGTTCAAAGTTAGTGTGGTGATAGATTATTGGTAGTATACAGGGTGGGGATTTTAAATGGAACGCTGTCTACGGAGTTTGCTTTCGTCATGTGAAAAAATTGGTGAAAGATGAGGCACAGCCCTAAGCAACTTTATTTTTTCAAATTAGAAGGCGCCACTTGTGGCACATATTTGGAAATGCAGCATTTAAGAATTCCCTTACATTTTGCAAAATTCGGACTCCATCCTGCTGAAACACTCTTCTTTGGTCTAGATTTTCATCATTAGGGAATATTCGTTTGGAGTTCTGGTAATCAAAATATTTGAAAAAAAATTAAATACAGGTCTCCATTCAAATTGTCTAGAAAACTGAAATACTTAAAGGCAAGATACATTTAATCACGCCAAAAGTTTTGGGAAAAGTAAGAGAAGAATTCAACTATTGGTTGTGTCTGTGCCAACAGGTTAATGGGGCACATTTTCAACAAATGTTACGCTAAAAAGGTGACATTCCAATATGAATTTTATTTTTAATTTAATTGTTCATTAAATAGTTAAAAATCCCCATATATATAGGGAAAAGTCATCCTATTGAGTATTAACATTTGCTGTAGAAGATATGGGTATTTTCAAATATTAGGTATTTTTTTCGTGAATTACTTAAGTCCTGGTATGTAAATAAATATATTTTTTTCTAGATTTTAATTAATTAGGAACAGAATCGGTTTTTCTAGTTATATATATATTTTTTTCATAGTCTATGGTTCAAGTTGAGCTTAGGATTCTTTTGACGCTTGAACATATTTCCTTATGATCTCAACAAAACCGAGCCCTGATTGCAATTAGAACAATAAAATCAATCAATGCGAATGAAATAAACATTTTGGATAACGATTGCTACGTTAACAATTGTAGCTTTAGGCGCGTATCGAACAACGAGCACCTGTTGAATACATGTTGAGAAGCAATTAAGTTTCGTTGATTGTTAAATATATCCTAAAGCTACTTATTTTTCTCGCTTTCAAATTAAATCATGTCTCTAAGCGCAGATAGTCTTGCTTCATATTCCACAATTCTTCAACTTTTCCATATTGCCTCTCGCGTTGTAACTGTTTGTGATGAGATTGTTTATGTCAGGCCACCCAAATCCCAATTTGTAATTTCTTGAAGGGGACTGACTGACTCTTAAGTCAGAGTTATGGTTGGATAGTGTTTTGTTTTTTATTTTAATACGTTACTAGCTAGTACCGAACTAAGATTTGATTATAAATAGGGCTGTTAATGTTTTGAAACTATGAAATTCATACTTTTGAATATTTAAAATGGTTATCACTAAATAATAAGCACGGTGTAACTGATGATATCAATATAGAAAAGTTTAGTTACTAAAAGTCATTGAGTCGAATTTTAATGCCCCTTATGGAGTGTCATTTCAGTATTATCGGATAGTAAAAATTGCCATGATAACTGTCCGCGATTGGTAAGAGAGGTTTTATTTTATTTTCATGTTTGTCACGTGAAAAGTACATACTCAGCAAACACTATCTGCTAGAAGGGAAAGGTCAAACCAATTTTAAACTTAGAATGCAGGGTGGCGTCTTATGGAGCCCATCGTTGACATAGCGTGGTTACGCCAGGCTCGACAAACCATCAGGTCTTGTCGCAGGCAAATTTTGCTGCTTGGGTTCAATTTTTATCTTAACATTTTTATGTTCAATATCTAATAATAAACAATGATTTTCAAAGTTACAAAATAAAATATTACAGGTAAAGCTAGAAAACAGTAAAGCTAAAAAATAATTGCCTATACACCACCACACTGCATTCTCAGTGTGAAACGCAGTATAATTAAATATTTGATAATATTATGGGAAATATCTGCAATATTCGAAATATTCAGTTTTCTTATCACATTATCGATGTTCTATTACAAATACCCGATAAAAGTTTGCCAATTCTATCAACATAACAAGAAAACAAACCGACTGTACTCAGCATTTTACACATACGGCAAGAAGGAAAGCATTTAAATCAAAAGTGACATGTACGAAAAACTTTCTATAGCCCTCATAACAGCAAAAGGCAGTTCCGATTTTCCATCCGCGTTCTGTATAAATCTAAAATGTAGGACAACCTCCATCCAGCCTTCAAACTTGGTCTCAGCTCACAGAGTTTTGTGGCAAAACTTGCGAATGCAATATAAATCAAAATCTGAATCAGAGCGTTTTCATTCGCGCAGTAATATTACGATTCTGCATGTAGCATTGCGCAAAAATAATCTAACACATTTAAAATTTAAATGCAACTACACATACAGGGTGTACCGAAAGTGATAGGAATTACTGTGGAAATCAAAATATGTTCCAATCGGGCTTCGTTATGGAGTTATTCGCATTGAAAGAGGGAATTTGACAAAATAATCTTTTAAACGGTTGACATGGTATCAACAAAAATATAAACTCATAAGTTTAAATGGAAAATCCGGTTTCTACCAGTTTAAGAGCGACAAACTGAAGGTTCACAAATTATAGAAAGCATTATTATGAGGTAAATTTGATTTTATTTTTGATTTATCAGTTGAATAACTCGACAACGATGATGATGATCGAAGAATTTTTCTTAGGAAATATTTACTAAGATTATTTTGGCTACCACTGGGAGTCCTATCATTTCCGGGCACCCTGTATATTTATCTGAATTTATATAGTGGGATGGAATTGCAAATTGAATATACCACATATATAAATGTTGTAATGAGAAATAATAGTCATTAGTAACCCCTATTACAGATTTGTTTATGTACTAATAAATTGAGAAGCGCGTGGCTGTGGGATATCATTGGCTGACTTCGATCATCGGAGTAGAGCAGCCATAGTGTGTTTGTTCACTGTTCACATCACTGGCTGTATAGTCCTCTTTTCTCAAGGCATCTAGAAACTAGCGAAAGTATCATATTTCACTAGATACATTTTGTATCTGGATACATATTGGTGGTTCGGAATCTGTAAAATCACTTTCAAGGCAGAGAAGGCTCGAGAATAATACGCTTTAAAGAGACTAATACTAATTTACAGATATGTTTTGAAAACGATAGCCACAATATCAAGATTTTCAGATCATGTTCGACTTTTCTTTTGAAAATATTTCATTATGGTTGACCTTGAAATTCAAGAATCATTGCCTGGAATCCAAAGAACAAGATGCTCCTTGCTCCCGAAAGCGTGAAACACTGAATCAATCGAATAAGATTCGAGCAGAGCGCAGGATCTTGCAGTGGCTCGAATAGAAACAAACTTCTATCGTGAAAATATCTACTCTAGTAAATAAGTTTAAATTGCTGGGGTAAGATGTTTTCAATGAGGGCCTTTATCTATGATCAGGTTGCTTGACTTCGTAAAAGCGAATTTGTTCAAGCAACTAACAAATTTTCTTATTTTCATTTATGGATGATGAGAAATTCGAGATGCTCCAGTATCACAAAGCAGAAAAGTTCTTGAAGTTTTATTAACATAAAATTGAAGTCAATAGAAAAGGGTAAAGACACAAACTTTAATGCTGGAGCTGTCATGAGATACCTGTTTAAGTATTTAAAACCTGAACAACAATGCGCGCCTATACTTTATTAATTATTACTCTTCATTCATTCTTCTTATTTATTTTATTGTTTAAGGCAGCTTAGGCCATTAACGCAGATTGCGAGAAGTGTAACTTCCATCCTTTGAGAGAATGAGCATTAGTTTGCTTTGAAACCATATCTCGCTCTCAAAAGTATTAAAATTTTATAGCCTCTCCAACATGGAAACAGCCGGAATCGTCTTTGTCACGACTTCGAGATTATCCATCAGGAACTCCTTTTGCCACGGCCACGAGGCCACGGTTCCATATGCTTCTGATCTCAAAGTTGATTAGGAATCAACATCTTCACGGTCCACTCCACTGCCACGGCTTCCAAATCCACCTCTCCGGTCTCTCAATCAAGTCCTCTACATTCTTATATTGTTTTGGATAAAAGGATACCGCTTTTTGCAAGTTAGTTAAATTATTCTAGATTTTTTAAATATCTCACCTGAGCTCTAAAAGGGGCATTAAATTACGGATCAAATTATCAATGGCTTTGCCCAGCTAATATTTGACCTCTTTCCAATACTGTCTGCGAATCTCGTACGTCATTTTCCAATTGCGGTTATATTGTAGGTACCTACATGTATACCGAAATATTCGATTTTTCTTTGCTAACGCTTTCCTATAAACAACTAATTTACCACTAAACACCTCATCCATATCTAAATACATTCGATGTTCGAATGTCACCAACATTTTTCCAATTCCGCACAACGAAATTCCCATATTGCAAGCCGAACGATAACAAATCTCCCGGGCGTGGTTTTCACGCGGCACCAGCGCCGCATTTCCATTTCAAATTTTTTGTTCGACATTTTTGGGCTTCCCGTTGGATTGCTGGAGCATACGTGTAATTTCACGCTATATCCATCGATTTTGCATGCTGTAAAAGTAAATCTTTCTGGTTTGTTATTTACCATGTTGAACAATACTTGTTTGTTTTTGATATTTTTGTTATTTCTAGATATAACGCACGAACTTCCTCCTCGAATCTTTGAACAAATTTGCTGCTGATATTCAAATCAAAGGCTGAATCAGGCATCACAGCTTCTGAGATCTGAGCAGGTACAAAGTGTAACAGGATAAGGTGTAAAATCATGTCACTTTCTATATCGAGCTTTGGAATAAAAGTGTGAATGTGTTGTTTTGAAAATTGATTGCCGGTTGACTGTTTGTATACACAAATCCATCGTTAGAATTGTAACTTCTGTTATTGAGTTCGTACAAAATTGTCATAGAAAAAAGTAAGTATCCAGGTTTTCTTAGTTACTGGAAAATCTTCCAAAGTTCCTCGAAACTCTTTCTTTTCACCATTCCCTTAAAAAATATTCAGACAAATACGTACATTAAAGGAATAAAAATAGACAAACCGATCTAAACGTTCTCAACGCATACGCTTACTAATTTTCAATTTTTCTAGATTATTATAATTTGATGTTCTTCTTACATAATTAATCCATATGTATCTTTGTATTTGAATTTTATAGAGTGCTGTCAATTTCGACAAAGTGCATCTCATTTATAGAACTGAACTGTTCAAATACTCCCAATTTCATGATTGAAATGGGAGGAAAACGATCAGTGCCTGCGTTCTAGTTATACAATATTACAACTCACTCAATACCTCAAGAGCATAGAAATTAATATGGAATGGAAACAATTGTTCTGACATTTGGATATTGGACAAATCTCCGACCACAGACACTTCTTCTTACTTTTGAATTCCCCTAAGACACAATTGAAAGGAGCTGAAGCAGAGACTAGATTGATGAATAAAACAGAGAAATATTACCCAGTCGTATTTCCAGTCACTATTTTAACGAAACTAATTGAATATTTATATCCTCAAACTTGGTTAGATCCTAATACTCTGAAATTTGCCCAAAATAATAATCAATTATAAGCTACCATATACAATATTAATGAATCATCTAAAACGATATTCAGGCAGCAGCAGCACAACACTATGGTGTACCTACCAAGTTTGTGGTCTGCATCAATTAGAACTATTAACAAACTTTGCTTTGAAGTTACCTCAGGAATATAGGAGAGAGAGAGAGAGATGGACTTTTGGAAGTATTTTGGTCTTGCTAAATTGGCGCCTATCAGAATTCACATTTGAAACTTTTTGACAATATGGTAGGTAGGTATTGATCGACCTCACTCTCGATACCTTTATACATCCTGAAATGTTTATCAGAATGACAAACGGAAGCTTCTAAGGAGATGAGGTTTGTTATTTGATGAACAGTTTGAGCTATGAATCTAATATTTAACGTTTCCGAGAAAGATGATTGATGCACACATTATTTTTCGTTTAGTTAATTGATAGGTGACAAACTGGCATTCAAAAGTTGAAATTTAATGGACTGTTGGATATTATAAATATAGTGGGTGGCCATAGGAAGAGGACAAATTTAAAGTTTCCAATTCGTTTCTAAATGAGCCACCCTGTATCTTTTTATATTTCTGGATACATATCATACAGTTATCAAAATTTTTGTTTAAATGTCATATTATTTTTTTAAATTGTGATTACTTGGTTTTATTTCAACTTCTCTTAAAAATATCAAAACTTATTTTTCAAGTAATTTAGCCTTGAGCTTTTAACCTGATTTTATCACAAAAAACAAATGAAATGGAGCCTTGCTGGAAAATCTGATAGCCATTCTTTCTCCTGTTTTTTTAGTATAATATTTTTTAAATTGCAATTAAAAGTACGGTAACAAATTATATCTGCATCAATTACACTATTCAGTATTCAAAAAAAACGGGTAAGCTGTTTTATACGTTTTAGTCAAGCATTTTTGTTGTGTCGAATGGAATAATTACAATACCTACAGCTTTATAGACAACACGATAGCTTTTGACAAATTGTTACTAAAATTGGTTTGTCGGTCATTTTGACGAATGAAAATAAAACCTCAATCAATTTTGACAAATTTTCCTACACATTCCATTTCAAAACATTGTAACAAATTTGGGATATAGTGTCGACGCCATTCGGAATGGAGGCGTTTGCGATTCGTCAGAGGGCGGAGCATCTTGACGAGTACGGACGTTGGGGGGTGGGGCCCGGGTGGTATGAATGTATAAGGCACACTGCTATTGGTCAACGATACATGCCAACGTCAAGATTATATCCCGAAATATCCCGTGAGCTCGCGCTATTGGTGGAATGTTCGTGGCATGGAAGACCGGCGGTACAGTGGAGACCAAAGATACGGTGGAGACCGGAGTGAGAGCCACCGACAACATAAATAAATTACGCTCGGTTCAAATACAGTTGTAAATAGTATAGTTGAGCCAGATTTTATTGTACTTTAAATTGTAATCCAATCTAAAAAAAAAAATGATAAAAATAGGCATCCGATTCTCATTTGTTTTCAACACAGATACGTTTTGAAAAAGGAGCTTTTTAGGAAAATGTCAGGTTGAAAGTTTAAGGATAAATTACAAGAAATAAAACGACCCACAGAGAATAGCTAAAATAAAAATATTACATACAAGTCAAAGCCACCTAATTACAATTATTTAAAAAATAAGTATTTAAAATTCTACATTTGCACAAAAATGGTAATAAAATAACTGCATGATATATAAAATGATCCGTTGAATACATTATTACCAAAATATACAGGGTGTCGTATTCAAGAAACTGAATCTGAGGCCAGTTCCGGCTAAACTAAGAACTCCCTAGCTCACGACGTAATCATATCGCGCATTTAAATAGACTATAGTTGACTTATGGTGTATTTCCCTGTTTATGGAAAGGGTCGGTAGAGTGGACTTGGATAAGCTCAGACCAATTAATAATATCCCAGCCTCTACAAAATATTAGATTTTACTGCCAAAGTGTAGATCCAAACGTTTTGTGACGATAATTATGGTTTAGGTAGTAGTGTGAAATCAATCTGGTTTTCGTGGTCGTCATTGAGCAGTATTTGTTAATATATGTGTTTAGTTTTTAAAAAAATTGATAAAGTAAACTTGGTAGGTACCTAGTATATTCTCGTAAAATATTTGTTTCCTTGCCTACAACGCGAAGTGGACATATATGTATAGTTCCTTCATTTGAATAAAGCAAACGTGAGTACTTACGTCGCGTTTTGGCCACTTTTTTCGTTGGCCGAAATCGTCTTTCCTATCTTTTATAGTGAAGCATGTAATCTTTTGTTTTTTTTATAGAAATTTCTATGTAGGGATAATGATAACAATGCTAATTTGAGATCGAACAAATTCTATCCACGATAGACTTAGGTAATATCGAACAAACACCATAACTAGTATCATTGTGTTACCAGAGATTCTGATCTCTTGTTTAACAAATACCATTAAACTTTGACACTATTCGAGTGTCACGTAGAAAATGGCTTTCTTAATTAGTTTCGATGGAGAAACTTTTCGGATAATTGACACTCTTATCTACCTATAATTAACTTCAGAGTTCAGTGGTTATTTTACAAACTACGAATAAAATTAATGGTCCTGATACATGCAGGCAAATAATCTATCTGTTTTTTTGAAAGTTTTATTTAAAAAAATGTGCGAAAATCAATTCGTAGTGATTAAGATTCAGGAGAACTATGTTTAGATAGCGTGAGAATAGGAATTTGAAAAAAATGCATTCAAGCTGTTACCTCATTTTGTTTTATATTGAGCGAAATTTTTAAAGCTTGATTATTATTATTATAATTGAATAACAAAAAAATACTTGCGCATGATGTCTTAGTATCGCTGCAGATATTTAGTTATTCTTATTATAATGAAGCGTTTTCAATTATTGTCAATAGTTTCATTTAGTAGTTATCTTAGCACCTCCGACGCTATATTAAATTATCTGTATACTTTTGACGTGACAACATCCTATTCTTTATATTATTATATGGAATGACAGCTTAGCTAGAAACAGTATTAAAAAATTGCATAGTTTTGTGAAATGATAAGTTTTGTGAACTATTAAGTAAGTAGCAAGAAGTTGACTTACATGAAACAAATAAATATACCTAACGAAAGAACCAATAGGTGTAAACTATACCTAATACAAAACGGAAAATTAAAGTAAAAGTGCTACATGACCTCCATTCTGGGTAATACAAGTTGTGTAGAAGACTTCTAGATTTCTTAGGGCTTCTCTTACTGCAGCACCTTCATTGATATTTTCAATTTCTTCCCTTATTCGATTCCTAAGATCATCAACATCTTGAGGTTTATTTTTATAGTCTTTATCCTTTAATTTTCCTCATAGAAAATAATCCAGGGGATTCAAATCACGACTCCGCCGAGGCCGACGAATATTTCCATTTGGCCCAACGACCTCTGCTTATACTTGTAAGGTATTGTCTCATTAAATTTAAATGAAAGGTATTTTTATTGCATAAAAAATGTTTAAGAACGAATATTTTCTGAACGGCTAGAGGTGCGTATAGGCTAGTTTATACAAAGTTACCTTAATTTTTTTGTAAATAATCGAAATCGATAATAATGATGATGTACCCTGTATACATAGAAATCGTAGACGTCGTTATGCTCACCATCTTCTTCTATGATTGCTTTTGCAAATTTCAGGGAAGAGACACTTTACTGATGTTACCGATAGGTAAATAATTGAAAAAAATTAGTAATTATGCATTGAATATAACTCCACTTTCGAAATCATCATATGTTCTCGAGATACGGGAAGTAAGAGCCACGAATTTGCATACATATGGTATATATAAACACAGACATCCCTCTAAATACCATACAACCTTGAAACGTTATAGTATACAGAAAATATGAAGTTTCACAAGAGATTTGCATATTACTTATTCAGAAAGCTCTTGCAGCTTTCAAGTTTCAGATGAAGTATGAATCAAATCGCTACTCCATGAGAGTTTATTTGTCGTCTCAAGAAATGTAATCGTACATGAGAAATGCCTACAGGAAACAAAAGAAAAACATACTTTATTTACATATAAATCGGATGACAAACAATGGTCATTAGTAACAAAAAAATTATCAATTGGAGAAGTACTGAACGAACGAAGAAAAAAAAATATTTGACAACACATAGGTAAGTGTAAAACTGATGTTGAAGTTATAAATTTAAAATCAAGTATAAAATCAAATCTGCTCAGAATAATCAGATCTTCATGATATCATATACATCGGAATAGCTAAACCTCCAGAGCTTACAAATCCAGTTTCTCTGTAAGTCCCAGAGTTAATTTTGATGAAACTTATTAGATTCTGAGATATATGTTGACTCCTTTGATTTTATGCGGGCAGAAGCTTGTTCTTATGACACATAATTATTGTTATTCAATTCATGTTATTTATATGTAAATACGTTTGTTAGCATTTGGAATTTAAGAATCTTGAGAAATAATTAGTTCTAACACTTAAAATTATATTAGAGGATCAACATATTATTTGGTATTTCATTGACAAATAAAATAAGCCATGTGGCCCGAAAATAAAATTACAAGAAATTACAATGGTCAAAATAAAGCTGTAAAGATTAGTTGGATTACCGAGTCCCGCGCTTCGGTACATTTTATATTACAAACTTTCTTCTGATAAATTCTGACAGAGGCACTGAACGAACAGTAAACAACATTAGAAAGTTTGATGAGTTAAATAAACACTGGAATTAGCAAACTAGATTAAGTCATTCCGTGTATATTCCAGTCGGCTAATTGCAGAAGCGAACTCCTCCTGCCTGCCTGTTCCTGCACCAGCAACAAGCCGCCCTCGCCCTCCCCCCGACCTCACCGCGCGCCCACATCACGCTAATTGCTTCACAGCCTGCGAAAAATCCACACGTCATATACGTTGACCCTAATATCCAATTATTTGTTTTTTTTTGCCAGCCAAATCGTCTCCCAGTCAACAGTCAACTTGGTATGCTTCCGATGTGCCAATGGAGCGCCGCCAAGCCCAGCTGCAGCATACAGAGATAATCCGGACCACCTGTAATTTAATAATGGCAGAGTATAGTCTGTGACTTCGTTTCAAATTATCCAGCGGAATGGAAGAGAGGTGTGACGTAATTTTCAATTAAAACCTCGTTCTAACTGTAATTAAAATACTCTATGTATGTAGGAAATGTCTGGTTGATGTGAATGCATGGCTGTGTGTGTGTTTTTTTTGAGGTGTATGTGATGCATTCGTGGATGACGTCATGTTATGTCTCTTTTTATGCATTTCGCCAAGCACTTTTGGAGTTAGACAGAAGGTTACAAAGGCATCGCGTTATACAAAAGGGTCGTTGAGAAAAACTACCTGAACCCTGAACATTTTAAAATGGGACTATCTCTCAATTGTCCTCTTTCAAATAAAAAAATCATGTTAATCAAAACATGTAAATATCATACAGACCATACATTCAAGCTTGTATACCTCCTTCTTTCAGAAAGTCCGTCAATATATATTACGTTATCAATGATTGAACCTGCAGTTGCAATTGTTCTGCTAATAATTAAGAACTCTCCCCATTTAACACTCTATTAATCGCTTGTAAGTACTGTGAGGTACTCTCGATTCCACCATGGATTTCGAACATACTGTATATAAATTATGTAGGTATTTTTTGAAACGCCTGCTTTGAAAGTTCAAAGGTTCAAAGGCCTTAAGAGCCCCCTAATCTGGTAGAATGATATGTCTTTAGAGACATATGGGTGGTTCGGAGTCTCCCTTAATCTTTAGGCGATGTGGCAACACTGTTAAGGTAGTGAAGGGGAAGCCCATTTAGTATCAGACAAAAAACGGCCCACAACGACCTTGAAAGATCAATTCTCGATTGTCATGTCATTCTAAATTTTCAACTGAGCATATTCTCCTGCCTATTAGTTTTGAACAAATTTTGAAACTCCTTTTCCGTTGCTTAACTATAGATCTTCTTCCGAAAGTTTTTTAAATTCTGACAACCCTGCCCAATTGCCATGTCAGAATAGCGAAAAGACGTTTAATGGTTTTCTTTATTTGAATAACGTTTCCAATTATTTGTCTCAATACATTTGAATTTACGTACAAAAAACTACAAACCACGAATGTGTATCAGTAAAATGATAGACGGATCAGCATTGTGACTTTACACAACTCTTAGAAATGACATACGGTTTGTTTCTTGTGCCAACCACTCCACTCATGCTACTGTCTGGATATATTCCTGCTACTGATCTTCGCACCGTTAATATATCCATCAATATGAGGAAATATTGATCAATATCATTATTGACAGTGTGCGTATAGAAAGGTACTGAAGCTTGTGTTCGATATTGATGAAAATTTAATTACCTGCGGAATTTTTCGTCCCCATTATCTAGCGAACCAATGACGATATTAATATGGGGGTGGGCTCATTCGACGCGTAATTAAGTATTTAAGAATTGAAAAAGTTACCAGTCGAGTCACGTTAGTTGATTTTTAACAGCAATTGAAAAACTCAGTAAATTCCGAGCTAGATACACGTCCTTACCATCAAAGATGCAAGTTTGCCATAGCTTAGTGGGCAGAACATCGTACTGACAGGCAAGCGTCATATTTGAGAGACGGGTTCAAATTGGCACAGGCATGTTCTTTTGGCGCTTATTTACAAATCAGTATAATATTTTTATATAAAATTTTGGAAATCAAGATTTATAATAACAACTACTGAAAATTCGCATTGAGTTTTTACGTTTGTCCGAATATTTTCAAAGCTACTGGGAAGTTCGTCGCGTGGGCCTCGACGGTCACAATCATTCTGCTTTGATATATGTTAATCCATATCAGGTTTGTTAGACATATTGATCAATTTATAGATAGATACGATAGAAGATGGTTTTATTTAACTTGTGTGGATAGTCCTTGCTTCTGGAAGGGAGTATGAAGGTAGTATTGAATGCTTGTAGCTATGTCTTTCTCTTCAGATATATGAAGGGCCTAGAAGTAATGGAGAATTATTTATTAGATCGTACAGTTATGAAACTGATTCTCGAAGGTTCTACAAATAGCGAAATATCTGTAAATGCTGGTTTCACTTCATCTGTTAGAGTTTCTCGCATATTTGCTACCTAGCGATTTAAATTGAGGTTAAAGCATCAACAGTTTGGGATATTTGATCGCCTCCATATCTAAATCAATCATTCGATATTTTTTGTGACAATATTAACTTTTTCGAGCCCTGCATTATTAACAATAGTTATTAGCTTTGTCATCATTTATTGTTGCTAGGAGAACAGAACACAATACAAACTTCTTGAGGTGCAGAAATGGAAATTTGGTTATATTGACTTCTGTTGTACGGTAGAATAAATATTGACAATTGATTTATGTACAATACTCAGTTCATCAAACACTTGAAGCCAAAGCTATTATTTCAATGACATATAATATCCAAATCAAGGAAGTTCTCATTGTGGATTCACGCAGCCCAAATTAACGAATATCAAGTAAGTAACAGTTAACAATTAGGTAAAAATAGCAAGTAAAAGTTGAACTTATTTTTTAATAAGAGTGTTCATGCAACGAAGTCACAATTATCAGTTAACGGATAAGATGTAGAAATTGGCCCACTTTTAATTTTCTTACTTCAAATAAACGAGATTTTGTACTTGTACGCAATAAGTGCGCAGGTGAACGCGGATTGGTCAGGCCAATGATGTGAATCTTATGTAAATAACCTCACTTTTAGAAATATTTGTGTTTACATTTATTCTTTGGGTACATTGAAAAATGATTCGGTATCTTCCAATTTATTGGAAATTCGGAATCCTAAGCACTCATTTTCTATCCGGGAGACAGACGTTATTTTGAAAAATGAATACCGCGGATGTCAGACTTGTGCTTGAATGCCACATTTTTGTACTTGTTAATTGATAATTTTTATTTTATAATTCTTACTTGATGCTGCATGAATCCACACATAGAAATCTCTCGAACACAAATATTTCTGCTCAGTGTAATTTCCAACTTCATCACGCTCAAATTATCTGGATTTTAGTATATTCTGATATTACCGACAATATTGTATAGGATATAATATAATATTATGTGCCCTACACTATGATGTGCACTCATATTCACGTGATGGGATAACGCTACACACTACAGGCTGACGTTTTCGACAAGCCGATGCTAAAATTGATATACCTACCTACAGGGTTCTGCAAACTCAGCTCCCGTATTTTATTGCTCAGTTTTTAGTTAAGATATGAGTTGGATACCTAAATGGTCTTAGATTGTTATAGAAATGGATGCAGTGATAATTTCTTAAAAATGGGTCTTAGACCACGGGCTTGAGGAAATAATTAAAATATAAGTAGCACCTCGGTGAGAAAATCCTGCATTGGACTTATTGCAAAAAGGGGTCCGGTGGCAAATACGTATTTCGGAATTGTGAAAAATAAAAAATATCTTTTAAAAATACTCCTTTCCAACAGAAAAATTAATAAAATTTACATATGACATATAACTGGTGAACATTCCAATTGCAATGTTGCGAAGGTCACAAATATATTTAAGATTTAATTCATATAATAATAGTAATGTTACTTCAGAAAAAAAGATGTATTACGTTTTTTTCCTGATGACAAAGTAATCTCAGTTATGGTTACAGTTTTCGATACAGAATTATTCCTAAATATTTATTCAAGATTATTAAGGAGTCAAACCTGTGACTAAAACAAAAACCTCACCAGCAATTTAGGTATGAGATTTTATCGTGAAAAAATAATTGATAAGGTATAAAAATACCTCTGTCCGTGTTAAAATTTATTAAAAAATGATTGAAAGGTAAGTTAAACCAAAAAATTATGAATAAAATATAATATTTATTTTATTATTAATTATTAATCACACAGTGCTCATAATTCATTCATTGACAAGCTTTGAAAGTTTCAAAGCACTCTATTTTTCAAGATTTCAAATTGAACACCCTGTATATTTTCATGTGAGTCGATGTGGAGTTCAAAAACTAACTTTTTTTTATTAACAACTCTACTACGAATGCATTTGTCATTATTGGCAAAAAACTTGTATTTATCAATAAATTAAATAGCCAAACAAAGCGCTTCCCGGGATTATTATACGTGACAAGAAAATAGATGTTCTGGCTGAGCTGTAGGACCCTGTATATACCAACATGTTATTATGGGATGATGATAAAATACATTATCAAACAACTAGTAAGCAAGCCGACATTGATTTCTGAAATAAACTAGATATTAGTCATGTTTCAACAACAATGAATAATTATAGTTTCTTGAAATAACGAGAATTTTTGGTATAATTGATATAATGCTTTCAAAATAATTTAATTTCCTATCTATACAGATATTTTATAAATAGCCATTTGAGTTTAAGTTTTAAGTTTAAGAGTAGGTAGTTCACTAAATAATTACTAAATTAAATATTCATAAGGGGTATTGCGTTGTGACATCTGTTGTTGAATTATTAATTTCGTTATCTAAGTATAGAAGCTTTGAAAATTCCCTTGTTACTGTCACCTCCAATTAAGTTCTTAAAATGTTATTACATAATATAATTGTTCTTGCTAAATCAAATCAATCAAATTTTCTTTTTCCCTAGATTATTTGTAGTCCAAACCTTGGATATTTTTATTTCATTTCATTTCTTCGAATTTGCTCAATGCAAGCAAGTGGCATTAGCAACGATCCATTTTTCACCGTTTTTCTCTCACTTTTTTATGTGGACAATATCAAATTGCATCTAATCTTTTTGATTGACTAATGACAGTCTGCAAATATTTCTAAAAATACTCAGTTTTGGACGAATCACTCTAAAATACTTAATTAAAAAAAAACTATTAAAATTCCAAAAGAGGATTATTAACAGTGAATATGATTTTCTCTTGCTCTCATGACATCGTGCTTAAAAAGAAGCACACAGACTTAGCTAAACTGTACACTCTTATTATTATTAATAATATTTGGAGACCGAGCTCTACTCGTGTAAAACAGGATTTAAGATGGGTCTATAAGAGTTACTAAGGATATTTAAAATTATTAAAAAATGAGCTTGTTTCTGGTTAAAATATATTGCGATCGGTGAATACTGCTTGTATTGATCACATATATTCGTAAGTTATAGATTTCGAAATAAATATGAATGTGTAATATGAATGATAAATATACCAAAACTCAACTGTATCACCAATCGACTTCTCAACCCCGAAACACTATACATACTGATCTACTGATCTACTATCTGCGGAGCCATTCTTGAAATAGCTAGTGTGGACCTCGATGGTCACACCGATTAAATATGACAGTATCGTCAATCGATTTCTCGACTCCGAAAACCCCTCTTTGCTAATTTTTACCAAAATCTGCTAACCCTTCCTTGAAATAGCTAATGTGTACCTTAAGGTTCGCAATATATTAAATATGTACAAATTTTCATTGAAAATTTCCGATTAAATTATTAGAAACTCATATTAACATCTTTTATTTAAAAAAATGGGTTTTGTTAAAAAAAACTCAAAGGTGAATAGAATTTGAACCGGAAGTTTAACCATAGGACTATTTTTCCCTATGATGTTATTGGGTTCATATTGGTATCTATTAATTGCTGAGAACGATTTTTCTTATGAATGTGAATACAATCAATCGATTCAATACACTCTAGAACCCATACATATGAATGAATTTGGTAGAACAGATTCCGATATATATATATATATATATATATATATATATATATATTTGTTTATAGGAGGTTCTTGAGCCTTGTGTAATTTATTCTTGTTATGATTCTTGGGATTTGGGCTTCTTGTATTGATAATTTTCAAGAAATGTGTTTAAATAATAATACATTTATTTCATATCATTAGTATTTATAAAAAATAAAGGAGTTTAAAAAAAGATAAAAAAATATATAATGATGAACTACGACATACATTCGAACACCAGTATTTTTTTATTTTATTAGTCAACAATGAAATTAATAAAAATCAAAATAAATCTTCTTTCTCATCCTTTTATGTGTAATATTAACATATGAACAACTCAAATATTTCGTATAATAAAATAAAATATACTTCACTAACTCCCCATATTTGGAATAATTAAGTGAAAATATGGGGTGTTAGTGAGTTATATTTTATTTTATTATATGAAATATTTGAGTTGTTTTTAAGTTACGAGTATCTCTTAATATTACACATAAAAGGATGAGAAAGAAGAGTTATTTTTATTTTTTTGATTTCATTGTTGACTAATAAAATAAAAAAAATACTGGTTTTCGAATGCATGTCGTAGTTCATCATTATATATTTTTTTATCTTTTTTCTAAACTCATAATTGAAACAGACCACAAAGTGGATCGAAATCTCAATTTTTTTAAAATTCTTTAATTTTTTTATTATTACTAATGGCATGAAATAAATGTACTATTATTTAAACACATTTCTTGAAGACAAAAATAGTAGTTTCTTCTTTTTTTGGTTCCCTTATTCTCTACATTTCCTTCTATACATGTCATCACTGGTCTTTGGTACGTTTCGTAGATTCTATCCTTTAATCATAGATACCCAAGGTATTTTAAAGTCATTATCTTTTACATACGCTAATTCTTAACGTTGAACTTGCATCTTCAAGGTCACATTTCATATGGATTGATTATATCCGCATCATCAGGGTAGCATATTATATATTAGTTTTATTTCTGGGTTTCTCTATCTATTTTTTGTGTTTGTTTCACTTCATTTATTATTGTATCGATTAAAAAACAAGCATTACTTTATCTATTCTCAATGTTTTTAGAAAAAAATAAAATAATTTAGTGGTTTCGCAACTTATCATTGGTTTACTGTATATTGAAATGACTGACTGCATTATGCCTTTGCTCTTAATTCCAGGGTTGAATAATAGCGGGAAGTTTTGGATTGAATCAAACTGTCATTTCAATTCACTATCGAACAGCGCATTCATTCGCAACAGATCCATGCTTTTGATTAATAAACTATCACATGATATGTCTCATAGTGATATTAATAAAATTCATAATCAGGTAGACTTTTGCATCAATTATTTTAAACTCTGAGTACCCACCCACCTCAATGAGAGTTATTAATTTTAAATGCATTATAATTCATGAAATTACATTCTCTCTGCCTTTGTCATTGTGACTTCTTATAAACTTTTGACTACAGCAGCTTCGTTAAGTACATGAAGCATTTGTTGGCATTTCCAATCGCAAACTTTTCTCTACTCTGCTCTTTTGCTCATCTGTGTTTCCATTCCACTTAAAGTCAACAGTTGCTGACCCAATATTCAAACACTTCCCTACTCTTACGATTACACTACAAATCCTTAGATACATAGCTCCCAATCAACAACGTATAGGTATACCTACTTACTGAATAGAATTTTGGATGGAGATTCATCCTGTGATCGCTAACAGCGGATAACACTTCAAGTAGTTTGTTAAATTTGCAATGTTACACAACTACTGGAGAGAGAATCTGCATAAATTACCACGATTGCAACGATATATGTAGGTACGTATGTATGTACAATGTGTGTGGCTGTGGATTCCATAATATTCGATACTTGATTAATGACATGTTTGTACATAGTAAGGCACAGATATTACCTACAATTTCCATTATTCGTTTGAAATTCACTGTATAATAATATGTGTGTATGTGGGACGCCTTATCTAATTTGCCACAACTAGAGTGCCAAACATATATGTGTTTACAGTTTGCTCAAAATTTAATGTAATTGCGAGGTGTTTAGAGCGTGGTCGTAGGTATGCCGAATCGCCGGGGAGGTTCTCTCATTGAAGACAAAACAAACAGGTTTCGCTGTGATCTAGAAATATAATATAATTTGTAAGTTTCATATTTTGTTCTATCAAAAAAGCTGTCAGATTGACGTCAATGTGAATGGAAATGATGTTAAGGTCGACGATCTATCCCAGTAGAATTGTTTACTTAACCTTATTTTCTTTGTCCGACTTTATAAGAAGAAACCATGTTCTTAAGGATGTTACCTCGTTCTAGGAGCCTAGAAGGCTCCTAGAATGGAGACACAGATTGGATAAGCGCAGTAGAAGACAACCACCAACGCGTTGGACTGATGACATAAAGAGAGTCACCACAAACTGGTTACAATCAGCCAAAGACAGAAACGAGTGGAAACAACTAGGGGAGGCCTATGTCCAGCAGTGGACCTAAGAAGGGCTGGATGATGATGATGATACCTCGCTCTACACAGTTGAATTGTACCGTTATTGATAATCTTTCTTTCATTTGAGAAATGACTGGTAATAGATGATCTTATTTACAAATATTTCATGATTAAGTATGCATATGCCTTCGAAAAAGCCCCTTATATAGTTAACAATTTTATTCTTATCTTGTGGAAGAAATGATTTCTCGTAACAGTGCTTTGTTGTCCAATCTGTAACGTACTAGTTTTGAAAGAATTTGTAAAAATAGGAGGATATACCTACAATTTTTACGGATGTTACCTCCTTATGAACAGATAAAAATCATGGATATGGATGATTTACCTTTAATTTAGAAAACAACTGTTAAACGATGATCCCATATTTCTGGAATTTACAAATCCGATTCATTCGCAAATGCCTTCAAATAGTAAATAACTTTCAGTACAATCTTGTAGCACAAATTATTTCTTGAAACAGTAACTTGTGACCCAATAAGTAATATATTCTTACATTTTCTTTACTTCCTCTATGATTTTGTTCTTAACAATATTAGAGTACTGGACTCAAACTATCTTCCTGTCGAATCCCCGCGCTATGGTAACATCTTATGTTTGAGTTAATTCAAATTTTATACAAATTTGGCAATGTGTAAAAGCAAGTTTTATTTTACCAAGGAGTTAAATGAAATAATTTCTATTAATTTTATAAAACTATAAACAATGGAGCGATGCCAAGAATAGCAGTTGCTTCACCATTTACTTTAATATAGAAACACAACCAGATTTGAGCCAAAACTAATTAATGATATCTAAGATATTGGAATTGCTCCAGACTTTTGTTACAAGTTGTACAAATCTCAACAACAAGACAAAATTTTACAAAATCTAATCTACAAATGGCACATGTATATGAGTCTAAGTTATTTAGTAATTTCTGTATACGGGCTGTGATTGTATTTGGCTGATTCGATCGGTATAAGTGCATTTGGTTCCAACCAATACACATCCAGGTAGAATTTAGATTTTCCAATAGCTCTTTGAATTTCCGTATTTCCATATAACGAGAAAATGGCACGCGCGCCTGCAAGACTATACAGCCAGAGTCAATATGGAATAGATATTTGTAACAAAGTACCAAGTTCATAGAAAAAACTTCAATTTTGTTAGTATCGGTATTGGGTATATATGTATATTGGGTAATATCATACTGTATACCATATAGGTATAGGTATATATATATATATATATATATATTTAGAAAGTGGTAGGTATATTAAATTGGTTTCGTCGAAAAATAGGGTATAAACAAATAAAGAATTTTCATAATGCAATTTATATGTTAGACATAGGGAACGAATACGAATGAAAAAGCAGCTCACAATATATTGAGGTCTCTTGAAAACACCCAAAATAATCATTATGATGAATTTTTTTATGACATGAAACGTCGAGTTATTTGACAAATCCCATCACTAAATCGCAAATAAGTTTTTAATACTGGTGCCAATTGTTGATTAGTTAATTTGGCACTGATAGTATCAAAGTGAACTGTACAAAATTGATTATGAATTTGACTGTAGGAGATTAAAATAAACTGATAAGAATTGCAGTGTAATGTATCTAGTTAGGTTAGGTTAGGTTAGGTTGAATCTAGTTGCTAAGTTTTGAATAACAATTAATAAAGAATATGAAGATAATTAAATTTTAGTTTCAATAAGTTTTATTTCTTTTCATTGTTATCTGATAGATATTCAGACTATTTATTTATTAATTCTCAGACTGTTTAATATAATCGATGCTGCAGAGGTGGGTAATTCTACCTGTTCACAGATTTGAGAAAGGACACAGAGCAAAAAAGAAATACAAACTTTAAAAAATCTATATATACAAAAGGAAAGAAAAAACTCTTCAACTAAAATAAAACTGAATTAAGATAAATTAAATAACATGTGCATAAAACAAAATAAATAAAATGTACCAAAATAAAAATAAAAAATAAACATTAAAATAATTGTAAAGAAAAATACCTAAAATATTAGCATGTTGAATTTGTTTTGCATTAGTGATAGTAAACACCTCTTTTCATACATCAAATATTTGATTAGACCCACTATTTCAGCTTACTTTTTAATCTATAATTACTTTATATAGTTTTGAGTTCATAGGGCAGCTTATTGGAAATGGCAATAGCATTTACATAATTGTTTTTAGAACGAACAGTTTTATTTTTTATCGGTACAATGATACTCTTGTTCCTAGTTACGCTACTGGAATTATTAAAATTATCATTGGGAGTTTTGTAATAGAAATTGATAAACACGAAGGAAAAAAACTGATTTAGAATTAATGGTTTATTATTGAATATTGATAATCCTTAGTAATTTATACTGGAATTTTTTTAGCAAAATAAGATTATTTGAGCTTACTCCACCCCCGGCTATGTCACCATAACAGATGATACTATGAAAAAACACAAGGAAAAGCATCGAAGTGTTTCTTTCAGCATTATACACTAGACACCTGGCATGGGCTGCTTGGCCCAATCAATGTACCACGCTAGTGGTGATGATATTAGGGCACGGCCTTCTCCTTGTAAACTGCTAGCAAGATTTACTGATTTGTCAAGCAACACGTCATAGATGGGTGATAAAGTAAGTCCTCGCTTATTACGACAGAGTCTCTTGCAATGACGCTGATTGGTCAACTCTCGAGAGCTGTAACCGTAGTAATACAAAGATAAGGACACATATATGTTACACTGCACCGTATCATCTCGGTAGTGGCTTAGACTTATTAATATAGAAGTATTAAATATATTATGGTGTCAATGTAAAAGCTAATCAGCCATCACCGAGCATTCTCCATTTTGTATACAAAACATTGATTTTTTTAGTTTCTACATTTTTTTTCTATTTGATAAGCTTATCATAAAGGTTGAGGTTGTAAAGTGGATCCATTATTATGGGATATAACTTACGACAATAAATAAAATCAAATTCAAACTTGAATATAAAAATAAAATCTAGTTATTTCTGACAAGGGGCTGCGCATGCAAATTATAGTATCTTATGTCGTTGAAAAAGTTATTGATGTACAGTTTGATCTAACATCAAAGTCATTCAAGCATTTTATACCTTCCATATACAATGCCATTCATTTTGATATATGTATTGATACATTTATAATACCCAAGGCCAACAAATTTTATATTCCAATATTATATACATAATATGTGAGAGACTACCAGTGCTTATATAAAAGGTTTTCTCCTTAGATATACATACAAATATATGTAAAATGACCACACACACAAACACACACACACGTATCATAATCTTCCTTTTATGGGGAAGAAGATGCTGAATCCCTGATGCATGTGGTGGGCATCAAGCCCATATTATGTATGTTTATAAAAGAGTAATCCTAAAATATGAACCTGAGTTTTACTGAGATATTATCATTCCCTCTGCTATGCTACCATACGTTATTCTTTCTATGTATGCTATACAGGGTCGTGCAACTCAGCCCTAGTCTTCTACTGCTCAGTTTTTAGTTATGTTCTGAAGTTGGTGAAAAAAAAGAACTAAAAAAATCAGTTTAACAAAACTAGTTAAAATGTAAATAGTAGATCGGTTATAAAATCATACTTAATAATTATTTCAAAATGAGTCCTTAAACAAGTTCGACTGACATTATTATTCACAGGATGCTCATAATTTTGTGGGATAATTTACAAATTTCAAACTGCTAAACTCATATCATTTACCAGATACCAAAATAAGCAACAAAATATTAATTTTAAATCAACATCAACATGCTGTCACCGAATCTTTGGGACACTCTGTATAATCCAAAATAATTTTCACAGATGGGCCTTACATATTTATGAAGATTGCAAAATATCAAACTGATAACTTGACTAACAAATGAAAAATAGAAAATGAGAGCTGAACTGCAGGACCCTGTATATCTTCGTTTATTCTTTACCTATGGGCGGAAAACCAAGCTGCGCTTCTTCATGTTTTTCCTCGTGTTTTTCATTCAATTTATCATTTATTCGAACGTGCAATAAGTTGAGATGTGCATCAACTTTTATTTGTTGTGTTGCATGTATTATGGATCTTTCAACAATAATGTTTTAGAAGAACTGAAAACTACATGTGTGATGTATTGGCGAAGTGAAAACTTGCATGGGTTGTGATTTGAACTAGTTCATCAGGCTGTCACTTGATGAATCAGGCCAATTGTAGGAAAACAGGAAGTGAAACACTTTCCGGATGTATTCGGAAGTGATCGGAAATAGACAGTAATATATGACAATATTTATATTCTCATTAAACTCATCAATCATATCATTACAAAAAATCTCTGTTTATATTTATCTGTGAAATGGTGATTTACTGTTTAATTCTTTTTTGGAAAGACAGTAGGACAAGTGAGTACCATTTCTGAAATATGTTTTAATATATATTGAAGAATAGACAGCGTTTCTTTGAAATGGATTTGTAATCTATGACTCTAGCTTCGAATATTTCTTTCGCAATATTTTGGAATGAGTACAGTCCATTTATTCATTTTTGTGCAATGATGCCGATGATAGTTTATTGATAACTTATTTAAAAACTGTCTTTATTTTATATCTGTAAGCCATTGGAGAAATTCTAGATTAGAGGCTTTTGTTATAAAAATCAAATGTTTGCAAAAATAGGTATATTTTAGCATAAGTTTTAAAAAATTGAGGCGGAAGGCGCTATTTTTAATGATTTGTTAATAAAAAAGGCGGAAAGGTTGCTCTTCGAACTTTTAGCTAGAATTTTCGAATTGGAAGTATCTTTTGAATCTTGCATTAAATTAAATGCTAACATTCTTCGCAATTAGCATAAATATAAATAAAAAATAGTAAACATAAGTTCGTAGAAAGTGAGATTGAACGAAGCGATAATTGACTTGTGTAGTGTGTTCGACGTTCTAAATCTGTCAATTCCAATGTTGCCAATACTGTCAATATAACGTTTGCGATATTGAACATTCTAAATATTCGATAACGAAATCATAAACCAAATAGTCATATTGTAAGGGTCTAAATGTTTAGTTTCATGTATAAAATTTACAAAAAAATATTTCTTGCAAATACTTTGCTTTATAGAGAAAACTTTTGGCAACTTTTGATACGAAGGTGACCAACTTTGTCTTCAGGTTTTCGAAAATATGAATTCAGTGGTTGCTTCACTAGCAGATATTGTCGTTATTCTTTTCTAAAGCAAATATTCTCGGAAATGGAATTTATAAAATAATCTAATGCTGCGACAGTTGTACCGGCCGCACTGGCAACATTGATAGTAACAGCCCTTGAACGTAGAATATACTGCGCAAGTCAATCATCGCTTCGTTTAACCTCACTTTTTCGCGAACGATTTTCACGCATTTTTGTGCTTATTTTGAACGATGTTACCGTTTAATAGAATGCAGGGATGATTATGTACTATTTGGGTTTGATTTGATACTTCCAAATTGAAAATTCCACCTAAATTTCGTAACATTTTCTCCCTTTTTATATACAAATCATTAAAAATTAAGAGTCTTCTGCCTCAATTTTATTTAAAGTTATGCTAATATACATCTATTTGATTCTTTAGGGCTTTTATATTAAAAGCCGCTAAACTAGACATTTATCAAAGATTTAAATGTCCATAACTCAGAAAGAAAGCATTTTATACAACTATATGTTTTTGTATGAGATTGTATGATCGTTTTGGTGAATATAATACGACTATGTATAGCCAGTCCACCTTTTTTCTGTTAGACCCTTTAAATAAATATCTAGGAGTGAGGACGTACATCTTCATCGTCTCAAAGTGGCCTAAAATTTCCATTATTAACTAAATCATCTGATTTGCATGTCCATCTTGTCTTATTACCATCAATTCCGTTCGTGTTCACATATCACCCTTGGACTGTATTCCCAAACCTATCGATATAACAAAGTTTCCTTTGTCTCAGTGACAAAGAATAAATCCATTATAGTACAAAGACGTGCCACATCAAAGACAAAATCCCTCAAGTATATATCCACGTTGAGGCCCATAATTACAATTATTATTGAAATGTTGCGAAGTATGCCCACTTATTATGTTTATATACAGGGTTGGGATAAAATATGAAACCAAGTAAATATCTTTAGAACGAGAAGGCCTATATTTATGAAAATTAGCAGGCATAACGCATCTAATGCCATATTTTTTGTAGTTATTGTACTTCGGATTTCACTGGAAATACCCCCAATTTTTTAAATTTAAATGGAGCACGTTGTATATTTGTGCAGATTTTAAAATACATTATATTTTAAATTCGTACCTATTAAGTTTAATGGATATAATTTATAATAACAAGGAATAAATCGCTTATCAGTGATCAGTACTATCAAGTAGAGGTAAGTGTTGTAACTAACTGACAGAAATGGATTGTACTATTAAGAATGAATTATTCAAGTGAAAGAGATCGTATTATGGTGATCGTTTTATAACTCATAAAGAAGTTTGTAATATTTTCAATGATTTGCAGCCTGAAAGAAATCCCATATCACGTTTAACGGTAAGTAAAATATGCAACTGGGATGGTCAAAGATTTGCCAAAATTTGGAAGACTGAGGACCGCAACGAAAGACAGAATATTGCAATTGATTTCGTGGAATCACCTCAAACATCTACAACAAATTTGGCACTTCTTCTTCTGTGGGTGCCGTACTCGTATTCGAGCGTAGGCGGCTTCTCTGCCTTGAAAGTGTTACCACAGACAAGGGGACCTACAGTTTAACGTGGATTCCGAACCACCGATAAATCTCTCGAGATAGATCTTAAGGGCACACCCTTCCAGAGAGCTGTACTAGGGAATATATACTCTCGCTGGTTTTCCGTTGCCTTGCGAGAGGAGGAGAATGCAATGCGATAGAGACTCGGACGCGCGCCCGCATCAACGGTTACTCGTCCAAGCCGTTTCCATCGTATAGCGCTGCTTAACTTCGATGATCGAAGTCGGTCAGTTTTAACCCACAGCTACGCGCTCTTCGGGATTTATAGAAAATAGCTTATAGGCCCATTTTTTATACACGGAAAGTTGAATGGTGACGAGTATTTAGATTTATTGAATAACCAAATTATTCCTACATTTAAATAAAATCGGCAGTAGCCACAAAATTTTTGGTTTCAACAAAATGAAACGCCTTCCCACTATGATCGACGGGACGGGAAATTTTCTGGATGCGAATTTTCCAATAGATTGGATGTAGAGGATTCACAGAGTGGCCTGCTCGTTCTCGGGACCTTAACACATTAGATTGTTTTGGGGCTATCAAAAATCACGTGTTTACTTAATATGACCAAAGAATTATTGATGAATGTGAACTAGGACGTCGCAAAGTCTTGAAAAGAGTGACTCACGAATTTATTAATATAGTCAAGAGGTGAACGATGAGCATTTAGAGCATTTAAAGCGATTTTGTTTAAATTATTATTCTCATTAGTCTAAAATAAATAAAGTTACCTATTATTGAATTGTGATGTGAATTTATTTCTCATTTTCAGGTATTATATCATATGGATCAACCTTCATACTTCACCTCGGGGACGTTAAGCAGAGAAATTCATAAAATCTACACCTAGGTAGCGAGGCCCCTTTAGAGAAAGGGAAGTGTAAAGACTTCATAAGGCGCCACATTGCATTCGCAATTTGAAAAGCACTATAGCGATTTCCTATCTCTTGGGTGAAGCCTGCCTAGTATTATTATTACCGTGATACGGTCATCTAAACCTGTATAAGTTCCAATTTTCACTGTTTAGTAGATTCAGAGAAAATAGACTGTGTCAGAAAGCAGACAGACAGACAGACACACAAGATACTCTTAATGGGAATATGATGTTATGTACTGGAATATCTATAAATTTGAATAATTTCATAATGCGGAATATGACTTTTTCAAATGTCCAACATACTGTGCTAAATAAAGTAAGAGCTAGTTAATTGAAAGAAGAATATGTTGCAAAGGTCTATTTATACTGTTGATCAGAAACTGGACTAGATTAAATAACCGTTTTATTAATACATCTTCGAAGGTTATATGTTTGTCTGGCTGTTAGTTTCAAAACATTTATCGAATATTAAAGATATGGTAAATAATTTGTTGAATTAAGTCATGATATTTGTTAAATGCGAAATATATTATAATCTATCTAGCCATTTATTTGCATCAGCTGAATAACTATCCCCTTGAACTGTTGATCCGAGATTTATATTTATATATTAGGATACTGCAACAAACATGTGTTGATGTGCAATTTACAGTAAGGTATTTTTAATGTTGCCAGCGAATTGAAAATTCTTCCAGTTGTGATGAAAACGAAATAAATGTTTAATTACATCTACAAAAATCACTATTCTTGATTTCTCAGAAATTGTGCAAGAATTCATGTTGTTTGCAGCACAACAGTATTATATGTACTTATCCAAGCCTTTATAAACGATACATCTGACTTAGAGAAGATTTCAAGTTACTATTTGGTAGATATATTTCCTTAATACAAGAACATCATAAACCGAATACCTGTCGGCTGAGTTACTTATACATCCAAGAACTTTTTTTAATCCTACATAATGTCAATTTTTTTTAAAGGACTCTTTGCATTAGAATACCCACTAAAAATCATCAAGTTACCCATCCTACGCATAGTTCCTTCCCTGGCACACAAACATATAGAATAGGACTTTTAGCTGCAAGCTATTTATGAACCTCCATAGGAAAATCGATAGTGCATCAGAAGCCACATCCTGCTTCCCACCTAAAAGCAGCCCCATTCTCCCACTTTATTTGCATATCCCACTTAAATATAGAGCAATAACGATAATATTCAAATAGCATCAGCAAGCTAGAATTTTCTCGCTATGCTATATATGGTTATTGACTGATGTGTTCATATCTTTATACAGGATGCAATAGCCAAATAGGAATACTTTCTTTATTTCAGTCACTGTATCTATTTATAATAAATTCTGTTTAAATGAGCAATTTAATGAAAATCATGAGCTAGGAAGTTTTCAGTGCCTATTTTATTGACCTTCCAATGACCTAGAGAGTTTACAAAGTTTGCTTTGAAATTTATCAGTTTCTATCTCGGTTTCTATAGTAAATTTTTACATAGTTGTCTAATGGAATCTTCATTGGAGTCCATGCGTCTTGTCTTGGTTTTAGTTTTATTGCCAATAACCGAGCAAATGTAGAAACTTATGAATCCCAAATAACCAAAAAGTGAAGTAATTGAAGCTATAGATAACATATCATCGGAAATGCTAAACCATAGGGGGAAAGAGGGCACAAAACTCTTAAATTATATATGCAATAGATCATAGCAAGAGGGCAAAAATTATGCTACCCATATATAAAAAAAGTGACAAGCAGAACCGTCAGATTTACTGACAAATAACCCTGCTTAGTGTGGCGTCGAAAGTGTACTAACAGGTTGTATAAAAACGAATTATTAGAGAACTGGATAATAGAATAATCAAATCAAAGAAATACAGAGCAGCATCCAAAAAGGAAGAAACAAAAATGATTACATTTTCAGAATTTAACAAGCTATAACAAAAACAATTGGAAGGGACTCACAGATGTACCAAGCCTAATTAGATCAGGCAAGGCAAGGAACCTAATAGAAGGCATGTTGGTAAGAAGAGCAGTGCCCAATCTAGAAATACGAGCAATAATGAGCATACGCAAGAACAGATAACATGAGGTCAGAGGAATTCACCACCAATGCAGGACTTAGACAAGGTGGAGTTTTAAGCTCCACGCTATTCAGTCTTATCATAGATGAAGTTACAAAGAACCCAAAAGAGGAAACTAGCAAATTCTACATAGGACATAGACAACTGAAGCCAATATACTTAAGGGAATGTCTGAGAGACAGATCTCGTTAAGAACCTTAAGGTATGGGGAAATAAGTTGACAATAAAAAATCTCAAAATAAATGAAGGGCAGACAAAAATAATACAAACAATAACAAGCAAAGAAAGATAGAATATGAAATGACGATATAAGGGGTTGAACCAATAAAATTAAAAAAAAAGAAAAAGTCCAACTTAGATGCTATGGACATCTAATAAAAATGGACAAAGCGATAACAGTTAAAATGATATGATTTGATAATATCTATAAAGTAAAGCCATGAATCATTTTTTCGGTATTCGGCAACGACACACGATTAATTACAGCGCCCTTTGCGGCCAGACCTTGAATTATGACAATTGCCTTCAAGCAGTGTGAAACTCCTACTACCGGAGATGACCTTATATTATTCGATAGATAGATAGATTAGAACTACAATTTTTTTTCCTGCAAAAACGATTTTAATGATACTTTTCCATCAGAAAAATTAATATAGATTCCATATTTTTTTGACAAAATTCAAAATTCTCTTCTCCCTCAAAAATATCCCCGAAAGTGAGATGGAGGGAACAAAATTGAAAAATACCAATTATTCGTTTTAAAATTACAGCCCTAAGAATATGGAAGAATATAACCGCCATATTTTGAAACTAATGAATAAGTATATGTACAATATTTTTCGTGACTCTCAAAATAATCGAGAATGTGAAATATTTTTTTTTTTCAAAAAATATGATAGGTAGGTACATCATTCCAAATACGAAATTAGCTATGAAAATGTCTATTTTGGTCAATATGAGAGGCGTGACCAACAAAATCGTAAACGTAATCCTTCTTATTAAGGACCGGTTCTATGAAGGTCGATTCCACCATCGCTTGATCGATCCATTGTCATATTGGAATAATAAACTGGGGGTTCACTAATATTAAAATGGGTCATCATTAGATAGAGAAAGAATGTGAAATAACTGGGCCACTTCCATAGTATCTGACCCACAGTCTAATAGTTACTGAGTCTATGGATCGAGTGCTAGTTGATGGCAAACCGTCGGTTGAAATGTTTGGTTAAACTGACAGTTGTTGTCAGCTTAACCCTCGGTTGGGGAGTTTATAATATAAAAAGTTACGGTTGACCGACAGCTGAGCTTCAAAATTCGATCAACTGGACATTATTAAACTGATCATACCTAAGTTGTTTTGTATTCTATAACATAATTTTCACGTATTCCCATAAAAGTCTTGTAGCATAAGATCAGGTGATTCTGCTGGCCGTTCTATCCCTTCTCATCTGGATTAGCTTCGAGGAACATAAAGCCAATTTCTCTTAAATCGCCCAAAAACAACAATACAATGTTTTGAGTCTTACTTTTTTCTTATGATGAACTAAATCGTATTCCTTATTGAGTTTTTAGTGTAAGCGAACACCTTCTGTCGAATATCAATAAGTTGCAATAAGCTCAACAACAATAACATTCTTGCATAGAGCAACAAATACCTTCCCAATTTTTTTATATCATTTCCAGATCAAACTATCTAAGGAGGGTGTTTAAATAAAACACAATAAATAATTCAAATAATGAATTTATTCCTTTTAATTTCAACACACTGTTAATTCCCGTAACATATTCAGCTGTATAGTGAGTTGTATCTTCACGTGTGTTTGTTTGTTTGAATATATACATACATATATGTATTCCCGTAATATTTCTGACATAGCATTTCATACCGCTGGATTTATTGCGAGTCCCGTGAAAGCCGACACCAGGCAACGTTCATGAGGGAATGATACCAATTTATATCAACGTGTCGTATGCTAGATATGTACCTCGTTTATGACATGGACTTTGAGACATGGACAGTGGATTCCCTATCTCACTAATAAGTGGAAAATGTCAAAAAAGTATGAAAGACATAAATCGATTGTACGACCAGCTGTTGTCATACTGTAAAATACGGATTGACTCAAATTAGATGTGATAGTTTGCAACGATTTTTACCGAAAATTTGTTTTTATTTAATATTTTTGTTTGGCTGTCTGTCCTCTCTACATCTCTGTCGGTTCCAAACCGAAATTATATGCCACAAAATAAATCCTTAAGAACTGTAGCGCAAAAACTCTTACGATTTTGATGAACTTGCCTAAGGAATTTACCAAGAAGCTTTTGCCCTTCCGCTATCTTGGAAAAAGATTAAATAGAAAACATAAAAGCAGAACTCATGATTTATAATAGAAGAGAGATAGGTATCACAGAATAATTACCCCTTTTTAATTTCCTACCGCTACCCTAAGTAGCCTTGTAAGGAAGGGTATTGTAATCGTGTAAAGCCTTCGGTGCCCGGTTTTTAACAAATGTTTAAGTTTCAATGGTGAGTGAGTCTCAATAACATATTTTAAGCCATTGATCTGGATGTCTGTCTGTCTGTGCCAAGTTTCTCTCGAGATCGAATGGACCTGTTTTGTTGCGACCTATTTTGTTTTACGATACCAATTGCTGATGGTACAGATTGAGCATCGAAAAAACGAAAAAAAAATCTTCATTTTGTTCATTCAGTTTATAAAATAACTATTATTTCTACAAATGTAGACACAAAGTAGTGTCTGGGTAAGTTCTTATGTCAGACAATTTTGTTGCAATATTTTATAAATAAGTTGAATGGGTTCAGATTCTGATTAAATATCAATCTTTTTTTCTCACATAACGTTATATAGGCCAGTATAACAACAAATCAAATCTAGTCATATGGAAGATATGTTACAAATCAACTAATCACTAACCAGTTGGAATATTAAGAACGAAAGTTGCTAATTTATTATATACTGTTAAATCACTATTTTCTCACTACTAATTGATTAGCCTCAATAATTTTCTAAACTTTTATGATTATTTAATTAGTCTCAATTAATAGCCTGTTCATGTAATTAATCAATACAATAACCATATCATAACCAAGCATAATATTATGACTGTTTAATTTATAATGTCAATAGCTACAAAATATATTTGTTGTAATTCTCTCATATACTCATCGCAAATAAAAGAAAAGAAAATTCAATATCTTTGTATATTCTTGACCTGACTTATTTTATATAGATTCAGTTGCATCTGAGAGTTTCACCCTTCCTAAACTCTAATTCTCTTGCACAACTGTCATTTTAATAGGAGTTTTCAGTTCTCGAAGAATTTCTATATATATAGGCTCCATTCTATTTCACAAAGTATCTTTTTATTTTTCAAGAATATCCAAGTCGAATATCTCTGCAATGACCAATATTATTTCTAGGCTATTGGAATTAAATCTTCATATTTTGCGTCCAAGGTGAATTATGTTGACATTTCATGTCATAAAGTTGTTTACTGAAATATCATTGAGCAGCGGTTATGTTTATTATTTTTATTTTTGAACTATATGTAAGTTTGACGTCTTACCAAACTTAGTCACCTGGATGTCTACGTCATAGACGTGACCAACGGTGACTGAGGTACCTATTGGAGACAGTTTTTATTTCTGCAACAACACGTGTTGGCTTATTTCTATCAAGTTAATTTGAGAAGAGATTGTTAGATCTGGATCTACATCAATTAATAAATTTCTTTTTCTTAAAGCAAAATCTAGGAAAGGCCCATTTAAATATTTAAATGTGTAGGCATAAGAAATCTCCAACCAACATTTTTGACTGAAAGTGTCTACAAACGAATTATTCCAGAATTCCCAGGCAAGTGTTAGTGAATTTGTCTTTAA
Source organism: Crioceris asparagi (assembly GCA_958507055.1). Classification (NCBI taxonomy): domain Eukaryota; kingdom Metazoa; phylum Arthropoda; class Insecta; order Coleoptera; family Chrysomelidae; genus Crioceris; species Crioceris asparagi. Next base: position 81,879,826 of record OY293828.1, on the reverse strand, counting down.
AAAAATTGAAAACCATTCCAAAGCCGAACCTTCTAGGAATAGCCTTAAAACTTTTTTCTTTTATTTCGAGTCGTTTACATTCTGTTACAAAAAGCTCTAACCAGGTTTCCGCATTCAAATTTTTTCCATCAAATTTTTCTAATATCATATTTTTTGAAATAGAATGAATTTGTTTTGTAGGGGACAAGGTTTCAGGTGTGGAAGTATTCAAAGAAATAGGGGGATGAGCCTGAATCGTCTCTAAATAATACCCATTAAAAAATAGATTACCTTCGTTATCCAGGTACTCTTCTCTTAGTTGTCCTTTCATCAAAGTTATCACAACATTTCGAAATTTGTTGCGTGTTTTCAGACTTCTAACAACCCCTTTGGTCACCGCATTTTCAAAAAGTCTTGGGTGAGCCTCACTTCCTTGCCATTCTCCAGGAAATTGAAAAATTTCTGGTTGCCCCACCAACTGAATGGTTTTGACTTTAACTATCGTGGTTTTTGCATCCATCGCCTCTGACGCGAAATGGAATCTTGCCTTGATATCGTCCATATTGCGTTGATTTATAAGTCTCGATTTCAGAGACTTGATAGAAATAAGCCAACACGTGTTGTTGCAGAAATAAAAACTGTCTCCAATAGGTACCTCAGTCACCGTTGGTCACGTCTATGACGTAGACATCCAGGTGACTAAGTTTGGTAAGACGTCAAACTTACATATATACTTCATTGGGCTCGTTGGTATGAGGTGTTGGTCGGAAAACCGCGTCACGCTAAAAGTGAGAAAAATCGTCGATTATACGTTTTAGTTTACTTTCTTGTAGGTTCTGGCTTTTAGATATTTTTTTAATAATTAAATTATATATTAAATTTCCTTATTAAATACCGATTTTTTTTGAGGTAGTTATTGTTTTGTTCATACTGTCTGTCTGTCTATCAACACTATAACTTGGAAAATACTTAACCAATTAACACCAAATTTGGTACACAAATACGTAAGGGTAATACCTTCTATGGGATTGATTTGCAGCTGCCTGTCAGTCTGTGTGTGATTCCAAGATTGTTTTCGGTACTTTTACTCTCTATGCTTGCATAACTAGTTTATCATACTTTAGGAGGCGCACTAAGATTTTATTAGAATTGTGTGCAAATAGCTAAATTCGTATAACTTCCACCGTCTGGTCCGACATAGACCTAGTTTTTTCCTTTGCATCTTTTCGATAATCCTGTAACAAAGATACATGCTTTGGAAATAATATTTTTCTTTTAAAACATAATTTATGCATTTATCAGTATTCGTTTCCAAGAAAACAGGCATGATAAACGGGTCATTTTTACCTCATCCTTTTGGGCACGTCTCCCTTAGTAGGACGTCGTCACGTGACGTATTCTAAACAAAGATTCTAACAATTTATAAATAAATATTTGTAATTTTAAAATGTGAAGGACATATTATTCATGACTCAATTATTTGTAAGAAGCGCCCCACCATTTTTCGTTTAAAATATTTGTTAAAGTTTGTATTATGTCTCAAAATACGAGTTGTTTCAGAGAAATGTCAAAATATTTATGAATGATTAATATATCAATTTCCTCCAATGCTTCGAGTTTTGTTGACAAGTTTGCTGTGCTGCGTTTTTTTAAACCATTGATAATTGTATTCCACCTATTAATTTTTAATGTTAGGTATTAAAGTTGAGCGTTTCACTTCAGATTTATATTTCAAATTCCAAAAAAATACACTGGTAATAAAAAAGTTTTGTCACGCTCACATTCTAGCAGAGAAATGAATTTTTGCCTCCTGTTTACTACTCTCAACCAACTACTACCGGCTTATCTACGCATTATTCTGAATTCTAGCACTGTGCCGTCGCCACCACACCATTGTTATATTATAAAATATTCCAAAGGCGAGAGAGAGGGCAAATTTAACTAGAAAATTTAAAAATTTAATAACATTTTATATGTATGCGTTTGTGGCCTTCTATATCCAGCCACACGAGCGTCGTATGCCATTTAGAAATATTAAATTCTTTTGAAATATTACGGCAGCAGAAAAAAGCATATAAAATTCGTTATTACACCAAGTATAATTTATTCTATAGTCTACAATTTGTGTAATACGTGAAGTAACAAGTTATTTTGTTGGTTGTTTGTTGTTTCATACAACTCTGGGAGCTTGAAGAAAATCTGAACAAATTTGAGCATTGTTGTAGTATATAAAAATCCGAAGAAAATTTCAGGTTTATAAATTGGTGTTTGGATAAAATCTCCTGAATTCACTTATTGCGATCATTCACACTTTTAAATTTCGAAATAATTTCTATGGCATGGTATGGTGGTCTATAGTCAAAGAATCATCAATTTAAAAGATTATACTTAAATATAAAATAAAGATATATACCTATATTAGATATCAGGAAATTTGCTAACATGATCGCTACATATCGCGGTCAAGTTCAATAATGGGCATGATCAGACTAGTAGTTTAAAAATGGCGGTTATCTAAAATGTTGAAGAAATTATCAAAAAATCTCCATATCTCCACAAAAATATTTTTTTATCATAGATATGATCTGTACCTAGTTGAAACATTTGTCTAAATTTTTTAAAGCTATTTTCAAAATATTTCAATATCTGAAAAGCCATAATGTACATACTAGCTGTTTTACCCGGCACTTCCCGGGCAAACCATTTCGTAGATTGTGGTACGAAAACATAGAACACTTCTATGAGACCTACTCGCACGTAGAACCAGTCCGAACACCAACCCAGATCCATCCACAGACATGTACCAAGAGAGAAAAGCATGATAATTTCCCCTACATGTGTTTTTGGGATTTTCCGGTATAGAACCCTTTAACTTTAAATTCCAGTCGCACTTACAGACTTTCACATGACAGTCCAGTGACATACTACTCACAAATATATACCGAAAAATCCCCAAAAACTCAAACTAGGAGGCCCAAATACAATTTTATTAAGCTATAGAATACTATCTGTAAACTTTGGTATCATAAACACGTGTGCAAAATTTGTAAAATTATTGAATTTTTAACACATTATTCAAAATTCATCTCTGTTGAATATTCAATCCAAAATATTAGAAATTCAATATTTTTGTGTTGAATTTTCAATATTTTGTATTGGAAATTCAACTTTTTTTTTATAGTGTACACAATGTATTAACCATGGTATCTTATTCTTACACCATGGTATTAACCTAAAACTATGAGGTTTGCTGCAGCAGTCGGTATAGTAAAGACTTGTACATCTCACATTATACAAAACATTCAACAAAAAAAAACATTTTAGAGCAAAAATTATGGTTCAAGTAGTTTATTTTTGGTTTCAACTTCAGTACATTAAAATAAAAAATGTAAGATATAAAGGAAGAAAAAATAACAATAACAGTCATTATTTGCTATTGGAATCATGATTTTCATCAGCTGTCGATAGACGCTGTCGCTAGGCAATGGCTAGGCATTACCTGCGCCGCGGAGAAGTAGTCCTAATCTTTATTTATTTATTTATTTATTAATTTTAGAAAAGCTATAAAATATAGCCTATGTCAAATATTTGTTATGATGGTTACACTAGTTCATAGCTCCCATATTTACATTGCACAATTCGAATGAGTTTATTTTTATCGCTGAATTTTGGTGGATGATGATGCCCCATTCTACAGTCGAATACATTCAATTGAAGTTGAACATACACTTTATATTACGGATAAATGCTTCTATTGCTCATTCCAACACATGAAACTATTTCATTTTGCTCACGCTTTTATTTTTGATTCAACATGTTCAACAATATTCATTTATTTTGCCGTATGCAATCCTCAAATCGAACTTTTCAAACAATAATCATCAATAATAGAGTTGGGCTATGAAAGCACAACAACAGATGCAAATAACAAACAGAACGGTGAACTACTTTGTCTAGATCAGACAGCACAAACAAAACTTTCGCACATTCAAGCTTCACTTTACGACCCAATAAATTTTCCATCCAAGAAATGTGCTCTGAATTATGACTTAAATGGGAACGAATGGCCAAGATATTTACCAACTCCGCTGTATTATTACTACATAACTGATTGTAGTACCTATATGAGGAAGAGGTGATAATACAGAACATCACTTCCATTACAAAGGTGTATTTTCTCTGTAGTTATTACTAGTATTGTAATTTTAGACAAATTTCAAATTTGCTACCTTCAATCAACCGAAGAGGTCAAATGCCAATTTCAATTCAACGAGGTGCCTCTGACTTAAGATGTGGGTAATAGGTTTCCTCGCGCCTCAGGTTCATTTATTTTGTAAGAAACTCAAGATTAGGAAAGAGAAACTGAATTCCTGCAAAATAAAGCAAACGATTATTGCTGGTGAGCAGACGCCTGCGGAACAGAATCAAGTCGAGACTTGTGGAGTACAATGGCTGCGAGATTGTGACTTGTCGATTGTGACAGCTGACATAGATATGCAAACATGTGATACTAGAAAATATCGATATTTTTGATGAGATTTCTAAAGTGATGGTACTGTAGATTTTGGCGGATGCGCGAGAATCTCAAGCCATGAATTTGAAGTTCTTAGTACTCTGAATTAAAGTAATTTCTAACAACAAAACTGTACCATGAACGTGCCTTATTCTATTTGGAATGTAGGAATGTTTTAAGTATGCATACAATTGCGTGACGAGAAACAGCTGATCGAAGGTTTCGCCTAGAACCTAGTAGTTTGTACGTAGTATCTTGTTCTTGAAGTTTCCTACTACAAAACGTTGGAAACGCGCCATTTTACAGGTATACGAGACTTACAGTATATCTTCGGATCCAAACGGAACTATTTATTTAAGAGGCATTGTTACTGGTGGTAGGTTGCCAATGCTTTCCATGAGATGGCCACCGTGACGACGTTATGGAAGGTAAATTTAAGAGAATTGTTCATTTAACCTGTTCCAACATGGTATCATTTTTGTATGCAACAGCAGTGCTTATTTTCGAGTGGATCATGTTGAGCAATGAAAATAAATTAATACAAAATTGAGAGGGACGATTTTGGAGCGTGATATTCTGAGACGCAAGCTTATGTCAGAAAATAAGTAACAATGACATGATTAAAATTTTCAGGAACCTAGATAGATAATAGACCCAGGCTTTACCATAAGCAGGACTCCATATAATTTTGAAGACAAAAAAATCATTATTTTTTCTATGATACACAGGTACGGATCCGACAAATTACGGAACTTACTTGCAATTCAATTAAATTTATATCATAAGATAAGACTAGAATAGCTTTATTTGACACTCCATCATGAAAATTCCAAATTTAATCAAATAATGCAAGCTTTGAGAATTCCAAGAAAGAAGCCATAAAGATACAAGCACAATCAATATACCTTCGCTACTTCTGAAAAGTATCAGGTACCTACCTAATTTTTTTCCTAAGGCCAGAATATATTACATGGCTTTAGCCTACCTTTTTCTCCTCACTCTTTCTATCTCAAAAGGTTATATGTAAAGATTGTATGTGGAAGACACTAACTGGTCAGCTTGGAGAAATTCTTGGAATAAGTTTTTTTATTATTATTTGTGTACAACGCTGGAATCTCCAGCTCGCATTCCATTTTCACTGCTGTGAGAGAACAGAGAGTGAGTGCTGTGAAGCGGCACAGAGCACTGGATTCGATTTTTCGCAACATTGGTATTCTGGAGAATATTTCCCGGGATATCTGGAGCCATAAATATTGTATTTCTAATCTCGAAAATACTCGTTGGAGATTTTCAGAGTCGTAGTCTTAGGAGATTGCTGTCCGGATATCAACTGTTACGAGAAGAGTGTTTTAATACAAAACTCACAAAACACTTTTATTTTCTTCTCAAAATATTTGATAGAATTTTGAGAATGATTTCAAAGTGTTAGATACTTTCGGTATTATGGTGACATATTTTTGGAACTGGGAATAGAAATTGACAGTAAACATATAGACCAGCACTGTTCTTCGATTGTTTCTTTTTTGGCCCACTACTGCATCTATCGAGTAACAGTATTATTATTATTTTAGAAAATACCTGGATGCCATTTCTCAAATTATATGAATTGCTGTTCATCAAGGTAATGTTTCGGAACACCAATTGAAATAGTTTTAGAAATAGAATATTATAATGTTTAACCCTGTGCTAAAGGTTGTTGGTGTGAGTTCACTTGCGTAATTTTCCAAAGTTCACAAATTGCTTCTAAAAACGTTTATTTTCAACACCTTTTACACTATCTTCCATAGTAGTACAACTGTCACAACTTGACTTTTCACTTTGATAGTCTTAACTGCTCAATGACTAATGGTTTGTACTTAGGAACAGGCTGATTGTTTCTGGAAGTTTTACAACTACTATTGACTTATGACTTATTTGATTTGACATTCATCGAGAGTGCTCTATGATTATTTTAGACACTTACAATAATGTTCTAGATGCTTTTTAAACTGACAATACTGTGACAAACTGTACCTCACATGTAGTTTCAGGAAGTCTCGAAAATAAATCTACCAATTCTAGAACTAATAAGCTATTAGAACAAATACATATTAGAACTAATAATAACCCTAATTAAATGATAAACTATCCACGCTACAATATTTTGCGCCAGACGGATACAACTGAGTCTTTATTAATCCGAAGTTATAATAAAATAATTAGTTTGAAATTGTTTATAGACTAAAAATAAATTTTGAATAAAAATCCTATTAAAAATAAAAGTGAAACGTATCTACGCCCCTGTTCTGTTTACCTGGAAAAACCACTAAGTATTCAGTGTGCGATTGATGTAATTTATTATTTATCAAAATAAATACAAGGATAATAATTTATGGGATAAATAAATGTAATAAATCTTACATTAATGTACCAATAAATATGTAAGGTATAAGAGTTACTGCAAATGTTTAGAATTGAAGTGAAAACATTTATGTACATAAATCTACGAGGAACATTAAAAATCTAAAACTAATCCGAATTTGATGGAAATATGAAGTTATGATATTTGTCAACTTATTTATTTAATTTGCACAATTTATGCTAAACAGTCTCTCGCGTCTAGTGTAAATTATCCATTACTATAAATAGATAAATGCTCTGGAAACACAGAAGCCAACTGATGGATAATAGGATCATTCCATTAAAATATATTCATTTATTCAACGATAATTTCAAATAGTTTACCAAACACTGTTTATAATTCAGTGAAGTATATACTGACTTATTTGCACCGGTAGCCATAGTCACAACTAAATCGCAAAATCAAGTTCAATTTTTGAATATGGAAACTTTGTTGTAGATTATAAAAGAAGATACCTATATTTCGATGGTCAATATTTGTCCACCTTTAGACAACCATAATGCATTTTTGCGCAATATGCTATGCATGTACATCCATATTTTTTGACTCAGTCTATTTTAGCTCAGTTTTATTTGAAGCAAAAAGGGGAAATCCTTCAAAGACAAATAGTACTTAATATCCTTATAGCACAGATCAGTAAATAATTATTTTTTAATTCATCTTATACTGCAGGTTAACTGTCTATATTGATTAATAATCTGAAGAATCTTGCTAATAAGAAAAGTTAAAGAACTTGCCAAAGACAATCTAAAACGTTATATTTTTTCTGTGCTTACTATTGCAAATATTGGAAGACAGCTTATTATTCTAGCTATTGAACAGGGCAATTGCATGGATTCTGTTATTGCAATAATGATTCCTACGATTGTTTACCCATTTTCCTATGTTCTATTTGAACGATGATCCTAAACAAATAATTGTGGACAGTCAACAGTGCCTTGTTATTGGACCATAATAATGGTAGCATATTATGACAATAAAACCCAGAAACAACGATCGCTAGAAAAGATTTATGAATGTCGATGTTGGGATTTCAGGATGTCCTCAAATATAAATCGCCTATTGGTGTTTATTGGTCCCTTGTTAAGAGTAAAAGCCATATATAAACATGATAGTCCAAGAGAAGACATTCAAAAAAGTGAAAATATACTGCAATTTCCAGCGCTGAAAGGGTAATAAGTTAGCCCATCTTAATTGCTGGAAGACCTATAGACGAATAAAATGCATACTACTTAAATATGTGGTGGAAATGTTGATGTATTTCATAATTAGTCGACAAATAATGGTTTAAATTTTACTTTCCCTTTAAATACATTTATATAAGTATGTTATTCTGAATATCTGCCTTCTTCATATATCGAGTTGGCGAATAGTTCATACATTATTAAGAATTGATTATCAAATAAGGCTTCTCTCTACGTAACTATTTATGAGAATTAAATACCTCGAATGATCTTCCACTATGAGATTGACACTGTATTCCATGATAATTCATTTAAACCTCGATAAAAAAAATTAGCTTTTACCTGTTACGAAAAAGGTCACCCCAATCTGACATGTAAGAAGCGCGAAATAGTCTTTATTTAACTGAAGGGAATTCTACTAAATGATATTGTACAGGTAGATAAACGAGATTTCCAAAAAATAAAATTAAAGGGTTTCCCTATGAAATATTTGTTGTTTTTATAAATGGCTATATCCTTTGGACAGTTATAGGTATGCAGCTCTTTTATGATATAGTACGAACCCTTCGTATGCGAGTTCAACTCGCACTTGGCGCACTTATAACTTAGTACAAATATGCTTTGTTTGGGCGGAATATTAATATGATTTGTCCATCTTAAAATAGCTTTTAGACTTCCGTACCTATTTCTTCGAATCTACCGGTCAAAAAAAGAACATTCGGCGTTAATTTTTTATTATAGAGAAAAAAAACTTCTTTAAATGCATCTTGTAATATATCAAATGAAAGAGCCTTTATGAGTAATAAAGATATAGATTTTTTTTCAAGACTCTTTGTTATGAATATTGAATATTTTTGCGGTTACTCCAAATTTAGCAATTTAATAAATTGTTGTATTATCTACAAAAAAAATTAGTCACCCATAAAGATTAATAAATAGTAGTTATGCCCACACCTCTGATCACGACTAAATCTCGTCCTCAAGCACACCTTGGTCAAGCACGACTTGAAACTCGAGACTCCATCGATATTATAATGAAGACTTCAGCTATTCTCGTAGAAGTAGAGTATCTTATTGTCTTGAATAGGAACCCTGACGTTATTCTCGACATTCATGACAGTTATCAAATATTTCAGTTCACATCATGTTATAGTGCATTAGACAAGAATTCAAATAGAACAGAATAAAATATATATTACTTATTGTGGCATATTTTCAGATACAATTTTATAATAACAATGTTGAATCAATGTGAATAAAGCTAAAATAGTAATGCTTGAACATCATTAAAATTTATTGTTATGAATTACTGGATGTAAATGTTTTAATTCCACTCAATTCACTTTTATAATTCATGTGAATAAATAAAGCGGGTTGAATGCCCGACAGCTTCCTATATTATTTCCAATTATCCGGTAGAGATATCGGGAATAATTGAGGCATATCTCGGAAAAAGATATTTAGCACAAATTCGGAGAATCTATTGGTGCTACCTGCTTCCGCACTTGCATTAAGAATATAAATTTATACGTATGGTTATCTCTGTATTTGTTTAGGATTTTTGTTTTGTTCAGTTATGGCTACCAGGGCCAGAACAAAAAAATGCTTGTGTCCTATAAGACACCATTCAAATCATTCACCCTTATTCAATATGGAGAAAAAGAAATCTAACGAATGAAATCATTCTACACGATCAAAAAGTCTTATTCTAGAATTATAGACTAATTAATAATCTTTGACCAATAATAATTTTAGATATTTAACAGTTATAAAAGTGACACTAATGTAAAAATGAGTAATACTTTTCGTGAATATTTTTGATAATACTAATATAATTTTTCAATAGATTTTTCTTATGATGTTTTCTCCAACACGTCGGGGAAATTACGATATCTGTGATATTGGCTTTTGAATTTAATATAACTTCATAGAATAATTTTTAAATAGAGAATATCCAAAAATTTTTACCAGAAACATGAAAAATAAGTATTTCAAGGCTTGTAATAAGAAAATAAATGATACCAGAGAAGCTTCTTCACAATAGAAAATTCAATAAAAACTTATAAACGCCTCATATAGTTTTCTAGCTGCGAATATCAAGTGTCTATCGAGTAATATTTGGATTCTTGATTTCATCAATCAAATTACATATTACTCATCACATATCTATAATTATGTATTTTCCAAGGTATTTTCCTCTAGCGGAAAGTGAAATGAATTATTCTAGTGAAAAACAAAGAGCCTGGACATTTAATATCGTAAAAAATAATTTTGAACTTAGGTATATTGTTTTATTGACAGACTACAGAAAATGGAGGAGGTATAGCATTCCGTTGTAAAAAAGCGCAGATTTTCATGATTTGTGATTCATTTCAAGGATGAGAGTTGAGAAATACATATTTAGAAAAATTCAAATCCAAAATCTCCTTCCTTCCAAAAACCACCCCCGAAGGGGGTAGATGTGGTAATTTGTCTCGAAATTCGATAACCTGTGGCGGCAGATATAGTCTTTATCCGGAAACGTTTTAAGTTGAACATTTTTTCAAAAGGGCTACGGTTTTCGAGTAACAGCAGTGGTGAAGTCTGAACTATGTGTATTTCTATATTTGAGATCTCTGAATAATATGTAGAAGCAGATAATATACATTGGGTTAAAGGCTAATTACTATCTTCATAGGTATTAGTGAACGTTCAACGATTTTCATGATTAATGTTACACTCAAAAGTGTGAAATAAATATTTCTTACCAAAAATTCGACTGACTTTATTAGTTGCCAAATGTCCTCTATCTAACTAAAGTTGCAAAACTTCAAAAGTACCAGCACCAATAGAATTAATATTATGTTGTATTTTTCAGTGCAAATTTTGATATAAACTATTTATCTGGGAATAAAACTCGAGTTTGATCATCTTGTGTCAAAATACTTCCTTTAATTCATTGAAAATACATTTCAATGGGCTTCTCTACATCTCTTCGATATTCAAAATCAAATTCTCAATATCATCTAAATAGTTAGCAAATATATCAAAACCAAACACCAGAAATCAGCTGTAAATAGGTAATAAAGATTATGTCAGCTTACGACAATAATAGTCACTTCCATATTTACTTTGTGGTCACATCCGTCTACTTTATCAGCCTAGCTCGACTCAAAGTTGGTCTTTGGACTTGTTCTAGAGTACGTTATTTTCAAGAAAATATATGTTTTGCTTAACAGGTTATTTTAAAGTCATAAGATAGGTACGTTTTAATTTACGTAGTCTTATAAATCATTGTAAGCAATGATCAAAGGTATCTACAGTTCTTTATTCATATTTATTTATTGGTGTCTCATATTTCAATATAAAATACTTTTCATTCAATTAACTTCGAACCGGTAAAAATGATCATTTTATGACATGCCAATATATAACTCCATGATTTCGAAAGAAAAAGCTGACTTGACAGGTCATACCTTTCGGAATGGGACAGTGTGAGAATTAACTTTAATAATTTAGAGGTCAGTGTATATTTGTCCATTCCCCTATACCTATATATATATGGGCCAGAGAATCGAATCGTTCCAATTTGTTGGGCGTCCTCCGGAAACGTCCGAGGGCGTCCCCAGGGACCTCCTTCATGTCGGTCTTCACTGACACGTCATAAACATCTCGATGGGTCACTTTTCCTCGATGTCAACGGTTCGACTATATTGTTTCATCTCGCCTGTGATCCGGAGTGGATATAAAAAAATAAGAAAGTTGAGTGACTCTCGACTCTTCTCCAACAATGCTTTTACAGGTTTTGCTATTCTGTTTGTCTGTCTTACTCTATGCCTGTGTCTCTCTTTCTTCCACTTGTCCCGGAAAATCGATAGCCTAGTAGGTATATATAGTATATATGTGGTCTGGACACGTCCCCACCTTTCATTAATCATTTGCGCTGTCTTATGAGATGATATGGAACATTTTGGACCGTCATCATTTCCGATACCACCAACATTTGGGGAATTTATAGAAATAGGATCTCGTTTGTTGATACCACTTCTATCGTATCAGCAAGCAGCAATCGAAATAGATAAATTGATATTGGCACACTTTATGAGAAGTGATGGAAAGTCATATTAGTTAAGTTTATTTAACATTCGACTGTTTGGAGGATGCTAATTGACAGAACAGAAAGAATTTTCATCTATAAAATAGACTATCTCTTCTTATTATTTGCTTTGCTAACTAGCATTTGTTACAAACATTAATTATAATTAAATGGTTATTACCGAAAATCAACGCTTGCTAGATAGTTGCATAATAGTATATAACGGTGTACCACAGGGATCCGTGCTGGGACCACTGTTGTTTCTTATCTTTATAAATGATATGACAAATTATATATATATTATATATATATTATATATAAAAGGCGATAAGCCTATCTTATTTGCGGATGACACTTCAATAGTGGTTTCAGCAGAAACTCCTGAAAGTTTGCAGACGAAAATCAAAGAGACAATTACTGAATTCAGTTCATGGTTTGAATATCGAAAATACAGTATATGTTAATTTTAGATACAGACAGAATAGTCCCAGTACAGAAATATATCTCATGGGTGCCTCACAAAATACAAAGTTCTTACGTCTTTACCTGGACCAATTATTAACATGGAATAACCATTTGCAACATGTTTTAAAAAAGTTAACCCAGGTTTTTTGCAATATTAAAACTTAAAAAACTGTTGGAAGAAATACACTCTTAAATATATATATTCCTTAATACACTGCCACCTGTCTTCTGTGTAACAGTTCAAATTCAAACAAAATATTTATCGCCCAAAAAATAGTATTGAGACTTATTTTCAACCTAAAATTCCCTGAAAAGATGTCGGCCTGTTTTTCGGGAGAATAAAATTATGACACTTCCTTGCATCTTTATAAATAAAGCATTGATCTTTGTGAAAAATAATATACCAAAATATGCCAAAAACTCATATTTTCATGGATAGTCAACAAGGAATGTTGATTTACTGGTAACAGTTGGACATAGATTATCTAAATTTAAAAATTGCCGGACTATGCTGGTGTCAAAATATACAATAAACTTCCAAAACCTTATAAAATTTAAACAATAAATATATATGTATAATTTTAGTTTTTTTAAATATTTTAAATTATATTAGGTATATTACTTTCTGTGACGATTACATACATCTTCCGATGGCTGCTTCGTAATGATTTAACTTGATTTAATTAACAAATCAAGTAGGTATTCACTAAGAATTCATGTACTCAAAATAGAAGTTGTCCAGTTTAATAATGAAATTTCCTGTAATTATAAGGTATTCGTTTCTACATCGGATGTACGAAACCCTGAAGAATATGGAATCGGTCAAAAACAAATTCAAATCACAAAATTTTGTCTAAGTATGTAAATTAAACACTCTTCAGAAGAATAGGTCATCTTGATTCAACATTAATTAACCTGAAAGCAACAACCCCTCGTATATCTACTTTAAAATGAGAAAGGACGAGGAAAAGAGCAAAGCAGCCAACTGTAGACTCATTATGAAAAATTATGGCGCCACTGTTAAAAGCTTCTTGAAATGTTTTCTTTGTTTTCCAACAAACCTTTTTCTAACCCTCTACCCCTTCCTCACGAAACATCGGATAACATTGTCAACAAAACAAAAGCATTATGATGCGTTAGACGGATTAGAAAATTGTTTGGCAGCCCTCCAACAACTCTAATGTGACTATAAAGAAAACTATATTATATAACAATGAAAATACAAACAACAACAACTCACTTGTGAGTTGAGCGACTCTACAAGGTCGTGTGTGTGTGTGTGTGTGTTATTTGATGATGACGACGCAGAAGACGCGGCAACAAGTCAATTTATGTTAACCTAATGACAGAGAATGATATCGCATTCTCGACTCGCCTCAAAACCACGTGAATACACAGGTTTCCTATATTTGGTATGCTTACATGATACCTACAGATACCTATACCTATTGGGAATAGAAATGTCGACATTATTTGTTTTATATGTTTGAACGTTACATCACATCCAGATAGCTAGCTAGCTGTGTTATGGTTATCGGGAATATACTAAAAGTGGGAAATTTTCCCAGTAGGTACCTACCTATCGTACAAAATGCAATAAAATCAGCAACGTATATATAACAGTTTCTCCTTGGCTATTGAATGATGTGCAATGAAAAGTAACGCTGTCAAAGTCTAACAGTATAAAAATAATTGGATTTTCTAGTTTTATAGCAGCCATGATCGTATTTTAAATAAAGTAGGTATCAAACGTACGCTCGATGAACAATGATTATGCAGCATGCTGTGTAACTGAGAAATAAATAAATATTTTTTACAAAAAATTTGACCGGTGTTATTAGTTGGTGCACTGAAAAATACGAAATAATATTAATTATTTTATTCTAAAATTGTGCAGTTGCAGTTAGATTGATAACTTTTGGCACCAACTTCACAACTACCAGCACCAATAGAATTAATATTATTTTGTATTTTTCAGTGCACCAACTAATAACGTCGGTCCATTTTTTTTATAAAATAATATTTATTTCACACTTTTGAGTGTAACATGAGTCACGAAAATCGTTGAACCCACACTAATACCAAAGAGGATAGTGTATTATTTGCTTGTACTTGTTATTATGTAGAGATCTCAGAACATCGCTGCAGGAATACGCAAAGTATTTTAGATTTAACCATTTTACCACCGCTGTAAATCGAAAACCGTATCCCTTTGGAAAAAATGTTCAATTTAAACTTTTCCGGATATTGTCCTATCTTTAATTCTGGAATCTCGATTATCGAGAAAATTTGCCCCCTCCAACCCATTCGGGAACTGTTTTCGATGGGAAGGAGATTTCAGATTTGAGTTTCTACGAATATGGGACCATTAATCAAGTCTCCATTTTTAAATGAATCAAAAATCATCAGAATCGGAGCACGTTTACAATATAAAATAAAACGCGCGCACAAAGCAAAAAAAGCAGAAAGTCGAATCGTAAACGTTCGTGGTTCGTCGGTCAAAAAAAGAACTGTTTACCTCATAGCAGGTAGAAGTACAATCTGTACCTCGAGAATAGATATTCAATATCATAGTAAAGCATAGGAATATAAAAGATCTACTGAGTTTACTTACACCACTTTCCTACCGCTCTTAGAGTTTCACAAAATGAAATAATCGTCCGAAAAAATCCAGCAATCATTTACTTTCTCAGACAAACTTTGATGTCCATATTCAATTCTAGAGTAGAAAAAACTGCATAACCAGAGCATGAATAAATAAATAATTTTTACAAAATAAATATTTCTCACATAAAATTGGAACAACTTTATTAGTTGTTGCGCTGGAAAATACAGAATAATATTACTTCTATTGCTGCTGGTACTTTTGAAGTTGTGCAGTTGCAGTAAGATTGAAAACTTTTGGCACCAACTTCACAAGTATCAGCACCAATAGAGTTTATATTATTTTGTATTTTCCATTGCAGCAACTAATAACGTCGGTCCATTTTTTGTAGAAAATATTTATTTCACACCTTTGAGTTACGAAAACATTTTGCTTGTACTTGTTATTATTCAGAAAACTAAAAATATCGTCGCGGAAATACGCATATTTTAGACTTTACCACTGCTGTAACTCGAAAACCGTAACTTTATGGAAAAAAATATTCAATATAAATGTTGCTGCAAATAATTTTTTATTTAATTTGGTTGCCTCAGGCTTTCAATTTTCTAAACAAATTGCCCCATCCACATAGCAAAAATACACATAATTGAGATTTAAACATCGCTGTAACTCGAAAACCGTTATTCCCGTCTTGCGGATATATTGTAAGAGATATTCACGATCTAGACCAGCATAAGAGGCTATCTATTAGTAGACGAGACGCCATAGGCAAGCCATTACTTTCCTGTTCTGACATATAGAATGTACTCTTCAGTACAGATTCTATTGTTTGGCTAAGAACTAAGACATAATAATGCCTATTTCATGAAGATCTCCGGTACTCATAAATATAATGAATTGACTCATATTGATGCTGAATATTTTCTATGAGCTAATTAATGTAGATTTCATTAGAATAAATTATATCTGTACAGGTTTTCTCTAAAAGGTCTTTAAAAATGATACCATATATTTCTGAAGATTATCTATTATTATGAATTTCTAACGGCATCATGGTGGGCACCGTGGCATAGTGATTTGCGCATCCAGATGCCAACCATTATATTATAGATCCTGGTTCGATTCCTGCTAAGTCGTAATGATTTGCTATATAGTGGCCATCTCGTGAAAAGTACTAGCAACCTATCACAAGTAATAGCCGTTCTGATCCGGCGATAAACTAGTTCCCGTAGAATACGTCATTTCGAAAGGTTGCCAATGCTGTATAGAGAACAAGGCCCTTCAAGAACAACAAGGCTGACGCTGATATAGATGAATACGATAAATAAACTTCGCCATGGACGTAAAATTTTATGCTTTATCAATTTCTTATTTTCATTTTTAATGGCAGTGGATAAAAAAGGCATAGTAAGCTGCTTCATGAAATTTTTTTTATTTACTGTTGGTCTTTTATGGTAATTATTTTATTTTAAACTAAAATTTCTGAATTAGCAGCAACAATTTACTTGAATGAAATTTACAAATGGAAAGCAACCTATGTACGAGATTTGAACTATATATCTTCAAGCATTTTTTCCTGATGTTAACTTTTAAATATTGAAATGCAGCATTGCAGCATTTAAAATACCCTCGTAATATCGATGATGTCAATATAGAATGAAATATTTTTAAAAGAAAAATAGATAATAAACATATCATTAAGATACAGTAAGATCAAGATATGAATTTATTATTTACTGGTGCACTGAAATATTCAAAATAAAGTTAATTGTTTTGGTGCTGGTAACTTTGAAGTAGAGCAGTTGTAGGGAACAAAGAAGACTCTTGGTACCATCCTCAAAAGTACCAGTACCAATGGAATTAACAATATGTATTTTGTTTATTTTAGTCTTTCATTAGTTATACAAATTGTTGATCGTTCAGTTATATTTAGGGATTTGAAAATAAGGCGCAACAATATTGGACTTTCATAGTGTTGTAACTTATAGCAGTATTGGGGGCGGTTTCTAATGTGGTACCATTCCTTAACACTCCCCTTCCCAGTGAAAAAAAGAATCTGCAAATTTCACACAAAGTACGAACATACATAACAAAAAACATACAATTGAATTGTATACCTCTACCATCTTTCCTATTCGGTGCAAAAAAAATGGCATATTAGTTTTGTAAAAGCTTCCTTACTGAACAAAGAAATATTCTAGCTCTCGGGTTCCTATTCGAAGGCACAATCTAGACATGAAACCTCAATTTATAAGGTCATTGTGAGGATACAGTTTTTTTGTCTATCCCACGGGAATGCTTCTCTTTCGGAGATGAGAAATAAGGTACATTTTAACGCAGGCTTCTGCCTTATATATTTTCTTAAAGATCTGTTTTAGTAAGTAGTTTCCGTCCATTTGATAATCACGTAAGGGATAATTGAAAGTTAACTAAATCTGATTAAAGATGGAAAAACGTTTTTATTGCCCCTACTTTTTACGGTTCATGTAATTTTTCATCCTTTGTTATTTTAAATACTTATTTTGAATGATTCAGAAATAATTTACTTGTTGAGCAAATTATAACTTACAACGTTGGGATCGACGTCGACACCATTAAGAAAAACATTTTTTGTATAGAATTCCATGGATATATAGATATATGCAAAAAAGCTAGATAGAAGGATTATATAAAAGTATAGATCGTTTATTATAATAAGAATACATTAATTATATTGTATCTATTGTATATACAGGGTGTTTCGGAATAAGATACTAATTTGTGTGTGTGTGGGTGAATCATCACGTGATTCTAAGGATAAAGGTTCCAATAAACATATGCCCTGAACATCTTAACATTTGAGCTACAGGATACAGGAACTTCAATAATCTTATAAAATTTAGCACACGCCTGTTAAGCATCTATAGCATATTTTTGATGTGAAAGATTTATTGAAGTTTTAACCAGTGGCGTGTGTGCAGGGTCTGAAGTAGACATTTTTTTGAAAAATATTATGTATTTTAAGAAATAGTATTTTTTTTCAAATCACCATCCATTTTGTGACAAATTTGATAACTTCACATTTTTTGTCCGACATGCGATTTTCGAGTTAAAGAACCCAACGATTTTTATGCATCTTTAAATTATTATAATTTTTCCTTATATTCATTTCTGCTTCAGATATTTTATTGAAATTTGATTAGTACACGCAATTCACTTTTTGTTAAAGATGCCTCTTTACTTTTCATCTGTAGAGCAGTTTCCGAAGGAAAAACATTAATTAAATAATAATTGTTACTAAGGAAACAATCGCAATAATAAAATAATTAATGTCACAGTTCTGGCAGATATTTATATAAGGCACGGCTTTTCATTCTATATAAATTTTAAAAACGTAATATCTGCTTTCATTCAAGCGTATAAATATCTATCTTGGTAAATTTCACAAATGCTGAGTTTGCTGATAAGCATTACATTTACGGATTTGCTGACAGCAATTCTTTGGAAGCCTGGCGATTTTACCAAGAAAGTTAACCAAATAGAATAGTTCCAGATGCACGGAAGATTTCAGGAGTTCACATAAAGTTATGTGAAACAGGAGCTTTTAAACCAAAAAACTAGCTAAACGGGGCCCTCCATACTGCACAAACACCGGGAAAATTGGGAACGTTTGAAATAATAGAATTCTTCATAATTATTCGTTATATCCTTATCATATTCAACTAGTCCAGGGCCTACTTCCACGAGATGTTCCATCTATAATAAATTTCTGCCAACGGTTTCTTCAAATCCCGTCTGGAATGCCAAAATTTTATTCAGGAACGAAGCAAATTTTTCCAGCAACGCCATAAGAAATCTTTACAATAATCATTTCTGGGCTGAAGAATAGCCGCATGCCATCATTGAATCCCAACACCAAAGAGAAATTTTCCGTAAATATATGGGTGGGAATTGTTGGTTATAATTTAATTGGAACTCATTGTCTACCAGGTAGATTAAACGGAGATACCTATCACGTTTCTTGAACAGAGTTTACCAAATTTGTTAGAGGATGTGTCTTTTTTAACCCGACATCGCTAGTGGTTTATGCACGATGGTGTACCAGCCCATTTTAGTCTCCAGGTACGAGAATTTTTAAATCAAAATTATCACAATCGCCAGATATGTCACGCAAACAGGAACACAATCGTAGCTCCCTAGATCCCAAGATCTAAATTATCTAGATCTATTTTTCTATGGGGACATCGTGAGACACTGGTTTATAGCACCCCCATAGACACTGAAGAGGAAAGCTGCATTCCAGTTTGTTGTGAAACTATCAGAAATACACCAGGAATTTTCCAAAAGGTACGAGATCCTATGATGAGTAGAGCTAGACCCATGCATAATTGCAGGTGGTGGCCACTTTGACCAGCTAATCTAAATTATTTTCGTTTTTGTTCACATTGCTAAATTTTGTTCATTAAATAATTAGACTTAATCTTATCTATTATTTAATCTTTTTCATTATTTTACGCAAAAATTGCATGTCAGACGAAAAAATATGCTGGAATCAAATGTGTCATGAAATGAGTGGGGATTCTAGAGATATTTTTTATTTTAAGAAGAACCGGTGGTGAACATAATATTTTACAAAAATGTTTACTTAACATCCTGCACAGATGCCACTGGTTAAAACTATATTCCACAGCAAAAACATGGATGTGCTAAATTTCATAAAAATATCTAGGAAGTTATTGAAGTTAATATAATAGTATAATAAGAGAACTATTTTTTTCTTAGATCTTTAACACACTCAAAATTTAAGGGGTTTAGGATATAGGTTTATTTGAACTTTACTCCTTGAAATCACCTGAGGATTCACCTCCTTATTCTGAAGCACCCTGTATATTACCATACTTTAAAAATTATAGTCGTACTTTCAATTATTAGAAGATTAAATTAATGGATTATCGTTCTTATTCTCATTTACGATATGATTTAACGATGCACAGCAGGTACGTAAATGCTTTCTGTGTTCATTTTTAAACTTTTTGATGCTGGGTACCCCGGATATTTATAATAACTAGAAATTATTAATGATTTACAAAAGAATTAATGATAATGGAACATATGCAAATGGCATTATCTGCTGTTCATCCTGTATATTTGATTCGATTGATAGCCATAAAGGATATGGAGAATCGTCTATAGAGGTAAAAGAAAAAAACCGTATACAAATATCGTCAAAGGAAAAAAACATACCTATATCTGCGGCTTTGCTTTATAACGCCAAAGCAATTGTCAACCTGCTTGAATTTCTCGAACGAATATTTCTCTTTTAAATCTCCTCTCTGTTTTTTTTTCGCCAATGAAATATCTTTGAAAGAATACTTTGAAATTAAAAAAAACTGCTGAATGTCCGTGCATACCTTTGATGTTATATAACATACCTTAAACAACGTGCGACAAACATTCAAATGCCGGTCGGATACTTTCTTCTCTTTGAAACTCAAAGACTCGCCATCATGTAGGTGTATACAATCTCCAGCAGACTTCCTTTGGAAAATATCCAACATCTGCCTAACGAAATACATTTGGGAAAAGTGGAGAAAATATGTCTATCCAAGCGTAACAGTGACTTGCATGTTTGATATTTGATTTGTTCAGAGTTAAGTCGCATAATTTATCTCAAGATTTTAATTTTCATGTTATTCAATTTCTATGGTGGAAAAAGTTTGTTGGATTGTAGATATAGGTACAGTCTGTCTCCATTTCGACTCTCACCATTGGTATCTCGGAAACTATAAGGAATACGAAGATGGTTAAATTGGGTTAAAGTGGCGTATTTGAGTACTCAACAATACGTCGTTTATGAAAGTTAGAAAATTTCGAGTAGTTCCGGAGATATCCGCAAAAAAAAATGAAAATGATTTTATCTTTATCCTTTCTTTATTTCTAAATGAATTTCTAAATAAATACCACATTCGAATTGCCACTTTTTTTTAACTCTTTTTAATGGTGTTCATAGTTTTGTAACCTGACGTTTCGTCTATGTGTAACTATCATGTCCTAAAATCCGAGAAATTAAATAAATTACTTTTATAAAGTAGTTGGCTTTGATTTTTCCATTCGGGAATACGTAAATTACATTCTGAATTATTGTCAATTGCTGAGTCATTGAGAATGCAGTTCTCCAATGAAGAAAAACGAGATATGATGAAGCTTTATTACAAGAATGATGGAAACAGTGTGAATACATTGCAAGTGTATCTTAAAATGTATCCCGAGAGACGACACTTTATTCAACTTATTGGACAGAAATTTGGCACAGTTCCTTTAAGAAACTCAGACAAAAATCTGGGGGCAGGGTGGATGAAAAAACTAAAGAAATCATTAATAACGAGGTATAATAAATTATAAGTTTTTCAAACGAGCCTAACCCATCAATAATTTTGTCCATTTGGACAAATTTGATTGAGGTTGTCGTCCCACGGGATACATGTTTCCAATGTATTTACACTGTTTCTATCATTTTGTAATAAAGTTTCATCATATCTCGTTTCTCTTCTTTGGAGAACTCCCTTTTCAACGACTCAGCAATTGACAATAATACATAATGTTATTTACGTGTCACCGATTGGAAAAATCAAAGCCAACTAATTTATAAAAATAACTTATTTAATTTCTCGGATTCTTATGACAACAAGGACAACTGATACATCGTCCAGAAGGTGATAAAAACGGCTATTCAAATTTGTGGAATACCATTATGGCTCCCATAAGAAAAGAAAAATTTAATAATATTTACACATACACGAAACGTCATGTTCCAAAACTATTAATACTATTGGAAAGAGTGAAAAAAGTGACAAAATTAATGTGCTATTTATTTAGAAATTCATTAAGAAATAAAGCCAGGAAAAAATAAAATAGTTTCCAAAAATTCTGTTTTCTCCAGTAATGTTCGGATCTACTCGAAATTTTTGAATTTTCTAAACAGCGTATTGTTGAGCACATAAATGTGCAACTTTGCCCCAATTTAATCATCTCCGTATTCCCTATAGTTCCCGAGATCCCAATGGTGAGTGTCAAATTTGAAACAGCCGGTATGAGTATAGCTGAAAGTACTTTTTAATCTCTCAAAGTTTGATGTTTAACCATAATAAACAGCTTGTTATATTTCCTGCATTTGTATGCTTTTTCAACTGTACCTACACAATTAACTTTTCGTTACAACTATAGAGTGTAGAGGGGAGGAGAACAATCTCATATGGCTGTTTCGCTTGAAAAGCATTAGATAACGTTTCAGAAAATGGCCAGAATAGCGCTAGTGTAGTAGAAGGTGTAAAATATTTTTGTATCTGTTCTTAAACTTAACCTGAATCTTATCTTGACACTTGACATTAGTATTTGGTTATTTTCTGATCTTGATTGTGAAAAGCTCTTAAAAGTGAAAAGTGATTAATAATGATGGTAAAAGTTTGTGCCATACATATACAGTGTGTATAGTATGTTTTTTTGATATGTATTGTGTCTGTATTATCCATTTTGACAATGGCGCGTTTAGCTAGTAACTTTTCTTTTTCAATGTTACTATCTACTCTCACAACTTTCGGCGCTCTCTTTGAGAAATGGTACTCTGGTACACCAGCGCCCTCTTAATTTAATCCTTTTCGGGGCCATTTTTTTAACACAGAGATGGTGCTCCTCCCCTCTACACACCATAGCTACAACTTTATACTTCCCAGTAGAAAGTCCGGCACTCCAAAATACCCTAATATATTGTCATTTTTAAAAAACTGGTGCAGTTGATAAGTTGATAAAAAGTCACGGTTGAAAAGTATTTCAATTTTAAAAAGATAAGGGTATTTTCATAATACCTCCCTATAATTTATAGGAAAAAATTGTCTGAACATTTTTTGAATAATATGAATAACTGATCATAATTTTACAACAACAATTTCTGGACATCTAGAAAGTTGACATCAAAACTCGTTATTACATTTTAATTAACGCAGCTATTGAAAAATAATACATTGAGTGATGAAATTGGTTAAATAGGTGTAACGAGTTGCTGAAATTGCAGCATTACAAATTAAACTCGATAGAATTTAAGGAAAAGAATAAAATTAGGTACATTTTCGATAGGAAAATTAACTTTTATTGAGTAATGCCTAATGTCCCAACAGTTATAAAATCACATGTGTTACTTCCAAAGAGTCTAAGCCTATTTTAATTAATCATTTATTCCCCACGTTTTCTTTAAGTTTCAGCTATTATGCTGCTTAGTTTAAAATACGAAATATTAGGTAACTACAATTGGTTTATTCATGTTGACAAGATATTAAATCTGTTGATGCTTTTTCAATGCTACTGTTAAAGATAGCGCTGGTTTACTTGCTAGGTGTAGTTCAGTTTGGGAGTCATTTCATTATGGACAACCTTAATCTATAATTAAGCCATACATAAACAGCAGATTTTATAAACAAATTCAGTGCCCACAGCAGTTTGTCGCAGTTTTAGAAAATATATTCTGAACAAGAAAGGTTTGATTTGCTAAACATTTTATTAAAACAAGTTACGAAGGCAGTAAGCCTTCATGGGCATATTCACACCGATAAACATACTCACTGTACCAACAACTTTAAATTTAATTTGTCAAAAATGTTATATTTAATCTTGTTTTGATATATTTAGCTAAATTATACCATTTCGACTCTAGTTTAGAGCAAAAAAGTGAAGAAATTTTAGATTTTCGTCGATTTTTCTTAGGAAATGGTATAAAATGTTTTTTTTTTGCCGTAACTCAACACCAGAGAATCTAAACTTCTTCAAAAACAATAGGGCTCTTCCTTGGGCCGATACCAACCAACCGTTTGTTAAAGTTTGGTTCCGTTCTTGAATTATCGTGCGGATTAACTTTCTTGCTTGCCTACAACCTTATGTTTTTTGCGAATATCTCGAACGGGATTGACGTGATTTTTTTTGGGTTTTTCACAAACGATTGATGATTCAAGTCATAACATTGGGTATATTCAACAATTTTAGATTGGAGTGGTTTTAGTGGGTCAACATTCAAAAAAACTGATTTAAAAAAACAAAAGCAATATATTCACATCGGACGATTTGAAAAATTGATTGAAACAAATGGAAATGTAGCGTGGCTACCGAAAAATCCTAATTAAACTTCTCTTGACTTATTTCTTTGGGGTAAGTTAAGAGATCGTATGTACCAGAACTGGACCCTTGACGTAGAAAATTTGAAAAATAAAATAAGATTGCGAATAGAAGCCCTCAATAAGACAAACTGCGTGATTAACTCCAAAAGAAATTTGGAAGCCATATATATATATATATACCTACCTTACCACATGTATAGCGGAAAAAAGAGAACACTGAGCTTATGTCCGGTCACCCGTCCAACCTGTCGCCACAATCTGCTATGCTTTACTTCGTTTATCGGAATCTTCTAGCGTTGCAGCCATGTACTATCTCAATTAATATATGAGCTGGTTATCAAATACGGCTTAAGCCCCTGCGTCATACTGATGAATGGCAACGCCTCGAAATTATATTTTTTGACTGGAAGGCCGATGTTGTTTACCACGATATGGCATATTTGTAGAATTATATTGATACAAATCCATATTATTTCATTTTTCTTGCCAATAAAGCTGTAATGTTCTTTATAAGAGATGGGCATTTTATTATTGAACCTAATTTACACCGACCAATCTCCAGATATAAATACGATAGAGATTTGTTTGTGTTGAAAGGAAATTCCATAGGATATACATAAATAATTGCGTATCATATTAAGAACTGAATGATGTTGAACGACTTAGAACGATGCTTTCAAGTGAGGTAGATTAAAACTAGTCTAAACTAACTAGTTCCTTCCGTTTTCCTATCCTCCAACATCAGTACGTTTCAACTATCATATAATTTACATAAAATATGCAAGATATTTCTCTGCAAATATTCTATGATAAATGATTACGGAAGATGTGGCTCAAATCTAAATTCTATTATTTGATCTGCGTTTCTAGGTAGGTATATATTCAGTATCTCAAGCCGTTGGCCATATCTGATCAAATATGTATTCAGGTCATCCCTATTAATTCAAGCTGAATGAATAATATTGTGGAATTTTCTATCTCATGAAGCGCAACTTCATCTTACTTAGAAAACTTACTAACAGCTATTATTGTCCCATTTGGAAACTTTTCAACATCATTTGACTTGAATTTTCACCATCAATCTGAACTCATTTGTAATTGCTGCTGCTGCCTGTCTTTCCCTTCCATTTTATTTTTTCTAAATCAAGTATAATTTGATGAGATAAGATGGTGTACCGTCTAAAGTCACTTCCATTAAATAAATTACAAGTTGGAAATTTCCAAGAAAGGCTCTGACATAATAATAAAGGGCCTTCTGTTTCCAATTTACTCGGACACCTAACTCATTTCACAATGAGTTTCAAAGTTTTTCAGTGGATTCATTAGCAAATTGATTCATAATATTATCGTCAAAAGTGTCTTTGTAAATCAATGATTTTGATTACACTTTTGTGTTGAGGCACCAATCAATGTTGTTTTGTCGAATGTTCCATTGTTTTTGTTTGTCAAAAATAGACATGATGTTTACAGTATCTTTTTTCCAAGATTGGTATCAGTATAAATATAATTTGCTTAGATAGTGTCTGATGGTTTAATGAACAACTATTTTGTTTTTAATTCCAAAAAATAAAATAATGTTTCATTCAATCTAAGTCCCGTCTAAGTCTATGAGATTTGATTAACCTATTAATATTATCATTGGCCTTTCACGTTCTGAGATACGAAATCATTTTAGTAAAAGTTCTTTGACCAAATCAGAGTGATTTTTCACGTTTCTTAAATCGTTTGAAACGCAAGAGAGATGAAGCATGTCACAAGGATGAGACAGCATTCTAGTTCTGGAAACGGTTAGAAAGTATTGCAGAGTACATAAGGTAAAACACTTAAGAGCGAATGCGTTAATATCTTTTTAATAATTAATTTTTAAAATACAGTTTTAAATGTTAAAAACGGCTAGACTTAGGTCATAGGACATTGTACATAAAATATTTTTAGAGTTGTAAAAGACGCTCAAGTTAAAAGAAGATCTTACTAGGTAAACTTTGCTTAAATCTATTTATTTTGATCTAAAAGGTATTAAATTCATCAGTGACCTCGTTATAGACAGCATGTACAGCAAATTAATCTCATTGATTATTTAAGAACAATAACAAAATCAATTACATCTTTTTTTATACTCCAGCGAGATTTCTACAAATCAATTTCTCGCACTCTGGATCTCGAACAAAATTACTTTAGCATATATTCAATTTTCCTAAAACTACTTCTCCTGTATCTTAATACATAATTACTACACATAGTTGTAATAGAATCTCAGAATTATTGGAGTTGTTTCAAATTGAGGGTAGATACTAGCAGACAATTTGAAGTTTGGTAGACCCCAAAAACTCACTCCCACGCACCTACCCTAATTTGCGGTAAAAGCAGAGGGTTGTACCTTTAATAATTATAGTTGGTAAGTTCTTCACTGGGTAGCCATACTAATCTAATAATAGATATGGTGTATCTCCTGATGATCAACTTAGATTTCTGCATAATTTTGTTTAACGTAGTTCATTTTGAAGTATTTACGGTCAGTATTCTGATCCCCTACATGCTCAAGCATCGAATAGGTAAATATTGCTTTTGGCAGAAACTGTGTCGTGCTAAGGTCAATTTTTGCTAACAAAATAAATAGGTTAGCTGTGTTAGAAGCACGACTGGATAAAGTTGGGCGAGACAACATGTAGGATAAGTGTGTACTGGAAATACATAGTACAGTCGACTCTCGATAACTTGAATCTCGGGTTAAACAGAAAGATTCGAGTTATCCAGTTATTCGAATAATCAATTATAGACAATTATCACTTTGATGACAATTTTTATATGATTAATCCATACATGCATTACGATTTTTAAATAGTTTTTATTACTTTCGGTTCTTGTATCAATGGACTCCGCAGCGATTTCTTAGGCCCCATACGGTCTAGAGACTTGAAATTTCGAATTAAAACTTAGATCGCAGACATCTCGCCACCTGTTAAGCTTCAAGCGTGATCCAATATTTATTAATTATAATTATCTCATTCAAGCAAGATCACTTTTTCTTGGACATGGAACAACAATGGGATCCGTCACTGGAAATACTCACGAGCATGGATCGTATATATACGTCTCTGTTCTCTGGTATGTAGGTACTGTCTGGCAGATCGTATATATTACTCTATGGTTGTGTGTGTTCTGGTAGAAATAAAACAGTAATTTGTAACGGAATTGCTGTTTGCTGTTGCTGGCAAACATATATACATAAGTATAATTATGTTCAAATTAGTTGCCTAATAAAAACTATTTTAAATTTTTTTTCAAAAATTCCACTTGTTTTATTTACATCCCTATTCTATTTTTATTAGTAGGTACATAAAGTTTAATTTTAAGAAAACAATTTTATTACATAGCTTCAAAAAAATTATACATATATCTTGCACTGCTTCTGTTTCATAGAATGAGTTTCAATGGCTGAGTCCAAATGTGAAATAGATCGTACAATACTCTCATCCATTCCAGATTTCCGCTGAATATATAGCCGGAGCACATCAATAGCAGCGCGAGCTTCCTTGGACGTAGGAACAGCAACCTCTGGAGTATCCTCATGCCCATCTTCTTTCTCATTTTTAGGGATCTGAAGGGATACTGAAGCCGTAAACTCAGCATCTGATAATTCACCACTATACCAACCAACAACATTCTCATCGACTTCTACAAATTCAATGAACTTCAATCCCTCAACGTTCCGGGTTTAAGTTGCTTCATTCCATTCATTTGGCTCCTCTTGACCACCGGGGCATGTTTGAAGAGTAGTCATATCTTCGGTGATCAGAAAACCGCATTTCTTGAAACTAGCTGAAATCTTGATTGGGGTAACATTGTACCAAACTTTATTCAACATCCACATAGCTTTTAGAATGTTAATTTTGATTGGTGTTTGAGACTCTAAATTTCTCAAGAATCTGCGAGCAATTTCCTTCTTGAAGTTTTTTGTAATTCCTTCTTATTCGATTTCGAGTGGTTGGAGTTTAGACGTCGTGTTAAGAGGTAAGAAGACAACTTTGACATGGGAGAGAAATGGTAGATCACCGTGAGCTGTAAAATTGTCTATAAACAAGAGGATTTTAGTTTTTCACTTTTTCATTTCCTTATGCCTTTCAGCTACTCAGAAAATATCTTTATTGTCATGCAAGACTTTTTATTAGCCACGTAGTCACTGGAGATCGTCATATCCGGCAAACATTTAAGAAATAATGCTGTATCATCAGCATTAAACATATTTTGCAGTCCATACCCTTCAGTAATGTCATTCAGCTTCTTCAACCAGTTCAAACAAATATTTTTGTTAATACACTCCCCACACACTTTTTTAAAGCAATATCTCTTCTCTTTATGCTCTAATTTTTGCGCAAACTCCACATCTTTTTCGCATAAAATAGGCCAACTGAAGGAAATGTCCCGGAAGTGCTTTGACCATCTAGGAATACAGTCATCGAGGTCAATCAAATCTACTTCTTTTGCTCTCTTCCATCTACCGCTTTGATAAGCCTCTGTTTCTCTTCCAAGGTCTTACATTGACGTTTCAGGAGTATCTGAACCAATAAGAGTAGAAAACAATGTAAATACGAGAAAAAAACACAATCGACCTGTATGTAAGGAGTTGCAAGTTTGTCTTATCAAGGATTTATTTCGGAATATTCAACTAATAGAGGTAAAAATGAAAATAGACTTTCGGTAAATGAAGGGGAATCGAAAAACATCAAGTTTACAAAGATTTCGACTTATTGAGGTTCGAGTTATAGAGAGTCAACTGTATTTTCTTCTAAAATAATCTTTTTTTTATATATAATTCGTTCTATCTAGTTTTGTTCTTATATAAAACAATAACGTTGAAGTACTTTGTTGGTAGGTAAGTAAAGAGGGTTCAAGTTCTAATAAATCTTATTCCAAATGGATTCCAGATGACGAATCTTTTACAATGGTAAGTATTTTCAAAAACGGAACCGGAACTTAAACCATATTTTTGACCGACTTCAAAAAAGGAGAAGGTATACAATTCGGTTGTAAGATTGCTTTTTTTTATGGCTGTTCGCACGTTTCGCATAGTAAACGTACGCCGATTTAGACGATTTTTGTTTCATTTGAAAGAGGAGAGTTGAGAAATGGTCCCATATTGAGGAAAATCAAATCCAAAATCTCCTTCCCTCCAAAAACCACCCCAAAAGGGGGTGGAGAGGGCAATTTTTCTCAAAAATTGAAAATCCGAGACGACAGAATTAACGAAAATCCATATCTGGAAATGTTTAAATTGGACATTTTTGAAAATAATCATATGTTTCCGCGCTACAGTCTGAAATATTTGTTTCAGATATATGGAAGGAGCAAATTTTTCTGAGAATCGAAAATTCGACATTTGAAAATTAGAAAGGGGACCATATCCGGAAACATTTAAATTAAACATTTTTTCAAAAGAGTTACGGTTTCCGAGTTTCGCAATGGTAAAGTCTGAAATATGTGATATGCGTATTTTCGCTAGTACAAGCTAAACTTACCTATAACTTTTTGGGTATAGTGAATGTTCAACAATTTTCAGACTAATTTTACACAAAAAAATGTGAAATAATTATTTTTTACAAAAAATTGCACCGACTTTATCAGTTGTTGCACTGAAAAATACAAAATAATATTAATTCTATTGGAGCTGGTTCTTTTGGAGTTGGTGCCTACAACTACAAACTACAAAGGCATAACGTCAAAATTACCAGCACCAATAGAATTAATATTATTTTGTATTTTTCAGTGCAACAACTGATAAAGTCGGTCCAATTTTTTCTAAAAAATAATAATTTACGTAGTCATATAAATCATTGTAAGCAATGGTCAAACGTATCTACAGTTCTTTATGCACATTTATTTATTGGTGTCTTATATTTCAATATAAATATTGTTTACAGAAAATTGGACCGACTTTATCAGTTGTTGCACTGATAAATACAAAACAATATTAATTCTATTGGTGCTGGTAATTTTGAAGTTGTGCCGTTGTAGTTTGTAGTTGTAGGCACCAACTCCAATAGAACCAGCACCAATAGAATTAATATTATTTTGTATTATTCAGTGCAACAACTGATAAAGTCGGTCCAATTTTTTGTAAAAAATATTTATTCACTTCTCAGATAGACGAATAATTTGTACCTCACAACCCTTAGAGTACGACGTTGCCATTTCAAAACGAATATCTATCCATGAGTTATTTATTTGACCCTAAGCTCTCATAAATACGCCACATCTCTCTAAATGCATTTCTTCCATCGATGATTAGCATGATAATGGATATCTCTCCCATTTAACCTCCCATCCTCCCATCAACATTGTTTTGAGTAGCTAGCAGTAGCTATCAATGTCCATTTTCACATCCAATCCATTTAGTAGGTATTGGGATGGCTGGCACAGTGCTGCGGCGCAAATGAAATTGGCCGATTGCATTTCACTTTCCTTAACTACAGTGTGCTGCTCACTCGCTCTTGCACAAGGTATTTAACCGTTTGGTTAGACTTTATTGAATCAGAGCTGCTGAGCTCTCAACCGAACTAAATAGTGCACTCAAAACATTGACGGTTTTGTAGCTATTTTTTTTATTATCGGGTACGAGTCAGCGTTAATGTGATTGAATTGACGCTTAATTAGGAATGATAAAGATCTGGAGAACCGAGAAACATGTCTAGCAAAGAGGTATCATTTGAAAAATCAGAAAATGGATTAAATAAATTTGCATCAATCTTCTCAACACTATGGGCACGATTATCGGAAACTAGCTGTTGTCAGCGCTTGAAAAACTAAAAAAGAATCATGTGTGCAGTACACACGTGGTAGATGTGAAGCATTCATAAAACTAAACTGTGATAGAATGAGATGAATACAGAATCAGAAGTGGGATAATTATGGGGTCTTTTTAGTTATTAGTACCAGTTTTAAAATATATTTTACATTTTTCAATTCGGACTCATGTTTTGAAGCTACGACCCATTAGTTATTATAAAACCATTTTTTTTTGGAAAAGTGGTAGATAAACTCCTAACTAGACAATAGTTTTGAAAATCTATTTAGTACAGTAGAACCTCGTGTGTCTGTATTTTGAAGGTATTTATAAAAGATGAACAGGGGACATGTAATAGAACAAGAAACATTGATTCTCTAGTTTTTGTCTGTCGATTTATATGTTCGCGGTTATCTCCAAAATCACAGAATGCATTTTAATGCCACCAAGGTCATCTTTTGAGAATTGTTTGAGAAAATAATAATATTTCTTTAGATAGAATTGTCCGACAGTTCTTTCGAGCTTTCTCTCTTTGTGTCTGGAGAATATTGTACAATCAAATGGCGTACGAAGTTGCTGGTATTATCTAGGTTACTAGACCCAGTGTCTAGTTGTGTTTTATCTTTCTCTGAATAACAACGGCGTTGTTTCAAATCTTCTCTTGAATAATTAATTTTAGTATATTTTCTCATAGGAAATGCCTAATTTTTACTCCAGTGACTTTAGCGGCGTCGATTTTTCCCCAACAGAAACCAGTTAATAACTAGCCTTCTGTTGGTCAAAAAAAACATTTTCATTAACAAATTTAGGCTTGCATCGGTTCAGTTTGTGCCAATACTTACTTATACCTTGTGGCCAATAATTCCGTATACCTACGATCTTTCGATCCATTTTGAATGTACAATTTCAAATATGCAAGCAAGAAGGAGCTTGTGGATGAAGCATCACAGTTTCTCGCAAATAACAGAACATTCTTGTTCAAACAAGCTTTTTAATGGAAGAAAAGTCTATTTAAAAATGGCACCAAACTTTCGTTTTTCATCTCTTGAGTTTTATATTAAATTTAAAATTAGACGTAATAAACTCAATACTTACCACTCTCGAATGTCTTCATCGAGTCGGTGGGCAGCCATCTTGACCACATACTACCCAATTCCCTTCGAAATGGTGGATCGTCATGGCCAAGTGCAGGAAATACAAATTGTGAACTAAATGTTTTCATAAGAAGGTCCGTTATGTTTTTCAGCAGATTGAGTTGCTTGGATTCGGGTAATCGTTTGGCAGCATGCGAGAGAGCGTCTCTGAAAAAGAAATAAAAATATAATGCGTTGTTGCTTGATTGTCGCAATAAAATGTTCTTTCAGCTGAGAATATATAAAAATAATAATAAATCCAAAGAATTATTTCTTTTTTTATATATTGTGTTCACTATATGCAGTATGTTATGTCAATATTTAAGATCATTTCACGACTTGTTTAATTACTTGAGTATTTTTTATTGTGAGTAGATACTCTCTATCTTTAAAATAAAATCATCAACAAAATCATCTGATCATTATTACTCTCATTGGTAATCGCATTTCTGATTTTTAGTATCTATATTGGTATTAAGATAATAAGACCGTCTCCTGGTATATTTGGTTAATCTAGGTATAGTCCCAAAATATCCCGTTACTAAAATACAGGGTGTTAAAGTTTTTTAAAAGAAGGAAATTAGTTAATATTATCGGAATCGCTTTAGATATTTTCATAAAATTGAATAAGCAGTGACTAGTCGTAAAGGTATATATTTTTCAACACATGCATAATTTATAGCTTTAACAGTGGGGTGCGAACTTTGATATTTCTAAAGAAATAAATATTGCGCTAATGGTTTTTTTCCCGAATAAGAAATTATTTTTGAACTTCATCTTCAATTTGACAATGCGCCGTTATTTGGGGAACAATTAAAAACCGTCGGTTTGTTTGACAGAAATAATATTGCATTTATTTATTGAAGGATACAAGTGAGAAATAAATCCACGTGGCTGAACCTAAAATAAAGAGTATGTAATTTTTGGTGTTTTATTGATATTCCAAACAACATCTTGTAGTTAAAAAGTCTTATTAATTTCCTTTTTTCAAACTTTGATACCCCCTATTTTAGTAACAGAACATTTTGAGACTATAGTTTAATCAACAAACTATCAGTAATTTTCGATGTAGAATCACACCTTTAAGTATTCGCGTACCTACCATTAAGGATCACCCTGTAGAAAGATTATGGAAAAATATACCTAACTTCTTTAAATGGAATTTTGAATAATCATTGAAAAACCAAATCATACCATTCCAAAACAACTGTTTTTTTTTAATCTTGAAATTAATTGTATTGAAATATGTAGTTTGTTTGCGATATTTACTTCTAAGTATAACACAAATTAAAAATGTCATAGTCTAGAACATGCTATATGTTCCAAAACAAAATAAAGCTTTATTTAAAAGTCTAAGTTAGAAAATACTCTAATTTAAAAAAAAAGTTGATCAAATAATAAATCATTTTCCGTAAAACTGCGCCATAGTAAATCACTGTTCAGGAAAATTATTTTGTTACATTTGATGTTGCCGTCAAAGCCTCGGTTCTCGCCACATTTTCCAAGACACTGTTTGAAAATTGAATTTTCAAGCTTGGTATTTGTCAAAATTATCACCGTTCAGAAATGGAATATTCACTGATTGAATGAATATCATTGTTACTCATAATCTGAAGTGCTAAATCCCATCTACAATGCCTTCAAATATGAAATATATATATCATAACGATTTCAACTGTCATAAATTGAAAAATAGTGATAAAAAATTAACGCTCTCATCCTTTCATATAATAATTCATCTTTTCCTACAGAAGAAGCCCGCTATGCTTGCCACCCATTCGCCCAGTTAGATAACTCCTGATCTCGTAATCCCATCAACTCGAACACCAACGACTATTTCAACTGACATATTTGATAATATAGCACATCCTTCTATTCTATTTTATTTCATCCATTCAGTTTGCATTATCGCCATTTACAATAAATATATGTATACCTAAGAAGGGGAATGGAAATACATAGTTAAAATCGTTTTTTTATTTATTATGTCCCATCGGTTTTATAAATTATAGTATTTGTAACCATGTCGAAAGAAAAACGAACAATGCGCGCACAGCACCGCCTTCTTCAACAAACAAACTACGCGTCTACATTTTTTTTTCTGGATGATATGGCGGGGCAAAGAAGGTACAAAAATGGGTAACGTTGGAAAAACGTGATAAATGGTCGTTTTGGTGTTTTTTTACCTACGAAGCAAGCAAAGTTTTCACGTAGGTACTCAGTTCTCCAAATAATGTTGGTATTTTTCTTGAGAAGGAATGTGAAAGAAAGAGGCGAACAGACAGAAAAGGTGATAGCGAGTTTTCCTCTCGGCAATGCAATCTGTTACTTTGGCAAACGAGTCACTCCAATTGATTGCTTAATTCGGGAATTTGAGGGATGACTTTGTAAAGATTTTTACCAAGCTGTTTACTCAATACACTGTCTTGAGTATTTGTATTAGATACATAAGCTATTAATATGGAAACTGCGATCTAGTTATATTTTTCCTTATATCTTATAAGGATTAATTAGGGTATGTAGTCTGTATCCAAATTTTAAACTACCTGTGTTATACCTGAAATAAAAAATATCGCTTGATTTTATTTGAGGCTTTTTGACTCCTAAGCTATGCTTTTGAAGATCAAAATTATTATTAAATTTTAAAGAATAAAGCTGCAACAACTAAAGCTTCCAAATAGCTTCCTTTATATGTTTAAAGAATAACGGAAGCAAGATAATTGAAACCGTATGAAAAACGACTTGTCGACATTTGTCAAAAGAAAAAAGCAAAGAAACAGATAACGACTTTCAATTTTGACTGTTTTTTTGTAAGTTCCTAGTTGATTACGAAAATATTCTGGAACTAAAAGCATTTTCTCTGACTCACGTTGCAAATCGATAAAGTCAGGATCATCGAGACCATCTCTATTCTTGTTATATATGGGGGAAAGTATTAGAATGTTACCCTGTATTAATTATTTATTTGAGTCATGTCTGTCATGTTCGTTATTCTTTAATGTCGTCAATAGAACCATAATAATAAAAAGTCTGACTGAAAAAGATATAAATTTTTCTTCGACTCCGGATTAAAACTTAACTATTACAGGTACATATTAAACATTAGACCATTTACAGGCGTATTCCTAATCTACACTTTGCGGAACTAGCTAGTGTCGTCAGAGATAACCATTGTATTAAAATAATAAACAAAACACTATCCTACCATAACACTGACATAAAAGTCATAAATCTAATTTAAGTTTCGACCTCCGCACTTAATTTAGTAGCGTACTAATTTTTGATTATGAATACGTCTGTTAATGTTTAATTTTTATAATTTTTGCATTTATAATGCTGGTGACATTTTTCCAGATCATGAAGTCCACAGAAATGAGTATTTGAGCCCAGCTTTTTGTCAAGTGTATGGTCTCGTGCATGTTTTCTTACACATACTGAGTTTCATTTGTAGTGCAAATGATAGCTGTCTACCATCGACAATATATATTTTCCGCCAAACTGATCCATTTTCGGTGTTCGGTCATATTATTAAGTGGTTCCAATGTAATTGAAAATTTTCTATATGTTTAAAATATTCATCTGGCAGGTCAAATAGGAAGTAATTCCACAGAATACTGAAACAATATCTCTGTTAGAAATTTCTAGAACAAGAGTTCCAAAGGTTTCTAATGAACTGAAATTGGAAATTGAAGATCTTTTTCTTCAAGGCGACCATGAGGTCTGTTAATTGTGAGGCTGTCTTAATCTGGTGGGTTATAGAATTCCAGCTGTCTTCCCATCTTTTGGGAGGTCTTCCTTACGGTCGTCTGCTTGCTGATTATTCAACCTTAGCGATAGTAGCCAACCTGTTCTGGTCTATTCTATCTACATTGGCATTTCCTTCTTTACCTTCTTCATCTAGCTACATCCTCCACCTTGCATATTGCTCTTATGTTACTTATTGTCCTGTTTTTACTGGCCTAATAAATATTCGTTCCTTAAAAGCAAGGTTGATCTTGAATCGTTGAATTCTCAATCTTAAATTGTCATTTCTGTTTCATAGATTTTACTTCTTTATAAATCCAAAGCTAGGTAAAGGTTAAATTTACTGCATAGTGGATAAGGTATCCTTAAGATATAATAAGAGTATGAATATATGAATACTGAACTAAGTGTATTTTCTGTGATGGTTCTTAAAGCTTTCACCTCTGTTGTTCTTATTTGTACCAGCTCCAGTCTCGAAACCATAGGTTAGAATCGGCTTAACACAAGGTTTATATATCCACACTCTACTATCAATATGCATATGGTTGCATTTGCAGATGATATCTCTCAAACAACCTGATATTTTTGTGGCTTTATTTATTTGTGATTTGATGTCTTTTATCAGGTTGGTACTACTCCTACGTATCGGAAGTATAATTCCATCTATGTCAAGGTTAAATAGAAACGGGCTAAGGCTAAGGCTAACCGCCTGTGTTATTATACGCATATACTGAATGAAATAGCTTTCTCTTTTACCTGTCTTATATCAAATATAGTTGTTGATCTGTTCTTCCTGAATCCTTGTTATTCATCTTTGTTTTCTGGTCTGGGTAAATAGTTTCATAGTGGTGTAGAGTCAGCAGTTTTCCGGATTGGATTTTGTCCATTTTGTTAATTAGTATGGTGATTCTTTTGGGCTATTCTGTCCTTATGCTGAATGTGGTTTCGCGTTTATTGAAAAGTCCAGTTAATGAATTTGCTAGTTCCTCACTCCCATGTTTTATGAATTCATCTGGGAATATTATCACTCCTGGGGCTTTTCAGTTTTCAGACTTTTTATTTTCCACTCAACTTATTCAAAGAAAAGTATAGATATTTTGATGGATATTTGCACAATTTCAATATATTTATATCATTCCATTATTTCCTTCAATGTTACTCTATAAAATATTTCCGTACACAGAAGAAATTTCTCAATAATGTACAATCTACATACGTATATCAAACAATCAGTACCCGTGGTGGATTCCGTACATGAATATCTATTGTCTATTGTATATTTCTGAACCCTATGGTTGGATTTTGATAGACCTGGAATGACCTGATAGTGGCTGTAAGTTTGACTGGACCGCCTAGGTTGAGGGTTCCATACCTGTAATTCCCAATGAAGTATCTCTGAGCTATATGGCTGAATTTTCATGGATTTTCGCTATATTTGTATGTAGTATGTCACTGAACTGTTTTGTGAGAGTCTGTCAGTGCGACTGTGATTTAAAGGTTGAGGGTTATAATACCGGAAAATCCCTAAGACATATGTGGGAGAGATTCTCATGCTGTTCTCTCATGGTGCATATCTGTGGATGGATCTGGGTTGGTGTTCGGACTGGTTCTACGTACGAGTAGGACTCTGAGATAGAAGGGTTCCATACTTTTGATGACTTTATGTTCTCGTACCACAATCTACCAAAATGTTTGCCGGGGAAGTGACGTATCAAAAAAGATAGATTCAAATAATTCAAGTTACCTAATACAGGATCTCAAATTCAATATCCAATTGGGAATGGATTTAATTTGGATGGCCGTATATATTAAATATCTGAGGTGGGACAAGCTTTAACTATTTTTTCATCAAGAAACGGCTTCTCTGGAAATTTTACCAATAATATTTAAAACAATAATCTATCGATAATTTACAGTGATTTATAGAAAGTAACGATTAAATTCATATTTGATATAAAGTGTCGGAAAAAATCACAGAGCAACTTCGTCGATACGCCTCCTATTTTACCATTCATGTTCTAACAAAATCTGTTGTCTAATAATAAAAGCTCATTAATAACATTAATTAAGGGATATACCACAGCGAGAATCGCCAGCAGCGGCTTCATAAAAGTGCAATTAAAATTAATTAGCATATTTTTTGATATAGCTCTCAGATTAAAAGATAAGAGAGAGAGAAAAAGAGGGGGAGAGGGGATTGAAAATATAAAAGAAAGAATAAGGTTCAGCTTGCCCGTTAAATTCAGGAAATTGCATTTCAGTTATTCTCATTCTTATTAATTTGCTTTGTGGAAAATTGGGAATTATCAACAGCCATGGGCAGAGTTAGCAAGAGGTTTTGTTCAGTTAATTGGAGATTATTTGCAGTGAATATTCATATTGTTACCACGAAATTATTAGAATGGTGGATTTTGCGGCAAAAGAGCTTCGGTTCGGATATTTTATTTAAAGTAATGGAAATCAGATAAGGATTTGACTATTGCTTCTAGAGAAATTTCCATATTCCCAAGAATTGAAAAATCGCACTGCTAGCACTGACTCCGACTTATATTGCCTGAACCGAAACTTAGAGATATTTCAATGTTTAAAAAGAAAAAGAAGTATTGTAACCAAGAAGACTGTGGACTGGAGAAATATCTCCTGTGGAGGGGATGACACTAGGAACGACGGCCATTTGGGCGAGTCATTTATGTGCTCACTTGAAACTAACAGTCACATGTCACATATTAATATAGGTTAGATGGCCAAGGTCAGAGTAACTGCTCTTATTAAATTGTGAGGTGAAGAAGAAGAATTCTAGGGTGACGTAATTTTGACATGAACATAGACTATATTTTCAAACATATCGTCAAACATATGTTGGCATGACATGAGTTCAAAATTACCTACTCAAAAAGGCGCTGACCACAAGATACGTGCGCATTGTGTAGTACGCACTTATGAGTTACGGCCACGACCCTGCCGTCGTTTTTATAGTCAGAGCACCAAATGATTTCATACCTATAAGGGCTGATTTTTCTACCGATGCAGCTCCTTAATTGTAGCAAATCAATATAATTTGACAAATAAAAATAGATTTAATAGTGAATCTTATTTAGGAACAATAAGCACTCGTTAAGAGAAGAATAGATCCGCACGCCGCTGGAGCTACCGAGCCCAAAGACGCTGATTTGCCGGACCTGCAAGTAACACAGCTGACAGTGTTTTTGTTTATACTATATTATCTCATTTTGCAATAAATGGTTCGGTTAATCAGCGTCTTCGGACATGTTGGGTAGGTATAGTCAGCGCTACCGTGGTCAGAACGCGAACCCAATTATCGCCCACTTTCGAGGCTTAAATTAGTCTCCGTCTTTTTTATTGCTTCGTGGTATCGAGTATACGCGAAGCAGCTAGATTAAGATGATTCTGACGCCTTCTAGAATTTGACAACTGTCTATAAAACATGAGTCGCTGGCCAGCGATTCGAGGGTGTGAACTAATGAAGCAGGTGATTTAGTAGAGACCTGATTTAGTTTGTTAATCAATCTAATCTATTATCATAATAATAGTAATAATAATTTATTCAGGCTAACATACAAATCTTAAATATATAATAACTATGCTAATGGATTGCTTGACATATTATGAGCCCTACAAACCCCTATATGTAATATTTATTTAGTTGATTAAATCAACTGTGTCAAGTCCAGCGATTGTTTGCTTCCAAAATAGTCTAATGGAGTCATGTTACAATAATATATTTTAATAAAAGTGTAATAATACTTATGCAAGTTCTGCGTTCTCAAACTGAAGTAAAGAATGAATAACTTAATTTAAATAAAATCGATTCAAAGAAAAAATATTTCATATATTACAAGGATTATCGATTATCAACATAAATTACTTTTCTCTGCAATGTCTTACACAATGGGTTGATTACCATCTACAAGAATTATAACGAATCTTTAATTTTCAACGTTTTTTTAATTATTTGTTATTGTAGTAGCTATTTTTTTGAAAATTTCATGTGTCTAACCTATGCGGTACAAGAGATGCAGTGGTTGTTATGAAGTTATGATCGAAAATAAAAATCACGCTTTTGTATGGGGGCCCATTTTATTTTATTTTTATTATTTTTTATTATTTATTAGTAATAGGGTCTCTTTGAGTACGGAACCGTAGAAAGCAAATAGTTAATCCAGCTGAGCAACTTTTTATGAAGCCGATCTAGAATAAAATCAAATCAAAACAAAGAATTGAACTTGATGGAGAGTTTCAAAAAAACTCTCAAGGATTAACAATAATTCTTTCAAGGCAATTATTTCTTGTTATATAGATTTAAAATTTAATTTTTTGATAGTTATTAACTATATTAATTGAAGACAAAAAATAAAACTATATCATCTTTCATTAAGAATTATGTTCTACCTGCCAAAAT
This sequence comes from Crioceris asparagi, assembly GCA_958507055.1. Taxonomy (NCBI): domain Eukaryota; kingdom Metazoa; phylum Arthropoda; class Insecta; order Coleoptera; family Chrysomelidae; genus Crioceris; species Crioceris asparagi. Next base: position 81,839,386 of record OY293828.1, on the reverse strand, counting down.
TTTTTCTAGTATCCGTAAACACGAACTCAAATAGTAGTAGATATCAGTAGATACACATGTAAAAGTTTAATTTAGCGTGTCAAATAATTGGGGTGAAAAGTTCCTAATCAATACCTGCAACGAGCAGAGCAGTATATTCCCCATGGATTCCTGTGGGAATTGACCAAATGAAATAACGACAGAATATCCCTCTCAGTTAATTCAGCGCTGTTGCTGTGAGTAAACATGTTGCGAAAAGCAATAAATAATAAAAAAAACAGTGGCTTAGTCGTAAATCAAATACTACGTCCAAATCCACGGATTTTGAGCTGTTTATGCTATAAAATCATTTCGTCTGCTGATTAATTTCATATTTTGTATTTACTGAGAATGATATTTTGCTTGTCCTTACAAAAAAATGCTTGAACGGAAAAAATATATTGATTGTGTTTCGAATATTCCATCCATATCAGTACCAATATAAAAGTAAGTTTGTCTGTCTGTCTCTATCTCTTCTAGAGTTTTCCAGTTTCAATTTACTGGACCAATTTCGGTGAAATTTGGTTGGAAAATAGCGTCGTCTTGCGTTAGGACACAGGCTATATTCTATTCTATATCAATTCCGAAAAGAAAAAAATATGGAATAATTTTTCGTAGGTAAAATAATCATAGTTGAAGCCAGCCAATTAATAAAATTTATGAGGTGTAATCAATCCACGAAATGTCAGATCATGGAATGACTGTTAGCCATTGAATGAACTCTATCATTTGAATGATGACTGTCCATAAACTGAAGGTAATCAAGATATTGAATTGAGGAACTATAAATATGTTTTACAAAAAATTGGACTGACGTTATTAGTTGCACTGAAAAGTATAAAATAATATTAATTCTATTGGTGCTGTTACTTTTGAAGTTCTGCAGTTGCAGCTAAATTGATAACTTTTGGCACCAACTTCACAAGTACCATCACCTATAGAATTAATGTTATTCTATACTATTCAGTGCACCAACTAATTACGTCGGTCCAATTTTTTCTAAGAAATATTTTTTCTACACTTTTGAGTGTAACATTAGTCACGAAAATCGTTGAACGTTCACTAACACCAATGAAGATAGTACTTATCCTATTACCCACGTATATTCTTTGCTTTTAGTTGTTATAATTGAGATCTCAAAGCATCGCTGCGGAAATACGCTCAAGTATTTTATGTGTTACCATTTTAACACAGATTTAACTCGAAAACTGTAACTCTAAGGAGAAAATGTTCAGTATAAATTTTGCTACAAATAATTATACGTAAGGTACAAAATATTCAGACAATTTTTACTGTACCTACCCGTAACAATTTATCTATTATTAGAGTCTTTCAAAACATGATTAATTATACAAAGGCACTAAAACTGAGAATTGATAAACATTATCAAAATAATCAATTGAATTCAGTTGTTTCTAAATGTTATAATGTATAAAATGTAAAGTTCAAAAATATTTGAATGTACAGGCTGTCCAGAATAAGATTCCCTACCACCCCTATCTCAGAAACTATGACAGATACGAAAAAAGTATTGAGATAAAATATTTTTGAATCCCTTTAAATTTCTTATTTTCATTGGTGCCATATTCACATGGTGTTTCATACATATGGTACAGATATCAACTTTCTTATTTTAAATAGAACACTCTATATATTTTTTGATTTTTGGATTCTTCGTAAAATTTTAGGTTAACTTTGTGTAACAAACCATATACCTAGTATTTATAGTTTTTGAAATTTTATTATTTTTGTGAAAAAAATGACAGTTGCAGATGTATGAATAATGCATTATTAGCAGTAACTCATACCATAAATTAAAGAGTCATTATCCTAAATCTAATAAGTAGACGTGAAAATTAGTAACCAAATTAGAAACAATCTCTGGCAATATACCTACACGGTGAGTACGAAAGCGATGAAAACTTTGAATTGAATATTATCAACTATCTCCGATCTTTTTAAATACAAACCCCATTTTCTACGTCTAAAAATAAGGGAATATTCTTTCAGTTTACTTCCCTATACCTAATATCAATAGTTTCTGAGATATAAGCCAAATTTAAAATTCTGTAAAACATGAGGTTCATATTCGTTAACGTAGGGGTTGCTATGGAAAAAATAACATCTTGATTGTTTAATTAAATGTCAGACTGTCAGTTGGGTGTGCTTTTGTAGAACCTGACTACTCTATCATAGTGTTAACAATGTATTTGTATCAAGAAAGGTTTGATTTGTTTGAACATTTTATTATTAGCAACAGAAATATTGCCCTAACAATATATCGACAGTTTATGCAATAATGTTTAATAATGAAATAAAAAATGACATTGTTTCGTTGCCATGATTACGACAAACATCGACATTTTCGAGGCAACTTGATTATATTGAAGCAACAAACTGTAATATTGGGTGATGATCTCCAATTGTGGGAAAATAAGTTATAAACTCAAATATTTCAAAAGTGACTGAACCAAATGCTAACCAATTATATATATTTGAAATCAAAACAAAGAGATCTTTAATTTGAGCTGATAATATACAGGGTGTTCCATGTAAAAAAATATGTTGTAAAGTTAATTTTTTATCTCTATTACCAAAAAATACTACATGGAAGAACCTAAAACTTTTGCATCAAAAGTTTTTTTCTATAACTCGTAATAAGAGCTGTTGTGGGTGACAAAATATAATGATTAACCCTGTACCTAGTCATTTCAAATACCTGTTAATAGCAGTACACTAGTTGACAATAAAATATTACTGCTTCAAAAAGTAACTAGTGTTGTTTCAATAATATTCAATTACACATAATTTAAGTGAATACATGCAAATATATTTACATGGCCCATTATTAATATTCTAAAAGATCAATACAATGGCCAATCAGTAACTAACTCATCTGATACGTGTTCAAAATGATTATTTTTATAGACTTAAATATATCAACTGCTTATTTCTGCACATTTTAAAAAGTCAAATATATAAATGTGGAACTATTATTTCACATTTGTAATGTATTATCCAGAAAATCTTTGGGATTGAAGCTCATGTGATTGCATTTATATACTTGGACTTCATATAAGTATTACTCTTATGGAAAAATCACTTGAAAGTATTTTACTGTCATCTGTTTCAACCGGGACTCTATCCTCTAGCAAAGTTGAGTGACCCATCCTATTCAACATTGAATTATGAATATCCAGTTTTTCATTTGCAGAGCTCCATGTAACTGAGAATTTTAAATTGGATTTCTGCCTAAGGTTATCTGACTCTAGAGATGTAAAGAATACTTGAGTAACTAGAGGATGGAGCTTCTTTGCTTGCTTTGAGGAGCAGCATCTATATTTGATTAAAAGATTATAAATGAGAAACACAACTGTTCCGCAGATCTAGGTGAGTGACTTTAGGCACCAACATCAAAAGTACCAGAACCAGTAGAATTAATATTGCTTTGTAGTGGTCCAACTAATAAAGTCGGTCCTGTGAATATTCATAGTCATCAAAATCAGTGAACGTTCACTTATATTCAGAGATTTAAAAACATACAGGAAACACACAATTTCAGCCTTCACCTAGACCGTACACAGTGAATACAGCTATGAACATGGTTTTTCGATTTTCGAAAATAACATGCCTCCTCTACTCCATTCCGGTGTGATTTTTGGGGGATGGAATATTCTGATTATTTTTTTTAATATTGCCATATCTCAAACCTCACTTTCAAGTGAAATAAAAATATCAAAGAGACGTGTACGAACCAGAAAAATAGGAGATAGTCGAATTGTATACCTGCTCCGTTTGGGAAGTCGGTCAAAAAGTACATCACTACCTTTTTTGGAGCGCTTGTGTTTTTGCCTTTTTTGAGAAGGTTCCACAACAAAGAGGCTCCTTCATCGTACCAAAATGCCCACTTGCAAGACTTTTGTGTAAGACCACAACGATCTGATCACTGTTCTGGTTTCCCATTTGAATTTTGTAGCAAATTTATATTCTGCTTCTTCACCCTTCTTATTGATGTAGTTTAAATGTATAACATTATACATACATTATTGGTAAATAAGCTTAACATTGTAGCAGATATATTGTGTCACTGTCAATGTTCAATCAACTATATAAATGAATTTGTGTAGGTACTATATTATCTTGAATTGCTTCATAGGCTCAGCGGTTTGTTTGCACGCCACTGGTATGTGCTCCGTTTCCAACGGCTATGCTTTCATCAACATGTTTTATTTCATTAGGAGTCATAGCTCATCTTAAAATGGCGTATCAGCGAATTAAGAAGATACGCTAGATGAACCAACAACTGGACCTTTATTAATGACCTCTATTACTATAGAGGTCATTAATAAAGGTCGCAATGAAAGGACTCGAGAAAAGACAACATAAGCTTATAGCTCATAAAGTGTGAAGTAAAAGGAAGTACTTATACAAGTTTATCAATAATATATGTAACGAAGGAATAATGTAGTATGAATGGGAAGTAGGTCATGTAATTACAATACCCAAAAAAAGTGATTAACAATTCTGTCAGAATTATAGAGGAATTTGACTATTAAATATTAAATGGAATAGAAAACATGAATTAATAATCCAACTGATACAGATGACATGATGATAAAAATGTTACAAAGCCCACAAAACACTAAGAAAGTAAAGACGAGAAAAAAAAAAGAATTAACATCTGCGAAACTGTTACATAAACCTACAAAGTACTATTTTGTATGTAGTCGAGAAAATGACAATGAATACTATTTAAAAAGATAATTAATGTGATACAAGAGGGACATATTTCGATAAATATACTTGGATCTATAAAAAACGAAAGAACTACTACAGAAGTACCTACCTTTAACGAATTGACGTATTAAATGAAATGGAAGTTTATGCTCAGAAAAATATTTGAAGAGTCAAGTGGGTTCGAATAATTAATACACCAGTGAGAGATAAATTAAGAAAAATTGTCAACGGTATGAAAATTCTTTGAATAATAGGTATACATGAATGAAATGGCTTACGCTGGCTAAAGTTTGAAGATAAAAAAAATGTACTATAGAATTCTAGCTCTTTAAAAATCATATAATAAAAGTCCATGACGCATATGTCTATCTCCTTAGGATAGCACACAGTAACTAATTACATTCCTTTGCCTATCCTTTATATTGGAATCTATTTTATCTTTATACTATTCTCTGTTTGCTGCTATTTGTTCCAGCATTGTAAAAATTCGTTTGTACTGAACCTAACCTAACCTAATCTTAATGCATACCAAACTATAAGAAGGAATAAGATATCGGTAGATATAGGTACCTTCGACCATCTTATTAACTAGCGCACAGCGTGGCCAAAGTTTGGATGAGTGGAAACTAGCTAAAGTATATTTCCGTAAAACAGCTTCTCAGGAAGAGAAAAGTCTCCTACACACAAGTTAATATGTCTGAATAAAATATTAGTTATTTTATTGTCCAGATACCTTTTGTCATAAAGGCAAGTGATCTCTAATTAAATTCTTGGGGTGTTAGGGTAAGGATAAAGTGCGCCCTCTTCCACTCAATCACTCACTAGCTCAAACGTGGTAAGCGAGAGGAGATAGAATAACGTGGGTTTGCAGAAAACTGATAGACATATCCACTATGGCCATACCATTAGGTCCTATTCACTTATAAATAATGAGGGTATTTCCACTTCATTACACTCGTCTGCAAAGTTTCATAGATGTAGTACTACGTTCTTTTTAAAAGATATCCTTTTTGTCTATAATTTATCCCTACCATATATATCTCCGTCGTCTGCACGAGGTCAATCAAAAGTTATCATTACTGAGATGATTTTTTAATTTGTAAATATTTGTAGAGAATACTGCAAATATGATAGAGATTTTAAAGACGCGTCCACTTTCCTGACTACATTGATATATTGCCAATGTCTGTGAGATTGAGTTGAAAATAAATTAATAAATAGCTGTTGAGGCTCAGGGCTTAGTTTGTGCACCACTGGTGTATGCCTTGCAGGAATACCTCCACAGGAGTGATGTCTAATTCTATGAGAGACTGCTTCTCGTGTCGTTGACAACACCATACCGTGTCCGGCGGCTATGCCGCCTGCTGCCATGTTTGATTTCATTAGGCGTCTTCGTCGACGTCGTAGTATGCGAAGTCGTTCCTGCTCCTGCCTTCTATCTGAAGGCGTCGCGCCAGGGCACACGTGGCTCCTGCTGGTACACTACGCGAATAAATGATTTGTTCTCCTGTCTCCTGCTTGGCGGCGGCGGCGGCGAATGGTGATGAGTTTACGAGGGATTCACGTTTCTCTGCAGCGTAGTAGAAGTAGTTGATGGGTGGATATTATGTACAATTGCCATACAGGACAGTAAGTTATTAAGATTATAAAATACAAAGAATTTTTTTTAAATATGCGTTCAGATTTTGAATTGTGCCAACCTTATGGATCTTATGTATACAGGTCGTGTAAATTCTATATTATTTTTTTTACATCACAAATCAATACTCCTAGAAGTTTTGGTGGTTCATCTTTTCTGTTACTAGTTATTACCAGATATAGAAAAAGTATTTGTTAGATAAAAAAATGCTCAATAGATAGATAATAAATATTTTCCCCCAAAAATTGGGCCGAGTTTATTAATTGATGCACTGAAAAATACAAAATAATATTAATTCTATTAGTGCTGGTACTTTTTAAGTTGATGCCAAAAAGTCTCCTATCTAACTAGCACTGCTTGACGTCCAAAACATAGCCTGACTAATGAATTCGTTGACACCCTCTGTATGTACTTCTCAATTAAGACCACGTTATAGCAATACATTTTCTGTAATGAATTTACAAGGAATACGATTCCAAAAGGTAAACGACAACATGGTATTTTTGTTTTTTATTTAATTTGTCTACATAATCTGATTCTTTCAGTTTTTATTTTTTTTATTTTTCATTATCTTCCATTCTATGCCACAAGCGTCATCTGCGAAATGAGGTGTTTGTGAAATGATAATTAGAGGCGCCGTTGGCGCTGCTTAGCTAATAAGACAGAAATTGCAAGGGAAAAGTTAGGACAGAAAGGTTTGAAAATTATATTTAAACCAGAGCAGGTTCAAATTCTCATTTATTTATTTTATAATTTTTTATTTGTAAGTATAAAGACATTTTTAAATATTAATTATAACTTCAGCTGGCCTGGCGATAGTATAGAACCAGACATACATACCTTGGTCGCCATAGATTTTGAATTATATTAGTGTGTCTATCTGGATTTTTTCAACCCTACCTTTTTATTAAATAACTAGCCTTTTCCTGCAACTTGTGCGTGGAAAAGGTGTAAGACCTCCAGCAATAAATTGGTGAAGATTGCATTCTAATAGAGACCCCCATATTATTTTTCTTGATTATCTTTAATGTACAGACATCGACCTGTTACAAATATCGAAGATAATCATTTTCTAGTTAAATAATTATGCATTAAATTTAACGAGTTCAACGTCTATGTTGATTTTATAGTTATTATAAAGCAGAATTGACACCCAAACACATGCTTGCACTGTAGTTCAAATAAAATTTTCTAATTATCGAATTACAAATAATTTTCTAGCAGTTGTAACTCGCAAGAGTACAAAAAATCAAATGTTTATAAAAATATATGTAATGTTAGCATAACTTTTAATAACATTGAGGCGGAAGACGCTATTTTTAATGATTTGTTAATAAAAAATTAGAAAATAGTGTTCTTAGGACGTACTAACATCCCTTAAAATTAGCATAAATAAGCGTTAAAATAATATACATAATTTCGCAAAAAAGCAAGGTTAAGCGAATTGAAGATTGACTAGTGCAGTACATTCTGGTAAAGCAATCAAACTATACCTTTAGACACTTAAAATCTCAGCAATTGGTTTATGCTTTCATTTTCGAATATTTTAAAAAATATTCAATATCGCCAACGTTATATTGGCAGTTTTGGCAACATTAAAATTGAAAGTTATTAAACGTTACACTGAACAAGTCAAACAACAATTGTTTAACCTTATTTTTACGCGAACTGTTTAGCGAGGATGATTATATACTATTTGGATTGAAAAGATACTTCCAAATCAAAAATTCCAGGTAAAAGTCCTCAGAACACAATTATTTTTCCCTTTTTTATAAACAAATCATTAAAAATAGCGTCTTCCATCTCAATTTCATTAAAAAAATGCCGACATCGTCTATTTTTGTAAACAATTGATTTCTTAGGTCTTTAATACCTAAAGCCGCCAAGCTAGACTATTATTTGAATACGGAGTAAAGAAATAAAAGTAGAACATTCTCAAAGAAAAATATAAATTACCAGAACAAAAATCTACCGATAACTTATATAGATATAGAAAATACCGAACCGAATAAGCTAAGCATTTTAATTAATTTAATCAAATCTTATCATAATCAAGAAGCATGACATAGATATTATTAGAAACCAGCTCTTATCCGATGATATCATGAGAAACAAAATCTTATCTGTTACCTATTTAAAAATATATATAATACAATACTCGTCAAAAAAGTATTGTTAGAATTGTTTCTTTATTGAAAAGAAATCAACAATGGCAGTTGCAGCAGTTTCTGGACTGCCCAGTCTATATGAGTATTATACCGCTGGTGGTATACATTCCGGAATCTCAGATGGACAAAAATATTTCACCCTCAACGACAAGAATATCACCATCTACAGTGGTGCCTTTCACTACTTTAGAGTACCAAGGGCATATTGGAGAGATAGATTGAGGAAGATGAGAGCTGCTGGATTGAACACTGTAGAGACTTATGTGCCATGGAACCTACATGAACCTCAATCTGGTAAATAATAATTATTTGATAATCATTTTTCATTTATTCTATCCACATGCAATGTTATTCTTCTTGTGTACCTGGTTATCACAAAGCAAGACTTTATTTCAAAACAAAGAATCTTTTATCGTTTATTCCAAATTGTCTGCACCGAACCTCTATTTCACCTTGATTTAACTAAATGAAATAAAGTTTTTTTGATTATCTTGCATCCATTTTAAAGGGGTGTATGACTTTGGTAATGGAGGACATCCAATGTCAGACTTTCTGCACCTGGAGGAATTCCTTAAGACAGCTAAAGAAGAAGATCTCCTCGCCTTAGTCAGACCTGGACCTTACATTTGTGCCGAATGGGAATTCGGAGGACTTCCCAGCTGGCTTCTGAGACAAACCAAAACTGTGAGAAACTCCAAGGATCGAGGATACCTCAATGCCGTCAAGCGTTACTTCAATGTCCTCATACCAATACTAGCTGCATTTCAATTTCAAAAAGGTGGGCCCATCATTGGATTCCAAGTTGAAAATGAATATGGAAATACCGGATATAGTGACGTGACCTATTTGAGATTTGTACGTGACCTTCTTTTAAATCATGGCATCAAGGAATTACTGTACACGTCAGATCCGCCGAGTGCTAATGGCCTTGGGTCTATACCAGGTGTACTACAGACAGCGAACTATAACACCGATCCCAAATGGCAATTGGACAAGCTTAATTCACTGCAGAAAAACAAGCCCACAATGACCATGGAGTTTTGGACAGGATGGTTTGATCATTGGAGTGAAGGTCATTCAACTGTTTCCAATGAGAAATTTAAGGGGCTACTTACCACTGTCCTGGACTATCCATCATCAGTTAATATGTACATGTTTGTAGGTGAGATAGCATTAATTTTTTTCAGTATCAAAATTATTATCTCTATTCGCTTAATTCAAAATCACTTATTCTACCAACTTTCTCTTATTAACATATTATATTATCTTCAAGAGATCTTAAGTACTTTGTTTATCATCTGAGCACGAGGCAAATATTCATTCCGTAGATAATATAAATATGCGATAGAAACAGAAAAAGCTAAACCAAAACTATTTACAGGTAGCACAAACTTTGGATTTATGAATGGTGCCAACAGTTTGCAGGCTGGCGCTGACAACTCTGGACTTCAACCAACGACAAATAGCTACGATTACGATGCCCCGATCACTGAATATGGTGGTTATGGTGGAAAATATTGGGTAGTTAAAGATCTTATAGCAGCACGCAATAAGGTCGCAACACGATTACCAGCTGTTCCTAAAGTAAAACCACTAGTTGCCTATCACGAACTAAGACCAACAGGTCAACTATTTCTGACCGATCTGATTGATCAGTATGTGCATAAGATAAGGAACCCTTATCCCACTGCAATGGAGTGGTTGAATATCAACAACAATTCCGGACAAAGTTATGGATACATTGTCTACAGTCAATATAAGCTGCACATCCCGGCCGGTGGCATTCTAAAGATTAGTGGTTACATCAGAGACACTGCTCTTATAATCGTCAATGGAAAACTTGTATCACCAGTTCCTAGAAACGCCAAAGATTTAAATGGTTTTGGATTTTGGAGGCTAAAGGATTCCACACTGAAACTGACCGATGTTGATTTGCATGATGCAACATTGGATATTGTTGTGGAAAACTCTGGTCGCAACAACTATGGAAAACTGTCACAATTCGGACAATATAAAGGTCTGACTGAGGAAGCATACTTGAATGGGCAGGAACTTCGCAATTGGTACATAACCCCATTGGAGTTTACACCGCAATATGATTATGCGTTGAAAAATTGGAAACCAGTAGGTCAGAGAACAGCTACACCGGCACTGTACAAATTCAATTTGCAAATCAACGGAGTACCAGAGGATACGTATTTGGATATGCGTGACTGGCATAAGGGCATAACTATTGTCAATGGTTTTGTGTTATCCAGACACTTCTTTATTGGACCACAGCAGTCCCAGTATCTGCCAGCGCCATTATTGAAGAAAGGATCGAATGACATTATTATTTTTGAGCATTATAATGCTCCAGCTACTCTGAAATTCTCAAATAAGCCAATATTTGGAGGACCTTCTCATTAGTAAATTTTGGAATATGCAAATAAATAATATAAAATCTGTTTGTTATGCTACTTTCTTCAAATTGAGATGATAATAATGAGACTTGACCTTTGAGATTTATGAAAGTATTGAGATTAAAATATATATTTGTTTATTATTCTAAAAAATACATAATGCATCTTAGCATAGATATGAACTCTAAGGTGACGATAACATGAATACTGGGACATAGAAATCTAAATTTTTATTTGGACTATCATAATATAATTCAAACACAAGAGATAACTCCGATGCAGCACGGTCATGTAAAAAATACTTATTGTAAATGGAACAGTAATAACTAGGTTTTGTTTTATATACACTAGATTTTCTTTCCACACTATTTAATACGTTAGATGTGCTCTAATATATTTCCATCATGTCATCCATACTAATAATGAAGCCTCAATAGCGTCTCTTCTATTTTTGACCGACGAACCCCGAACGGAGGAGGTATACAATTCGACTGTCTGCTTTTTTTTGCTTTGTTCGCGCGTTATATATAGTAAACGTGCTCCGATTTTGATGATTTTTGATTCATTTGAAAGAGGTGACTTGAAAATTGGTCCTATTTTCGTAAAAACTCAAACTGAAATCTCCTTCCCTCCGAAAACCGCCCCCGAAGGGGGTGGAGTGGGCAAATTTTCTCGAAAATCGAAAATTCGAATTGCCAGAATTAAAGATAGGACAATATCCGGATACGTTTAAATTGAACATTCTTCAAAAGAGTTATGGTTTCCGAGCTACATTCATTTTAAAATCTCACATATGGGTATTTTTGCTATGTGGAAGGGGAAAATTCTTTCGAAAACTGAAAATTTTTTGATGCCACATGAAAGACAATAATATGTGTATAAACATTTATAAAGAACATTTCCTCCTTAGAGTTACGGTTTTCGAGATAAGCGGTGGTAGAATGGTTAAATCTAAAATATTTGAGCGTATTTCCACAGCGATGTTCTGAGATCTCTTCATAATAACAAGGACAAGCAAAGTATATACGTGGGTAATAAGATATTAGTGGTGAACGTTCAACGATTTTTGTGACCAATGTTACACTCAGAAGTCTGAAATAAATACTTTTTTTACAAAAAACTGGACCGACGTTATTAGTTGGTGCCAAGAATATATAAAGGGAGGATGACTAACTCCGTATCCTATTCTGTAAGCAGAAGTGGCTGAAATAACGTCCCGTGATAAGTTGTCAATTTGGTACATTGCGCAGTATTTCACTGAGTGTCTATTGTTATATTTAAGCTTCCTTCGCCCATACTACATAAGGATGTGCAGCGTGATTTTGCGCAACACACCGAAATGACATACTATAACCCAATGTTTTTTGTGCTACTCCCACTACTCGTGTTACTCGTCCTCCCTATATTTGTTCATGGTTGGTGCACTGAAAATTATGAATAATATTAATTCTATTGGTGCTGCTACTTGTGAAGTTGGTGGCAAAAGTTATCAATCTAACTGCAATTGCACAACTTCAAAAGTAACAGCACCAATAGAATTAATATTGTTTCGTAATTTTCAGTGCACCAACTAATAACGTCGGTCCAGTTTTTTGTAAAAAAGTATTTATATATGCACGCCTCAATGATCCAAAATAATCTAGATTCGACTACCATGACGTTTAGCAGCAAACTTCACTAAAACTGTCAGCGTGGCTTCTTTTTTTTGGACTGAGTGTTCTTTCATATTACACTATAAATATAAATAATGTTTGCGCCTAGTCAAGTAACTTGAATGCCGCGTCAAGATAGACTGTTCTTTAATATTAACAAGAATAAACATAGCCGGAACTGTTCACCAGAGTAAATAAACTTTCAATAATTGAGAAATCTTTCGTATATAACAGACCACTCGTTCTTCCTTTTGTGGATTTCCAGAATGTCTTTGATTAAGTTCAGCTGGATGCCGTCGCCACTATGAAGGTAAAATTACACGAAAACACAACACCTTTCCCCTCCGCAGAGAAGGGTATAAGCATAAATGGCTAGCACCTAACAAGTCTACTTTTTGCGGACAAAATCATTCTACTATAAGACAATCTAAGAGATATCCAGCAAATGCTACAAGAACTTCAAGAAGTGTGTTCGTGGATACGAATACAAGGGACAACAAAATCTGCAAATTTAAAAGAAGATTAACTCTTTCTTGGACAGCTTATGGCAAATTTAAGGGTGTATTTAAGGCAGAACTACAAATATCCCACAAAAGGAAGGTTTTCAATCAATGCGTTTTACCAGCTTGGATCAGCCCATAGAAAAATATAAAGATCTATGCATGGGATCTGGTTGCAAGATCATGTCCGAAAAAAGGGCATGCGTGAGAGACTGGTATCAGTGAAGTCGTATTTTAGATTGTCAAGATGAAATGGAACTGGGCTGGAAATGTTGCCCGAATGACAGACGGTAGATGGACAAGACTGCTTGAATGGAGACACAGAGCTGACAAAAGAAGTAGAGGAAGACCGCCTACACGATGGAGCGACGATATCAAAAGGATAAATGCCAAATGGTTACAGATTGCTCAGAACAGAAGGCAGTTTTAGAAAATGGGGGAGGCCTATATCCAGCAGTGGATACAGAGGGTTGTTGAACAAAAATTATTTATCTTGTTAGCAACTTTCAGTTACTGATTTAATTAAAATTTCTCGGTTAATTTGACTCCAATATAAAAGGCATCATGTGGTTGGTTCTCTTCGTTTTTATTATTTGTATGCATAATGTCAGTGATATTTTGATGATTATTTTTAAAACACTCTACAATGACCCATAATTCATATTTTGGTCAACAAATACAAAACTAACAAAAAATTGTGTCAAACATCAACATCTAGAACATGTAATGTAACCACAAGTAGCTGTTTTGAATTCAGAATATATTTCAAAGATCAGTAGATGAATTGAAAAGCAGTTAAGTAGATGGAGAGTATAATAGAAGAACTAATATTGTTATAATGATATTTAGAAAATAAACCGGCATGTCAAATGGGTACTCTTAACTACCCCTTAACCTTTTTCAAGCCCTAAAACTAGCCATTAATCAGAAAAAATCAATCCTAAAGATCTCTTTGCAAAAAATCAGCTAGATAGACTAAAGTGACACCATAACTGTTCAGAAAATACTAGAAATATTTTTCTACCTACCCAACTGAAGACATTTGAGCTAGTTTATTTTGTTTTTACCGTTCTCAGTTTTTAACGCCCGGCGCAAATTTGAGAGTGAGGTATGTGGCATTGTAGCTCCATAAGTGATTTTGTTGAACGAAATGCCAAAAATACTTTTAATATTCCATACGAGCTCAACAGATTTTGATTCAAAACAATATATTCAACGACCACCAAATGAATCAAGGAGGTCAACCCGTCATTTCAAATTTACCAAGTTGAATGATGATGGGACACTACAATATAAATTAAAAGTCTGCTGCATTGAAAGAGGAATACTGCCTTCAAGATTTTACAAACATTTAATTGAAATATTTGAAAGTAAAATAAAAACCAATCATTATATTCCTCTACAATTAGGTAGATCTCAAAGAAGGAATTCAATTAAGGGCAAAGTCCCAATCTAATTGACTTTGGAAACTCATTTTTCTTGGTTACCTAAAATATTGGGATCTGACATAACAAGAACAAAACAAATTTCTAAAACAATTAAAGAAACTCGTTCACGCTCGTCAGGTTTTGATCTGGCGTCGTTGTGGCTGGATAAAGGAACAGATTAAAAAAGTTTGTAGTTCGCAAAGTTCAAGTATACAGCGAAAGTTTCTTCCTGTTTTCTTATATACCTAGATATATAAATTCAAATAAACATTTATATTGATACCTTTAAATCTCAAACCGAATGGATCTCCAACAGTAATGAATTTAGAGTGAGAAACCTTTCGAAATAATTTAGAATAAATATACAAATCCTGAATGAAATGAAGTTATTGATTGGATAAATACCTACCTTTCTTAATTCTCAAATTCAGAACACGTTCCCTCAGATTCTTTAAATTCCTGGAATTCAGATGATTCTAATGTTTGGATTTTTCATTGAATTCCAAAAATAAAATTCAAACCGAGCACCACGATAACGTTACTGGCAATTTGTCAAAGCAAGATTAAGAAAGCACCATTCGCAGATAAAAAGAGATTTTCCATACAAGAAATTGGAGCATTTCTTTGTAAGAAACAAATTATGCAAAACAAAGCGACTATTCTACATATATCTTCCTTTGGATGTTTTCTCTCCAACTTGACGTTACAAATCCCTTTGAAATGTGGCCTCTTTTTATCGGAAGATGAATTTTTAAGCTTAAACCAACGATTCTTATCTATTCTTTTTCTTTCCAACAATTGCAGCATTGCGAGTTTATGTCAAAGTTGCATTCTTTATGTAATTGGATGCGGTATAAAATATCAAGTGTGATTTGGAACTCGACCTGTCCCAAATATTTTATTTTTTTCTTATGGAGTAAGAAAAAGTATAATTGAATACTTTATTGTTCTTATAAATTATTAATGAGGATTGTGGATACTATTCAAGAACTGATTGTTTTTTTCAAACAATGGTTTCAGCCATGGTACTTTTAATGTGAGATTATAAACAATATTACTTTAAAAAACGGTTGTGTTAGCAGTTAGGATTCTTATTTTTCCTGTAAACTATAACGTACGTGTACGACTGAAACTAGTATTATTTAATAGAAGTATGGGGAAATAAATGGAAATGCTTAATTGGAAGCCTTGCATACTTTGCAATTTCCTTAAGAAAGTTGGACTAATCAAATTTAAAAATAAGTACCATTTCGCGGCAGCTTTTTTGTAATGAAAAACAATCATTAAAATAAAGATTTTGTATCTAGAATTTGCGGACATCTATAAGTATGTGCACCTATATAATATATTAATTACCATTTGGTTAGGCAGTTAGTGGACCAGCATATATGATCTTTCAATAATAAACACATAAATAAATTTCTATAAAAAGTAGGACGGACTTTATTAGTTTGTAGCCTGACAAAAAAAGGAAATAATAATAACTGTGCTAGAGGTGTCAAAAGTTCCAGCCGTAAAACAAAGTGATATTTTGATTATTGGAAGTAGACTAGGTAGGTATTTACCTATGAAGATTCAAAACTTATTAGTACTATTCGTGGGTGGTAAGTATTATACAGAGATTATATATTATTATCTCAAGTAGGTACAAATGATATTGAGAAACACCATAATCTTTGTGATAATTATAAACTAATTTTGTATATTCTTCCTCTTCTTTTTATTCAATCTTACTGGCAGAATCTCTCATTTGGTCAATATCATCTTAAAAGCATCCCAGATACGTTGGAATTGGGTACTTGACATTAATGGAAATTCAATATAAAGTGTTGTTCAGACGATATTAGGTAGTCCTAACATACCAAAAATCACATTATGCAGGTTAAATTTCTCTTAAAATTGAAAATATAAACAATTTAAATAGTTCTACTTTCAAACCCATTATCACGTGACTGCGAACGCCTATCAAAATCGACCAAGATAGTGACGTAATAATCAAGTCGAGAGACCATACAATATTTGTGTCTTCTCTCTGGTCAGATAGTGTTCTCTTCTCTATTTCTCCTTTCTTTAATACCGTGGGACACTAACTAAGGCAGATTGTGACGTTGCAGCCGTTTTTAGAATTCAAGCGGGAAATTTTTGAATATTTTTTCTTAATTTCAAAATAGACAGAATAGACTTTTTGGCTTAATTGAATGTCTAACTACAAAATAAAAAATGTTCAAAAAATTAGTCAAGTACCCAATTGTCGAAACCATCCAAAGTGACCGTCGCATTTTGAGAACCGTCCCAAGTGATCAAGTGGTATTCTAATCATCTTTCAAAATATGTATTATAGATTAAAGGTAAGACAATATTATGAGGAAATTAATTATTAATAAATGTTGACATTACTTTAAAATATACACATAAGATAACAATCCTCGACGAGACTTTATGAAACTACATGAAATATTCCACTTGTTAAATTTTAAATCGGATTTTGATGAAATCTTTCAATATACTAAGAAATACATATTTTTTGACATTATTGAACATTCAATTTGAATCCTAACTGCAGTGAACGACTTAAATGATATGGACATTTTATTTTTTAAAATATTAAAAAACTGGCGTTATTAGTTGATGCACTGAAAAACACGAAATAATATTAATTTTATTGGTGCTGGTATTTTTGAAGTTGTGCAGTTGCAGTTAGATTGACAACTTTTGACACCAACTTCACAAGTACCAGCACCAATAGAATTAATATTATTTCGTATTTTTCAACTAATAACCTCTATCCAGTTTTTGTAAAAAAGTATTTATTTCACAATTTTGAGTGTAACATTGGTCACGAAAATCGTTGGACGTTCACTAACATCACTAATATCCTATTACCCACGTATATACTTTGCATGTCCTTCTTATAACGAAGAGATCTCAGAACATCGCTGCGGAAATACGCTCAAATATTTTAGATTTAACCATTTTACCACCGCTTACCTCGAAAACCGTAACTCTGAGGAGAAAGTGTTCATTATAAATGTTGCTACAAATATTATTGTCTTTCATGAGGTACCCACAGATTTTCAATTTTCGAAAGAAATCGCCCACTCCACATATCATAAATACTCATATTTGAGAATTTAACATGCCTCTTACTCGAAAACCGTAACTCTTTTAAAAAAATGTTCAATTTAAATGTTTCCGGATATTGTCCTATCTTTAATTATACTACCTCAGGTTTTCGATTTTCGAGAAAATTTGTCCCCTCCTCCCTCTTTGGGAGCGGTTTTCCGGGGAAAGGATATTTCGGTTTGAGTTTTCACGAATATGGGACCGATTTCCAAGTTTTCTCTTTCAAATGAATCAAAAATCATCAAAATCGGAGTAGGTTTATTATATACAACGCCCGAACAAACAAAAAAAATCGGACACCCGAATTGTATACCTCCTGCGTTCGGGGTTCTTCGGTCAAAAAATGTTTTCCTCTAACTGACAGGCTTCGTCAGAACAACTGTGCATGTTTTCTTTTTCACGTTTGTAGTCGATAATATCTTATATTCTTATGTATAATAAATAGTTGATGTACAAAATTGCATAGGCGATATGCCTGAAACCGTCAAAAGTAAATAGTTTTTTTTCTTTTCAATAAACAAGACTTTTTATTACGTTTTATATAATTGTAGAGTAAAGTACACGTTGTTAATGAAATTTTATTTTCTCCAATATGGTAGATAGTATCGATTCAAATAAACATTAACTTTCAAAGACTAAATAAAAGGATAATAGACAATAAGTCAAATCATCATCTCATTCAGAAACGTTTATTAAAATATAAATGACTTTGATCAACAGTAGATAATTACTATTAACTTGCATACCAACAACTACTCGCTGAGTAAATACTCCATTCCGCATTATGGATTATTACATCATCGTATTGCAAAATCTCCTAACCCTAAAGCTTTTATTTCATTCCATTCCACATCTCAGGTGAATTAAATGTACGATCACCGACTTCTTTCTCATTAGAACTCATCAGATGGTTGGTCGAATCCGACATAAAAATGCGCTGGCAACGATGAGCTCCATAAGACGCCACACTGCATTTTCTCTGTGAAACACACTATGGTACCTAAAACTATTTCTTTCAAATTATCAAAGACGCAGATATCAACGCCTGAAATAATTCGATGTAGGTAATTTCTTTGAATCGTGTGAAGTTTGAACTGGCTGCCAAAGACTTTTCCACATCAAAAAACAAAAGATACTTCACATACGGATTTGCGATCAAGTTGAAAAATAGTTCTATATCTCACAACCCAACCATCCACTGCCACTAGCCCACCCCAGAACCATCTCCTTTCTACCTAACTTTGTATAGAAGATTTAACAGCGCTTCAAAGTTGAGAGAGGGTATGTAGAAGAACTAGCAAAAGTGAGTTAGAGCGCTGCTATAGAGGGTGTATCACGTAGACCTTCCATTTTCTGTTTGTAGGACAATGTATTTTAAATATATTTCGTTTCTATTAATAATAATTTAGTCAGATGAACCATTTTACCGGCTTGAGATGATGGAGATGCCAAAATCGTTGAAATGAAACATATTAAAGGTATTATTTTAAATATATGAAAGTTCCTTACTTTTCTACTAGAAAAATATTGGACGATGAACCTATTTCTAGTCGTGACTTTCACTTCAACTGCAGATCAAATAATTGATGATGCTAATTTATCTTTCATTTTTCGATACAACCATAACATTTATAATGAGTTGTTGTTGTTGTTGTCGTTTTCGGTGTATTAAAATTTTTGAATACTGGTTCATTATTCTTTATCGTTTTCGGAATATTCAGTTTCTTACAATTTTTTTTCTCAAAAACATACATCCATTAATTCCGCTCTATCTCCCTTAATTTTTCAACGAAAAAGTTTAAATATTGCAGAGGAAAGTCTACAATGTGCTCTATTACCTAGAATGGAAAATAACTGCCAAACTATTGCACAGGCTGCCAACCAGTTTTGACTAATTCAAAACCCAGTTAAGCATAAGCAAATGATTTTTTAAGAATTCCGTATCGATGGGCGGACTTAAAGGTTGATTTCATTAATGAGAAATTTCAATATATTCAACACTGAATTATAACATAGGCGAAATCTGGGGATTTTTATAATCTGGGGAATTTAGACTGGGTAATCTGGGGATTTTTTAAACGCTCCTATACTATTTACAAGCTTTCTTAACAATGATAAAAATACTTTGACATATGTGAGAGTTAAACCTTATGGTCGAATGATACTTGTTCGCAAGTATTCACTTATTTTGTCTTTCTACCACTCTTATAATCAGCGAGAGAATGAGCGTGCGCCTCCTTGGCGCATGCGCACTTCATCGGTCTGATGCTGACTCTAGCTCTGCCGCTCAGCTGTGACATCCTTCGATGGTGACTCTCTCGTGATTGAAGAGCATCTAACGTATGTTATAATTTGAATTTCCCGCCAAGGGACCGTGGCCTGTTGTGACTGACCAATCAGTGAACAGTGCCCATATTCTACCTATTCTTAGTTCAATGAGGAATAGAAATAACTATCTATCTATACAGGTTGTCTCGGATTTAATAGATTAATTTGAAACTTTTGAACATTATTGAACATCAGGGTTCAACTTTTTTCCAACAAGATATTAATGAAAATTAAAATATTATTTTGAGTATTTTTATTCTAATGTAAAGTTACGTGCTATTTTACTGCTTATCTATGGGTACAGTTAACGTGACGTTTTGTGAGCGCAAAAATGACGAAACTCAATCAGGTGTAGTCGTGGTGTGCGAAAAATCAAAATAAGGTAAAAAATCATATCTCAGAAACTACTTGGGATATATTTTTTATGCATTTTTCTTAGAACCCTCATAGGTTCTGCTAGAAGCCGTTTCAAGGCTATCTATTAATTCCGGGACAGACATTTTATATACATTTCGGACCTTTTTACCTACAATGACATGTTTTATATAGACAAGAAATGAGCGAGCGAGTGAGCGAAGTAGGCCAAATGTAGGTATTTTCCTTTTTTTGAGATATTTCTGGAAAAATCTCGATATCTCAAAAATGGTAGAAATAAGAGGATATAGTGACTATTGTTATCAATAGTGAAATTGTGAGATAGACCTGTATGTCCTATATCAACAGTAGTATTTTTAATCGGTAGGATATAGCAAGAAACGTCTGGAAGTGCAAAGTGATATTACTATAATTAAAATTTCAATAAGGACAGATAAATTAGCCAAAAGCACATAAAATCGAATAAAAAACTCTGAATATCCAAGATGAAAGATTTAAGGAACTGGCTTCACAGATGATGTGTATCTACTTACTCAAGCCAGCATCAATACTGAGGAAAAATACTTCTACGATTACCGTAATTAGGTTGAAAAATCCGAAATCAAATAACCTCGACGACCTTCTTTTTTAAAACTACCCAAGTTGATAGTACCTACTTTGAGTAGTATTCTAGAAACCGCCAAAGGAAGATATACCTGATATACCCTGTATACGAGTGAGATGAGAAAAGAGTGCGAGAAAAAAAATGCGCATACAAAACGGTTGGCTTGACTCTGGCAGAGAAGCCAACATTCAACTCTGTACCAAGGAGCGGCGGCGGCAACGGCGACGGCATTGCTGCCTGCCAACTGGCTAAATCACATTCCAACTTATGCGATTACGTCCCTAATAAAAGTTTCGGTGTTCCGGAGAATGGTTCGTGTAAGAAAATTTCGGTCACATCTGCTCCATCCATAATCGATACGCTCGGTGCTCGCTGCCGCCGCTGGTGGTCTCGCTCTCTTTGGCATTTCATTTGATGTAATGAAATTTCTAATGATCAACAAATTCTTCAACCGACAGCAGTAGTGGATGATAAGAGTTCTTGAAGAGTGTGTTGGAGCGAATCAATATCGAATCAAGGAAATAGATGAGTGAATACACCATGAAATACTAATATAAGACAAATTCACATATAGTCTGAGTTTTAGATATTGGCACTATACATATAAGACTAAATAGAACATTCAGAAAGATTGAAGCATCTTTAATAATTTCAATAGATGATCAGATCGGATATGCGCCATAAGGTGGTGGTAAAAAGCTTTAAGTAGAATTCCATCAAAATCATTTGAGCTGTTATCAAGCCATCTATCTTGAGCAAAACACGTTTTGCCTAGCAACCAGTGCGAGCAGGATGCTCAATCTGTTTCACCGGTGAACGGTAATGATACCCAACAAAACTTAAAAGAAAGCAACAAAATAGGTCCATCCGCTAGCGAAATAGTTTTGACACAGACAGTCTGACAGACTAATGACTGAAAATATATGTTACTTATGGTAGCGGTGGAAAAAAAGTCTTCTTGAATCGTCGTTTGTTACTCTACTAGCTAATAGGTACTACAATTATTACCCATATCCATATTTTTGATCATTCTTTGAACAATATATAAACTTTGTGTAAAAAGTCCCGAACCGGTAAATTATGTCGAAAAAGGCGCACATTATCAAGAAACTTCCCTTATAAAAAATGTATGGTTTTGAAAAATCTACAAAATAAGGATACCTGTTATTACAAGATGACCCAAAAAGTCCTGGTCATCTAAAATGTTGTTTCGTTAAATTGAATGTTTATTTTTAATTGCATTTTCTGTTTCGAATAAAGATTCTGAACAAATATTATGTATCATATCATATGGCTAAGCCCGTTACTTTATGAAATCATACGATTTACGATATTACATTCATTTTATTTTTACAACCTGGTGCCGAATAGAATGGCCCGCTAGATCGCCGGACTCAACTCTTCTGGATTACATTCTCTGAGGACACTTAAAAATAGAGTGTATGAATTATTGAAGAATGTCAACTAATTAGTCATGAATTGTAGCACTATGTCATTGATAAATTGTATTACATCTTGTCAAGCAGTTGGAAGGGGACACTTGGAGCATTTAATTTAAATTTATTTTTGTTCTTGTAAAGTTGATGATTAATTTGTTACTTGCATTTTTATATTTTTATTATTTTTAAAATATTGAAAAAATTTGCATGTGCATATTTTGTATAGGTATTTCAATTTCCTTTCTTCCTTTTATAAGGTAAGAAAAACTTGTGTTTATTTCATAAACTAACGGGCTTAGCCATATGATATAATAATTGTTCAGAATGTTTATTCGAATCAGAAAATGCGATAAAGAAATAATAATAATACATTTTCTAAGCCTTACAATTTTTTTACATGATTTTTTTTGATAACGCGCCTTTTTCGAAATAATTTACCGGTCCAGGACTTTTTACACACAGTGTAAGCCCATAAGCATATTATTTTGTCTTCGGGGAAAATCCTTCACCTTTTTTTATTCATTATTTACAAAGACTCCCATCTCATCCATACAGAAGCAATGGATACAATAAGAGAGTCGGTACCGGCTACGGTGACCCGATACACATTTAAAATTCCTTTTAACAGCAAACGAACAACAATAATTATGCATGAAGGCAATTAGAGGAAACTGTATGTCATCCGCAATTTACTTTTTACTTGAAACGGTCGGCACAGAGGAAACTGCTTTTGATGCGCGCTGTTCAAGGGCTCTCTCCATGTACTGTATGGAGTAGGTACCTCTACCTACCCAGGTCAGTACGGATCAATTTGAACATGTTAATCCGGAAAATGTACTTTTCAACGTGCTTCGATTTTCCCTTGCGAGTCACATAGTGGGCGCTTATTTTTTGTTTGTTTATTAAATGCAGCACCTGCAACGGCATCACAGTATTTTCGAAGTTTATTTGCCATAAGTTTGGATATTATGTTATCCAAATTTGCGGGTTTCGGAGCTGATACAATGCGACAATAATCGAATTTCTAACCTTGAAAAGAAATAGTTGAAATTTTGACGGTTCATGGTCAGAAAAGTGATAAACAGAAGTTGAAATATTAATTCTAGGAGATGAGAATGTTTAATGACACAGGAAAACAGATTGTCGTTATTGTTGTGAGATATCGCATCAGCCTTCATAAATGTCTGCTGTTTTTATTTTTGTTAACGAATTGTATAGTTAAAGAGCAAAATTTTAATAATATTTCTGTAACATGCATTTTTATAACATTTCCAATTTTAGTGTTTCTGGAGAGGATCTCTATTTTTGTCTTTCTGGATAATATTTTTAGTTTGCTCTGATAAATTTCGCCTCCATCCGATATGAAGGAAGGTTTTGGAAGGATCTATAATACTACTGGATTTTAAAAAGCTCATTAGGAATTTATAAAATCAATGAGTAGAGTAGTGCTCATAACCTTCAGAATTCGTATATTTTTATTACAAAGAAATTATAGGAGAGATTATAACTTGAAGAAATGTCAACTAAATAATAATAATAATCGCTTTTATTGATAGAAGGTTTAAATGTAACAGTGAATATATGACAGTATAAAATCTATCAAATGGTAGAGTTAGCTCTGATTCAATCTCAGGTGAGTCGAACAAGTACTTTCTTACACTCAACCAACATTATCTTATTACTAACTAGATGAACAGGTTTATAAAAAAATGTAACAAAGGTTCTAATGACATGCATAGCTGCAACTATTATGGGATAGGCGATATAAAGAATAGCATAAAATATATAAGAAAATATTAATAATATATAAAATATATAATATAAAAATATAATCGTATCAGAGAAATAAATCGCCTGATAAAAGACACAGAGACATTTTGTATTTGAAGCTTGTATTCGATAAAGATTTGTACCGTTCCAGAATCCTATTGTATAGCCGAGTAATTGTAAAGGAGAATAAGGACTGAAACTGAGTAGTGGAATGAAGGGGAGGTGTGAGCCAAGATTGGCGCCGAATATTAATGTTATGCACATCTGTACGAAATTTAATTTTTGCATACAGTAAAGGTGATGTTTCAAAAACTATTATGCTATGAAATAATACGAATGAATAAAGTAATCTTCTTACATTCATACTAAGCCATCCAAGTTCTTGGAAGCTGGATGATATATGACTCCGTCGGCTGAGAGCACAGATCAGACGTACGCAGTAGTTTTGAACCAGTTGTATTCGCCGGGCATTTATTTTTGAGATTGCTGAACCATAATTGGCGTAATTCAGGTGTGTTAGACCTAGTGAATCGCAAAATGTCTTTTTTCCCTTTCTATCTAGTATTTTCCTATTGGAATATATTAGTTTGAGATTACAAAAAACTCTGCGAATCCGAAGATTGATATGGAGATTGAAATTGAGGGAGTGGTCATGAATGACTCCAATATTTTTTGCGCTTTCAGAGAATGGAATAGTGGTTTCTTGAATTTTTACTTTAAATAAGTTTCTGCAACGACTACGAGCTACCTTTCTACCGAAAATAATAGCAGAGCATTTGGAGGGGTTAGTTGATGAACAGAATTTTTCAGATATCGAAACGTTAGCTTCCAAATCAGAGTAAATTAGCCAGAGGAAGATCTATTTCAGAAAACGATTTATATATATATATATATATAATGTTAACTTTTATTGACTGATTAAAATGATCAAGAAGCAAAGAATCTACGTGTTTTAATTGCCCATTCCGAAGAATTGACTGCAATCCCACTAATCTAATACATTATATATATATATATATATATATATATATATATATATATATATATATATATATATATATGGGTGTCATATGAAAAAAAATACTACTACAGAATTTTATATAGGTATGAAATTCGTGGGTTTTAATATGAATAACACGGGACTTAATATCGAGCCCTGAGGAACTCCAACAGCCAAGAAGTTAGAATACGATTGCTTGCATACAAATTTCTAGATAAGCTTGCATCAGGCATGTCACATAAGTTGAAAAAGTATAGCCAAAAGCAATTGGTGCTTGATTCGATCGAAAGCCTTACTGTAATCAAGCATGACACTGAGCTGATTACAATCCGTTGCGGTGAAAAAATCATTTGTAACCTTGTAACATACAATAATTATAATAGATAATGATTTTTTCAAGAGAATGCTGAGGATGTTGAACAAAATTAAATAATCATAACTAGACTTAGACTCGAATTCAGATTTATGTTGCAAGGAAAATGCTGTACCACGGTAACAATAACTTTTGACCAACTTCCAAAAAAGGAGCAGGTATGTAATTCGGTTGTATGTTTGTGCTTTTTGTATAGTAAACGTGCTCCGATTTTGATGATTTTTGATTCATTTGAATGAACAGAGTTGAGAAATGGTCCAGTATGTATAAAAACTCAATTCCAAAATCTCCTTTCTCCTTTACTCAAAAATCCAAAATCTGAGACGGAAGTATAAGTAGGAAGTAAGATAAGAACATATCCGGAAACGTTTAAATTGAACATTTTACAAAAAATAGAGATTACATGTAGCAACATTTTTCAAAAACAAACTACGGTTTCCGAGTTACAACTGTGGTAAAGTCTGAAATTTGTGTATATCCGCTGCGATGTTTTGTGATTTCTGAGTAATAACAAGAACAAGCAAAAACTATATACATGGGTAATAGGATAAGTACTATCTTCTTTGGTATTAGTGAACGTTTAGCGATTTTCATGATTAGTGTTACACTGAAAAATGTGAAATAAATATTTCTTATCAAAAATTGGACCGATTTTATAAGTTGGTGCACTGAAAAATATAGAATAATATCAATTCTATTGGTGCTGGTACTTTTCAAGTTGGTGCCAAAAGTTTTCTATCTAACAACAATTGCACCACTGCACTAAAAAAGTCGGTCCAATTTTTTTGTAGTGATAGTACCTACCTATATACTGTTAGTGACAAGCAATGGTTAAATCTGAAATATGTGACATGCATATTTCGCTATGTGGAAGGGCGATTTGTCTTCCAAAATTGAAAATATGAGAAGGCCAAATTAAAGAAGACATTATATGCATCAATATTCAGTTTGAACAATTATTCAAAAGAGTTACGGTTTTTAATTTACAGCAGTAAAGTCTGAAATATGTAATTATGCCCCGCAGTTTTTTGAGATAATGAATAACAAGTACAAGATAAGCCTATATATGGGTAATAGGATAAGTATTATGTTCATTGGTAATGGTGAATGTTCAACAATTTTAATGTTAAAATAATATTAATTCTATTAGAGCTGTTGTAGTTTGTTGTTGTTGACACCAACTCCAATAAAATTAATATAATTTTGTATTTTTCAGTGCCACAAACTAATAAAGTGGGTGCATTTTTTTGTAAAAAATATTTTTCATAACAGACTTGGATATCGCAAATAGTAGATTCCGTAAAGATTTTATTTGTGTGTTTCTGTAAACCTACGATAAATCGAAATATAAACAAGTTGCGTTACTTTCTCTATATACTTACTTTATAAAGAACCATTTACAAAGCCAGACACTTTACCAAAATAATATTCTCTAAATAAAATTATTTCGTAGGAAATAATATTTGACTGAAAAACAAGCCATCAAACATATTCCAAGAAACATATTCCAATTATTTTGTTAATCAGCCTTAATTTGTCAGTCAAACATATTGAATATTCATAATAATTTCATTAGATTGGTACCGAAACACAAGAATCAAAGTGAGTGTATTTTGTTATGTATCTCGACGGGTTTGCATTAATTCTGGTTCAATTTAAAATGTAGTAATCCGAGTTCTCGGCCGAACTGGTCATTTGACGGTTAAATTAGTTTGGTAGGTACTGAATAATTGGCTACAGCCAGGCATTTCAAACAATGGCCACGTTTGTAGAGGAAATATCTTTTTGGTGTGCATGTACCTATTTGTATGTGTATACATTGATGATGAATTCTTCCTGGTTGAATATTGGAAAATTTGGAATATTTTTGGGGTGTAATGAATGAATAGAGTAGCATATTTTCATCTGTTTGAAGTACACATATACACCTACGTTGATTTTCATGGAATATGAACATAGTCAATTTGCTTTGTACCTACTAAATTATTTGAATAG
Source organism: Crioceris asparagi (assembly GCA_958507055.1). Classification (NCBI taxonomy): domain Eukaryota; kingdom Metazoa; phylum Arthropoda; class Insecta; order Coleoptera; family Chrysomelidae; genus Crioceris; species Crioceris asparagi. Next base: position 81,811,836 of record OY293828.1, on the reverse strand, counting down.
GTTTCGACAAATATGTTTTAATTTTCCTGACTTTTTGTAATGAATGCTCAGAACTGAGATGAAAACTCGAACAATAAATAAATTATCCCACTTCTGACATAACATGTCATTGATATCTTTGATATGCGCCTAGCCTCAGTGATCTGAGAAGAAGCCAATATGATACTGAGCCAGTAAATAATAGAAGATATGGAATGACCTGATTCTATATACCTATACATTTATAAGATCACTGTTGAAAGGCATAAATAATAGAATAATCTACTGAGAGTAGATTTTGTTGAGCAAATTACAACATTCATAGAAGACGTTTTTTATTTGCATCAACTGACACATGGAATAAATATTTTTTTACAAAAAATTGGACTAACTTTATTAGTTGGTTGTTGTAGTTACCAATACAGAAATATTTTGTCAACTTCAAAAATACCAGTATCAATACCTAGAATTAATTTTATCTTGTATTTTTCAGTGCGCCAACTGAAAAATTCGGTGCAAAGTTTTGAAAGAAATATTTATTTCTCATTTTTGAGTGTAACATTAGTTATGAAAATTGTTGAACGTTCGCAAATACCAAGGAAAATATTACGTATCCTATGACCTACGTACCTATATTCTTTGCTTGTACTTGTTATTATTCAGAGATCTCTAAACATCGCGGAAATACACATATTACACATATTTCAGACTTTACTGCTCTAAATCGAAAACCGTAAGTCTTTTGGAAAAATGTTCATTTTGAATATTTTCCGATGCCCCATATACCCCCGTCAGGGTGGCTTTTGAATGGAAAAATATTCCGGATTTGAGTTTTTCTAAGGAAATGTCTAAGCTCTCCTCTTTCAAATGAAAAAAATCGTCCAAATCGTCTAGTCGTTCGGAAACTATATAAAGATGCAGTTTAGAAAATATCGAAGGAAACTGATTTTTTTCTTTACTTTCAAAGCCTAAAATTTTGGAAAACATACAGATTATGGGGCTCCACTTATAGTCTAAGGATGAATCTAAGGGAACGGGAGAACTTGCACCGATTTTGATGATTCTTTTCGCAATGGAAAGAGGAGTGTTGAGATATGTTCTCAATATTTTTTCAAAATTCAATGTATATTATATATATATATATAATTATATTCCCAAAGAGGGTGTAGGGAACATTTTCAATCTGTGTGATTTGAAGAAAAGCTAATTTCCAGCACGGTTTAAACTGGACATTTTGCGCAAGAAGCGAACGATCAATTTTCATGACTAATAAAACAAATCCGAAATAAATATTTTTAACAAGTAATAGGATCAATAGAACAAAATTCGAAATAAGATCAATTCTATGGCTGTTGGTACTATTACTTTTGATGGTGGAACCAATAGTCATCTATTCCACTGCAACTGCAAATCAAATTTACCAATCACCAACTAACAGGTAGAATCCTATTTGTATAGAAGAAATAATATATATTTTCTGTTGTTTTGATAAGCAATAGTGTAGGTACTAATTTTAATTTTCGTAAGAGATTTACCAAAATTGAACCCAAATTGAAATTTCAAAATATTCTCTCAAAATTCCAATCATTACGGCTAGAGGCGAAACTTTTGTCGAGAGCTGAAAATTTTATCAGTAGGTTTGTAGAAAAGATAACTTCCATCAACATTACAATCCATTTTATTTTATTTTTAAAGGATTTTCGAAACTTAAGCAATCATTTTATTTTCATTCACCACATATTACTGTATAAATATTTTTGAAGATTATCAGAGTATTCACCAAAATTTACAAATAACCACAACGAGCACAAAGCATCAAGTATTGAAATAGCTTCAGGCATCGATTATTATAGCTTGAACATAAAAAATGAATTCGGAAGTATATGTTCAATACCAATATGTTTTCCCTTGTTCAACATCTATATGGTTGGTATAGGTATAATAAACATTTCCGTGATTCAGGATATGGAAAATATAATGAGTATTCGTGATGCTTGAATTACGCTGTAACCTTGGAACTGATTAATATTCTATAACTCTTCAAAAACAAATATAAGATGAATGAAGTAGGTATAGGTAATATGTTGTAAAGTTTTAAGGAAAGATCTTTTCAGAACTTCAAGTAGCTACTCTACCAGTTTCAAGGTAGGTACATGAAAGTGATTCGTTGAAATAAAGTTAGGTATATATTTCCTTTTATTATCAGGGTTCCCTCCATCCGATTTAGAAACGAAACAGTAAAAAGATCACCATGGTGTCTGTATCTTTGACCATCTGCCATAGCCTATTTTTTCCGAATTGAGTGAACGCAGAAAATTGGATTTGATCCTTATAAAAAGATAGCTGATAGTATTGCTATAATATGCGAATTTTGGTTTAAGGTGATAATTTATAGAAAAAGTCGGGTCGTTATGATTAATTCAAAGTAATAATTTTCCATCTATTTCGACATTTGCTTCTTGTTAAAATACTATTTCTAAACTGTCTCATTTCTATTTAATCATAGAAATGTGGGTAGTTAGACATAATTTTCCTTCGAACAAAAAGTTTGCAATGTCGTTGGTCGAAACAAAGGAAGTATAGGAGATTGTAGCAAAAAAAGTTAGGATTCAGCAGAGTTTATTATATTTAATTTTAGATTTTTCGTACTGTAAACAATGTTTATTGCGCTATGTCAGAAGAAGATCCTTATCTTTTCTGAAAATAGGTTCAGAATAACAATCAACTATTGAAGACGCGAATGTTTGTGACGTTCAAGTACACAGAAGATTGACAAATTAACCCAAATTTATATCGAGTTTACTTATAGATCTGCATTACGTTTTCTGGTTCAAGTTTGATGATGGTATAGTGGACCTGTACATAGGTGTTACATGACCAACCAGAAAAATACCATCTTAGACGTTCGTAAAATATCATAAGAACCCACAGATATAGTAACTATGTACTAGAATGTGGATCAGATAGTATGGGGGTGGTCCAGGAATTTTAGGTTTTTCTCTCTATCCAATTCGTGCTTTTTTTACTTTTTCTAGCGCATGCTGTGTTAGTCTCTAATTACTGAAATGATGGCTCATACTAATATTAGGAGATCCGCAGTCTATGAATCTCATAAGTCTATATTATCAAAATATAACTTAACCTCAAAAAAATCTTGGATCATTATCATTGAATAAAAAGTCACAATGAAACGCGCTGATGCAAGCTGTGACACAACAAAACATCCAAATATCTAGATGTATTTATATATTGCAGCTGACTAGATGTTTAAAACAGGTCCAAAATGAAAAGTGAGGCATCATATCTTTCTTCTTATAAATAATATAAAAATTGAGGGTCCTTTCACATTGTTTGCTAAGACTTAAATATTACGCTTGGCGATTTTATTTTTGTTGGCCTTGTCTTAATAATTTATATTCAGATACAGAGCTCTGGTCCCTTTGATTTATTATGTACCTCGAATATATTATACTTATTCCATGTAACACCTAATCTCCATTTCAAATGTAGCAAACACACACATATACCTACATTAAATTTTGCGGATTTCAAGACGAGCTGTTTTGAAATAACCCCGTGCGACGACAACTTCCTGTTGCCCTTCCGTCACTCCTACTCATATCGCCCTTCTGCCCTTTTCATCACACACACACACACACACGTACACTTATATACACAAATTCCACATGCTAAATTCCAAACCAAATTATACATTCTATCTAAACCCTTATCAACCTACCAAATGTAAACATTTGCCTGGTAATTCACACCGAACGTATTTCATGGGCTTCTGCACAAACGGAATTTACATTTTAAGAGTTCTAATCACAATAATCGTTTCAGGTAATTATGTTAATCTAAATATAAATTCTAAATGAAAGAAAGTTACTTTTTCTGACAAAAGAACAAGCTACAAAATAGTGTTTTTAGTAACACTTATTAAACAAAGGATTCATTGTTTAATTTCTATAATTTGATCTTATTAATTTTAATAACTTCATCAGGTAAATCTAAATAACAAATAATACATACAACAATTTTACAGAAAAAAATTGAAAAAAAATATTTTGCTGTCCGTACTAAAAGAGTTCTATCGAAAATATGTCTAGTTATTTTTTGATAAGGACACTAGCTTTAAAGCTCTTAATATTAATAAGAAAAAACCTCGGAAAAACATTATTAATGAAACAAAAAAATCCTACAACAGTTCTGTTCAAAGTACTCACTCTTGAACTCTGTGCTGGTACTTTTGTAGTGGTGTTGTTACAGTTAGATTGAAAACTTTTGACACCAACTTCACAAGTACCAGCACCAATAGAATTAATATTATTTTGTATTTCTCAGTGCACCAACTAACAACGTCGGTAAAGTTTTTTGTAAAAAATATTTACTTCACACTTTTGAGTGCAACATTAGTCGTTGAAAGTTCATTTATACCAATTCCTATGTATATTTTTTGCTTGTACTTGTTACGAGTATTATTTGGGGATCTCAAAACATCACGGCTGAAATACTTATATACATATATTTCATACTTTACCACTGGTGTAACTCGAAAACCGTAACTATATGGAGAAAATGTTTAGAAAATGTTGTTTGAAATAATTTGGTCTTTGATCAGCCATTCTCAGATTTTCAGATTTCGAAAGAAATTTCCCCTTCCATATAGCGAAAATACACAGATTTCAGATTTTAATATGGATGAAACTCGAAAGCTTTTTTAAAAAAATGTTCAAATTAGGCGTTTTCGGATATTTCTGATCTTTAATTCTGTCGTCTCGGATTTTCCATTTTCGAGAAAAATTGCCAGTACCACCCAATTCGGGGGGTTTTCGGAGGGAAGAAGATTTTGGATTTGAGTTATTATGAACAAGGAACCATTTTTCAAGTATCCTCTTTTAATTAAAAAAATCACCAAAATCGAAACACGTTTACTATGCAAAAGTCGCGAACAAATATAAAAAGAACATACAAACATACAGTCGAATTGTATAACTCCTCCGTTTGGGTTCGTCGGTCAAAAAATCTAGATTATTGAAACACTTTTCTTCTGTGATTCAACGAATTGTTGAAAAATCTATACAAGATTTGTTCCAAGTTCTCGTTAGAGCTCTAAGAGTTCTATTTAAATCCTGAAAACATTTTTTTGCCTTATTAAGAAAATAATCTCCACTATAATGTTTTTATGGCTGACCCTTTTTGTGAATATCTTCTAGATTATTAAACAGAAAAATTTTAATGGGATTTTATGAAGAATTCTCATGATTCTGTTGAGGACTTTGAACCGAACTTTTGAAACAATTAGTTCTTTCATCAATAATAACGGGTTCCTTATCTAAATAAATATCTTTAAAACTAAATGTTTCGATAAAAAAATGTTGAATTGATCTTCGATAGAGATTTTTGAGTAAGTACTATTTAGTTCCACAAAGAGAACTGTTTCGCATTTGCAATTAATATATTTTTTGCAAAAATATTTTGCATTTTTTTTATTTTCGTTGAAATCTCAAGAACTCTAGAAGTATGGCTGTGGTACTGAAATATTTTAATACCGCACTGTTTTTTTTTTCGAAAAGTGTCTCTTACGCTCATTATGCATTTTCTATTTTTTCACAAAACTCAATAGAGCTGTTGAAATTTTACGCCAATGACTTTAGAGCTATTCGATATACCAGGATCTATGATGAAATATTTAATTTTTGCAAATTGAAAACATTCCAGGGTTCTTGGAAGTGATTTGAATCTCATCAATTGGGATCAGGTAATATTTTTTAAGTTTCATTTTGGCTTTGTATTAGTGAGTTTCAAATAGCGAAAATGAAGCATACCTTCCTATATAAAGATATAAATATTCCTGGCAGTTTGCCCCCATATATTCTTCTACAAATTTTGTGATAATGATCTATTTGCTCTGTCTATTTGCTGGACGACTAAAAAGATGTATTGGACTCGACTCGAAATATATACGACATTAATTTTAATTGATTAACAGTAGGTGTGCCTCGATATATCATTCTTTTATCCCTTAATGCGTTTTAGTCTGAATGTGTTTCATCCTGGAAATAATGGAAAAAAATGGACTAATCCTGCTGTGCTCTCTTTCCGGCAGCAGAGTGCCATACGGTACAATGACGAATATTTAAAAAGGATATATCTTTTTTAGGAGTGGGTGGAGTACCTATCATTGTGTCGATTTATTGACATGGGAGTTTCGTTTCTTGTGATGAATGAAACAGAGAGTGAAAAAAAAATAAAGCACCTGGTCAAGAAATCCACTTAGGAATTATACTCTTACAGTAATTCAAATATCTGAGAAAGATCTCAACTTAGCTTGATGTAGGTACTTAAACATTCAAAACGCTATTCATTCTAACAGTAGTAAAGTTTCAAACATATGAGTATATAACGTGCGAATCGTATGAAATGAGTTTATGAACAACAGCAATGGAGCTGTGGATGACTTCCAGATAGATAAAAAAATCTTGGTTCTTAATTCCAATTACTTGAAATTCCTATAACATAAATCTATTTTTTGGGAATACATTCTGTGATTCTAGTACATTCTGTGATTCTAGAGTTCAAAGATACGTCATCTCATGAAGTAATATCTAGTCTGTGGTAAATGATTCTATTTCTTTTTGACATTGATGTGTAACACATGAAAGAAAGCGATTTTAACATTACCACGCATAGGAGGCGTTTTGTTGTAAAAATCATGTTTGTTTATAAGATCGTTGGCTTTTTTCGTATGTAGAAAGAAGCACTAAAATTTAAAACTTCCCAAAAATATTTTAAATTCATAGAGAAATAACGTACAATTAGAATGAAGTATTTCATAACACGTTGTTTTTTATCAAACTAGCTGTTTTACCCGGCACTTCCTGGGCAAACACTTTAATAGATTGTCATAAATGAGTATGGAACCCTTCTACCTATGAGTGTTACTCGCACGTAGAACCAAACCGATCATCAACCCGGATACATCCATCAAGAGATAATTTCTTAAACACATGTCTTAGGGACTTTCCGGTGTGGACCCCTCCATCTTGAAGTCTCAGTCGTACTGATATACTCTCACAAAACAGTCCAGTGATTTACTACACACAAATATAGTGAAAAATGTACGAAAGTTCAGCGATAGAGCTCACAGATATTTCTTTGGGTATTATAGGTATAGAACCCTCACCTAGGAGATCCAGTTACACTTACAGCCACTACCAGATAATTCCAATAAATTCCTACAAGCATACATGGTAAAACGACCATCAAAATCCAGCCATTCAGTTCAGAAGTATACAACTTTCATGTACGGAACCCACCACATAGAGCTCCACAGGCAATAAAAGGTAGCCCATGTCCTTTCCAAGATCCAATCTATCTCTGTATCAAATTTCATCAAAATAAGTTCAGGGGCTTAGGCGTGAAAGCGTAACAAACAAACTTACTTTCGCATTTATAAGTGATATTAGTGATAGCATAAGTTTGTTAAGAAACTTCAAGGCATTGGAAAGTTAGACCAAATTTGTATGATAAGCAATGAATATTTTAACAACCTTTTATGAATACAACATATTTTATGCTATATATTAGACTTTTAAAAAGAAAATGATTGTGCGGAAGATGATACCAAAATATGGATTTTCGAAAAAATCATATATAGGTACAGAAGACAATGATAATGAAAACAACAATAAACAATTTTGTCATTGTAGCCATAAATGACTGCCACTATGATAGAAAAGAATGGTATTGAATATTTCTGTAGAGAAAAAGGACGAATGTACGTTGCGAACACGGATAACAAACTGGTTGACGAAACAAAAGAATATGGTTCAAGATTGAGCAGAGATAAACTAGTTGGTTGATTTTTTTAATTAAGGACATCGCAGACTACAAAATAAGATCAACAGCTCTATATGAATGTAGGCCACCAAGTTTTACTATATATGATTTCAAGAATAACGGTAACAAGATAGCTAGAAGCGGTTTTGAAGACTAATGAGAATATGCTTAATTCCACAAGGATCTGAAAATTAAAGCGAAAAAGTCAAGATGTATAAAGTGGCCTGATTTGGAGAAGAATTCCGAAAAAAATAAACGAATAACATGGAAATAATCCGATTGAAGCAGTCGCAGAAGTATTGAGTGGGAAAAGTCTTGCCAATTATTCAAACCAAAGATCCAAAACAGAATAGTCTAAATGAATATGAAATTATGCCAGGTGAAGAAGGTTTAATGTCTGGAGACTTCTTAATTTCACTTAGACCATAAGCTAACTGAATTGTTGTGCCCATGAAATCAGAATCATATTTTTTCGCCCTGTAGAAGAAATAATCAACAGCCACTTTTTACCCTATCACTGTTCACTTATCCAACATTGACCTGGATGAATAGCTCCATCTACCATCTACCTTATGACATTGAGGCAACTCAACAACATAATCATCGACTGAAGAGTTTTCCAATAGCTATCACCTCTCTCCTATCTTTTCCATTTTATCACAAAGACTAATTAGTATAGTGAGCGGGAATAATTTCAAAGCATTCACCGGTATATTGCGATTTTATAGGCAATTTCTTTCGTCCAAATGTGGCCACAAACAATCCCTGGATAATCTCGGTGGATAACGTTCGATTAAATGACTCTCTATAAACGACTCGTCGTTTATTCTCGCAACCATGGGGCGAGCGAAGGCCCTCGCTTTGTTTCAACGTTGATGGCTTTTTCAAAACTTTAATACTACATATATATAAAGAGAGTGAGACTAGATAGACGTCGTTGAAGAGAGTCACCAAGGCGATTTACCGGCCACGTTCAAGCGACCAAGTATTAAAGTATAAATATATATATAATATATACTCGTATATATACTTGCAAGATAATACAGGGTGGGGGAACCTGTTCACCACAGTTTCTGTCTTAGTAACTATTATGATATCATGCAATATGTTTCAACTGGCTGGATAAAGAATTTCCGTATGAACCATTTCAGTTCTTGTTCTTTTCGGATTTAAAAGTCCAAACAAACGTGACTTATGTGGAAATTCTCTATAATACTTACCTATCTTCTACCATCTGCGAAATATCAGAGGATTTGTTGAATTTCGTATGAAATAAAAAATACTTAGGTATAGATAGATATATTTATTTGACTACATTTTGTAACATACAATCGTAGCAAGTCAGTAAGCATTGAGGAATGTAATACTATCACAATTGCATATGTATAAAAACAACAAAATAAACATTTTGTAGTAACATAAAGTCATAGCAGGTCAATAGACACATAAGAATATTACAAAACTATATGTATAAAAAAACAAAATATATAAAAAATACAAAGTTACAGCAACAGGAAGTCAAGTGATAGCGTGTTTTTTAACCGCAAGGAATTCGTCTACACTGTAGAAACATTTCGAGGTTAAATATCTCTTCAAATTTATCTTGAACTTTGAGGTTCTAAGTTCTTTCACTGATATCGGCAATATATTATAAAGGTTATAGTTGAGTGTATTCTTGGAAGATCTATTCAATCTAAATTTATGGTTAACAATAAGATTAGCCGATCTTGTTTCATAATGTTGGTTATTCGAGTAGGTTTTGAGCGATGTTTTGGATGCATGGATTGCAATAAGCTCTCTGAAAATGAACAGAGAAGGCAAAGACAATATTTGAAATTTAATAAAGAGAGGTTTGCAGCTTTCGAGGTGCGACTTGTTGAACATTATTCTAAGCACTATTTTCTGTAATTTGAAGATTTTCATTGCATCTGTGGAATTGCCCCACAATTCAATACCATAGTTAAGATGTGAATGAAAGATTGCAAAATATATGTTCTTCAGCAAATTAAGATCAAAGATGCGACTGAATCTCTGCATCAAAAATATAATACTGGACAGTCTGCCGCGAAGCTCTGCAATGTGACCCTCCCATGAGAGGCACTCATCCAATGCGATACCCAACCTTTTGACTGTTTTTCTGTCTTTTTTCGATATGGATGTAAAAGTAAGTCTTTGAGTTTTATTTGGATTAAGTTTAAGAAAATTTGACGAACACCAATCTTCGGCCAGCTGAGTCTCTTCAACAACCAGTTTAATGACGTCGAGCTCCTTCGAACAGGATGTATGAAGGGTTGTGTCATCAGCAAAAAAAACACAAGACTGAGATTTCATGTGGAATACCATGTCATTGATGTAAATTATAAAAAGAAGAGGGCCTAGGACAGACCCCTGCGGCACTCCATGCATAACAGGACGAGAATCCGAGATATTGTCGTCGAAATATACGCACTGTCCACGGTCAACTAGGTAGGATCTTATAAGTTCCAGAGTTGGGCCACGTATACCATATTTGTAGAGTTTGTCGAGCAGAAGGTTGTGATTCACGCAATACAAAGCCCTCGTCAAGTCGCATAAAGTTATTGCAGACTTGCGACCAATCTCAAGGTCATTGACTATACTCGAAACAATCCTCGAGATCGCCTGGACAGTGTTTCGCCTCTTACGAAAGCAAAATTGACTGGTATTTAACAGGTTTGATTTTTCAAAAAAGCTTTCTAGACGAGTTTTAAGAATGACCTCAAAAACCTTACCGAAATAAGGTACAATAGATATTGGACGATAATCACTGGGTGTGTTTATGTCTCTTTTTTAAAATACAGGGATAACTTTAGATATCTTAAAGCAGCCAGGAAAATCTCCCAGAGTAATACATTTGTTCTATAGCTCAGCAAGGGGGCGGCTTATAACATCAACAGTGGATTTAAGTAAGGAGGGTCTAATTTCATAAATGTCACAGCAGCTAGAGTTCTTTAATGACATAATGGTATGCCCCATTATTATATGGATATGCGGATTTTTACGGCAGATGCCGCTCTTTCGTTTTCAGTTTCCATCTTTTTCTGTCTATGCAGATTTTCTGTAGTCAAACCTCTTCCTCAAGCCATCATCTACTCCATCTCTCCAGCTCAGTCTAGGGCGTCCTCTTTTACAACTTTCTGGTTGTACACAGGTGAACATCCGTTTCAGCCATCTTTCTTCTGGTATTCTATGTGCTTGACCGAACCAGATAAGTTATTTCTTTTCGAGAAGTTTTCTACTGTATCTTGAGTCACTTCTCTTATGAATCTCGTCAATCCTAACTCTATCCTGTCTCGAAAGTCTATTGCTACGCCGCCAGTAGTTCATTTCAAAAGCCATTATTTTATTTTAGTTTTTACCACTTAATTCCCATGTCTCATGTACTATTAATTGTTGAGTATAATCATCTTTTTGTATTATTAGTGATGTTCGTTCTATTTCATTTCTTCCTTTATTATATGCGTAATTTCCTCATCGCTACTTCCTGTTTTGTAAAATTGTTTTAGAAATAGTTGCATTGTGTTACATTTGCCACAAGATCTTCAATTTCGAGGTTTCCAACCTATATATTTTGTAGGTACCACCTTGTATTTATTTACATATTCCTAAGAAGAGAATTATTCTTATTGAAACCGTATTAGAAAATACATATGATAAAACCCGATGTAGATAATACAGAAAGCTGGATCGTTGTGGCTGGATCAACCATAGAACAACTTTATACCACTGAATTACAAATACAAAAAGAAACTATGAGTAGGCAAAGCATCTCAAGAGTATTGAAAAAATATAAATCTCGTTCATATGGTATGGACAGATATCGACACCCGACTAGATCAAGTGATTCTTACCCGCCTCCGCCTAGGACATACAAGAGCGCCCACGGGCACCTCATTAGTAGAGAACCCGAACCTATTTGTACCATATGTGAAGTGCTTTTAACTGTCGAACACATTTTAGTAGAGTGTCCTTGATTTAAAATGTATAGAATCCAATATAGACACTTCTATCAAAAATATTCTAGGACCAAATGGCAACATTGTGAACCTCATAAAATATGTCAAGCATTATAACTTCTTACACAGATTGTAGAAAACTATAACCACCGCTAATAACCAATTGGTTGATGCGGTTTATGAAAAGATTTTTCATCGCCAAGCTGATTTTTGTGTATGTATTTTGGACTGATTAAGATGAGGATTGGTCCTGTTTTATTTTCTGATGAATTATTCCCATAACAACGGATTATTATTACATTGTAGTGACCTGAATTATTTTTTGTTCGATCGTCTTTCATCTGTACCTTTGTAGTTCTGCCAATTTTTTTCGTGAATTGCTCTGCTCTAACCACTGAAAGATACCTGTTACTAAGTGGTATTGAGTTGTTCTGTGATCAATTCAAATACAAGAAACTCATTTTTTTCTTAGGTATTTCTCTTCGCATAGAATGGTGTCCAATTTGGATAACTCATTACTGAAATTTACTCTTGTACCCAAAGGTAATTATCATAAAAATCATCAATTATCAGAATCATGGAATACGACACCAGAGTAAAATCTGTCTGTTTTTTCTTGAATACCTAATTATATAAGCTATATTTATTGGAAACTTTTGGATTTAGGTATGGCGAACCCTAATATTGTGCCATTGAAGTAAAGAAGTTTTTCGACAACCTGCAGAATCTTTGACCTTGAAATATGAGCGTGGATTTTCTACCAATGTTCATCACTGTAGTTCAAAATAAGTAACTAAGTTAAGAATAATATTCTGCTTCATATCATACAATTCAGTAAATCTTTCGAAAACGGTAAACGACAGGTGAGGGTAATATTGAAGTAGTAGAGGCTCCTGAATCCGAAAATAACTAAAAATATGGGTGTTTCATTTAAAAATTATATCTTTGATATGCATACTCTATTTTGAACACGCTGTAGAGTTTATAGTAAGTTTAAATTGTGCAGACTGAGATTATTTCACATCGTTTTCTACTTTATATGGAGACCCTGGCGTATAAGGTGCTCCACCGAGTGCTCCACCCTCTATATGTTAAGGCTTGTCGGGTACGGCTACTCTTTGAGTCTATTCGAATGGTCCTGTCAACGCTATAAAGCTCCTTAGTACAATATCCTTCCTGTACACACTAAAGGCTGAACGGGACATTAGAGACTTGGTGGAAATTAACAAAGTTGGTGAGGGACTAAGCTGCAATATACTTATATAATATGTATACAGAGAATATTAAATGCATTTATAATACCATTGTGAAAATAGAACTACAAAAGTTGATATAGTAACGGAATAAAGCAAATATAATTTCTATATTGCCAATTTCCGTCTATTTTATACTATTTAGCCCATATGAAATAGATAATAGAAGCCCTCTAAGAGTCTAGATTGAAATTTTCAGCCGTACAATGTGCTTTACAATCGGTGCTAGGTATGGTGCCATGCATGATAATTGAGACAATATTTAAAGACCCTGTAGCAAAAAACAAAGTCAATATTAAATTGATTACGACACACGTACTCGGGATATATAGTTTGTTCCACGAATGATGGCTGTTGCGTGTATTCATTCACGAGCTACGTACATCACGCTATACTTCTTATCTCATCTCACTATCATGAAATGTTCTACTTCGTTTGTCGATCTAAGCTAAGACATCAGTATTTCAAGCTTTATACCATGATAGAGCACTGTTCGTATATCCGAAGGCAACGCAATCTTTATTCCATATTGGCGCTATAAAGTCAATGTGACATTTCAGATAAATCAGATGCATAAGTTTTTATTTTATAACTCAAGCAATAAATGTGTATTTTAGGTTTCTGCATTATTATTTATTATAAATCTTTCATATTATTTTATATTTATATTTTTATATTATATTTTATAATTATATGAACTTTCTTGAAGCGTATAAAAAAATTAAATACCATATCTTATCTTGAGATCGATACGCCACTGTTTTACTCCTATCAGTTGAATTGATCCATTTGTTGTGTTTTCAAATTACTATAAAAGCATAAAATTTGTAACCCATAAGTAAAATGAAAAAGAAGTTCTCCTTGTTCTAATTTTCTCAAGAACTAAACAAATAAATTAAAATTGTAGGTAAAGAAAGACTCTTAACTAAATTTCATACTCAACTCTTGTGTTTTTGGGACACGCTGTACATCTACTTTCTATTGCGAACTATCGGCTTTCATTGCATGCATTTCAGTATTGCCAATTACCCACCAAATATATCTTGTGGCAAGCGTGTAGAAACGATATCGAATTACTCTAAATGCGAGATAAATGCTTTAATCCTAAGTAACATATATATCTCTTGGTAATGATATTGCATGTTGTTTGTAACCTACCTATTTCAAATAGCCTACTGCTTCAGGTGATTCATGAATTACTACAGGAAGAATTGTTGTTGTTCAGAGAAGGGCAAGAATATTTTGGATTGATTGGGCCATAAAGAGTAGTGATCCTGAGCAGCAATACAACAGCTCTTAATAAAATAAAGAAAACACCCATTACCTTGAAAATTTCCAATGAATTAATAAATAAATAATAGATTGTTTTGTCAACGCCTCTGTAGTTTGTAACAATATATGTTTAATTTGAAACCTATTTTTGTTTCAAGAAGTGTGACTTTCTAATGTCTAATTCAGACCAGAAAATTTCATCGTAATCGAAATACAAAAGTGCTCATTTTGGATCAAATGAAGAGCAAAAACGATGCATACAAATATAAATCAAGTGTTTGTTCTTGTTTTCATTTTAGCCTACTGGCCACTATAGGGTAACGTCATTGACACCATATGGCACACTTCCGTTATAACCTTTTTGGACCGCTCCATTTATTGCTGTGAAGGTTCTCCTCTACATTTTTTTATCTAAATACATGAATGGATTGTTATTAGTAAATAACTGTCAATGTTTCTGTATTTCCTTTGTCATAGAAGTAGTCACCAGTTCGTTCATCAACATTGGACTAATTCTACTGGTTGATTATTCAATTTGAAGAATTTATTTCGTACTTGTTATATGTAATTCTGAATGCATTCATTGCAATTATCTCTCATAAACGCATACAATATTGGACAAACTATATAGTCGACAAATGTTCGTCTCTTCGATAAACACCAATGATTCGGTTGTATCCATTAATAACAACATCCATGTGCATAAAACATCGTGTGTGATGTTCTTGAGAATTCCAGCTGCAGTTGCAATCGAAATAAATATATATTGGAGTTTATATATACTACTACTCCATATATATTATGGAGTATGGAGGTGTGGAAAGGCTATAGCTGCACACAGAAAACCTATGGAAAATTTATGTTGCTGTCGCTATAGCCTGAAAGTTAGATGGTCTTCCTAAAGGTAAATATTTATAGAGCTATAAAACTATCTGCTAAAATAGAAAAGGTGTAAGGTATATAAAACTTCACAAGCGCATCGTATATTTATATACGAGGTATAACTAACACATGCAGTGACAATCCTTCTCTTAAATTCCATTTCTAAGAGATTACTTTGAAGGGCAACTTCTCTGTGCACCTAGTGAATAGTTGTACACAACTTGGCAAAGAAAAATTCAGAAATGTTGGTGAGGATTGTTCAATTTTCGAATATTCTCCTTAGAGTGTTCTAATCCGTAAATTAAAGGAAAATATATCTAAATCAATCATAACAAGCTCTTTCATTCAATGTGTTTAATGATTTTTCCCTCCTATTTTCCAATTTGATCTTCAAAATGAACACCCAGTACCAGAATTCATTTATTTAAAATGTAGGTACGTGTTTCAGTCATCTAAGTCGATATCAGTAACTACCAAATTTCTTCGTTCTGTTGCTCTGGAGAAAAAAGGCTGTGATAGACGGGCAGACTGGCACCAAATTAATATATCTTATGGTGGTTCCGTTCTTTGTACTTAATCCTTGAACAGTAAATATACAATGGATTTGTTAAATACATCCTTCCTTGGTGAAGTCAATATTCTATGTCTAGTTTGAGATATAGAGATTTCAAATGCTGCATTTTATGCATTTATTTATTAATATAAGGATTCAACAGCTCCTATTATTGAATTTCTCAAAAGTTTTTGTCATGAAAACAAGAAATATGCTATTTTCATGTTTCTTTTTTTTTATTCCTATTTATTATCAACTGTTCTAAATCTGGCAACATCGCTGGCATTGAAGATATCAGTTACCTAGCAGTTCAATTAAAAAGGCTGAATAAAGACGAATTATTTAATATTATTTTGAATTTTTTTGAAACAAATGATATGTTTGACAACAATCAGTTTGGATTCAGGAAAAACATGAATACAAGCTCGGCGCTTCTTGCTTTTGTTGATAAAATTATAAACTGTTTTGAAAACAAGCAATTTGCATCAGCTTATTTCCTCGACCTTTCGATGGCGTCTCTCACCTGATCCAGCTAAAAAAGCTAAATTATTATGGCTTTGATGAGAGCAGTGTCAAAATTATTGAGTCTTATCTTACCAACCGCAAGCAGCAGGTGTGTGTAGAAGGACATTGGTCGGACTGTAGACGAATTCAAGTTGGTGTCCCACAAGGATCGATACTGGGTCCGTTACTGTTTCTTATATATATGTATATATATATGAATGATATCACAAAATACTTACCTCCCACTACAACTGCCATTTTGTATGCAGATGACGCCACACTCACCTTTTTTGACAGTTCTCCGGCTGTTTCTCTAGAACTTAGTGAGTTGGCGTGATCGAGAGCTTTCGACTGGTTCAGAGCAAATGGTATGTGTCTCAACGTACAGGAAACGAAAATTATGACATTTTCACTGAGAAATCTCTTAGCGAATAATCGGTACGATACGGTTAAACTGTTAGGTGTGAATTTCGATCCCGTGCTTACTTGGGAATCCCATATTAATACACTAGAACCTAAGTTATCGAAAAATACTTGTTTAATAAGAATGCTTTCTCATTCCGTTTCCATAAAAGTACTAGTACTTTCATACCGCGGACTATGTGAATGAATGGTGTTTTGGTTTGGGGTCATAGTGCTCACTGTCACTCAATTTTCTCAATACAACGCAGAGCAGTCCGTATAATTGCCAACCTAGACTACCGAGAAGATTGCAGAAAGGCATTTACAGCATTAAATATTTTAACTTTTCCGAGCATTTACATAGAAACCTGTTTGAACTTTGCCTATAAAAACAAAAATGTAAACTTAAACTGTGATATCCATAGTTATCCCACTAGATCAAAAGATGACATAAGGCCTGAGTTTTTCAGGTTCAAAAAAGCACAAAATGGCACAAACGTGCTTGCGTTCAGGTTTCTCAATAAATTGCCACTCAGTGTAAGACTACTGCCTCTGAAAAAATTCAGATGTTTAATAAAAGAGTTCCTTGGACAAAGCTTCTATTCTTTAACTGAGTTCTTAGAATACAAGAGTTTTAATTTTATGTTAAACTAGAAAATCGTCCTTGTATATATATGTCCAGCTGTTAATTTATCTATTTTCTGTTTATTTTTTGACTTGTGTAAACAAATTTTAATCTGTAACAGCACCAAATAAACTCTATTGTCTATTGGAAAGAGGTGAGTTGAGAAATGGTCCTATATTAAAAAAATCAACATCTTCCCCTCAAAAATACATCCAAAGGTTGTAGTGGAGACAGGTTTACTTGAAAATTACAAAAATTATCGGGAAAATTAAGGAAAAGGTCATCTACAGCAATGTTTGAATTAGAAATTTCATAAATATTTAAAAAAAATGAACTGACGTTATTAGTTGATGCACTGAAAAATACAAAATAATATAAATTCTGTGGGTGCTAGAACTTTTAAAGTTGTGCAGTTGTAGTTAGATTGAAAACTTTTTGCACCAACTTTGCAAGTACCATCACAAACATATTATTTTGTATTTTTCAGAGCACCAACTAATAACGTCGGTCAAATTCTTTGCAAAAAATATCTATTTCATACTTTTGAGTGAAATATTAGTCACGTTCATTTGTACCATTTTACCAATGCATATTATTTGCGGGTACTTGTTATTACTCTGATATATAAGGAAATCGTCGCGGAAATACGCATATTTTAGACTTTACCACTGTAACTCGAAAACCTTAACTCTATGGAAAAAAATCATTATAAATGTTGCTAAAAATAATCTGGTCTTTAATTTGGTAGCCTCAGATTTTCAATTTTCAAAAGAAATTCTCCACTCCACATAGCGAAAATATACATACCTACCTCTTTGAGATTTTAAGATCGCTGTCACTCGAAAATTGTAACTCTTTTGAAAAAGTTTAAAAATTTAAAAGCGGACATTCCTCCTTTGTTTGAGTTCGTCGGTCAAAAATTACCAGCACCAGAATTCAATTAAATTCATTCCGAACTATTTAGTACACAAGAAAGTCTTAATCGTTTTTTTGTAAAAAAATATTTATTAAGGCTACGAGTTCCAACTTCGCGTCAGTTTACCTGTTGTTATTTAATTTGAAGAATTATTGCCAGATTACTGGCTTCTAACTCTTTTTAATGAAATTTCTCAGGGATGATTCTAACACAATTTTCGGATAAGTTTATAAAAATATCAAATAATGTAAGATTAATGGTTTATTTAGTATTAATAACGGTTGGGATGGTTTTCTGGTTGAAAACAATGTCTCCAATATTGTCTGAAATTATTATTATTATTGTACGACCAATATACGTAGGTATTAATGGATTCGTATTATTCTTCTCGAATAGTATATAATTGGAACAAATAGTAACAAATAAATACATACGTTGTATGTAACCATGGTCTATAAACAGTTTACAGACCATGGTGTGTAACAACAACATGACAGACAGCCTGATTAATATTCAATTGCTTACATCTTTTAATAATTAGATTATAGCACGAGTCAATAATGATAGCTGTTATTCTCGAGGAATATTTACGAACCTAGCCACTTTAGCAGCGAGGGAGGAAAGAATAATAGCCATTATTGCAAGTTGTATACACTATACTTTTTTATAATTTCTGGAGTAGTACAACGAGAAGATTGTACATTTTCATCCAACTCAACACAACTACACAAACATCATGCGTTTGACGCTGAGACTTGTGAGTTTGTTTTTATGTTGTTTCCAGTGTATTATTTAATTTAAGAAATTGTGATTGGCGTGCAAGAGGGAATAACGACCATTAATCCCTCTATATTATTCCCCTTGTATTATACTTCTAACACCACAAGTATAATACTTGAATTTATAGATTATTCGTAAATAAAATGAATGAGTCCACTACTCTGAACGTAAATAACCTACCCAAGTTTGGCTTAGCAACCAGTAAGCCCAACTTACTGTTACAGAGAGAGATGAGGTAAACAATAATATTACAGTTTTAAATATGAAGAGAGGTCCATAGCTCAAAGTGGAAGGTGTGAGGAAGGCAAATTGGAGAAAACTAAGTCGATCCTCCACAAAAGGTTGTTTAATATTCAAGGGACTAGTTAGTACATGTTTCGATCCTTCAGGTCATCATTAGCTAGAATATAGAAAAAAAGAGATAGATACAAACAAACGAATACAAAAGCTATATAATAAGAATATAATATTACCTAATTATTAAAGCATATTAGAAAATGAAAAACAAAAAATGGAAGAGGCTAAATTGCCTAGGTTATAAAATTGAATTACATGTGGTAAAACTAATATTATGTTTGAAAAAGAAGAAGCTCAATACCGAGAAGCGGAAATTGGACGGTCTTGGGTTTTTTCTTTTTCAAATATAACATTACTTTTTCCCTATGTTCTCCACATGTAATTCAATTTTATAACCTAAGTTATTTAGCCTCTTCAATTTTGTGATTTTCATTTTCTAGTATGCTTTATTAATTAGGTAAGATTATATTGTTATACAATAACCTTTCTGTCTTGATTTTTATCAACATACCTTCATCAATTGTTATATACCTTTCATGTTCGTTTGTTTGTATCTATCTCGTTATATTTTAGCTGATGATGACCTGAAGGGTCGAAACATGTACTAACTAGTCTTTTCAATATTAAACAATCTTTTGTTTTTTCCATTTTGCCTACCAATTACAGTTTTTTGCTGAGAGTTGGTTTCAAATTGTATTCTGCACTTTTTTTAAATAGGTATAGGTAGGTATTTCCTAAGTCTATTTAATGATTCAAAAAGAAGTAGTCTCAATTATTATTATAACACTACCTACTCGTATTTACTCACCATTTTGCAAATGTTGCATTTCCACTAAGACAACCAATATATTCATTATTTGCAAGGACATTTGAAGATAATTGCTGGCTCCAACTCACTCAAAATGATAATATTGTAGGGGAAGTCGCTTATGAATATTCACATTCTTGAACAAACTATTATGCTATCAATCACAGAATATCATTTCTGTATGTATTCAGACATTCTTACACAAGATTTTGTTAGAGACAAGAATATCGATCACAATGCTATTTTTAATTAGGGCCAGGCACGTAAGCCCAACAAAGAAATTCTCCAGATACGTACTATACATCTATGTTGGATTGCATGTTGAAATTATTATTATGTGCTAAAAGGTCGAGCGCTGCTCCATTAAACATGATTATAGAAATCAATGCCAAAATTGCTGCTGCCTCATAGAGGGTTAATTATATGTGATCAATATATAATATGATGGCAGAAGTTTGTTGTACTCATTACATGAAAATGAACTTTGCTCAACAGTTCGTTGTTATATTGTTGTTTGGACTGTCTACTTCTCTATCTCGTGTAACCATATCCGCTGATAATATAAATAAATAACTATTTATAAAAATCTAGGATTACCCAATTTATTACATGATGCACTGAAAACTGATTTTTTTTTAGCACGGTACGGGAATCCATCCGAGACCGACATACCAGGCAGAACATCAAGTCCTAACGATACGTTAAAGTATTTTTTTATATTCTACACTGTCTCACAGATGACCTTGAGAGTAGTACCGACAGGGAACTGTCATAATATAAACGACGCGCAAGTCTAGTATGAAAGTAGTAAGTAACTTCACCCTACCTAGCCTATGTAAATTATTAATTATCTAAATTTTTTTTATCATGATTGATAAACCCTAAAGTTAGACACAACTCTCCGCAAATAGAATGAACTGTTACATCCAGCTAAAAAGAATGAAAGTTATCATAATAGCGTTATAAATAAAGGCAAGCACTATCCTTATCAAAATAAACATCACACTCTCTATTTACTCAGTATTCCCAACTATTTATATCAATGCAACCTATATTTTGTTTGTTTTTCTTCAACATATCCATGGCATACATATGCCGTGTATTTTTAAATGCCTACCTTTTTGTAGGACTCTTCTATGAAGTACTCTTACTCAATGACTGTAGGATCAACAAATTACCGTAACGCGTTTTCAAAATACTAAATACAAATTCTGCAGGGTAATATTTCATGACCTCCACGCTCATAACTCAACACCCATAGGTTAACGTTACGGCGATGCAAATTTTGCAAACACTATTATGCTCATTAAAACAATATGCTCACCATGTCTGCTCATTTGCTAGTAGAAGTACATGTCTCGTGCTTCGACATCATACTTTTGTTATGAGCATTGTTATTTCTGGCACGTCTGAGATGCTCATGCTTATTATTTGCTATTGGATAATAGACGTGTTTTATGAAAAACATTTTAATTCTTTCACAGTCATCATTGCAATGAAGTTCTCTTATTGAGAGGAAACTAGAAGAAAGAGTTCACATAGAATGGATGCCTCAAGAGATATTGGTGGTTAGAAGAATCAATTACAATTTACGCTTTGGGATAGAGCTGAATCATTTAGAACAAAAAAATTATGAAATTTTGGTTTAACATGATAGATTGATTTTAAATTTCTTATTTCTTCTGAAGGTTTACAAGTTAAAATACAACCACCAACCATCGAAATTTATTTATTATTACCTTGAAAATCACCCATACCAGTCTTAGAATAATCAAATTCTGTTACATAAATTAGTTCAATACGAGGTTTATTCTTAGAAAAGACTCAAATATAAAAAAATGGTCGGACGTTATTAGTCGAAAACTACAAAATAATAAATATTAATTGTATTGGTTCTGGTAATTTTGAAGTTGGTGCAAAATTTTCCAATCTAACTACAACAGCACAACTTCAAAATTACCAGTACCAATAGCTATTGTATTTTTCAGTTCACCAACTAATAAAGTCGGTACAATTTTTTGTAAAAAGTATTTGTTTCATACTTTTGAGTGTACTATTAGTCACCAAAATCATTCAACGTTCAACTGACGTTCACCAAAGAAGATAAAATGTTGCTTACACATATACAGATAGATTTCAAAACATCGCGGAAATACACAAATTTCAGACTTTCCCTATGCTGTAACTCGGAAACCTTAATTTTTTTTGAAAAATGTCCAAATTAAATATTGCTACATATAATTTCTTCTTTAATTTGGCCGTCTCATATTTTCAATTTTCTAAAAAAGTTGCCTCCACCACATAGCGGAGACATTCAAATTTCAGACTTTACAGCTGGTGTAATTCAGAAACCTACGATTTTTGTGAAGAATGTCCTATCTAAACGCTGCCGGATATGGTCTCTTCTATAATTTTTCCATCTAAAATTTTCAAAAATTCCCCCTCCCCACCATTTGGGAGAAGTTTCTGAGGGGAAGAACATGTTGAATGTCGATTTCTTTTTCAATTGGACCAATTCTCAATAGCCTATATCAAATAAAAAAAGAATCATGAAAATCGGAGCACGTTTACTAGTTACTGTTAGAATGCGAGAACATCCATAAAAAAGTTATACACACAAACAGACGAATTGTATACCTCCTCCGTTTGTTTCGCCGGTCAAAAAGAGAAAAGACGAATGGGTCGAGAAAATGGTTAAATAAGGAATCGTGCGATTACTGAGATTGCAACTAGTAGATAGAAAATGATGTTATTTCTACAAACCATTTACAAATAAAAATTGTGATTTTTGATTAGGTGATAAGTGAGTGGTACTATCATTGAATTTTATTTAATAAGCGAATCGAATACAATGATAAAATATACCTAATAATAATACATTTATTTTTAGGTGTTGACATTTTATAATAAAAACTTTCTATTCTTTTGCTTAAAAATTAGACATAAACATTCAAAAATAACATAACTACCACTTCAAAGATAATTTTCATAACTTTGATATTAATTGCTTACCCTATTTAGCAATGTCACTGATCCAAATGTCATAAACATTCGCATTGTTTAAGGGAAGTAATTTACAAAATTTGCACCTGAAAGCTCCATATTACTTTAGAAATTATGTAACTATGGTTTATATAATAATCACCACATTTCATAACGTTCTATATATTTGACGATTAAGAAAATGGGCTGTAAATTTAGAAATTTGGGAAAAATGGAAAGAGTAGTTATACGTTACATTATTAATCAATATTTATCAATAAATAGGTTTAAGTAATATAATTATATATTTGGTTATTGGTTTAATATTTTATAATAAGATTACACAGATTATAACATTACAACATAACAACCGAATAAATGAGTATGTTCCATATAATAAATTAAATAATATTTGTGATTAAACCTGAGACACAGCAATTAATTTCACTTTTTGTCTAGTCTAGTTATTGAAATGATAACCCATAAATATTACATATAGATGTCAGCCATTTGACATAGTAGGTATGTTTCTAACCTAATTTAATTTGTGTGTTCAAGTAGCGACATACGTTTTGTCACTAACTTACAAATATATATTGAAAATACACAAAGCAGACGGCAAATAAATACGTATATTACAAAGAAATCTCGACCTCTTTTATCTTAAGAGACTACATTTAGTAATGAAGGCATACAAACCTTCAAAGAAGCATTTGTAGACAAAATCTGATTAACAGTTTCCAAAACTCTCATACATCTCAATTTACTGTTTGTTAGTTGTACGAGTTTAGTTTACGAAACTTGGATCTATCTATGACTTTTTGTTGGAAGTCTTTGCGTCTACGCCATGTGGAGTGTTAAGTTTATATTGATTGAGTTTTTGTTAAATGAATGCTCTATTTGGAAAATCAGAAAGAAATCTTTAAAGTTAATTGCATTTACAAATCTTATGGAACACTTCTTCCGTGTCGTATTGTCATGTCTAAGAAGTCGTGATGCCATGATTATGAGTATTCTTATTTCTCCATAAATGGCGATCTTGTGCCTCCTTAAGTGCGCCTTGAAGCGAAGTACCTATCTGTTATCTCCTTTACTTGGTCGAGCCAGTTTGCTAGTGATCTACCCTTGGTCTTCTGCCTTCTACTTTTCCTTTGACTAATATTTTTTCCAGATCATCCCCATCTCTCACATGCCCAAAATAATGTAGAACACCTCGCCGGAAAATAGTGGACAGTCTGTCTTTGATTTCGAGCTCTTTCAGTACAGATAGATTAGCGCCTCTGTTTGTCTAGGTAATACGCAGCATTCGATGCCAACACCACATCTCAGCTTCTCTGATTGTTCAGAACTCTGCACCGTATAGGGAGATCGAAAATATTTGAATACCAACTTTTGTCCTTTTTTTTGATTTGCTGATCTTTCTTCGTCAAGTTGGTCATGACATTTCGAGCTTTTGCCATTCGACTTCTAATTTCATTTTCACAATTTCCCTGACTGCTTATGAGCTAGCCAAGGTTGAGCGTGTAGCTGCGGGTTAACACTGACCGACTTCGATCATCGAAGTTAATCAGCGCAATACGCTGGAAACGGCTTGGACGAGTGACCGTTGATGCGGGCGCGCGTTCGAGTATCTGTCGTATTGCATTCTCCTCCTCTCGCAAGGCAACGGGAAACCAGTGAGAGTATATATTCACTAGTACAGCTCTCTGGAAGGGTGTGCCCTAAGATTTATCTTGGGACACATCGGTGGTTCGGAATCCACGCTAAACTGTAGGTCCCCTTTCAAGGCAGAGAAGCCGCCAAAGCTCAAATACGAGTATGGCACTCAAAGAAGAAGAAGGTTATGTTACTTCTTCTAATTCACCAAAAATATTTATTTTTGTTAGTGTATCGCCTTTGTCTATTATCAGCAATTTCGTCTCAAGTCCTCCAATGGCCGTCTAATTATATATTCCTTATACACTGACGCCTTTTACTATATTAAAAGCGCGTGTGGCCAGAGCGTTTAATTGTATTGTTACTTCTCGTGTTTCATAATGATTTATTGGTGCTAGAAAATGATTTGGCACTGCAATTTCTTCGAGGACTGAGTGTTTCCATTCCATACGACATTTAATAGTCGAGAAAACACAGCATCTTGTGCGTGGCTCTACCTTTAGTAAATCCTGTTATTTCCGGCGGTATTTCTGATTGTAGTTAAATCGAAGATCTATTAGTCGCAGTAAAATTTGACTAGCAGTGGTATTAAGTAGATAGTTTTGTAATTTTCACATTTCATTGTGAAGCCTTTCTTTAAAAATTTCAGTATCCGATTGTTTATGTGCTGTCTTGGATGTTTTTTTCAATAAAACTAATTCACTTTATTGATGACAATTTAAAATATCCTTCCTATAGATCAAAGAAAGTCAAAGCTCTTGTGTAAAAATTAGATTTCAGGGATAACCTATGGTGTGACCGATTGCAATAATAGTCTATAACCAAAAATACAACGTTTATCATATTTTAGAGCAGAGTATACTAATTGCCTCAATGTAAGAGAGTATGCAACGATGTCTACGCTGTTTTAGATTAAAAGTTATTATCTGTTCCATGTTCCTTCTTACATCGATATAAATTAATTCTGCTCATATCTGTAGAAAATTGTTTACGATGACTAAATATCAATAACTGTTATACCTAGAATACCTATGTCCCAATTTGCTTTTGAATAATATGAATTCTAACTATCTGTTGAAGATTTTTCATTACAAGCTAATAATCGGAATAGTAAAAAATGTTTCCTGAAAACCTAAAAAGTTCATAGACATAGATATCTAATCCTTATGAACGATATGTACCGTCTATTAGTTTTTTGTAAGAGCTCGTCGGCTCGATAATCTAGAACTTGATATTGGGATGTCTTATGGAGGATTTTGGCAGACATAAAATATAGAGCAGGCCATTACGAGGCTAGACGGGTGTAAATAGTCAGGAAAACGCCATATTTTTGGATGCCGCTTGCAGCGAGCCCCTGTAGGTGTGCATCGCAGCAAACCCAGCACGCTACTCTAGGAAACTGAGAAGAAACACACCTACCTCTGCCAACCTGCCAACATTGCGAATGTCTGCTTTGCATATCAAAGTTGCTGGGGGAGAAGGAAGAAGTTTTATGCAAGGAATAAATTTAACATTTTTTTGGGAATGTATACAATAATTTTTATTCTACGTGGAAGGGGTTATACTTTCAAATTCAGAACTGATGCTCTTCTATTACTCGGCACACCCCTGCTCGAAGGTTCGGGATCATTGGGGAAAAATGTAGGTGCTTATGGTGAATGTTAAATTTGCTATCGTACGATATTATTTCTCTTGTGCCTTTTGAATGTGAGAAATGAATCGACATTTTATTTTGGACATATTATAGCCTTCAATTCAGAGTTTTATTTATTTCGTATAAATCTGTTTTGCATCTTTGTAGTTGATACAAGTCATCAATGATTGGTGAAACTGTTCAAGGTTGCCGAGTGGTTAATTTGAAAATCAGACATATTAGTATTGATTGATTGATTGATAGTATTGATATTACGAAAAAAGCTCACGCAAACAAAGCCCTCAATGTCATTTATAACAATTACACAAATCTTTTCACCTGAGAAAAGAAAAAAAAGAAAAATAAAATCTTACAAACTTTGTATGACTATCATCAATTGGAAGGACAAACACTTGAGATATGCACTGAGTTTCAAGGCTTGGGCGTAATCTTCCAGAAGAATCTGTCTTTTAGTACCCACATGAATAAGTTAATATCACATTCGTATAAATGCCTTGGCTTTATTTTGAGAAACTCCACGGATTTTATACATCCTAAGACTACCATGCTGCTTTTTAACTCATTTGTGCGGTCAAAACTCGAGTATGCATTAGTTACATAGTGACCAACTTACACTGTAGATATTGATAGCATTGAACGAGTGCAAAGGAAACTTCATAAGTACCTATATGAGTTTTAAAGAAGATGGGTTATTCCTCTCGATAGTCTGCTTAACAGATTTCAGAGTGAATCTTAGTTACACAGACTCGCTCTTCCTATTTAAGGCTCTGAACAACATAATAGATTGTTCATATATTGTTAAATCTATTTCATTACCAGTACCCCGTCTGGCTGACATGAGCAATCGTACATTGATACAACTCTTGGCTAGAACTAACATATTGCAGCCTTCGACTATGGGACCTGTATAATCAAAATCCAAATCGGTTCGATATTTGCAACTGCAGTGTTATTGTGTGAATTCGGTTTTAATTTAAGGCATTCTTTTTCTTCGTTTCTTTTTGTACAAAATTGTTAAAGTTTATTCCCATTCTGGAGCTTCTGTTGAATAGTGTAAAATAAAGTGAATAGAATAAAATAAAAAGTGCATTTCATATCGACATTTTGAAATGAAATAATAATAGATTATTCTCATATTCAGTTGGATCTTCTTGAAAGTTTTAAGGTCTTGATAGCTTCAAATTGGTGATATCTCAAATCAAAATATACCTACTCGTATGTAATCGATATAAATCAACTAAATTGCTTAATCATCTCGAATTAAGCAGCCACTCTAAGTCTTGATGGTATAGCTCAACCAGCCGGATATACCTTCCTGCTATTCCTTTTATTTTTATATGATAAGGGAAGGCTATCAAAGTTAATGACGTGTAATATTGGCTCAGAGAACACCCACCCGCAGAAATTGCCCTCCTTCAACCTAATCGACGTTGACTCACAATTTGTGCTCATAGTATCCTACTTTATTTTAAGGTTTACAAGAGCGCCAGCATCTCTTAGACCGCGCGCACCATTATGTTGATGAATAAATTGGGTAGCACTATAAAGTGCCGTTATTACGAGTGTAAAAGGGCGTTTCTGGAGCAATCAAATTAAATTTCATTTCTCCAACAAAAAAAAAATGTTCGCAAGTAAGCGATCAAGATCTCGTAGCAGATTGCGAAATGATTTCTCGCACTAACATTGATACTGATGCTGCTATTAGGGCGCTTCAATTCCAGGAACTGGAACTGTTAGACTGTAATGGGTATCATCAACTTAGGGCTCATGTCTATGCCAGTCATGTCTTATCTTTTTATAAATTATCATTACATTGAAAATTTGTCTTTATTTTATTGAATATCGTGCGATCTTAGAAATTCATTCTTAGTTAACGTAGAAATGAAAAGTTATACGAACAAGATATACCTAAGTTGACATGGCCTCTCCGTCCTTTCTTTATAAAAATGAATTATTACAGATTTTGATGACCTAATAATAAAAAAAATAATTAAATAAAAGAAAAATAATTCTTATTTTGTTTATTTTGTTTTCTGTTTCCTTACTCCAGTACGCTTCAAATGTAATATTATATTCAGAAAAAAAAATTGATTAGAATAGGGACTTGTCTGATTTATTGAAAATTGATTTTAAAATGAAATATCTATTTTTTTTATTCTCTTATATAAATGCAGATGATTTCTCAAATTCTCAATTGTGTCTTTTGAGTAATAATTTAATTCTACAAACATACTTTAAATACGTAAAAAACTGTTACCCTGAGGGCTCCATACATTTGTGTACTAATGAAAAGCATAGTAAACTGAAGAACTCCATTGGAGGAATTGTGAGAAGGTATAAACAAATGAATAATTTTATTTCTATAAATAAAATATCATTTCCGGTAAACTGATTTATGTTCTTCATTTTTATATTTTAGCATTATATTTTTTTAAACAAGTAAGCAAATGGATGGGGCTTACGATCCTACGATTAGCGAACGTCATTTTATAATCAATGAGTTATTCTGTCCTTGCGGATACTTCGACATATAATTGTATAAACAATAAATGTTCAAGCCTTTCACTTAAGAAACTTTATGATATGAGCTGATATGCAGCTTATGGTAATGACTTTATGGACGTTTACAAGCAAGGATGACATATTTGTCAAAATGCATTTTGTGAATTTAAATCCTCTAATCTACATTTATTAACGTTCAAATCAAACTATAATATTTTTCAGAGCTCCGCTATTTTCCAAGATTCATGGGGAGGTCAGGCGTAAAAAAGAAAGTCTATGGAGAACCCTTATAGACATATATATTGTCCCATTTAACAGAACCCTAATAACCGGAGTCACTTGATTTGGTTTCAAACATTTGTTTCATTATTTCTAGTTACTTAATCTATGTACAAACCTGGGATAAAGTATCGCTTTTGGTGATATAATTATAAACGAGAATTTACTAGGACCATTTAAACGGACGTACCTACAACAAACATCATAGACATAGATGATAATAGAATACGCGTTAGATAGGATGGTGGTGGTCCAGCAATTTCTTTTTTTTTCCAATCTAATTGTCATTATTTACAGGAATAATTGACCACACAGGCATCCTCCTCTATTGTGTTGCGTCCAACTCAAGGGATTTTGCAGAAGATATGTAGAGTTTATTGGAAACTCAAACCCATAACAAAATTTTCCAACTAGAAGATAAATGTTTTGTAATCAAATATGGATCCTCAAGCTAGATCCCGTTATCTTAGAAAATCTCATCTATCAATTTTCCTACAAATATAATGCCCTATTATATATTCGATGCGCAGCACACAACGAGAGGAGATCGTATACGCTCCATGGGGAATCGGTTCTATGGCTCACACAAATTTTCCAGGCCGCATAACCTTAAAGTTATGAGATTTTAATAAGTATCCTTCGAAACGCATCACTAAATACGTTATAGGCCCTCGCCTCGACCCCCCCTCGTCGCCCCGCCCACTCTTCCACATATGAGTTATGGCAATTTCGTTTCCGGAAAGGATAATCTGTATTTAAGCGACAACTCTTTGGGGGCTTATATAATAAAGGCAACGAATATGCAATTCTAATGAGAATTTAGTAGGGTTATGGTAGTGGAGGTTCTGACCTTTCAGAAGTTTCCGTTGCCTTTGTGCATGCTTACGGTAAAAGTAAATATATAACGTTCATAATATTATTAATGGCATTGGGTTACTGGAATATACTTTCGGGCGTGTATTTTTCTGTGAATATTACTTTTACATTTCATATATAACTAGCTATATATGGCCACACATTGCTGGGGCAGAGTCTGAATGAACTATTCTAAAGCAATATATGCGAAATTAATAAATGAAATTGAAAAGTGTTCATCCACCAATTTTCTTGTTAATCAATTAAGTTGAGAAACCTGGTTCATTAACATGTTGAACTTTTTATGGGATCCATTATGTGACGGTGATCCTTTTTCGTTCAATAGTTCCAGAGAAAACAGACAGATGGACAGTCAATCCGTTAAAAGATAGATCCGTTAAGAGAGGATTTTGAGTTGTTGTCGATTGAATTACAGATGTTGTCGGTTATTTTACCATCAGCTTTCCACACCTATTCTAATCGATTTCGGTTTGTATCCGAACTAATCAGTAATAATTCCAAACTAACGAGATACAAGATACCTACTGTTTATTATCTTCTCTAAAAAATAATCCCAAGATTGTCAATTTAACAATACAATTGGAATACAAATGAGAATCAATCGACAAACGTGATTTACGTTGTCACATGCACTGGAAAATAAAATTATTGACATCGTGCTGAAATTTCGAAGGTTATCTCAAGTTTTCACTTCTCACGTTGGGTGATAGAGTGAACTAATTGATCCCTAACATAAACAAACATTTAAGTGAAAAACTAAAACCTCCATTTTGTGAAATAAACTATATCACAAGAAAAATAGGGAACAACTCATTATAAGCTTTCTAAATATATATCATTACTCGGATTTAAATAACATCCAGAAGCTTGAATTCTAATCCATCAAAGTTCAAATACAGAAATATTTTTTATAAAAAATTGAACCGATGTTATTAGTTGGTGTACTGAAAAATAATAAATAATATTAATTCTATTGGTGCTGGTACTTTTGAATTTGTGCAGTTAAATTGAAAACTTTTGGCACCAACTTCACAAGTACCTACCAGCATCAATAGAATTAATATTACTAATAATGTCGGTCCAATTTTTTGCAACTAATATTTATTTCATACTTTTGAGTGTAAAATTAGTCACGAAAATCGTTGAACGTTTACTTATACCTACCATTACCTCTATATATTCTTTGCTTGTACTTGTTATTATTCAGAAATCTAAAAACATCGTCGCTGAAATACGCATATTTTACTTACCATAACTATATGGAAAAAACTGTTCAATATAAATGTTGCTACAGATAATCTGGTCTTTAATGTGGTTGACTCAGATTCTCAATTTTCGGAAGAAATTGCCCCCCTACATGACGAAAATACACATATTTAACTCGAAATACATAACTCTTTTTGAAAAGTGTAATCGTTTTCTGATATTGCCTTATTTTTAACTCGGTTTTCTCATATTTTCAATTTTTGAGAAAATTTTCTACATCAACATCCTTCGGGGGCGTTTTTGTTGGAAAGAAAATTTCGGATTTGAGTTTTTACGAAAAAAAGCAGACAGTCGAATTGTATACCTCCTACATTTAGATTCGTCGATCAAAAAATTGTAGGAGGTCAGAAATAAAGATAATCTCTTAGAACTTCGAGATTAAGGACTTCTTCATACAATATCTCTTAGAAATTAAAGTTGAAGAATTTCCTTCTAGTATTGTGACGTCATAAATTGTTTCCTGAGAAATGTTCAATCAATCCTGATCTTTTTTCATAAGAAATATAGCTTTTCCTAATAAATAGCATAATGAGTTCAACATAAATGGAGTCGAAGTGGAGCTTCTTTAAGAATACATCTAAAATAACAGTTTTCAAATACAAACGACAAACGATAAATCAACCTTCAAAATAGCAAAAAATATATAATAAAATATATAAGATGATATAATTGAGGTCATCGCATCTATTAAATCTAACCTTGTCGGTTCTTTTGGAATTTTTCGCAGGATGATACTTCTGACTTTGTCTTCTATTCTACGGTTGACCACAAGACTGTACAACTTGAACGTAATTTTTCTGCTATACGGAAACGAGCCCTGATCGTTCCTGCAAACAAAATAAAGAGTCCGACTAGGTTAAGTATCCTGTTTCTCTACTGCCAATTATGAGCAAAGCCATCGAATATCTAACATATAATCAGCTATAATCATATATTCTATAGCACAACTTGCTCAGTGCGGATTTCAACCTAGACATAAAACGTAAACTGTTTGCTCAGATTTGTTGATGACACTTGATCTAATATAGATACTCAAAAAGTGACTGTACTCATTATGTTTGATTTTTCCAAAGACTTTGACACAGTCTTTCTCTCACTGCTTCTGCGTGAACTTAATAATCCTATCTAAGTGATCGAATGCAGGCTGTTAAATATCGTAACGGCACATTAACTTTCTGGAAGTGCACCGACATTGGTTTACTTCTGGGTTCAATTCTTGGACCTCTGCTCTTATCCATCTTGATCAACGATGCTGGTTTTGCATTCATGATGCTTCCTTCCTGCTTTATGCTGATAATCAACAGATTCATTTAAGCTGTGCTTCGGTGGAACTTTCGTATTTCCTGCATCGTCTCAATTAAGACATCCTTCACATCAGTGACTGGGCCTCAACAAATAATCTAAAGACTAAAGCTATCCTTGACCTCATTGCCCTCACTTGAACAGGGTAATCTTACTATTCCCTTCTTCAACCATATGAAGAAACTTTGTAACTTTAACAATGGACTCTTAGCTGATCATCGTGGACCATGTTTGCCATGTCACTAAAAAGTCAATACTGCTTTGCAGTCTTCAAAGGTATACTGTCCAACAACTGCGGAAGATTTAGGACAATACACTAATTCTACCACACATTCATAACTACCTCTAGGTTCAACGGGGAGTGTCCCGTGCACAGTGGTGCTGGACCTCAAATTGTAGCACCTCATTTATAAAGAAGCGTTTTCAGTTGTTGGACCAAGGCTCTGGGAGGTCCTACTTCTTAGTTGGCTTGCTAATCCGGAATGCCCTGCAGCTACTTTCGCTATTTCAATGATTAACTATGAAATTATTCTATTATATATGTACATCTTCTGTACAAATCTTTGGTTAACTTCCTAAACAATAAACTTGATATCTAATCTAAATCATTGTAGAGCATAAATGCGGTATAGCATTCGTTCGGTTTTTATTATATTCAATACCCATCCGGAGTGGTAAGAAGCTCGTGTAAAAAATAAAATATCCTCTTGATAGAAGCTTGATTTTCTTATGAGATATCAACCGTTACTCTATATGTATACATTGAGCAACCAGTTCATATTATACAGGACTTCCGGTGGTTCTAAAGGACATAGTCAAGTAATAAGTGATTCAGGAATGGAATCTTATACATTTCCTAAGGCTAGTCGAATAAATGTTTTTTTTTCTAAATGAATGTTTAAATAAATAATTTAATATATCCATCTGCCAGTTAAAATTTTTGTGTTTTATTATTCATAAAACGTGTATTATCATATTTTATAAAATCACAAGTAACGTTCTTGGATGAAACGTTTGAAACAATAATTTCCTGATATCATTTACTGCGAAGATATTGAATTTGTGTAAGGTCAGTTGAAAGATTAATCAAAGATACCAACTACAAAATTTGGATATAATTTAAATGCTAATAACTCACAGATACGATGGAATAATCATGTACTGTCAATATAAATGATTGAAGTTAATTGCCAACAATTTACCAAATTCTAACACAATATTTGATCTGTGCAGTTTTCCCCAAATAAGCATCTAACAACTTTGATGCTTCACACTTTTAATTCGCTGTCCAGTATTGAATTTATATAAGAGGTATTCTCACTGTACAATAAAATTAATAACTCAGCTAAAATTCAATAATTACATTTCAATGCAGATTTCATTGAAAATATAAATATTTCAGTAGTTTGATGAAAAACCAATAACAGTATGATTTATGAGAATAATACTAAGTGACCATACACAGATACATATACATATATATACCCTAGATTAATGTGGTTTCAATTAAATTGTTTTATTGCACTATGGCTAAATGGTACAATAAATTTTCGAAATAAATTACGATACATTCATAAGCGCACAGTATAATGACATGACAGAATTATATATATACCTATACATACCAATATTTATTATTAATAGAAAATATTACGATATCAATTATGTAAGCGATATTTTTTTTAATAATGCCAACGCCAGAATCGGCCATAATGAAGTCATTTATTATATATTTTATTACTTTTGAAAGGTACAACCAATTAAAATATGACCGGAATTCTGAAATTGTGTGTTGTTATTAGAGAATGTGCAACGCGCCGTATAATGCGGAGTTTTATTGCGTTAAAATTAATGATTCTCAATATTTTACTCAGTGAAATAGATGTCGCTTTTGAAACCGAAAAAGACAGGCAATTTGCCAGCTCATAAATAATATTTCAATATAAATCCGTGCAGCGGCACAGCCTAAAAGTGTTATCAGCATTTTCTTCCGTCTGTTCGCGATCGACGATCGAGAAATATGATGAAAATTGAATTAAACCTGAGAAATGTTTTTCCGGAACTCGTAAAAAAATGTTAACGAGAAAAAGTCTATAGTAGATTGCTTTCTGTTTACACGCTATATTGACATCGATATTTATAAAGATGACGCCGCTTTTTTGACAGAAATTCCATAAATAGGCTTGGTAATACAGGGTGTAACTTGACTAGTCCACCAAACTACAAAGCCCATCCTTATTAAATCTTCCTTATAAATTTCATATAAATTAAGAACCTTCTGAATTTCAAGTGAACGATTACCAAAATATTAAATTTGAATCAAAAAACGTTTTCTCAGTCTTCTGGCTTCTGGTCCTTCGAGTCCCTGATAATTCTGATCCGGTACATGTCACTTCCGGTGGTTACACAACTTTTTCAGTCAGAATCAATAAATACCTGGTAAAACTTTTTTAGCTAAGCTATTGTAGGTTTGCACGGTTATATAACTTATATTGCGATCTTTCTTAGTTCTTTTTATCAGATGTTATTTGAACCAAAAAGACTAGAATTGCTTATGTTTGATAAAACTGTGAAACCCGGAAATCACTACAAGCCCTACAAGGTATACCATCAAATACTACGATTCAGAGCCAGATGATGGAGTCATTTGTCGCCTTGTCAGCACAGCTACAGGATCTTGGATGAAATCTCAAAAGCTTTATAACGACGAATCTACTAAGACACATAACATGAGAACCAAGTAGGTACATGGGAGATACTAATATGAATATCTGATGATGCGGGCATCTGTGGAAAGTATACTGGTAGGAGGCTGGTTGAATAAATGGCCTTCTGTAAGATTCTGAAACCTGAAACAGGTGTGAGAGTCACCAGAAGGTCACCAAAAGTCTGACTCAGATTTTAGAAAATTCAGTAAGGTATATGAGGAGCGCTCTATCTTTGCTGACAGGCGAGTTTTTTCCGATACTTAGTACCGAACTGCTCTAAGCATGATGTTAGACTTTTAAGTTGCTACAGAATGTTCAACAGGATGGCCGCGTCCATGATGGGGTGCTTAATTTGGATTCATTCTTAAGCGAGTAGTTGTGGAAACCAGATTGCTGTCGGACTGGCTCATATCTTGTACTTTTGGCATACCTCGAAAGAAGAAAAATAAACAATAAAAATCTTCTAAGCGATCTCCCAAATTACTTTCATGAGAATAAGCCCATAACACCTATGAAAGCAATTCGTAATTTATAATGAAGAACTCAGTAGCTCACAAAATATATTGGAAGGTGTTCCTCTCGGTAGTGTCCTTGGGCCACTACTGTTCTTGATTTGTATGATTTACCAAACTCAATGAGAAAGTTCACATTGCTTTTCGCCGATGACATTACCTTTGCCATTCTGAGAAACAATAATATAGAATCATCTGAATTAGAAAAGAGAGCGAATAGCCTATGTCCGAATAACTATGTCCTCTTTGTCACATAATCCCTCTGATGATGTGAAGTGTCTTGGTATAATCTCAAAGTTAACTTGGAAACCTATTATTAGCAAACTAGTAAAATGTCTATCAAGCAAAGTCTACGCAATCTGGCAAATAAAAAATAAAGTTGATAATGATAATACACATATCGCTTATCTTACAATATTTCATAGTTCATTAACATAAGGACTGATAAAATGGGGTACATCTATTCATGTCTCCAGAATATTCACAATTCAAAAGCGAGCAATCCGAGCGTTAGCCGGAATAGTTCAAATGGAGAGCTGTAAGCATTGGATTTTTAAGTTCAATATATTAACTCTACCATCATGTGTTACATTTTGCAATCTTATACACATTCGAGAAATCTTACAGAAGTATACTAGAAATGGGAACAATCATTCTTACAAAACTAGGAACAAAGATAATATTAAAGTATCAAACCGAAGACTAGAAATGGCAAGGAGATGCAACTCATCATACAATTCACCTCCCCAATCAATGGAAAATGCAACCCTCACCAATTTCCAATTTGGTGTTTTCGAGATACAAAACGCAACTAGCGTTGTGTTTAGCAAAACCAATCGAAACCTGCCGAACTTTCAAACGCACCAATCAGGTATCAGAACTTTGACATTCTGTCATCAAAACGCGTCGTGAGTTTCCATCTCGAAAACACCAATAAATATTTTTTACAAAAAATTGGACCGACGTTACCAGTTAGGGCACTGAAAAGTATAAAATAATGTTAATTCTATTGGGGCTGTTACTTTTGAAGTTGTGCAGTTGCAGGTAGATTGATAACTTTTGGCACCAACTTCACAAGTACCCGCCCCAATAGAATTAATATTATTTTATATTTTTCAGTGCACTAACTGATAACATCGGTCCAATTTTTTGTAAAAAATATTTATTTCACACTTTTGAGTGTAACATTAGTCATGAAAATCGTTGAACGTTCACTAATACCAATGAAGATAGTACTTATCCTATCACCCACGTATATTCTTTGCTTCTTGTTGTTATTATTGAGATCTCAAAATATCGCTGCGGAAGTACGCTTAAGAATTCCAGTTGTTACCATTTTAACACCGATTTAACTCGAGAACCATAACTCTAAAGATAAAATGTTTATTTTAAATGTTGCTACAAATAGTTATGTCTATCATGTACTGCAAACAGATTTTCAATTTTCGACAGAAATCGCCCTCTCCACATAGCGAAAATAGGTATATTTGGGAATTTAACATGCCTCTATGTCGAAAACCGTTACTCTTTTGACAAAATCTTCAATTTAAAATTTTTCGGATATTGTCCTATCTTTAATTATACCATCGCAGATTTTCAATTTTCGAGAAAATTTGCCCCTTCGGAGGGAACGAGATGTCGGATTCCCGTTTTTATGAATATGGGATCATTTTTCAAGCCTCCTCTTTCAAATGAATTAAAAATAATCAAAATCGGAATACGATTACTATATGAAAGGCGCGCACAAACCAAAAAAAAGCACAAAGTCGAATTGTATACTTCGTCCGTTCGGGGTTCGTCGGTCAAAAAACAAATATGTCAGTATTGTCAGTGTTAGTGTTTTGGAGCTAGATATTAAAATTTAGTTCAAACTATTTATGACATGCGGAAAATGACAGATGACGTCAGGAATCGTGACGAAACCCCATTCAAACTACATATATTTTTTTATACTTTGTTTTGTATTTATTTATTTTTTATTGACTTGTGATAGTACGGCAAGGTGTAATAATTTGACTATACAAAATCAATCAATCAATAAATTATGGATAGTTACATTCTTGGGTTAGACTTTGAATAATAAATGCATATTATACATATTTGAACAGAACAGAATCAGTTCTAAGTCATCACTGGAAAAACAACTGCAACGCAATTTATAAATTCAAACTCATAGATCATCATTTTTGATCTATCTCACAAAAATTTAAACAGAATCAGCTTTATAGTGGCAACCATAATATCATCAACCCAAACATACCAACAAACATTCTGTACCTACTGATACTACAGTGGAGACTAGAGGACATATTTGTTTGTGCTTTATGGTGATGTGACCACTATATTTACGCAATAATATTTTAACCCCCTGGATGAACAGCATATACATATATCTATGGCATTCTAATTAAAAGCCACATGCATCAATATCATCATGATCATCGTCTCTGTGGGGGTGGATATTTGGATTGAAAATAATGAAACCGGACTAGTTTGTTGGTGCATTGTATACTTAATACAATATTAAGCAAACTATGCCTGATGAAGGCCTATCTATTGGTATATATTACATGATTTGTATGGACTACCTGAGTAAATAAAGTGGTCAAATGAAATTATAGGTATAGTCCAAATAATAAAGCTTTTTAATTATTATTATTTTAATTATCCTCATAAACAGATTCGAGATTGATTAATTATTATCTATATTGCTCTATATTTATATAATTTAATTATGGGATATAATAAAAATGTTAAATATATATTCATTATAAATCAAAATAGATGGATATATTATGTAAGTTTGTGACTGTTACGAGTAGAAGGTTATTCATAAAGGAAATATATGATTTTAGAATATTAGAAACCAACACCAAAATATGTTAAGAAAATTATAGAAAACTTCAACAGCTTGGGAATTGTAAGGGCTAAAGTACATATAAAGAAATTCTTTGTTAACACAAGAAAATCTTGAAATCGCAACTTTGGGATGTATGGACTATCCAGCAATTTCTGCAAAACAAGTTTTAGATTATTCCGGGTTCGAATGCTACTTGCCTTGTACAAATTGTTGGATAGAGATATTTTAGTGTAAATTTCTTGTTCTTCATATAAACATTTTCGCATTCTTCATAAATAATAAATAGATTTGAATAACTATGACTTTTATTGATAGTTGTTATTAAAACGAAAAATTCGGATCTATTTCAAAAACTACTAATTTTTGTTATAGACAAACCTGTACAAAGTCACCCTAATTTATACTCCTTAATACGATAAAGTTATAAAAAATGGGAGTTTCAGTTTAAAAAAATTGACTTTGCACGTTTTTTAGATTCTATTTTTCGATATAGTTTTTGGATCACCCGGTGTAAACAATTATCATAATCTCATAAAAATAATACTAAAGTAGATTTTCTTCTACCAGATTGAAGCCAAGTTCAAATTTCTATATTTCTATCTCGATTTTTAAGTGAAAAAAGAAATATATATGCAATTATTGTTACAATTATTTTTTTAAATAATTGAACACAGCGCCAGAACTTCCCGGCACCAAACCGGCGGCACCAAAACGTCCTAGACCCATAAAATAACAATACATAATGAAAGAATAATATAGATTCTTTAGGTTTGAAAAATAACTTTTGGTAGATGAAAGGTGGTCGTCACCATTTGTAATTCT
Organism: Crioceris asparagi; assembly: GCA_958507055.1. Lineage (NCBI taxonomy): Eukaryota > Metazoa > Arthropoda > Insecta > Coleoptera > Chrysomelidae > Crioceris > Crioceris asparagi. Next base: position 81,772,330 of record OY293828.1, on the reverse strand, counting down.
TATATTATATGTGTTATTGATTTATAGGTACTTTGTTCTTAGGACATCAGTCCTAGTTGTTTTTGAAGCTATTTCTCTCACAATTTAAAGTGATTCATGTTATACCCCATAAAGAAGTCACTTCTTTGAAGATGCTAGAGAGACTCACCTCTTGGGCACTGTGGAAACGAGTCCTTCTAGATAAGACAACAAAAAATAATATAATAAAAATAAGCGCAACACCAGATTTATGGTTTGATTATAACTGTTACGAAAATTTGACTTAAATAAAAGTATTTGCATATTTTATGTACTATTTAATGGTGTTTGCAGATTTTTTGGTGTTTACATCATATTTTTCATCTGATAATATTTTAAATGGCTCACCCTGTATTTTTTTTTCGAATAGACATGATTTTTCTGAATTTACTGATACCAGGTTTAGTGAGTTTGTGAATTACGGTATTTAAACTCAAAATATTAAAAATTACAACTTAACTTTACTATATTCTCACAAGCTTACTCGGACTATTCTATTATTCACACTGTCTTTTACATTCTGTCTCTCATATATATGTTATATGGGACTTTATGATGACCTAGCAGTTCCCAGATACCAAGTACATCGCCTGACAATAACCTTCATTAATTCCAAGAACTTTCCGCAGAACTTGCAGTATCCATGGATATCAACTTGCAGCATAGCATGTGTTCTCAGATAACACACCGTGCAAGAATAGCCATGGGAACATGAACTCATACGTGACAAAAACTGCTAATTGTGCATTAATTTAAGTATAAGTACACGAGCATTGTTGCTCCGATATAGTTAGTAAGAATCTTAGTTGTTAGACAAATCTATGTTAGTTTTCATTTTGAATTTTATAATATTGAATAAATCTTTTTTAAAAAGTAAATCTTGTGAAAAGTTATATAAAAATGGTGTCAGAAGTGGGATGTTTCTACACAACAGAACACGGCAGTCCTAACTAGGTGATCCAGAAGACATCAGAACAAGGCAGTCCCAACTGTGTGTGGTGGTTCCTAAACCTTTAAGAGGAAAACAAACCCAGCAGCCAGCAACCAGCCCTTTTATAGAAGACCTCTTCAACGCCGGAAACAAGTAAACACTCATCCGACGTACAGACAGAGCCAGCTATAAATGGGGATTATATTGTAAGTACATTAAGAATCATCTCGTTTTTTTTCTCTCATTTCAATTAATTTAATTGCTATAAGGAAAAGTTACACAGTTCTCTTGCCCATTATTCCCGTAAATTCAAACCCTTCGTGAAATATTTTATGATATTAAGATCAAAAAAACAAAAAATGCCAGGAAACGCTAGTAACAATAGCGACACTGGAGCCCTTCCAGAAGGTTCAAATAACACTATCGTAATTGAACCATACAAATTAAACGAAATATTTTCGGTCGTCCCGGAGTTTGACGGCAATCAGATTTTTCTAAATACATTCATTCTATCATGCACTACAGCTTTCAATATGTGCGTAGGAAATCAGAAAACTCTCTTAAGCCTACATATAAAAAATAAGTGGTCGAGCGGCTGAACTGATTAATTCACGTAACCCGGCTACATGGCCAGAAATAAGAACTTTATTAGAGAATCATTTCGGAGACTCGAGAGACTTGTCTTCGTTGATTCAAGACCTTCAACGATTAAAACAGTTAGCGAACGAATCTCCATTGACATTCATCACACGGCTACAGACTCACGAAGCGAAAATGTACGCTTCAATCAATAAGCAGAGCTTTACTCAAGAGGAAAAGAACGCACAGACGCGACTTGTCGAGACAATGACTCTTAACACCCTTTTGACGGGACTTGAGCCTAAACTAGGACAAATAGTTAGAGCAAGTGACCCGACAAACATACTAACAGCTACAAACAGGGTTAGAAGAGAATTACAACTGAACTACTTCGAAACTCAAAAGTTCCATACTCACAATACGAATAAAACCACGACAGCACCTCCGCGTAGATCTAATCCCGGTCCACCTCCAAAGCAATGTTTCAATTGCAAACGCCTTGGACACACCAGTAATGAGTGCCGACAGAGGACATTTACGCAAAATAATTTCGGAGCAAATTCCCAAAACCAAATAAGACCGCCATTCCAACAACAGCAACAACAGCAACACTTTCAACAACAACGATTCCAGCCGAACTTTAGGCCCAATCAGAATGTTGGCAGTGATCATCCGTCCCAATCCTAACATAGGAAACCCGAGACCGAGCGTAGTTCAACCAAACCCAAACTACCATAATAGAACGTACCATCTCAATTACGGTCAGGATCATTATCAAACTGAACAATACGAAAATCAACTTCCTGTTGCTTCCCCATGTTATGAGGAAACGCAGCAATATTCCGAATTCCCAGATAGTAACTATTATAGCGAAGCTACAGACCCCTCAAATCAGGATTTTTGCCAAGACCCGCCTATACCGGTGGATCCTCCGAACTCAGACTCGGACTTAGCCGAAATCCAAGCTCAAATTCAATCAATCAATCTGGAAGAATACAATCCGAACGCGAACTTCCTCGAACAAAACTTTCTATAAGCCCTCTCCTTGCAGTTAAATCGAAAAACCTTTACTACATTACTGACGCGACGAGGACTTTCAAATTTCTAATAGATTCAGGAGCCGGACTTTCTATATTCAAACCGAACGCTTGTCAAAAATTCCCCCAAAGATTTCCTGAGAACGTTGTTATCCAAGGAATCACTGATCAAAAAATTAGCATCAATGAATCCACTTTAGTGCCCTTTAATTACAAAGACCCACATAAAGTGTACATTTGCAACCTAGAAATTGACTTCGACGGTCTACTTGGATCAGATTTCTTAGAACATTATCAGTGTATAGTGGACTTGACGAATAAGCAACTGATCACAAATTTTAAGACAATACCCCTTTACAAAGTGACCGACGATACAACCCCCAACACAGAAACACGGGATCACGAGACATTTCGAAGGAATTCAAATACTATCACGATAGACGCACGGACAGAACAAGTTTTCAAACTTAGATGTTCGCTGTACAACACGGAAGCGATATTATCAGGTAAAGAAATAGGAAAGGTACGTCTCCCTCATGCTCTCGTGAAAGTGAACGAGAACGGCGAATTTTTAACAACCGTCTTAAACCCCAATGCAATCCCCAAGACTATCGACTTTTCCGAACTAACAATAGAGCCCATACAACACATCTCAGTCAATAATCTTAACGAATTTGATCATACTATACAAAACAACAGGATACCGGAAATTAAAAACCAGCTACGCTTAGAACACCTGAACGAAGAAGAAGCGGAACTTATTACAAAACTTTGTATCGACTATTCCGATATCTTTTACCTAGAAGGCGACAAACTGACCTTTACTAATGAAATAAAACACACAATTAAGACAATGACCGACAAACCGACGTTTACTAAATACTATAGGTACCCATACGTACACAAAGATGAAGTAAAAGGCCAAATAAACAAAATGTTAGATCAAGGGATAATAAGACCATCCAACTCTCCTTTCTCATCTCCAGTCTGGGTAGTCCCCAAAAAGATGGACGCTTCGGGAAAGCAGAAGTGGAGAGTCGTCGTAGATTATAGGAAACTTAATGAAATCACAGTTGACGACAAATACACTCTTCCCAATATATCGGACCTCCTTGATCAGCTTGGCAAATGCCAATACTTCTCCACACTAGATCTCGCGTCGGGATTCCATCAGATAGAGATTGACCAACAGGACGTAAAGAAGACAGCATTTTCAGTCGAAAATGGCCACTACGAATTCGTTCGTATGCCCTTCGGGTTGAAGAATGCTCCTTCGACCTTTCAAAGAGTTATGGACAATATTTTATTAGGAGTCCAGAATGAGAGATGCCTCGTCTATATGGACGACATAATCATTTATTCACCATCCATACACGAACACATTGACCGACTGACGGAAGTATTTAAAAGATTGAGACGCGCGAACATGAAGATACAACCTGATAAATGCGAGTTCCTCCGCAAGGAAGTAGCATACCTCGGACATTTAGTAACAAAGGACGGCGTAAAACCAAATCCGTGTAAGGTTGAATGTATAGTAAATTTCCCGGAACCTAAAAATCAAAAGGAAATTAAATAATTTCTGGGACTTGTTGAATACTATCGTAGGTTCATAGAAAACTTCGCAAAATTTCCAAGCCCCTTACCCGCCTTCTTCAAAAGAATGTCACATTTGATTTCGATTCTATTGTAAAGAAGCTTTCGAAAATTTGAAACTAAAATTAACTTCTACACCTGTCCTCATTTATCCAAACTTTGAAGAACCGTTCGTACTCACGACGGACGCCAGTAATTTTGCGATCGGTTCGGTATTATCTCAGGGAACTATAGGAAAAGATCTTCCGATTGCCTATGCTTCAAGAACCCTTTGCAAGGCAGAAGTCAAGTACTCTGTTACAGAGCGCGAATTGCTCGCCATAGTCTGGTCCGTTAAGCACTTCCGACCATACCTTTTTGGTAGGAAGTTCATTCTTGTAACTGACCATCGCCCTCTTACATGGCTTTTTAGTTGCAAGGATGCCGGTGGACGTTTAGCCCGTTGGAGGCTCAAATTAGAAGAGTACGACTACGAGATAAGATACAAGCCCGGAAAGACAAATAAGAACGCGGACGCACTTTCTAGAATTAGAATCAATCACTTTAAAAACCTTTCCAAATTTCAAAAAGAAACGCAACTGACCCCCTTTAGGACTCTCTTAACAACCGAAGATTCCGATGACGAGAATCTTGAAAATATCGAGGTTGAGGAGACGAAGTTAGCTCAACGCAATAAGATGTACGAAGAGTTCAGTACATTTGTTGAATTATATAAGACACAATCCGTAATTGACTACTCAAAAATCGAAATTTCCAATGAACAACTATTGGACAAGAAGAACAAGAATATTATAAGTATTTTTAGACAGAATGACCTCACTGAAACTAATAACAAAATTATAGAGGACATCTTCGAAGAAGACGCAGACTTCGAAAACCTTAGAATTAACATACTTTCCAGCAAATCAGTGAAAAATAGAAAATATTTCCTTATTGCGCTGCCTTACAATCCCGACAGTGTTAATGAATATCTATTCGGATCATTATATTTGAGTCAAGACTTACTACAAACTGACGAAACATACTGCGTAGAGACAAATGTAGATCTCCCTATTCTAGAAATGCTCTCATTCATAAATAGTGAAAAGGAGATAAAATTTAAAGTATTCCAGAACGTCACCCAGACTCCAACAGACGAACAAATTCCCACTATACTAGACCAATATCATAATGGTAAGACTAACCTACATAGAGGTGTGAACGAAACTATTAGACGCATAAAAGAAAAATACTCTTGGAAAGGATTAACAAAGGATGTCGAGAAATTCATTAGACAATGCGAGATTTGCCAGAAAAATAAAGCGTGTCGAAAGAATTTAGACAGACCACTCGTAATAACAGAAACGCCAAAAGCCCCATTCGAGAGGATCAATATCGATATTCTGGAAGTACCCTCGAGAAACTATGCCTTGACAATTAGGGACGAATTGACAAAATTTAGTCAAGCCTACCCTATTGAAAATAAAACAGCCAAAGCAGTCGTTAATACGCTTTTAGTCTACTTTCAACACTATGGGACACCTGTCCGAATCCACTGCGATTACGGAAGGGAATTCGATAACGCGCTACTTAAGGACGTATGTAAATTATTCGATATAAAACTGACCTACTCAAGTGTAGGACACCCTCAGTCGAATGGTTCTCTGGAACGGTTCCATTCTACACTCTTGGAAATGATTCGAGTACATTTAGCTGATCATCCCCGAGAACACCCGTTCAATATTCTACCATATGCAGTCATCTGTTACAACAATTCTGCAAATAAGACACATGGATTCACACCATATGAGCTCGTGTATCACGAAATACGTTAGAGACTTGAACAACCGACTGTCTCACTTTTACAAAGTAGCTAGGGAACGGACTGACAGACAAAAACAAAAAGCAAAACTTCGTTTCGATCAACACGTCCAGAATAATACTCAAGATTTTAAAGTAGGTGATAGAGTATTCATAAAAGAATCCCAATTAAAAAACAAATTATCCAATAAATTCAACGGACCCTTTGAAGTTCTAGAAACTCATCAAAATTCAGCAACCCTTCTTAATACCAATACAAACCAAAAAAGTAAAGTAAATTTCGACCGCATGAAATTGTGTGCTGAAATATAAATTCGTTTCAGGTACTTCGTCCTGGTCAGAACGGCCCTATGCCAATATTCCATAGAACCTATAAATAATACTCTTGGAGTGTTCTATCACGATGAGAACCGTATTATCATATCCAATGACAGATGGACTTTACTTGTACACAAGAACATTTCAGCATTACTGACTGCATACGAAAACAACAGCAAAATTCTCGACGCTATACAGGACATTTTAAAACCCGATTATCACAATATGAATCTCTTCCATTCAGACGTAAGAACGCATGTCAATCTTTTAAGCCAAATATCCAAATCAATAAAAGATAAATTTAGCGAAGTTATCATAAATACAAAGCGAACAAAACGAGGAGCTATAGACGGCATTGGCAGTTTGTTTAAAGCACTAACAGGCAATTTAGACGCAGATGACGGGAAATTCTACACAGAAAGTATTTATAAATTGAATCAGGATCAATTTCACATAGAAAACCTTTTGAAAAACCAAATTTCGGTATCAACATCTCTAATAAGGACCTTTAACGAATCAATCAGGAATTTGACTATCGACAGAAAAACATTTAACGATGACATGAGAAAAATTGAAAGGAGCATCCATCAATTAAACGACAAATTAGCATTAGTTGAATCTAAACTTAAATTCTTCGAGATATGCGAAAAACTTTTAGAGAGTTATCTGATTATAGAAGATAATCTGAACGATGTTTTAAATGCCATAACTTTTGCACGACTGAAAATTATTCATTCTTCAATCATAAACCCTGAAAATCTTATGTCAGCCCTTCAGGAAATATCCCAAAATCTTATTAGAAACAATTTACCACTACCAGTCAAACTATCAAAAATTTCCCAATACCTAGAAATCATTGAACTCCAGGCATATCAACAAGATGATAATATCGTATTTGTACTAAGAATACCTTTAGTGGAACAACAACTTTATACCCTTTATCACCTGTTCCCTATCCCCATATTGGATAAGAGAACTGGTCTTCATCATATCCTGTCAATTAATCAAAAATATATCGCGAGGAATGATGATTCTTTGATGTATATTCCTGTAAAAGAACCCAAAAATTGTAAAGATCTAGGTCCACATAAGAAACTGTGCTCTAATCTGTATGCCTACCCAATCGACGACAATGCAGTATGTGAAGCCCAACTTCTCAAGAACCGTCATGAAGTACCGAAAACATGTGAAAGTGCGGTAGTATATAGTCAAGGATATAACGTGTACAAGCTAAAAGACAATGTATGGCTAGTTGTAATATCAGAACCCTTACAAATGACTGTGAACTGCCCTCAAGCAAACACAAAAACAGTTACCCTGTCCCAAAACTCTATTGTAAAACTTGAATCGGAGTGCCATGCATTTATTGGCATCACCAAGGTACAAGTCAATAATCAAAGAATCACAGAGGTCGCCGACAATTCTCATCCTGTGGTTATCCCATTTGATTGCTGTAAGCACATAGCTGACAAGAACCAACTCCCAAAACTAGAGCCCCTCAAGTTAAATGATGTAAACGTAGAAGATTTGAATATCGCTAACCACAAACTACAACAGTACTCAAAGGACTTGGAAACTCTTATCAATCAACCCTTTGTAACCAGACATATATCCTGGATGACCTACTTCACAATAGCCGCCATATGCACACTCGCAGGTGGTTACCTAACGGTAAAAGTAATAAGAAGATGCAATCGAGAGTCAAAGGGCCAACCCTCAATTCCACTGACGAGAATTAGAAGCTTTCTCCCAAGGAGAAGAAGACCAAATATCGAAAAAACTGAAGAAGAAATGGATGAAATTAATATTTAATAAAAGTTGTTGCATGGCATCAACTTTTAATTATTAGGGGGAGCTGTTATATGGGACTTTATGATGACCTAGCAGTTCCCAGATACCAAGTACATCGCCTGACAATAACCTTCATTAATTCCAAGAACTTTCCGCAGAACTTGCAGTATCCATGGATATCAACTTGCAGCATAGCATGTGTTCTCAGATAACACACCGTGCAAGAATAGCCATGGGAACATGAACTCATACGTGACAAAAACTGCTAATTGTGCATTAATTTAAGTATAAGTACACGAGCATTGTTGCTCCGATATAGTTAGTAAGAATCTTAGTTGTTAGACAAATCTATGTTAGTTTTCATTTTGAATTTTATAATATTGAATAGATCTTTTTTAAAAAGTAAATCTTGTGAAAAGTTATATAAAATATATATATATATATATATATATATATATATATATATATATCCGACAAAGGCTCCAGATCATTCGAGCGGCTTTTGGTCTTTGATTCGCCAGCCGCCACTGGACTTTTCTCGAGATCCCTTTGTCGGCATTCTAGGAGTAGATGCCGACATGCTGCTGTCGCTCTCTTTGTCAACGCCGCTTTCGATATTTCCAACCACGAAATAGATTTCGCGCTAGCATCAAAAGGCTGCCGCGACTTTGTGGCCGGCGGCTGTTCCCCTTGCACGTGACAGTAGCATTAATTTTAATTGTCTAATACAAAATGAACTATGATTGAAAATTCCACATTTACCATATTACAGTAGGTATTCAAAGTAACTGCCTTCGACTACTTAACAGTATCCTAATCTGTCAACAAATGACCTTAACCAAATTTGAATAGTTTATCTTGTGAAATATGACGTAAACGAGAAATCTGCGAACATCACTAAATAGGTAGTAGATACATAAAATATACAAAAACTTTTAATCAAGTAAAATTTTTGTACCGGTCATAATTCAGCCATAAATCAGTTGCTCCGCTCATTTTGTCTAATCCTTTATTATATAGAGCATCGTGAGAATTCTTGTTCATCTTCTTCTTTTATTAATGAGCTCAGTAAATCGAATGTCAAATTATTTTCTTTAGCATTCTATAATCTACAAGGAAACATTTTATAAGAATACCTAATGTTATTATTGGTTACTCTAGAAGATAAAAAAAGAAGCACCAAGGGGTAAGACACGAATTGTGAAAAGTGTTACTAGGACCAGACGCTATGTCAACTAGACTATGATTGCTTGAGATTTTGGAGTATTATTGGTAATGGACTTAAATAGAAAGTCAATCCACAATCCGTAATGAATAAAATAATACATCATACTGGCGAGTTCGATGAACCCAATTTTTGATGACCCTGTAAGATAAATCGGCAGTATTGTCACATGACACTGGATGATTTGTGTAAAGGGTATATCTAGTCCATAGATTTCATATAACCAGCATCCATTATATTGCAGGAGTTCAATTACAATTTCTTACGAGATCAGATAATAGTTGTATTCATTGAACTTTTTCTCTCATCAATATAGATGTATGATTGTAACAATCATAAAAGGAATGTTTGAATCGATTAAAAAAATCAATAAGAAAGTATTTCATATTGTTCAGTTAGCCAGAAGCTTTTCAATCCTCGAACGAGTATTTTCAGTGAATGTGTCCATTCAAATTTTGACTTTGACGAGATGTAATTTCTACAAGCTTCTAGATCTTAATATTTTAAGTATATCTTGACAAGATCTTCTTATAAGCAAGATATCATTTCTACTACAGTTCCATTATCTGGAGCAAACCAGCAGGAAATGAGATCTTCCTACTCACAATTCTATTAATTATACGCCTGTGCGTACAAAATGTCCTTGTCTCAAATTCGCCACAAAAATCTAATTACCACTGTGCCTGTGATATCTATCAAGTTGAGTGTGTATTCTCACTTAATAAAAATAGGGTGCAATTCCTCTTCCATCTCGGAATTAAACACAGAGGCAAGAGAAAAAAAAACGAAAGGAAAGAGGAAACACACGCCATGGTGTATTAGTTGGACCGAATTGCTTTTCTAATTTGATCATGTCTCTCCATATAGCACATATAACACAATTATTCAATTTTCAGTTTGTTATCTCAGGCTCACCAACTTCTAATGGAAGAATAAAGAAAAGATATACCTACTTCTCCTCAAGTTCATATGATATACTGTGGAAGAAATGGAGGATACAGCTTGCTTATATACAATATGCAGCGATCTGAAAAACATTTCAACTTCAGTAGGCTATGAAATAAAAAATCACGACGTTACTACTATTGAATTTAAATAGTATAAAACATTATCAGCTTTATTCATAAATAATTTTTATTATTTACAATACCTACTAGCTTAGTTTGATACTAAAATTGTCACGTATGATATTTTCGTTGCGATAGTAGGTATTAATACCTAAAAAAGTAGAATGTTCTGATAAAAACTATAAATAGTTTTCTTTAAAGGCTCCTCAAGAGTACACCGGCGTTTTATCACTTGACTTAATTTTAACCACACTTATGATTTTTCAAATTATTACATTTCTAGTCTAAGTTTAAGGTTCTTAAGGAATTTGTTAGTGATTTTTTTGAACGTACCCGATATGGTCTGTCATATGTTCAATCTTCGAAAAAATCTCCACCTATTACAGGCAAAGTTTTTAAGGGATGGTACTTGTTGGATATCAATTTTGTCTCATCTTTCAAATAAAAAGAATTATTTACTCTGCAAAACGCACGAAAAGATATAATATAGCATAGAAGTAGTCGAAATGTATACCTCGTCCGATTGGAAGTCGGCTAAATGGGACTGATAACGATGACGGAAAGTCTCGCCAGAATCAAAGTAATACACATTTGCCCAACCGCGTATATTATCTGATCAATTTTTAGTGGTTGTTTTCATAACCGAATGAATTTATTAGGAAATTATCAAGTATGTTTTACGTATATTATTTCCATCATAGTAATTGCCGTAAAAATATCACTTTGAATATGTAAACGAACAAATTGCTGCTATATCCACGCTCTAGTATTCCAGTGTCACGAACGTTCGCCGGCATATGAAATTTTCTTTTTATTTTCTTTTCTCAGAATTCAGAGCAAGCGGAATTTATACACAAATATTTCATGTTCTTAGCGTTATTACTTCCAAGGCCTTAAATTTCCAGTATATCCACTATCTTAATGAAAAAAGAAACAACATATACCTACCTACTTCTCTAGGTAACAATATTTCAAAGTAATTTGCTGTAAACTGTAAGTCCACAGAATAATTAATAAATGAAAATAAATTTTATTTCTTGTATATTCTTAATATATGCAGATTGTCCCCACCCTTATTATAGATAGATAGTTAAAGAAGCGTATCTGTGTTCAAAATCAATATAACATACAAATTTGAGAAATACGTTGGTTATACATTTTTATTTCATGAAGTCATCAAAAAAGCTTAAAATACGAAACCTTCCCTTCATACGAAGACAGTAGAAGTATGGAACAGAAGTTGTAAAATAAAGGTATCAAAACTCAGAGAAATCAAAGAAAATCAAAAACCATGGACCATTGCGTCAGCCAGTCATTACCACCGGTAGTCTTCACGCGACTTTGTCTAGACCACACAACAGCATCTCTTGACATTGGAACGGCAACCAAAAGGTTTCGCGTGTGAAGGGCCATTAACAATCAAACACGAAGTCTTCTCCACAATACATTTGTATAAAATTAACAGGGATGATGAGACATGTTTCGGGTCTATATAGACCCATTATTAATCCAACATGGTTGTGGAAAAAGAAAATGTATCCTCCAGATTTTTAAAACATCTTGTGTTACCAATGAAATGAAATAAAATTCTTAAGAAACTAATAAACTTAAATAATATTCCTCACATAACTATTCACCCATAAAATAATAAATTGAAATTAAAATAAATAAAATTAAAAATAAAAATTGAAAATAAAACTAAAAGGAATTCTGGAAAACTACATGTCTACTCTCCGGTGGTCTAAGTTTTTTTTCTTACTTAGACCACCGGTGAGTAGACATGTAGTCTTCATTCTATTTTTTACTCAACTCTAAAAGTACCAGCACCAATAGAATTAATATTATTTTGTCTTTTTCAGTGCAATAACTGACAAAGTCGGTCCAATTTTTTGTAAAAAATATTTATTTGACATTTCTTAGTATAAAATTAGTCACGAAAATCGTTGAACGCTCGTCAATACCAGAGAAAATATAGGCTTAGCTTGTACTTGTTATTTATTATACAGAGATCTCAACACATCGCGCGCAAATATACATATTTTGGAATTTACTCTTGTAACTCGAAAACCGTAACTCAATTTAAATGTTGCTACATATAATTTTTTCTTTAATATTCTCATATTCACAATTTTCGAAAAAAAATTGCTCTTCGACATAGCGGAAATACGCATGTCACCTATTTCAGCCTTTACCATTGCGAAACTTGGTAACCTTAACTGTTTTGAAAAATTGATATCGAGGGCTTCTTATTTAATACGTAACATGATGCACCTGATTACGATATAATGAAGTAAGTCAATAATCGAAAAAATAATTATTTCTTTTAATTAATAAGGTTTATTCTAGTAGTCTGATTTGTTAAATTGATGGATTGTAAAGTAGGTGTTGAAAAAATATCAATGCAACGTTAAGAGCAGCCTTTTGCTTTCGTAAATAGGAAATTGTTATCATACATCTTGAGAAATATAGCTATGATTTCCAGTTTCAAAACGAACACCTTGAACTGAATACGTATTGTTTAGGTTATATTTGACTAGGTTAGGTTTGGTTTTTGATCTATTTTGAAATTAGCCCGAAAATATAAGCACTTAATGCTCAAAATTATTTGAGTCCAAGATTTGGCTGAAATAGAACATGTCTAAGAATTTTGAGATGGCAGATAACTAAAGATTGTACATTAAAATTCGCAAAGAACGATTTATTTACTTAAGTCCCAAATCTACATCAATATGTGTCAATCTTTAGTACCAGAATTAGGGGTCATATAGAACTTGACCTTGAAATTTAGTAAGAGCGAGATTTCATGACAAAATTTGGCTCAAAATCTCGTCCCACACTATTTTAATTTAGCATAATCGTAAATCATCTTCAGAGTATTTAACATGGGTAACGGTCTTATATCGAATATTTACGAAAAAAATCTGGTGTGTACACTCACGACTTTCCTACCGCTCGCAGGCAAATTCCAATGAATGAAAAATTTTACATTATTACAATACTTTCCTTACATGGCGACGAGAATAGCTGTAGGAAAGTAAAAATCCTCTGGTCAAATCGAGCTACCACTCATTTGTTTCATCATGTCAAGACAAACAACAGAATCTGAAGAAACATGTGGAAGATACGGAACTTTATTCAAGCATAACTTTTTTTGTGCTTTTTTTATATTTGGTAGAGAGAGAGCTCTCAGAAGAAAATCCTTAGAGCCGTTTTCGCGCTATAGTCTTGAGCAAATCACGTTTTTTGGCTATAGCTCAACACCCAGTGTATACAGGATTCCCATTCAGTGCCACCGGCGAGGGATATTGGTACCAAACAAAATAAATAAGAAAGCAACCAAATACACCGATCCGTTCCCGAGATAATGCTGTCACAGACAGACAGAAAGACCAATGGCTGAAAATATATTTATTAGACTTAGAAAACTCTGAAACGTCAACATTTGTAGAAATCTCGATACCAGAAATTTCACACGATTATAATACTTTCCGTATACAGCTATTATAGTAGCGTAGGAAAGTAAAAACACCCTAGATCCAGTTTACAAATAAGATTTTAATGGAATGCACTGTATATTTGGTTAGTAAGGAATGGTCTTTCATATATACTATTATATGATATTTGTCATCAAAGCTGCGACTGCGAGAGCAGAGTATCAAAAGTAGATAATTGAACAGCTCGAATAAGTTCATCAGTACCTACAAAGAGCTTCGTCTAGATATTCTGCAAACAGCCCGCTCTCTCGTCAATATTCGTGGTTTGTATACACAAACTAAATTCAAAGCTTCACTGATACAGCCAAGGTTATATTCATACAGGGTGATTCAAGAGGAAATGGATGTAACTAGGAAGTTGAAATAAGCAAACAAAACAAAACAAATAATTGTAAACAAACAGCATTAACTCTTAACAAATTTTCTAGAACATCAGCTCCCATTCCGATACTCTTATTTGCAAGTCTATAAACTGATATATAGAGGCGAGTTTCAGCTAACGATGTCTGTTCTAATAAACGCTGCAGCATTAAGAATGCGATCTAGTAAATGCAGCCGTTGTGTCCACTTTCGTAGCAACGACTTCATGCATCCCCAAAAACAGGAATCTAGGAGAATCAGATCTGGTGATCTCGGTGGCCAAGGGTACGGGCCTATCTACCTACCAATTCACCGATCATCGAAATGGGTGTTCGGAAAATTATTTAAAAATGATCCTAAACCTAAATGATCTAAAAATGTAGCTAATCATCCCCAGTAAGGCGTCCATCCAAAACGAGGACCGAACAACTGATCATTTTCATTCGACCATGGATGGTTATTGTGTCAATTGTTAATTCCATCCAGACTAAGCTGACCTTTTTCGGTAAAAAAATGCATTTAACCAATCTTCTGTTTTTCTTAACGAATACATTGACAAAATTGTTATCTTAAAGGAAAATCGCTTACATGTTGCTGACGAAAAGTTTGCAAACCTTATTATTTTAAACTATTTTTTTTTGAATTTCAAATTAGAATGCGAAGTACACCTGGTACTTATCTCTGGATTATTATATACAACATCTAAAATATTTTCTTCAAGTTCCACACCAAGACTGTGCTGTCTTTCAGAAACAGTATTTGCACTTGGGGGAATATCCCAGTTTCGCCAGCATATCAAAAAACAGTTTGAAAGGTTTGCATTCTAGGAACTCTTGAATGTGGAAAACGATGTCGGAACTCTTCTACTGTACGGACATTGCAGGAACCATAAACATCATATGTGCATATTCATTAAGACTAAAAATGTATAAGGCATTTTGGCAATCTAGTAAATTCTTATAAGGCAGTGTTTCAAATTTTCATTTGAGCATTGGGACAATCTCAACTTTTTATTTGAATTGTTGGTTTTGTATTCTTTTTCTTTATCTACAACCAATAAAAATCTCTGGAATAAATAAAAATCAGCATTGAACATATACCTAAGATTATTTTGCTTATCCTTAAAATATTTCCATCCCTTCCTGAATCACCTTGTATATATGGTGAAAATCTATCTCTCTTTCCCTATAATATAACTAAAGTTTGAAACTTCCAAAGCCTCAAAGAGTTGAGCGAATATTGTCTGGATATATCTACGTTGTTAATTTAATATAGGAAGATATTAATATTTATTTCATCGATACGGTTTTCTTATTATTGGGTATCACTCTTGAATAATACCAATCATAATCTGAGTAGGTATATTGGCAGATACGTGAATAATGTCGATAAAATTGCTGTGTTACAATAAAATTAGCACATATTTTACAATCCTTAAGATATCTGGTAATTTAACTTTTCATTAAAACTATGACCAATGATATAATAGACAACGTCCATTATCATAGATTCTCACGATCTCCTCGTTTAACTAAACTGATGTTTTTTATTGATAAGAATAAAGGTTTGTTATACAAAATGCATAGGTACCTATATCAAAATAGGAAGAAATACAGTTCTGTTCACTTTTAAAAATTGTCAGCGATCTCATGACTTGATAGTACTGTGATATTTTCTTGAATCGAGACATGCACAGTCAGGAATCAAAACCATCGCATCTGATGTGGTTTGACAAAAATCAATCCTGTTCACTAGTTCACTAGCTGAATTAAAGACAATATTTGATATTAACTGACCATCATGATTCACTTACCCCGTCCACAAGACAAATTCCACATTGTCGTATTGTCTTGTCATCATTGTTCGGGCTGCAGACTCGATTAGCTCCCATGTGGCATCACAGCTGTAGTCACCGTAACGGCCCATTTGCCTTCCATGTGATTTGCCTTTGACGCCATCATAGTCGGCTCTCCAACAGCCTGGAAAATCAGTTCGATCTGATAATAAGTAGAAAGGAATGTGCAATTGGAATATTACAAAAAAGAAAACTCATAAAGAACATTTCATCACCATCATGATGTAGGCGAGATAAATTTGAATCTGATCTAATGACGAACGATTATTCAGAATGAACTTGGTGTTATCTAGAGTGAAACCAAAAGTTGTATTTCTAAACACTGAGAAGAACATTCCAAGGCCAAAATTATGTGTCTTTCTACGACATTTTTAGGCCTCATCCTTTCTTGACATTATCTTTGTGATTCATAAGTTCATTCTTTATGAAAATGAACATTTATCTGAAATAATGAAAGAAGCAATTTTCAACGAAACTTCAATTAGAAATGTAGCTGAATTTGAATTATTAACCAAACATAAATAAGTATAGTGTATTGCCTCCTTATTCGCTTTCTAATTAATGCTGCCGTGCGAAGTGGTAAGCTTTAAGTATAATTGGCAATCCTCTGTTGCAAAATCTTTTCCACTCCTCAAGATGCGGCACTAGAATATTTTGAATACTTTCTGGTTGGCAGTAATGGACAAGCCTCATGTCCCAGACAGTCTTGGGCTTATGTATATCAATGAGAAATGGAAAAGTTAAGAAGAAGAAAAAAGAAGATGAGACTTAAAATTATTGTGTAAGGACATTTTGCCGTTAAATTTGCCCACAGTTATCATCATCATCTAAAATAATAAAAAAATTGAATATAATACAGTGAAGCCTCTCAATAACGATCATCTTCATGCATTCAAATGTTGATCGTTATTATGGGTGGTCACATAAGAGAAAAAATTTAAAAAAAATCTTATTTTACATCGTTTATTAATTATTATTAGAATCAACAGGAATGCAAAGAGGTCAGTAGGTGCCGAATCACGACAGTACGGCGGATGATCCATTAACTCGTTTTTTTCAGTTATCTTTGTATGATCGAAAATTTCAAGCAATCAAATAGCCGTGTACCATTCCGAACTTCTTAAGCGGAATAGTTATTAGATTCTTGTAGGTAAACCGATTTTGGTATTACATCCACTGACAGCAATATGTCTTTACTAGAGAAGGTCCAAGCGTCCAAGCTGCTTTATTCTCAAGAAATGGACGAGGATAACATTAATTTCTGTAGGTTCTGTCGGAAAGAAGGTGAAGCTGAAGTTATGATTGCAAAGGTCGGGTAGAGGTATGGTTTCAACTATTCGGGTCAGGAAAACCGAATTCAACGGTCTCTGTATCTTCATTGTTACGTCTGATAAGAAATGAAATACAAAGCTTCAATCCACTCTATCAAAAATCGAATCGATCTACTGTCAGCCCATGGAAAGTTTGTCCTCTAATCTACTAATTCAGTTCTATTCTGAACCACGGTTTTACATACAGTTTTAGAAACTATCCAAAATGTATAGCTTCTGATTTTTATAATTAGTTATTGATTTCAATGTAACGCTGTAATCACGCTAACCTCGTATTTTATCCAATACCACCTATTTTTCACAAAGACCAATGAGTTCATACTAATTTTGATTCTGAATTATCAATGAATATCTCAATAAGTAAACTTCGCGACGTTAAACCTTTTATCTCATCAAAAAGGTAATACAATTTTAGGTTCAAAATTACAATGTCATTGGCCTTCTTCAATGTAATTTTATAGTGCTAAAATATTAATTTATAATATACAATTATTTTAAAATTTCGAATCATGACATATAAACAGGTTCCTGCATAGTTTATGTACTTCATTTATATTTGAATATGACTGGTGATTAAAGTAAATTGCTCAATTTAATATATTGCTATAATAATATCGATATTTATCGAAAATTCTGGATAATTCTACATTGACAGAAAAGTATTTCAATGTGATGGCAGCATTGAGGCAGTTACTATAATTTGTTAGATATTTGCCAATAAGTTTGAAATAATTTATTAAATTTATAATGCTGTAAAGAAATTTGTATTTCAACTAATTGGAGATATTCATGTTTATATGTGCATTAAAGGATATTAGAATATTAATTCTTTGTAGAAAGTTATTGTATTAGATCCGATAATATATAAATATAATGATTACTCTTATGTTGTTCCTATAACAACAGTAACATTCTCAAATCAACCAAATTTGCTCGTAGAAATCATTGTTCAGCATCATATTCAGTGCCTGGGTTGGTAACTGCCAAGTGATCCATATATAATAAACGAAAAACTGGTCCAGATTCCGGAAACCTATCAAATCCCGATAGCCAAGTATACAATGCAAAAAATGCTTGTCCGAATTATTGAAGAATGCGGCTTATTTAGGAATCAGGATTAATGTGATGATACTGTAAATAATTTTTTGTGGAGAGGGCGATTTCTTTCGAAAATTGAAAATCTGTGGGAACATTTATAATGAACATTTTTTCCTTTGAGTTACGGTTTTCGAGCAAAACGGTGGTAAAATGGTTAAATCTAAAATACTTATGCGTATTTTAGCAGCGATGTTTTGAGATCTCAATAATAATATTTACAAGTAATGAATATACGTGGGTAATGGGATAAATTCTATCTTCGTTGGTATTAGTTCACGTTCAACGATTTTCGTGACTAATGTTACACTGAAAATTGTGAAATAAATATTTTTTACAAAAAATTGGACCGACTTTATTAGTTGATGCACTGAAAAATAGAAAATAATATTAATTCTATGTGCCAAAAGTTATTAATCCAACTGCAACTTAACCACTTCAAAAGTAACAGCACCAATAGAATTAATATTATTTTCTATTTTTCAGTGCATCAACTAATAATGTCGGTCCAATTTTTTGTAAGGCAGATTTATATTCAAAAGAGAGCTAGCTACTGGTTGCCATGAAAATATTAAAAATATTTTTCTTCCCAAAAATCCATTCAAAAAACGATTTTATGAAAATCCAATATTTCAATTGCCACAATTAAAACAAAGTCGTTTTTGGTGAAATTCACAGTGCACCTTTTTAATTTTAAAACTGTTTCAGACACTGAGCATTTGTAAAGGGGTGGTTCTTACAAAATAGCATGTATGCTGTTGATACTAATAATTAAGTAGCTCCAAGGGAATAAATATTATTCTATAATTTTGAGTGCATCATCTGCTAAAGTCAGCCCTAATTTTGGTAAAACATTGTTTATGGAATGTTGTTTGTACAAAAGAAATGCGAATAAAGAGGGTGCATTTTTACAATCAAATTTACTAGCCATCTTTGTTTCGTCAATCGCGATATTTGGGTCAATTTCCCATAAAATGAAAATAAAAGAATAGCATTGAAACGACGAAAATCTAATAAATCATCATATATCGTAGATATTTGGTATTTGGTATGTACATTCGGTCCACTCATAAAATATAATAAATCAGAAAAGCGATCCCAAAGATATAAAAAATAGAATAACATTGTATTGCACTCCTGTGAGACTTTTACTACGAGTAGCCAATTCATCATATAGTTACATAGGAATAAATATTTATTGCAGAATACATAAAAATATGAAGATTTCATTGTTCAAAATTGAGTATTGGTTTGTATTTAAACATTTTCACAGATCTACATGGGCTGCTATTTTCACATTAGAGGTATTAATTATTTTAATTTACAGTCAGTTATTTAGAAACTAAATATAATAATTGTAGCTAGAAAATATATGGGAACAGTGAAAGTAGTTTTTATGATAATAGGTTATTATAAAGGGTGGCTAGAAATTCTGAAGAAACCTGATTTCGGGCTAAACTATACGTTATATTGAAAAAATATTTTAGAAAAAGTCTTAGAAGAACATTATTTCTTCTCAGCGATGCTTGTTAATTTTCTACAGCTTCGCTAATTTTCGACATATGACGTCATCGGTGTTTTTTAATGTATAAAAATATCAGTTTATTAGCTTTACGTCGCTCACGTAGGACAATTAGTATCTAAAGTAACTGCACTGAAATGGATCTAATTTTTCTCTAACTAATGCTAGAATGTTTTCTTCCAGATCATCTAGTTTAACTCTTGATTGAAAATATTTTATCCCAGTACCATACCATTCAGAACAAAACAAAAATCAACCGAATATGTCGTTCCTATCGTCAGTTATGATCTAGATTTAGATATAATATAAAATTTCCTTGTCCTGGATTTATTCACCAGAAATTTTTTGCCAGTGCCATACAGAAAAAAAAATTAAAATAATAATTACAGAACTTCATCGATAGAATTGGGAGTTTTGGTTCACTCAAAAATAGGTAGATGCACTTTCAGTTATTTACATGCTTTCTTATTTTGCGGACAATTTTAAAAATGTTTTCTTTGATTGAATAGGTTTTTAGGCTTATTATAAACCTTTAAGACAATATCCAAGTCGGTTCAGCCCTCTTCAAGGGATAAGAAGGAGTACACATCAGAAAAGCCATTATAGGTCAGAGCACTTACCGAAGATTAGCTAACACTTGGTATTATAAAAAATGTGCCAAAAATGATAAGAATTAAGATTTGAACTTTGACAACAGAAAACCTGACTGATCATCGAGTAATGTATTGCTTTGGAAATGTCAGTTTTCACTTGGATCATAAGGAAGATGATGAGATATACCTGGGCAGAATTCTTTATAAATTGAAAATAAAATCTATATTAGACATGTCCTTCCCGAGAATTGAAAATCCGAGACGGCAAAATTAAGGAAAATTTCATATTCGAAAAAAATTGAATTGGACATTTTTACATTTTCACAGAATTGAAAACTCGAGATAGGAAAATTAGTGAAGGGAGCATTTCTGAAAACGTTTAAATTGAAAATTTCTTCAAAACAGTTACGGATCTTGAGTTACACCAATGGCCTGAAATTAGTGATACCTATGTGTATTTCCGCTATGTGGACGGGAGAAACTTTTTTTGAAAATATGAGACAGCTAAATTAAAGAAGAGATTATATATGTGGTGACATTTAAATTGGACAGTATTACATAAGAGTTACGGTTTTTGTGTTACAGCAGTAAAGTCTGAAATGTATATCTGCGCCGCGATATTTTGAGTTGAGCCTTTTACATGGCAATATGATAAGTACTATCTTCTTTGGTATTAGTGAACGCTCAACCATTTTCATGACTAATGTTACGATCAAAAGTGTGAAATAAATATTATTTACACAGAACTGGACCCACTTTATTAGTTGGTGTCCTGAAAAATACAAAATAATATATTCTATTAGTGCTGGTAAGAAAAATAATTATAAACAATCAAGTTATACGCTTTCAAATATTCTATTTGTTTCATATTTCTGAGTAGGTACTTATTAAACACACTATATTGCTATGAAGTCTATGTATACAATACAAGTATTCTAAAATATACAGAATGTTTCAAAGTCACAGTATGCTGTTCATCATACAACTTCGTGATGCGCAACTTTTGATTGTATATAGGTACATCTATGTATATATATATATATATATATATATATATATATATATATATATATATATATATATATATATATATATATATTTAACTTGTTAAATTTAACAACAAAACTTTACATATACTCGAGACACGAGTACATATAACTTGGAGCTACACCAGAGAACTTCTACTACCATCATGGAACATCATGTATTGTAGTTGATATTTTCTGCATAGTTGACAGTAGTATTATTACTGAAAATGTTTGCTTCAGGTTTCATTCATCTATTAAGGTACTTATATGTATTCGGAGTCTTTTTGACAAACTTTTTAAAATGAGGAGATATGCACTTCGATTGTACGTTTACATTTTTACGAAGGTATGCTTGTTCGCATATTTGACATAAGTTCTGAACATTCACCGACTTGTCTCCCAGTAAGGAAAGCATTATCTAATCTTGTATAATATTCGATGTCAAGTTTTCAAGAGAATTTCCCATATCAGAGACTTCTAGTCCAAAAAACCTATTGTCCTCCATTGGTGTACCATCTATCTGTCTGTCTCTCTGTCGTCTGCCTGTCTGTAGCAAGAATATGTCGGGAACGGGAGATTCGATTTTGTTGTTTTCTTTTTTTTGAATTTTATCGCTCTCACTCACCGGTGACAAAAATTGGTTGAGTTCAACTCACACTGATTGCTAGGCAAAAGTTTAAAAAATTGATTGGCTCAAGACTTTGATGCAAAAACGGTTATAGCGATTTTGGTGAAACTTGCCCTCTAGCACTCAAAAAAGCTATGCTCAGTTGAACTGTAAAATTGTCTAACTACTTATTCATATTCTAAGGCTAAGGGGTCTGTCCCGGCACGCTAAAAAAATGAATGGTCACTTGACCTGATCAAGCGATTATTACATATATTCGATGGAATTTGTTTTAGAGTAAAAAGAAAGGCGTGTGAGTTGGCACAACAGTTTTTTTCAGAAAAGAGATATTCATTTAACTTGAAAAAATTTTTTTCGCTATTGCCAAATTTTTGCATAAATCTGTGTGATAGATATAACATTTATCAATATTTAATTTACTTTTATCGAGTCTGATTCAAGGAAATTCGAGAGCTGCCCAGAGAAAAGGAAGCCAATAAGGTTCCCTGTTTGATAAAGAAAGATATATAGAGTGAAAAATAAGGAACAAGGATTCCTCTTTCCTCAAGGAAGTTTCATGAATTCAGCTCTAATCTGCCGGCATTCCTAATCCAAATATAAATCATTAAAGAGTAGCGTTAGGAAAGTAAACTAAGCTTCATAGAGTAGCGGTGGGAAAGTGAAAAGGAACATAATATTTTTTGTTGAAATACTTCAACTATAAAACAACATAAAATAATATTTAGGAACGTTCCTAATGATACTTTTACCAAAAACTGGACTGAATTTATTAGTTGGTGCACTGAAAAATACAAAATAATAGTAATTTTATTGGTGCTGGTATTTTAGAAGTTGGTGTCAAAAGTATTTTATCAAACTAGAATTGTTATTCAAATCCAGTAAGGCATCTATATCAAAATTCAAAGTTGATTCCAGACAACTGAAACACTGAAAATGAATGTTATATGTATTATACTATTGTCAAGACAAGTATATTCTTCATAAATAATGCTCAAATAATGTCTCAACCGATTTGAAAGGTTTTGAAAAATGAGAGAGTAGACTTTTTCATAAATGCCAGATTTTAGTTTTTCAAAACTTCAATAAGCCCAAGTATTTTCTTTAGACCATTGAGTTATCATTGTACGAATTTCTATCTCATATATTTTCCGACATACCATACATGCATCACCAATTTTGGACACACTGTATATTGTATGTATTTATTCCAAAAGTACTCTAAAGAGCAAATGAAATAGCATAAGCAAATCCCAAAACAATCTAAATTGATTGTATGCACAATGTTTTTTTTCTCATTTTGTGTTGGATCGCATTAAGGTTTCTTTTTTGCTCATTCCAGAATTTTCCAAGATTACTTTTACCAGTGCTCTGGAATCTTGAAATAACAATGTAAACATATATATACATGTTTGTATATACACATATAAATGTGAGTGCATTCAACTTAGCCGAAGCGTGATCGTTCTGTTTGCTCTTTACTCCTCTCTTTGTTGGTATTAATTTCGTCGATGGAGATGAGGCAACATACCTAGGAAGCTGAAGAGGGACATGACGCAATAATAGCACTGATAGGGTAGACACGATTTGCATCTCAACTACTTATACATCCCTGGTTAATCAGGAATGGGGAGATTTGCGTTGATTCACTTAGGCACTCTCGATTAGAGCTTGACTATTTACAATCATTTATTTGATTGATGTTAAATAAGACGTGTCCTGTCATTAAATTCATGTATCAATTCTGTTTGGCAGTTTTGAAATATGCCGTGCAAGAGTTGAAGGAAAAAATTCCGATGCCTCGTCGTAGCCAGCGGATATGCAAATTTCACAAGATTTCAATTTTTGTTTTTCTAGCACTCTTAGGAAAAATTGTTTGAAATAAAGGTTGTAGGTTCAGATTATATTTATAATTTAGAAATATTTTGGATGACATTTCTTCAATGGCTACTTGAGTTTTTTATTTCAAGAGTTTGATTGGCTGCCATTTTGAAACTAGTGTTCTCATCAGGCCCGGTAATGAACTTGAACGAGATATTTGCATGATCAGTTCTTACAGCTAATTTGAAGTAGATATCTTTATAAATGCGACCTCTATCGTGATTACAAAATTTTTAACATTTCATATGTATCGAAATAAAAATGATTTTGATCTTCTTTATTGACAAATAACACCATACCGTGATTTTTTTTTATTTCAAAAGTGCGAACGATTGATAGTTACACTTCTTTAAGAAATTTACCTAAAAGCTTCAATATTCTTATTTATTGCAAAATTTTTGGAAGTTTGTATATGCATAACTTTTTTTAATATCAGTAGAATTTAAATAGTTTTGAGAATAAGTTAAAAGAGTTCCAAAGGGTTAAATAGATTAAACAGCTACATTTGTGATCAAATGGTGGTATTATGCAATATTGTGACTATGTAAAATTGTAGGTATTGCTCTAACACTTGTTGACGTTATTCAATGGCGGTAGGGGTGTTTGCCCTCGCAGTAGTTGTTGTCGGCACAGTTAGATGTCCTAGCGTAATCTAGTTATTTACCAGAAACGTCTTATGTTAAATAATCATCTTGATTATGTATCAATTGAATTCATATTCAGAAATATCATAATATGACTGGTACTTACTTATAGCCATATAACAACATGCCGTTGAAAAAATTGTAAACGATCGTAATAGGTACATTTCTATAAGAAATTTACCTAAAAAGAAAAGTTTTTATTAGGCATTTAAAATTTGAAGCGTACCGATGAGTACAACTGCTCTCCCCTTTTCTAGATTTGACCTATACTTCATATATTTAACGTTCTAAGGTTAGATGTTCAATTCCCGGGAGCCATTCCAGTGACAGATCCCATTGTCCAACATTGTTGTTCCATGTTAAAGAAATAATTTGATCTGTTTTGAATCAGATAATATAATTATTCATTATTGGATAATACTTGGATCAGTATTAAGCTTAACAGGCGTCGAGATGCTTCGGATCAAAGAACTAATTCGAAATATGGAACGTATATCTAAAGAAAGAGTCGAAAGTAGTAGAAACAATTTTAAATATTATTGCTCAGATAAAATTTCATATTTTCAACATTTTAATTCTTATTTTATCTCCAAGACAAATAACAATGGTAATATCTTTTCAATTTTAATGTAGAAAGATCCGTTAAGCCAGAACATGTGCAATAGTTTAGGATTTTTTTCTTCATAAATTTGCCTTGAGATATTGGGTAAGAGCCATGAGAAGAATCTTTAAAAAAAGTTAGAGTCGTTAGAGCTATTATTACGCTTTAGTCTTGAGCAATACAAGTTTTTCAGCAAAACAACAGGGAAAGCTGCAAAATCATTTTATCTGTTTCCGGAATAATCTTTTTAAAGAACGACAGGCTATTGCGACAAATATTTGTTTTAGACTTATGCGATCCTGAAATTAGAATATCTGATGATATTTTGCTTGAAATATGATCTTCCGCTCATAATCAATACTTTTCCTGCTGTGTGCGAAGCCTTGTCATATAAATGCCAATGAAGCACCCTAGTTTTCCATTCAGTTAATTCGGAAAAAGAATCATCAAACCGACATAATAAACCTGTTCTGTAGGTAGTAATAAAATCTTTAACCTCAAATTGCCAGCGACTCTTCATAATAAATTGTATCATCTATTTCGTGTTTTCTCATCTTAAATGATTAATGTTGCATAGAAATGGAGAACGTGGGGTTAAGCTTTGAAAATTTATTCTATGGTTATATTTTACAATGATCTACGATTCTCCTGCATGTTATAAAGTTCAAATATATAATATATGAATAGAGAAATATAGTTCCCAAGTAACCATGAGAAATAGATTGATGATTACAGTAGATAGCGGCTACGGAAAAGTTTCTATACATTCAAAGTTCACGCGCTATGAATAATAATCATTGGAAAAACTGTGGGAAATTCTCACAATACAGAAACTGGTATTGTTAGCTTAATTTAGATCGTTTAATATATTATATAATCTATGGGTAGGTACAAGAAGTAATTTTTGGAACTGGAAGTGTAAAATTTCCCAAGGAAGCTCAATTTCAAGATGGATTCTTCCCTTCAAGTAATCTGAAATATTGTTAAATCTTGTAGCTTTGATGAAAAATCAATAAACAATAAATTACCCATATTACATTACATAGGTGAGACCATTATTACAACAATAATTATCGTTGTAAACCAAAATTTCTGCAAGATTGAATTTTGGAACAAGTTTTTGTTATGAAATGGGACATCTCTGTTCTCTAAAAACAGATTTCTCTAAATTCTTTCATTTTTACAATTGTACTTAAATAAAGGAGTTATTTGTTTAATATTCCATCAATAAATAAAATAAAATAAATAAATAATCTTTTATTCCATTGAGACCATTTACATGATATTGGAAAAGTCACAAAACATAAATAAATATATAAACAGATAGAAATTATTAAAAACTAAATTCCATAAATTCATTTAGATTATAGAATGAGTGTTGCAACAAGAGATCTTTGAGATATTTTTGAAATACATTAAGATTTTGGATTTCTCTAATACAGATCGGTAGTTTATTGTATAACTGGGTACCAGTATAAGATGGACTCTTTTCATTTAAAGTTGTCCGATGAGGCGGTATGCGAAGAAGATCACCATGCCTTGTCTTATAGTCATGATTGTCAGCACATTTTATGAAGTTGTTTAGGTTATTTTTGATGAATAGAACAATTTTATAGATATAGATACATGGGAGAGATAAGATTTTGTTTTTTTTGAAAGTGGCCTCTACATGAAGTTCGCTTATGAATACCAAAGATAAGACGTATTATTTTCTTTTATTATAAGATAAGTGAGAGTATGTCAACGCATAGTAGATATTTATTAGTTGTTGTTGGGAGAATATATTTTTAAGTTGCAAGATTGCATAATAGCTGCTACATATCTTCTTAGAAATATGATCAGTACATGCCTGAAAAGAAAGTGATGAGTGAAGAAAAGTTCCAAGGAATTTTTTTGTTTCAATTGACGTCATATTAATGTTTTTAGTACGTATGTCAAAAGACGTGTTGGGGTCATTTGTTATGTTATTTTATTAGAACCGTTTTCCTATGATTTAAAATTTAATGATTATTTAAACACTATTCACTAAATTTATTGTAAAGTAAACTTAAATTATCTGCTAGTTCCTCAGGTGAATTGCCATAAGTTGCAAAGGAAACATCATCTGCATATATAACCTTACATTTAGTTTTCATAAATTCTGGTAGGTCATTAATAAACATTATAAATATAAGTGGACCCAGTACGGAGCCATGTTGAACACCCAGGTTAACAATTGCCTCATTTGACTGAGTTTGATTTATTTTCACTGCTATTTTCCTATGTCTTAAGTATGACATCAACCAAGACAACACGTTTCCACGAAATCCCAAAGCATATAGTTTTTCTTCGTAATCACATTTGAAACAGTTATCTGTCTGTAGTTGTTTATGCATAGAGGATCATCTTTGTTATAGACAGATGTAACCAGTACAGCTTTCAGTTTTTCCGGAAACTGGCCATTTTCAATGGAGATATTTATTAGTTCAGACAGAGGCAGTGCAATGTACTGAGCTATATATATATTTAATAATTTTTGTTGATATACAATCAATACCACTCGAGTTAGTATTTTTTAAGCTACTTACTATCTCAAAGACCTCCTGTGCTGTAACAGGACTAAAAAAGAATTTGTTGCTATTATTTAGATCACATTTTGTACAAGAGTATACAGTATTCTTAAAATTTTGTTCATTCAATAATCTGACAGAGGTACTGAAATGATTAACAAAATTATTCACAATAACAAAGTCATTACCAACAACTGATCCATTAATATTCAATTTAATTTCACTTATATTATTATTTTTTCCAGTTTTTTCTCTAACTAATTTCCAAACATATTTCTGTTTTTCATTAGGATCTATTTTATTTTCAATAATTTTTTGATAGTATAACCTTTTGTCTGATTTTAGTCTGTTTTTATAAGTTTTAAGCAGAAGTTTATATTCAATTTCTAATCTTTCATCATTGAAGTTCAGCTTTATCCAATATAAATTGTTTATTGATTTACGTAATTCTAATGATTCTCTAGTAATCCACTTATTTTTAAGTTCGTCTTTGCTTACAATTTTTTTTCTTGGTGGACAGAATTTATCAATAGCAAAATTAATAATTCCATAAAAAAGATTGAACATTTCATTAATGTTATTACCATTAAAAATATCAGAGAAATATTCATGTTGCAAGTAGTGACAAGCCAGCAGTGCTATAGTCATTCGAGTGTCTAGTTAGGATGTGTTTCTTAACAGGCTTACTATTATTGCTTGATTTGATATCCATCATCAGGCCAAAGTGATCTCCCAAACTTAAGTTATGTACAGTTTCACAGTAACCTTCGATATCAATATTTGTGAATATATAATCTAGTTTGGATATTGATAAATGATCGTTTATATTTTTAATTTCCCTAGTTGGTTTAGTGTTTTGTGTATTTAATTGGTAGCACTGCATAATGTTTAGGAGATCATTTTTGTTGATAGATTCTGTTAAATAGTCAATATTTAGATCACCACAGAGTATAACTTTATCGAATTTTTTTTACACAGTAATCAAGCGTCTTACAGATTTGTTTAAAAAATATTTCTATGTCAGCACCTGACGGCCTATAGACTACAATGATACAATATTTCACATTATTTCCGAAAATTTCTACAGCACTATCATTTTTACCGTTGGGTCTAATGTAATAGCTTGCAAGTACAAAATTTTTAAAACACACTAAATTAACATTGGTTTCTGAACACCATGTTTCTGTCAGACATATAATATGAGGATTTTATACTTCAATTACTAACTCAAATTGTTCTATTTTATTTGTTATACATTGAATTTTTACACACAGCAACCTAATTATGGCTTTTGAAATTTTCTTTACTGGGTCATTACATTTTTATATTGATTCTATTCTCATTTGAAACAAAGAAAACAAAGTTCTATTGTCTTTCGTTAAATATTATCTACCATTAATATTAATTTACACTAACTAAGAAATACATTCAGAATGACAGAAACAACTGAAGCAAATACAACACAATCTCAGATAGAACCATATAGGCTGTCTGAAATTTTTTCACTAATTCCCGAATATGATGGAAATCAAATTTTTCTAACTACTTTTATAAATTCATGCGACATAGCAACCCGTATGGCAGTAGGTGATCAGAAAATTTTTCTAGTATTACATATAAAAAATAAATTGAAAGGAGTTGCAGCAGAATTAGTTAATTCTCGCAATCCAGAATCATGGAACGAAATTAAAAATCTATTAGAAACACATTTTGGCGACTCCCGTGATCTAAATTCGCTTATACAAGATTTGCAACGAATAAGACAGATGCCGAATGAATCACCATTAACATTCGTATCAAGATTACAAACCTTGAACTCTAAATTATACGCAGCTATAAATAAACAACGCATGAATCCTGATGAGAAAAATGCACAGACGAGATTAATAGAAAATATGTGTCTTAACACATTGTTGACAGGTCTTGAACCTCGCATTGGTCAGATAATACGTGCCAGTAACCCTAACGATATAGTTTCTGCAAACGGCCGCATTAAACGAGAAATGCAATTACATTATTTTGAGACACAGAAATTCAAACAGAATAATAAAAATACTCCAGTCAAATTATGCAATTTTTGTAAAAAGTCAGGGCATACAGTTAACGAATGTAGGCAAAGGCAACAACAGAACATTCGATACTCACATAATAATGATCCAAGACAACAATTCCAAAACCCACAAAGATTCAATCCTCAGCAAAGTTTCAATAATTCAAATCAGTTTTATCCAAACAGAAATTTTAGTCAACAAAGTCAACCGAATTCCCAAGTATCGAAACCTTCAAATCCAAATAATTCTAGCAATGCTCCAATCCCCCATCCCAATCTTCAAAAAAAGAAATTTGAAAGTCCAAATCCAATTTTTCGTCCGAATAATCAAAGAGCACATCATTTTAATTGTGACAACTTTTATCCAGATGACTATTATTATAACGATAACTCCCAAGCTGATCAATTCGATTACACTTATTCCGAATCACAAGATGTCAATCAATATAATCAATATTCCAATCCCAACGAATATGATTATCAAGATGATCAGTATAACTTCAGTCCACAAAATGAATATCAAAATCAAAATTTTCACGAATCCCAGATTCAAGATGCTCCACCACCTTTAGAAGAAATTTCCCAAAAGACATCATTAAAAAACCAAACCCACCATATAAACACAGTGAAGCAAGAGAAATTAGAACAAACTTTCGTATAGAAACACCTCTGTGTACTATTAGTTCACAGGGACTTTATTATATAGAAGATTTGTCTAATAAATTCAAAATTCTAATAGATTCAGGTGCAGAAATATCAGTTTTCAAAAGAAAAACTTGCGAAAATTACCATAATCGATCTAAAGAAAATATTACTATACAAGGAATAACAGAACATAGAATTCCGATTAATGAATCAGTTATGATACCTTTTGGAAAATCAGACGATCCGCACAAAATTTATATTTATGATCTTAATATTGAATTTGATGGATTATTAGGATTAGATTTCCAAGAACATTATCAGTGTGTTATAGACATAACCAACAGAAAATTGATTACAAAATATAGAGTCATACCTTTATATAAAGTAGAAAATTCAATAATAACTGAAGATTTAACTGACAATTCGAAAATTCAAAACCCTCATTCTAATATTATAAATATAGAACCATGTACAGAGCAAGTATTCAAATTAACTTCCAATTTACGAAATACGGATGCTATTTTATTATCCCAAGTGAAAGAAAAAGTTCGTTTACCAAATGCACTTGTGAAGATTAATGAGAAAGGAGAATTCCTTACAACTATAGTAAATACTAATGCAATATCGAAAACAGTAGATTTTTCAGATTTATCATTAGAGTCTATTCAAAATTACGAAATGAATCATATATCTCAAATAAATACTCAAAATTATAATACAGAAGAAAATATAAGAAATCAACTCAGACTTGAACATTTAAATTTAGAAGAAAAAGAAATGATAACCCAGATATGCTTAGATTTCTCGGATATATTTTACTTAGATGGCGATATTTTATCATTTACTAATGAAGTTAAACATAAAATTAATGTTTCTGATTCAAAGCCAGTTGTCTCCAAATCATACAGATATCCACATATCCATAAAGAAGAGGTCAAATCTCAAATTTCTAAAATGCTTGAACAAGGAATAATTCAAAATTCAATTAGTCCATATTCTTCTCCAGTATGGGTAGTTCCAAAGAAAATAGACGCATCTGGAAAACAGAAATGGCGTATCGTAATCGACTATCGAAAATTAAATGAGGTTACTATTGATGATAAATATCCTTTACCTAATATTTCGGATTTACTTGATCAACTCGGTAAGTGTCAATACTTTTCAACACTCGATTTAGCTTCTGGATTTCATCAAATAGAGATAGACAAACCTGATATTCAAAAAACCGCATTCACAGTAGAAAATGGTCATTACGAATTTATTCGAATGCCATTTGGTTTGAAAAACGCGCCCGCTACATTTCAAAGAGTTATGGACAACGTCTTATTAGGATTGCAAAATGAAAGATGCCTCGTATATATGGATGACATCATAGTTTATTCCCCAACAATTCATGAACATATTTCTAGACTGAAAGAAGTTTTTACCAGACTTAGAAGTGCGAATTTAACATTACAACCAGAGAAGTGTGAATTTCTTCGAAAGGAAGTTGCCTATTTAGGACACGTCATAACTAAAGAAGGAGTTCAACCCAATCCACAGAAAATTGATGCAATTAATAATTTTCCAGAACCTAAAAATGAAAAAGACATTAAATCATTCTTAGGATTGACCGGATATTATCGACGATTTATTCCAAATTACGCTAAAATTTCAAAACCTTTAACAAAGTTACTTCAGAAAGATATTCCCTTTAATTTCAATCAAGATTGTAGAGATTCTTTTGAAACCTTAAAGAAATTTCTAATAACATCACCAATATTAATTTATCCCGATTTTGAAAAAACTTTCATTTTAACAACTGATGCAAGTAATTTTGCTATTGGTGCTGTACTATCGCAACGTCAACTGAATAGCGATCTACCTATCGCGTACGCATCAAGAACGTTGTGTCCAGCAGAAACCCGATATAGTACAATTGAACGTGAACTTCTAGCAATCGTATGGGCAGTAAAATATTTTAGGCCTTATTTATATGGAAGAAAATTCAAATTAATAACAGATCATCGTCCGCTTACATGGTTATTCTCGATTAAAGATCCAGGTAGCAGATTAGCACGTTGGCGTTTAAAATTAGAGGAATATGATTACGAGATATTATACAAACCAGGCAAAATTAACAAAAATGCGGATGCATTATCAAGAATCAAAATTAATTATTTCAAGGAATGCTCTAAGTTAAGTTCAAAAATATTAACATCTAATAAATCTGACAGTGAAACAGATACTGCAGAAGAAGAAGAAATAACAGTAGATGAAATATCAGTAGAGTTCGGAAATTTTTGCAAACTTTACAAGACAACCTCTCTCATAGATTATTCGAAAGTTGAATACTCTAATGAACAACTATTAGATAGATTTAATAAAGACATAATAACAATAATTTGGCAAAATCATACAAATAATTTACATGATGAAATTCTTAAAGATATATACGAAGAAGATTTAGATTTCAATTTCAACAAAATTAATATTGTTCATAGTTGTAAAGTTAAGAGAAGAACTTATTATATTATATGTATACCTTTCAATCCAGATGAAGTAAATGAAAGATTATTCTATTCCATTTATAAATATAAAAGAGAAATCGACCCAAATAAAGTCTATGCAGTTGAAAATAACTTAAATCTTCCAATTCTAGAAATATTATGTTACATCTTTTCTGATGAAACTAATATTAAATTCAAAATTTGTCAAAACGTAGTTCAAACTCCAGAGAAAGAGGATATACCAATAATACTCGATCAATACCACAATGGAAAGAAGAATTTACATCGTGGCATTAATGAAACTATCAGGCGAATTAACGGAAAATATAATTGGTTAGGTCTGACTAAAGATGTTGAAAAATTTGTAAAATCTTGTGAGACATGCAAAAAAAAAGATTTGTAGAAAAAATCTATCATCACCTTTAGTTATTACAGAATCTCCAAGAACACCATTTGAGAGAATAAATTTAGATATTGTAGAGATTCCAACAAAAAATTATGTCCTAGTAATTCGTGATGAACTAACAAAGTTCACACAAGCATATGCAATTGAGAATAAAACAGCAAAAAATATAGTTAACACCTTGTTATTATTTTTCCAACACTACGGAACACCGATTAGAATTCATTGCGACTCTGGAAAAGAATTCAATGATGTACTTTTAAAAGATCTTTGTAAATTATATGATATCAAAATCTCTTATTCAAGTATAGGGCATCCACAATCAAATGGATCGGTAGAACGTTTCAATGCTACTCTTCTTGAAATCATTCGAGCACACTTAAGCGATAACCCAAATGAACACCCTCTTAACTGCTTACCTTATGCAGTCATTTGCTATAATAATTCACAAAATAAGACTCATGGATTTACACCTTATGAATTAATTTTTGGTCATACAGCAGGCAACCCTCCAGAAACTTTATATAATGAAAAAGAAATAATCTCAAAATATATACGAGATCTAAATAATCGAATTAAGCATTTTTATCAAATTGCCCGTCAGAGAACCCAAGATTCCAAAGAAAAATCAAAATTTAGATATGATCAGAAGATTCCAGAAAAACGTTATGAATTTAACATCGGAGATAGAGTATACATTAAGGAATCTCAAATCAGCGATATATTAAAAAATAAATTTAATGGTCCTTATCAAATAATTGAAATTTTACAAAATGCAGCTGTGGTGTTAAATGAACAAACAGGAATGAAAAGTAAATTTAATTTTGATAGAATGATACCACATACTGAGCTATAAATTTCTTTTCAGGTATAGTTCGCAAATAATGAACAACTTGAAGAAGAAATTGTTAATATTAATTTTAGTTATTCTAAGTAATTATATCTTATGTCAATATTCAATTGACCCAATACCAAATACACTAGGAATATATTTTAATGAGGAATCATACCTTCAAATATCAAATTCTAAATGCACACTCATTGTTTACCATGATATATTACCAATTAAAAATTCTATTCTTCAGAATAATAGAATTATACAAAGTTCAGAAGATCTTGTAGAAAAACCTACAAATAGGATGAAAACTTTTTATACAACAGTTAAAACGCATATAAGTTTACTGAAACAATCTATGACAGATGTTGAGCAGAAATTCAATGAAGTTACAATTCATACAGAAAATTATAATAACTTTAGATTTAAAAGAGGTTTACTCAACGGTGTAGGCACAGTATGGAAATTTATAACCGGCAACTTAGATGCCAGTGATGGAGAATATTATTCAAATTGTATCAATAAATTAATGCATGATGATCATGAGTTAGAGAATTTGATGAAAAATCAAATATCAGTAACAACATCAGTAATAAAGAATTTTAATAATACAATTCATAAACTTCAAATAGACGAATCAACATTTAATAATGACATTCAAAATATTGAAAAATCAATTTATGATATAACAGATAACTTATCATTTTATAAATCTCAACTAGATATACTTGAGATATGTGAAAAACTTTCTGAAAGTTTATTATTTCTAGAAAACAGTTTGAATGACATTCTGAATGCAAGATTACAAGTTTTACACTCTTCTATAATAAAACCAAGAGATCTCAAGAATTCATTATTGCAAATCTCTAATTCACTCAAAAATGTTAATTTACCCCTACCAGTGGAACTTAAAAATATTCCCAAGTATTTTGAAATTATAGAACTTCATGCTTTTCAAGATAACTCAAGAATCATGTATATTCTCAAAATTCCCTTAGTTGATGCAGAAATATATAAAGTATATAGAATCTACCCTTTACCAACTAAAGACAATCGAACTGGACTTCATCATGTTATTTCAACAAGTCAAAAATATGTTGCTAAAGATGATGATTCTATGTTTTACGTTACCTTATCTAGTTTAGATAAATGTAAAGATCTTGGCTTCAGATTCAAATTATGCTTTGATATGTTGCCTTTACCGATTGACAGTAATTCTATCTGTGAAGCTCAACTTCTCAAACAACAGACCGAAATTCCAAAAATTTGTGAAGTGTCGCTACTTTTTGCTAAAGATTATAATGTAAAAGAAATATCCACAAATGTATGGATTATCATCGTTTCTGATCCATTATTTATAACTATAACTTGTAATAATCAAGAACCAGTTACTAGAGTAATTAATGGAAACTCTATACTAAAATTGAAACCAAATTGTAATGCATTTATTGGAAGTACTAGAATAAGATCGAAATATATTATCGAATCTTACAAAAATATTACCTATAAAATCAATCCTGTAATAATACCATATGAATGTTGTAAAGATTTACCAGAAAAAAGGTTTTTAACAAAATTAAAACCTTTGAAACTCAACACATTAGATACTGAAGATCTAAACATCGCTCAACAGAAATTGAATGAATATTCCGAAAATTTAGACAAAATTATAAATGAACCTTTTATAACAAAGAACATCTCATGGTTTACTTATATAGTAATAGTATTAATAATTGCATTCATTATGCTCTATATATTTTGTAAATGTAAACGAAGAAGACCTACAGGAATGAGCATCGCAGTAGCACCTCATGATCCACCACAACCACCAGATAAAAACGTTGGTCGATGGAAATCCTTTCTACCCAGAAGAAGACCCAGTGTTCATCCAGAATATGAAGAATACGAATTAAATTAAAACACTATGTTTAAAATATTGTCCTATTGTATTGCAAATTTATAATATTTTAATCAATTTAATTTTTATATTTTTATCATTTAAAAGTTTTCGCATAGCAAAAACTTTTTTTGTAAAAGGGGAGTTGTTATATGCTAACCACATCTTGTATAATATTGATTATACTTTGATTAATTTGCGTCACATACTAATTTTAGTTGTTACTTATCTAAAATAATCTTCTACGTTCTTCTCTCAGACGCTCATATCAAGTTTCCTTTTGTTTTAATGTTTCTCCTTGAAACCTGCAAATTCATCAAAGACGCAATATTTGGTACTTTATTACTAGAGAAACTTCTAGAACCTTTATTTGTAAAATCATCAAAAAGGCACCTGCACTTGTTTACCATAAAGGTTCTGAAACGTAATTAGTGACGTCATAACACAGAAGGTATAAATATTGGATCCTTCTCCACTTCAATCACTTTTGAAGTCACCTTTTAAGTCAGATTGTTATTTTCAAAATTAAATATTGTAAAGTCAAACTGAACTACAAGTTGTGAAACAAGTTTAAATAAATAAAGTTTTAAAAAAAAGTTTTAATTGTTACAAATCCCGTAACATGGATAATCTTATCGCCAGAATGGAATTCTTTTTCAATAATTGTATTTGCAGACAACTTTGATTCATTCAAGTTGTCATTAATTAAATCCCAAGTTTTAATAGGAGTAATAGCATTACTTGACAATAGATTAACCATGTCTATATTACTTGCTTTTAATATACTTATTTCAATTTTTAAAGATTTAATTTCTTCATGAAGTGCATCAGTATGTTCTTTTACTATTTTATTGTTAACATTTTTAAATTCATCCATTGTTATAGTTACAGTTAGGGTATTTTTACTAACCTCCAACTTTGAAGCACTTCTCGTCATTTTCACAATTTTATTTAGAACAACACAGAGCAATAAATATTTCTTGCAAAAAATTGGACTGACGTTATCAGTTGGTGCACTGAAAAATACAAAATAATATTAATTCTATTGATGCTGATATTTTTGAAGTTGTGCAGTTGAAGTTGAATTGAAAACTTACTTTTGGCACCAACTTCACAAGTACCAGCACCAATAGATTTAATATTATTTTGTATTTTTTAGTGCACCAATCGATAACGTCTGTCCATTTTTTTGAAAGAATTATTTATTTCACAATTTTGATTGTTACATTAGACACGAAAATCGTTGAACGTTCACGTATACCATCACTCATGTATACTTTGCTTGCATTTGTTATTATTATTCAGAAAACTAAAAACATTGTCGCTGATATACGCATATTTTAGACATTACTACTGCTGTAACTCGAAAACCTTAACTCCATGGAAAAAATCTGCAATATAAATGTTGCCACAAGTATTCTGGTCTTAAATTTGCCATTCTCAGAGTTTCAATTTTCGAAAGAAATTAGCTGAAACTCGAAATCTCTTTTGAATAAATGTTCAATTTAAACGCTTCCAGATTTTCTTATATTCTGCCGTCTCGGAATTTCGATTTTCAAGAAAATTTGCCCCTTTTCGAAGGCAAAGAGACTTCGGATTTGAGATGTTATAAATAAGGGACCATTTGTTAATTCTGCTCTTTCAAGTAAGTCAAAAATCATCAAAATCCGAGTACGTTGACTATATGCAGCACGTGCACAAACCAAAAAAAGCAGACAGTCGAATTGTATATCTCCTCCGTTTGGGTTGGTCGGTCAGAAATATCAAATGGTATATAGTCAGAAGAAATTTGAAATTTATTACCAACCATATACCTAATATATAGTTTTAAATTTCATTTCTGATTTATAAAATTTTACTTTTTAAACAGTTTAGTTTACAAAGTCGAGAATGTGGAGTAAATTAGCTAAAAACAGGAGAGATTTTATAGCGATTAATTACAGATGTCATTATTTTTGCCCTGAAGCAGAGAATAAACATTCTAGAAAGCTTGGTACAGATTTATTTTATATTTTCTTAATATTTGAAGGTGCATTAACATCAAGGTCATGAGCAACTATGACAATTAAATATAATCAATCAACTAAAAACTAAGTTTACAATTCAGTGACATGAAAATAGAATGAACAATACCATTAAATACAAACAATGAACTTAAAACTAAAACAACATAATAACACATGGCAAACATAATAAACAGTATAATAAAATAAATCAATAAACTAAGAAATTATGCTAGATTATTTATATGACAAATTTTCATCAATTTATATTTTATCGTACAAATCAATGAAATTTTTATTTAATCAATGATTGCGCATTTGTGAGCGTCCTCAACGTCAAGAAAAATTGACAACGTTCTTTCCCGATATCTTTTTCGTTTCATTTCACATGTTATGTGCAGTCAAAGCGAAGCCGCGAAGCGTAAATAATAGTTTGAGTTGATAGTGTGAATTAAAGGTCAAGTCGCTTCTTGACATTTTAGGATCGGTTATGTTGTTTTTTTTTTTTTATAATAAATGTAAGGCGGATTTGTGATTCAGTTTTCTAGGAGCTGAAGAATTTGAGAGATTTTCTCTATTTTCTTAAGCAGTGGGAGGGAGCTTCATATAATTACGTATCAATTTTATTGACAATATTCTTTCACACGCAACAGAAAACTCACAAATCAAAAACTAACATCATTATTATCTTCATGTGTTTCTTTGATCTACAAACTGGCTTAATCAAAGGAACACGTTGTTAACATGTAGGGTAGATCATTATAACAATGTGTCTTCAGAATGATGCTGGTAGGTAACACCAGTGTTATTGTTACGGCATCTAATTGGTTATTACGAGTTTATCTGTGACAAACCATCTCGCAGAATACATAGCTACAAGTATCGTTATGGCAAATTGGGTCATACCCAGAGAGAGATATATGTTTAGGAATATTCAGATCTCAGAATTTTAAATCTTTGATTATTTGAAAACGCGCTACTCTAAGCATTTTTGGATAGTCAAGTTAAAGATGACGTGTATACTACTATCGATAAACATACGACTAAAGTCGATAACAGTTGACGATCGAAATGACATTCAATGTTATCTCTGAAAATATGCATATACTGAGTGATTCTTCAGTATTATAGTTAGTTGATGTAGTGGTAGTCGATTGAAGGTCTCACATTTGCGATTGTTGCAAGTATTATATCTAGATACTGTTACGCATTACATGTTATATCAAAATATGTAAGTTTCAAAGCGCTATTAATGCTTATCTTGCATATGTTCAGTCTAGACTGCGATATGGGGGGAATTCATCTGACATACATAGAATAATATAGATGCAAAAAACATCATGAAAATTACAACATGAATCGGCACGAAAGTTCTAAGCCAATTTTTATTGAAAAGTTATACTAACAGTAAGCAATAGGAATAATATATATTTTAGACTCCGTGATATCTGTACGTAAAAATAAAGATCTGTTTATTGAATGTAAAGATTGAATGAAGAATAATTTGGTATCGGAGAGGTACAAATTTACATGCCTGCAAAGAAACCTACACGAAAAGAAGTTTAATTGGAGTGTTAACTTACCCAAATTCTATGTTTCAACCTAGATTCCCAAAACATGAAATCTGAACAAAGAAACAGAATTTCCTTGATTCTTTCTTCAGCTATATCTATATAAAATAAAATAGGTAAGGATACGAAGAATTTTCCGGAACCGAGGTAAGGAATATGTGCCCGTCTAAAATCCGTATCACAACGAAATTTGGAGGGCTTTAAAAGGAGATAAGAACCTACTTTCTCATGAAAAAATCATAGCTAAAAGTTTTAAATGGCGGCTG
Organism: Crioceris asparagi; assembly: GCA_958507055.1. NCBI lineage: Eukaryota > Metazoa > Arthropoda > Insecta > Coleoptera > Chrysomelidae > Crioceris > Crioceris asparagi. The sequence goes on along the minus strand of OY293828.1, from coordinate 81,732,231 downwards.
AGCGCTACTTCTATATTTCTTTTATATAGAACACCACTTATAATTTTCCATTTTCGAAATTTGCTCATAATTCTCAACAATCTTCTCTCATACACTTTACTTCTAAATTTCATTATTTTCGAAATATCAATGTTTGTAAAGTGATAATCCGTTTTAAAATTTTGATCACTTTCGGTCAAACATTTTGCTAACAAAACGTTGTTATTAATATGTAATATGTAATAGCTCTTATGATTTTGACTAATAAGAAGCATTTTTGGACCGATTTTCATCAGAGGCAATCTTACAGGACAAAAATCTTTTAGAAACTGAAATTGAACCTCGAATAAGATAAATTGCATCAAACAATCGGGAAGGGTTTGAAAATCGTGAAATCATATTTCAGCAGGATGGGTCACCTCCCCATTTCAATCGCTTGGCAAGAGAGTTCCTTGGTACTAACTTTCCTGGGCAATGGATAATTCGCGTGGGAAGTATAGAATCGCCACTAAGATCTCCGGATCTTTCACCTCCAGATTCTTTTCTTTGGAGGTATCTTAAGTCAAAAATCTACTCCACTGAATGTCAAACCATAGAAAAGTTGAAACGCAGAATAATATCTAGAAACATGTGAAGAAATAGATGAACACACTTTTATTAACTCGAGAGAAGCTATTTATTTTCAAAATTTGGGAGGGATCACTTTGAACACTTACTGAACTAATTGTTAAATAAATTATAATTTTTTCAGGCCACTAATTTGTTTTAATTGTGAATTTAGATAACACATTCGTAGGCTTCAAGATTTTCCGGTAAGCGGCATTGTTTATCCTTAATAAACTCTCTTTACGCCTCTTATTAGTCGAAGTAATTAAGAGATTTAACTACAAATTTATAATAACGTTAAGTAAGCAAAATATTTTATTGGAAGTGACCAAAATCCCTTCATTTAAAAACGGAATGTCAATTTTCAAACGTTAATATTTCAAAAATAATGAAAATTAGGAGTGAAGTGCACAGAAAAGTGGAATAATATACGGGGTGTTCTATTAAAAAAATATATTATGGCTCTCTACCGCCATTTTAAAATTTGAGGCTGTGAGTTTTTCATGAAAAACAAGATTTTCATCTCCTGTTAAAGCCCTCCAAATTTCGTTGCAATATACCAGGTGGTTCAAAAATTAGTAAGGTGTTACGGACTTTAGACAGGCACTGAATAAACATATCGTACACGTTGTAACCCTCCAACCTGCCCCGGCCCTGTCGATAACACAACCAACCACGTTTTTCTAAATATTTGACATCAGTTTGCACATTAAAAATGCTCCGATTTTGATTTTGAAAGAGGGCAACTTAGAGATGGTGCCGTTCCAGAACTCCTTTATTTATTACTTTACTAAAGGTACGTCTGTCATGCGATCACCTAATTCTGTATGAGAAACACATTTTAACTATTTTCGTTTAGTATTTAGTAGATTTGGGAAAATACACTGTGACAGTAGAACAGATAGACATATATAATGATCTTGTTAGGGTTTCGTTGTTCTATTGGATCAACATAACCCTAAAAATGAAAAGTACCTTGGCAATATCTTAAAGAACGATAAATTGATGATTTGTTTATGTATATTTTCACATGTTTTTTGTTGATAATTTTGACGGTCATCAACAGACATAATAAATCCAGCAGTCTAAGAGGAGTTACCAATTTACGGGCGGTCATCTCGCTTTCCGTGTTTAGTCTATAGTCCATACATACAACACTGTTGGATACTAAGTATACCATGGTCAGTTGTATAACTTTGCAAACTACTGAGACGCCTGATAACTTATAATTAATGTCACACTGGGCTGGAAGAGAGAGAAGTCTGTGTGGGGCTCATTTTACATAAAGTACACAAACTTAAGTTTGGCTTTTGGCCCACGACACCCACCCACAAAGCTAATGTGGGGTGGTGGTGTTGGCTATGCTAGGCGGATGTTGCTGGAGATGCCAGATTAGAAACAACACATCGACTGACTAGAACCTAAACAGTCTTTTAAGATAATGGGCGGCCTGGATTAATGTATTGCCCGGACGGAGTTCATTTATATTGCGATAATCAGAATTTATATGCGAAAGCGGCAACTGAATAGCAGCTTGTGCGCCGCCCAGCGCCGCTGCACAACGTTTCCGAAGTATCCTTATTATCTAACCCCTTTTACCGCTCTCTGTTCGAAGATGCTTATCAAAATCCAATCCAATTTTGGGTGAGGCTTTGGGTTGTTGCAAGTTAGATACATAATATAGTTCTTGTAATTTACACCGGATATGGAGATATATTATGGACGTTTTGAGTTATAGGGTTTGAAAAGAAGTTTTGAATATATAGTGTGTCCAAGATAAGAAAAGGATAATAATATCCTTTTCTTATCTTATCGGTGACGGTAATAGATACGGGTTTGATTAAATGTTAAAAAAGCATGAGCAATTTGTTAGTCATGTATATCAAGTGAACGATGATAATTCAATAGTTCTTTTCGTTCTGGAGATTAATAATGAACTAGCTGACCCGGCGATCTTCGTACCGCCCAAGAGTAAATGTATTAAGTTTTAGCTGAACTAAATTTGAATAGTATGGAAATTAATGCCTGTTCACGTGAACCATCGTGACACGACGTGAGTCACGTTAATTGCCCTTCACTATATGGAAGGTGGTGTACAATGCGTTAGAAATAGACGTTGTAGAAGCAAACTGCGAACTTTGGAGTATTAAGCAGGTGAACTCAAGCCACAACGTTACAATAATACCTATGATATACTTATTTTATATATTTTTATTATTATTATATATTATTTTATATATTTTTATAAAAATAAAAACGGGAAAATGCTAGTCGGAATCGCCCACGAAGTGTTCCTTGCCATCGTAAAAAGACTGTACTGTATTTAATTTTTCAGAAATGAAATGTCCGAAGCCATTTTTCTTAATTTTCCATGCCAAAAGCAAACAGAATTGATATATTTTAGATCATAATACGGAGTTCAGTAGAATGATAAAAATGATTTCACGTTGTGACAGACAGACAGATATAAACAATCTGTTAATTTTATTAATGATTATAGAAGTTGATGATCGTTTGATTTGTATATAAATCAGAACTCGTTCATTTATATCGGAAGTTCTCCTGAATCTAAGTTCCATAAATATTTGACGTAAGTGTAAAACAAGATATTCTGATATCGCTGTATTTAGCTTTCCTGAGCTAATACTATTCAATGCCTAAAGTCTGGAATTCAACTTATAGTCATGTTTGTATGTATCTCCACTTTCACGATACTTACTCCGGTCTCATATACCTAGAGGAACGGAATCATCAACATTTGAAGTCAAAAAACTAGAAACTATTATTATCAAAGAATTTGTCGAACACCTAAACATTCAAAATAAAAATCGATTTATCAAATTCAGTATAATATTCTGTTATGACACTGAAAAAATCTTTTTACCAAAGCCTAAAAGATTCTGAACCATAGAGAGCACCTCACAAATGTTATTCTTTTTTTCAATAATTGAATAACTATGCTATGCCCTTTTAATTTTAACTATTATTACTATTTTAGTTGGACAGTTATTAATAACAATTTTTTTTAACAAATTCCAACATCGTTTTTTACTTGAAGGTCAAACTATCGAAGTAATTTGAACTATTTTACCTGCATTAACATTAATTTTTATTGCTCTTCCTTCTATTCTTTTTTTCAATAATTGAATAACTACTCCTATGAAACCTCATTTGTCGGGTACTAATAATATAATATTTCTCAATATTCCCAAGACATCTTGTTGGATATATAACAAGCTGGGGAAAAAGTTCAAATATAACCCTACTTTGCAATAGTTGTGGTATAGAAGTTTCTTTGCCTTATAGCTGCTACATAACTCAAGTTTTCAGGCGCATCAGTTGGAGAAATTCTATTTAAAGTTTTGACGTATGTTTTTCATCGGTTGAACATTCATTTCTGCATTGAATATTACTTCGAACTTATTTAATAGTAACCAACTTGGAGGATTTAGAGTTGATGGAAGAAACATTTTTAATTAGAAATTCTAGAAGGAGATACGAAATAATTAGATAGCTGCTTTACTGCAAGGCAAATACTCAATATTAAAGTTGTCATTGTATTTTTTGCTACTTTAACGAAAAGGTGATAGCACTTCTTGTTATGAAACAGTAACGAAAGAAATGCTTCCAGAAGTAATTCATTAATATGAAATTATCTCAAAGAATGTTTTTGTGATGTGATGTATGGTCATTTTATGATTCAAGAGAATTCTAGTTCATTACCAATTTCCAATCAGAAAATATTCTAATAAACTCCTCTTTCGATTAAGAACCAAGTGATCTTGTTTTAATATTAGTCTGACAATCTTGTTTATTGAGGGTATTGTTCCCAGACTTAATAAGTATGATTTCGGTTTTTTGTTGAGTTTTAATAATTGGTCACAAAAGAACATAAAAGATGGCGTGGCAAACAAGATTTGCCTATCATAACCAAAAAATAAATTCTGAGAAAATACTCCAATTTGCTCGATAAATCGTCGAACATCAATAATCCCGAGTGCCGAGTTTTCGAGACGACAAAAATCCCAGTAAGGAGCAGTTATGAGAACTACTCTGCGAATTTGAACTTTGGCAGTTATGAGCAAAATTTGACGGCTAGTGTAAGTTGTATTTGCATATTGTAAATATGAGCATCCGTTAATTATGTATACTCAACTTGATAACAGTGCTCTCAAACTGAGCACAGCTACAGCAGCCTTGAATACAGCAGGACACCCAGAAATCTCACATTTTCATCACCGCGTATCACAGTGCTAATGTTTCTCAATGAAAAAACAACTCTCTGGGTGTTTCTCTCATTCAGAAGCAGACAATTCATGCAATACTATCTCTCAGCCCTCAGCTGCTATTCCTTTCGTCGTTCAGATTATCAGCGGTGTGCAGATGAAAAAAGAGTATCGGGCTCAGTATCGATCCCTGAGGCACACCTACACCTACGGAACTCTGTGCCGATCCCAACTAAGCAATCTTCACTACCGGTGTTATATTACTAACTTTGGAAGTTAGGGAATCTAACACTCAATAGACTGAAATGTTATGTCCAAAGCTTCCTCAACAGAATATCGTAACTAATGTAATCAAAGGCTTCGTTTAGGAAGAAAGAAAGCACTGCATTAGACTTTGCATCATAAAAAAAGCTCGGGGATGTCATCAACCAAGATGCTTGCTAGGAATAAATCAATTAAATACAGAATCAGGAACTAGAAGAATGCATGATGAACAAGTGCGTACAAACAGAAAGCAAGGTTAAGTAATCAAGTTTCAAATAAATACATTATGCATACCTGTATCAGAACTGAGCAAAGCGAAACAAAAGTATTCAATTCAAATGAACATATCAACTCTGTCAAACTGAAGCATGGTCTTGATTTTTCACAATATTATCCCTGCACTACGTCTATGGCATTCGTTGTACAATTGCTAGTGCTATCAACGAAATTTTGGTGGTCGTATTGTTCAACGCTGTAAAAAAACATCATCCGCTTGTTGTTCTCTGGGGGTGTGAAAAATTGTGTCTGCCACATAGAGCTGAGCGGTCGCGGTCGGCAGGCATTTTTCACAATTTTCCGTTAACGCGTTCAACGGCCCATTGTTATGGTTTCCCGCTTATCCTCGACCCTGTCCCATTGTTTGCACAGAAATTCTAACTAGCCACGACGACGGGAGATCCATTGTTTTGCCGGTGGGTCCTCTTTATCAACTGGTATATAGCCGCTCAAATGCCGAGAGCACCCGTTAAGGTGCAATCTCCACCTTAACTGCCATTTAAACTAACACCCAATAAACTTATTGCAATGCAATCAAAATTGTTATTTGCGCTGATGTACAGATTCGGAATACATTTTTTTAAATCGAGTTAGGATGAGATAGATTGGAATAGAATAGAGACTAAATTCTTCAAATTAGAAAGTATTACGTTAACTTCTATTAGCTGAAATAAGAAAGTTAAACTCTAAAACGCATTAAACATTACGAATCTTATGTAAATAATAGAAAAGAATCAAAAAATATATAAAACTATAACTATTCTAAAATGGACACTAGATATCCCATGTTTTTGCGAGGGATCCAATGAAGCTCAGTTTAGAGTCAGAAAAATGTTTTTGTTGAGTCATAATTGGTGAAGATTTTGAAGAAGTAGTGGTTGTTTTTCTCTCTCTTTATGAAAGTGACTATATAAAAATGCTACAATATAACAGGACATTGCTTTAAAAAAAGCACCGATGACGTCATATTCCTAAAACTTGCCTAGCTCTTGAAAATTAAAATACGTCACAATGCATTTTAATTTTTAGTTTATTATTAGAAATCAGATGTTTACAGACTTTCTAGCCATCCTGTATCATATTTTGAACAAATGAAAGACTACTAGAATGTGTTCCACTGTTAATACTTTTTTACATGTAGCACAAACAAATTTGGGTTCTCTGATAATCAGATCTGCATAGATGCCCAAGGCGGGTAACAATTATCACATTAATCTTGTCGCCTGTAGGTTATGGTGTGCCAAGGTCCGCTTTATACTTTGAAGTCTTGCCTAATTCAGTGATTCACAAAGAGACCTCGTGTTTGATTAAACAATGGAACACATTTTTTTTTATAAAATTAATTAATGATAGGGCTGTAACTCGGAAACCCTTCCAATTTTTGTTCAATTCAAAAGCTATGGTAAATATTTGTTTTACTTTCACTTCATTCTAGCGTGTGCTTTTGAGGAAATCAGACGTTGGATTTGAAAACAAAATGATAGAAGACTATCTCTGAGTAATCTTTTTTCCAATATGTGAAATTATTATGGCTATTGTATGTAATCATTCACGAGTTACGTGCATCACGTATATCAAGTATACTTCTCATCGCATCTCATTATCATGAAATTCTCTACTACGTTTGTTGGTCTAAGCTACGACAATTTTAAGCTTATCTCCATCAATACCATGATATGGAGCTGCTCATATGTCCGAAGGCAACGCAATCTATATTTTATAGGCATCACAAAGTCACAGTGACATTTCAGAGAACTTGAATTTATAATATCTGGGCGACCGAGCTCTGGTCGGGTAATACAGGATTTAGAGTGAGTCTATAAGGAAATTTAATTAAAAATGCAAGTAACGCCAATTAATTTCTCGGCTCTGAAAACCCATTTAATCAATCGATATTTTTTTCTATATAAACTTCTTTGAAGCGTATGAAAAATTTGAAATACCATATTTTATCTCGACATCGTTACGCCACTGATTTACTCCCGTCGTGAAACAAACTATATACCTATATCGATTTGTTTACCTCATCCTTTTATTAATTCATTCAAAACTATTTTTAATCGATAACAAATTCTTAGTCCTCCCCAAAGTTCGATGTCATTCTTTTCAATTAACCACGTATTTTTTTAATACAGTTTAGTCACCTGCAATCTGTTCAATATAATAAAAAACTACATTTCATGTTCCTTGCAAGGTATTCAGAGAATGAATATAAATTATGTGACTACATTACACATCATTCGTATTTTCTGCTCGAAACGCCAAATTGCATATAACCACATGGACATTTTTAAATTTAGATATCCTGGAAAGTTTCCGCCCGGAGAAATGGTATGTGCACATATAATATACGCTTCAGTTAATTCTATTCCACTTAATATTTCTCAAACGTTTTTGACGTGAACTTCCTTCCATGGCATATACCTAGGTACCTACTTAATGCATTTGAACAAAAACTCGTACAAGTGAAATCAACTGGCTAATTCAAATTTTGACAGTCAGCTGCTGCTGCGGTGGGTTTTATATTTGCAAAATTGGGCCACGCGCTTCACACAAATTAGATTCAAGGTTTGCAGATGCAAATTCTGTAAGAATTTATTTAAGCGTTGGTAAGATAAAGCCGAACACAGTTTCTATTATGCATTCAAAAAAGGTTGGAATATGAAAAGTGCTGCCGCAAATTCAGATGTGAATAAAAAATCTAAATATACCATCTCCATAGTGTTAGATATGTTTTTTGTTGAAACATTTGGTATGTGTGAGGCTAAACAGTTTTAAGCGATTCCTTCAATTCTGAAAACCTGAATTCAGTTTGTGCTAAGAAATTCTATATTTTCTGATTTTGTGTGTATACGTATCTATCATTGAGTATGTTTTAATAAAAAGTAGGAGATAGTTAAAACTAATTTTTGTGTTTCTATTGTCACTTATAATCTCCCTAGAGCTCGAATAATTTCCGAAATATTTCTCGTGGTGCAAGTTTTTGAAAATTTTCTTTAAGAAATTTGCAACTGAAAAAAAAATTATGGAGAATAATTCAAGCTCGCGGGAAATTCACTAGGAAAATTTTATACCAAAAATTATTTTAAACTTAAATACAATTTTTGACAGTTTATAAATAAATATTTGTCAACAATAACCTACGGTTGTTTTTCTGGCATCTGCACGTGACAGCTGCCAAGCCTGGGATATTACCATTTATCAATTTCGCGATCGAATTTTTTCTCGGAGAATTCAGGTTGTCGTCATAGTAACCTTTCAAAATGAAGGCATCTGATTGGCTTAAGACAACAGGTACCTATAAGATTTTCAGGTTAATGCTCCTACATTTTTGGTTCTGAGATATTTATTTGATGAACTATACCTAAGATCAGATCCTGAATTCAAACAGTATACTGACCAGTACGAAGAAACATCATTAACTGAAGCTATATATTTAGGATTTGTTTAACAGGCTACTGTGCAGTTAAATGGTTTAATTTAGGAACTTCAAGGTTATTATGGTGTCATTTTATTTCGTCACCCTATTCTGGCCAGTAGGTACTGGATCGAATTTAAGAACACAGGATACAATAATGAAATTTAGTTTTGAAAATACGAACGTGTAAATTTTGAATATATTATTTGTACTTTTCTAAAAATATTGTTATTTTTTTGATAGAAAATATAGACAATATACAGAGTCTGAATTTTATGAATATTTAATATGTAGGAAATATGTTGCATACTATGAGTTTTAATCAGTTCGGCTCAGATAGTCTTTGATTTCGAGTTTTGTTTCAAAATTCTTTGTATTCATATTCAGTGTTATCCGGAAAAGTTTGATTTTGAGGAAGATGTCTGTTGGTGTATGTACTTAGGTATATGGTGTAAGGCTGTTTGTAATCAATTTTTGTATGAAGTATTACGGGAACCAAAATAAGTTCGATGTCAAATTGATTTCCTTCTTTGCATAAATATGCAGCAAAAACTTTATTTTCATTAAATAAAAAAACAATATATTTCATTATCTTCTTTTGATTATCTGAAAAACTATTTCGGAAAAATTTTTATTGAAAACTGAATTTGAAATTCAACTTTATCTTGTTAAGTTAGCACGGAACCTTATGTGTATGTATTTGGTTCTCCAGAGTTGCATCCATACCAACCCCTGATTTTATTTGATATTACTTCTCTAAGCAGTACCTTAGAATTCGATAATTCAAACATCAAATGCATCAGTTGCTTTTACCTTGTTTTTTCCCTTGGATAATAATTTATAATAATTTTCATTATTTAAGTTTTGAGATCATTTTATTGTAGAATTTTCCTTATTCTGAATACTATTCAGGCCATTCCAGTCCTAGATTATATCTTTTCCGTTGTTCTCGTTGATTATTGTTATTTTCTGATCTTTTCTACAAAATAATAATAATCTCCTTCTTTTTTCGTGTATCCCCCAATCTTAGGTCTGCCATAGAAAAAAGTAGCTTATTATCGGTTTACCTAACGATAGTCCTCTGATTAACTTTCATTACCACATAAAGTATGTAAAAAGATATAAATCTTGAGACCAATATGCTAACTTGTGTCAGCTAAAAGATCAAGCCATGAGTTTTGGTGGGATAAATGTTGTAATAAAACAGAGGATACTGTTGCGATAAAAATTTATACTTAATGAAATACCTATATAAAAATATGTAGAGTTTATTCTATTAATAATTTCAATATTTTGACAGGAATATCTTAGGCTTCAAATATGAAAATGAATATATTGTGCATTTAAACCGCTAAAATTGAAAAAATAATATTAAAAATCATCCAAAATCCATGCTGGTGTTTAGAAGAAGTAATCGGTGAAATATAATTAACCTATTTTATCTATGTAAAGATAATAATTTAACAGAGTATATAGTGCCTTCACGTCCTGTCAGAAATGCTGGAGATAGGACCAGTATGTTTGAAATACGAAATAAATAAAATAACCTCCACCAAGAACTCGGCATTCAAGATTTTTCAGGTAAAATAATTCCATTTTATTATGAAACTCCCTGTGGGTATATTCAAAACCTGCAAACACTCAGTTATAATCTCTTTAATCTTATCAACATTGTGGATTTGGCAAAATGCGCCAGCCTTCTACTCAATTTAAATCAGATGCGGCAAGTTTTTCTCCTCAATATTGCTTGACTATAAACGTTTATTATTATTCTTATTATTATTATTATCATCTGCTTCATCTGTAGATTTATGCCACATATCCATACTTCAATCCAAATTTTCTAAGCCTCCGTACGCTTGAAATGGAAAAACTCCTCCCGACAGGAAATTTAAATTGGAAAGTTCCACATACGAACACACTCCCGCGAAACTACTCTTTGGAGGTTTTGATAAGAGAGGGAAATACTTATATATAGGTATTGGGGATGTGGGGAATTGGTGTGTAGGTACGTTTAATTTTTCGGGAAGCGTGAGCTTGAGTTTGCATACTTACCTACTCGATGTGTGTAGCAAATTGATATTTTGAAATATCCTTCAACCTTACCGATTTATTAAATTGGATTTTGGGAAAACAGAAAATCATCAATGAAATGATCAATACAACGATATGATTTCAGTTCTTTTTGTGGCTTTCTGTCTTTTCTCAAGGTTTCTAAAGCTTGCAGAGCAAAGTGAACTAAATTTATTAGAGTCATTTGATGCTTAATTTTTAGATTTATTCACCCCCACAAACAAAAAATAGTTTGTTTTGGATTTGAAAGTTTTTTGGTTGCTCGGAAACTTATCTCAACCTGGCAGAGCAGTTATTATATGGAAATACATTGTTCTCCGACTATAGAGCATTAAATAGGCACTTAAATATGCATAAACAATAAACACAAACAATCGAAAATTATCAATGTAGCTAAAGCAACCCACACCTAACTCTATCTAATGTGTACCAACAGAAACAAAGAAGCTCATGAGAAATATCTATGAAATGATATTGTCATCTTAAAGATGGTATTTTTGACCGACTTCCAAAAAAGGAGTAAGTATACAATTCAGTTGAATGTTCACTTTTTTATGTATGGCCGTTCACACGTTTTTCTTAGTAAACGTGCTTCGATTGTGTTGATCTTTGATTCATTTGAAAGAAGAGAGTTGAGAAGTGGTCCCCTGTTAATTTTGGTGCCAAAAGTCTTCTATCTAACTACCACAGCACAAATTCAAAATTACCAGCACAAATAGACTTAACATTATTTTGTATTCTTCAGCCTGCCTATGATAATCTCGTCGGAATCGGTTCAGCCGTTACGGAGATTAGCCGGAACAAACAGAGCGACAGACAGAAATTATAAAAAATATTTTTTTGTTATTAATGATACAAATACTTCCATATTATGTAATTACTTAAAGCCAATTATTTTGATATTACAAACAGACACTTTTTACATTTCTTTTAAACACCACCCCCAACAATAAGCTGTTGACTTTTTGAAAAATATTTATTTTAGAGACTTAAATCATCAAAATCAAAGTTACATTTAATACACAAATCGCCAGAAAAAAACCACGTATAATCGAATTGTAAAGCACCTGCTTTTTTCAAAACCAAACATTAGGATGAATTTAGCTAGAACAATGTTCAATTCGTACTCGTCTCCTTGATGTATCTATTCGTTGACTATTGTATACTGACTCCTATTAGTGAAAAATAGCTATTTCAAATGGAGTCAATAGACACATTTCTATTCCTATTTCCTGATATATTTCGAGCCGGGATATATATATATAGAGTCTCTTGCAAATAAAGCCGACTATTCACCATGTCCTCGGTTACTTATAGTAATAAATTATTCCAATAGTAACCGTTAAAGATGGCGAGAGAGTATTTTTCAGTAAGATAGGTATCCATCCTGGCAGATACGACAATAGCTTGAAAAATCCTCTCATCTTCAGTTCCAGCCAACTTGTATGTTTCAAAAGGGCGTGGAGATATGGAATCTTTCACATTCTGCGGTTTTTGCTAATGGAACTTTATATACAGAGTATCTACGAAATGACTAATCAAGATAATATATTACTAATACCCTACATAATAACCTGAATTGAGCGATGTAATTTTTTACACAAATTTGCTCGGTTTGGTAACTTTTAAGGCCTTGTTGTCTAGAGTTACAAAATGAAAACCAGTGAAAGAATATCACTGACTTTTGACACGAGGTGTAACGGTATGCCTATGCGTACTTCCAGTGACTGAAGCCATTACTGTTCTTTACACAGATGTATATAAATCTCTAAGGTTCCCTCTCCCATTAAAGATGTATTATTCTATGGATAATAAAAAAAAACCTTTGCTGGATTTAAGTTGACAGGATGCGCGAGGTCCTTCCGGTCCACGTATGAATACGAATGTCCTTAGCATGTCACTTATTCAATTAACTGAATGTAATTAAAATATTCAAATTAAAAAAATTAGAGGACTCGCGTACAAAATAAATCTACGTGAAAATTCTAACTAAGGAACCTTTCCACTCGAGAACAACTCGTATTTGGCCGATTTCAAAAAATTCAAAACTGCTTATATCCATTGCAATTGTGTAAACAAAACAAAAACTGAGTCAAAATTGGATTGAGAGAGACGATAACACAGACAGATAAATAGACACAAGCGTTAGAATTGATTCAAAAGAAATAGGTGAAAGCATTCTCGATCATGTCAGCTGTAAAACAAAGGTCTAAATCAGTGTTGTTTCATCCGTTTACCTCAAACAGACAGACATATTGATGAGTGATTATTGACTGTGTAGGATTGGGATCGTATCCCTAGGCACATGGGTATTCTCTCTTAGCGCTCCCATCTGATTGAGGTGTCGGACTAAGAGGTCATCCTTGTGGAGCACAGCTGAGCTTTACTTATCCATTGGATAACTCATCTCCGATCGCTAGAGCTGGATCCACCTCCATATCAAGCATCAATTTAACCTTGTTTGTTCTAGTTGGGGCAATGCTGTGCCAACCCAGGGGACCAACGGCGCTACGTGTCTTGCAAAGCGCGTCGGAAACCAATAATATATATGGTCCAAACCCTGGCCACGTTGAGTGCTGCTTAAGTTCGATGATGAAAGTCGGCCGGTAAAGGCCCGCTGCCATGAGCTCCTCATGACATGTAAAACCTACTCAAAGAAACACTAGCTAAGAACATTTTCGACCAATGAGCTCTCAAATAAACAAAAACTAAATCGAAATCGGTTCATTCGTTTGAGAGCTACGATGCCCCAATTTATTACAGTGAACCCAATAATATAGAATAATAACTTGTTTACTTTTCTTATTCGTTCACGATTCATGATTTCTTCAAAAAATTGCTTGTTCTTAGTATGATTTACAGAAATATATACCTACGTAATCCTTAAGGTATGAGCTTAACATCAAGAGTAATTGTTTCTTATCAACTGTACCTTTCTTGAAGTACCTACAGGTGTAATCTTCTACATTAAAATTATTTAATTTAACTCACATTCATCATTTTATCTATACATTTACAATAAAAAGGAAGCTCTACTTTTATGGAAAGATATTTCTTAATATTTCGATATTCCCATTGGGAAAAAACCAATGATTCTTTTGAAATTCATCATAAAGTAAAGACTTTTAACATCGCAAGTATAAATTGAGAAAAAAAATCTCAAAAGTGGCTTATTCTGATTTCTGGGATATTTTTTAAACGAACTTCTTTATACCTTTAATTTTGATCAATTATTTTAAATTATTATAAGTACTATTCAAGCTTATAAGATTTTAATTATTGGCCTAAGAGCGAGGCATTGGGAGCATTACTGAATTTTCCTTGATGAACAGCTCTCGGAAATAGCACAGAATGGAAAACTAAGTGAAACCTCACAGTGTGCTAGTAATTAAAGCACATCAAGTAAACTGTCGAAAGGCCTCTTGCAAAAACGTTACACGCAAAGGCAGGCCTTCTAAACGTTGATATAGATATAAAGCTGTTTAACAAGGCTTTGCCAGTGACAAGAATCTCTATTTGGATAAGAGGGTTTTTTCTTATTAAATCTTATGTAATAAACGTCAAATTAGACGGAGAAATTACAGGAAACTGTTATACACCTTGAAGTAAAGTTAGTTTGTTATTTGATATTGAAAAAAAGGACAGGTGTGAATAAAACATAAGAACTAAGATAGATTTCTTGTATTAATTAAGCTTTATTAATGATTAGAACTTTATTAAATAGGTTTGAAGTTCCTTAACTGACAGGATTCAATTATACACATATGTAATTCCATAACATTCAGGCAATTTACGATGAAACAATGACTTAAATTACTATAATTAATTATCTATAGGTAAGTATTTTTTATCTTCTGAACATCAATCCCGTCCCACTCCGTCTATTTGTAAGACACTAGTCATAATTTCTATTCATAAGTAACGAAAAAACTTACCACAAATTCTATAAGCACCATTCAAGGATTTTATTAAATACTAATTGTTTTACTCGGCACTTCCAGTGCAAACACTTTGGTAGATTGTGGTACGAAAATATAATGTCATAAAAAGCCTTGAGTGTGGAACCTTTCTACCTCAGACTCCTACTCGCACGAAGAACCAGTCCAACTCAGATCCACCCACAGACACGTATCTTTAAGTCCCAGTCGCACTGAAAGACTCTCACAAAACAGTCCAGAGATATACTACACGAAAATATAGGGAGCGAAAAATACAAGAAAATTCAGGCGTAGGACTCTTTGGGTGTTACATGTATGGATCCCACTAACTAGAAGGCCAATTACTCTTACAACCACTTACATTCTAATAACATTCTACATTCATACAGGAAGAAAACCTTCAAAATCCAGTCACAGAGTTCAAAACAGTTCAGTACTTTTATTAAAGTTTGATAAACACGTACGCAAAATTTGGTTGATATATCTTGAATAGTGTAACAGCCAATAGGGCACATATACACAACGATTCAGTTTAATATATAGGTATAGAAGACTAAACAAAAACTTCTTAGATAAGTACAGTCTGTTATAAAACAACGACTCTTCTTTTAAACAAGATACCACTGCTGGAAATGAGAATGGATAGTTTAATTTTACCTATTACACAATAACACAATTGAATCAGTCATAGAAGTTAGTTGAAATATTTCCAAATGTGACGAAATCTATCAAGAGAGCACTAAAGATGTTGAAATTAGAAAAATATTCTATTCGAGTATAATATTTCTTGGTGAAAAGAGTTGTAAGATCAGTGATTGACATAAGATTTGGTGTACCACAGGGTATAACTCTTGACCCAATGCTATTCAAAATATATGTGGACTACTCGATGCATCAGCTACCAGGAGGATACAATAACGGGATGGTACAATCTATATTGCAGGGGGTTTTTGCAATCATCACAGAATATGATTATTGAATGTCTCAGTAATAAAAATCTAGTTTATCCACTCACACTACCACTGCTCTCAAACGAATTCTCAGATCATGTGACCATTCATTATTTTCAGCGCGCCAAGCCAAACAACACTGGTCAAGAAACCGTTTTTCCAGAACAAGATAAGAGAGTCAGAAAAGTTTATTTCAGCATAAATATGTTTTTTGTTTTTTCTCTGGGATGCGCGTTATATCAGCTGATAAAGGGCCCTAAGAAGAATGATCTATGATTAGAGCCATTTTCCCACCACAGTCTTGAGCGTATCAAGTTCAAGATCAACTCTTAATTACTTTTTTAGCCGTTAGCAATGAGATGGTTGGATTTTCCTATCACTAGCATACAAAACTAAAAGATACTGCATTTTTTAAATAAGTAAAATAGACAAAAAAGTCTGTGAAATGGATTATATTATTTTGGCATCTGAACATCTGAAAGTAGTCTTCTCTCATCTATCCTAGTCATAGCCGAATTACAGACTCATAGCATTGTCCTTATCCAGAGAAAATTTGATCACTTCACTAATGAACTTTTTCACCAACAATTTAATATATCCCAAGAAATATTTTCGCCTGATGAAATTTGACATCTGAGAAAGTAAACGACTGGCAAGAGTTGAAACATCACATTCTGTGAAATGCAGAAATTTTTGAGGTGTCCTTACTAACGCTCTGCTTTTAATAAGAAATTCCGTTGCATCCCACTTAATTCTCATCTCAAGCCTGCATCTTTATTGTATGCTTGCATAATACCTACCGAATTGGAGGAGGAGAGGTTCTCCTTCTCCCACAGGAATATAGTTGAATTTAGCCAAGGTTTATATTTCCAGAATGTATAATGGAATTCTTATTACAGAAATTCCGTTTCCGTAAAGTTGATGCGCACACAACGATTCTTGGTTTGCCTTAGAAAATTTGCAATAACCGAAAAGTTCTCACAATAGTCACCATTGATTTTGGTGACCGAAATAATGAAGAAGGTGCGCTCTGGATTGAAGTAAGTCAAATTGTATACCCAAGATTTCCTTTGTACCTACTTTTTCAAATGTAACCCGAGAAATGGGAAATGCTAATGATTTGTTTTTATAGTGTGTCCTAACATAGATATAGTCTACAGTTGAGTTTAGAGCTCTAGAGCCTTTATTCATATCAAACACCGACTGCCATATGATAATATTTTTCTACAAAAAACTAGGAACGACTTTATTAGTTGGTGCACAGAAGAATAAAAAATGTTGCTGGTGCTGCTGAAAATACTAGCAACTGTAGAATTGTGATAGTTATATTTATAAAATGAGTGGTAAAGAAAGCATCTCAAAATCAAGTATGCTTCTCTGTTGTATGGCATTATGGTAAAACAATGATAGAGAAAACATATATACAGGGTGATTCATTGGGAAATGCACATATAATAAGGGTAGATACAGGACATTCTGGTGCTTCTATATAAGGGTCTATCCTTCTTTATAACCAAGATATAAGGCGATTTCATAATTTGGTTCTTACGTTTTTTGTCCACAATGGTGTCGATTAACATAATAACAAAATTCTTATTCCAGGTCGGACCTCAGAAAAATTAATAATTAAGTTTCGAGTCGAAACAACACCTTGTATATAATTATTTAAAAATTCTATTCATAAATTTGAAAAGAGCAGCAAAAACTAAGTAAGACCAAACGTACCCGCATACAACTTTTCTACTTAATAAATTCAGTAAAATCTAGATGTTTCGATAATGAGGTGGCCCAAAATTAAAAACAAATATATAACTTATGAACCACCCCAGGAGCGCTATTCTGTACACGTTTCCGATAGCCGTCGGTATCGGTAAGTGTTACTTACCGACAGCCGTCGGTAGCTCACACTGTGCGGCATTCTGTATGCTCTGTTACCGACCGATATCGCGAATGTGAGTCGACGAGAGTCGGTATCTCTACCGTGCCTTCGTGAACCCCACGGTAACCGATACCGATGTATATTGGAATTGTCATTCTTTGTTGATGTTTTCTATAAGTTCGAATTGCGGATTATTACAGTGAATTTGGATGATTTTACTATTTGAAGAGTGATTTCACAGGGTAGTGACTAGCGTTTTATGAGGTAGGTAAAAAATATTAGTCAACAAATTGCAATATTTTTATTTTTATTTTATTCTTAAAGAGATAAGGAATTAGAGTCAACAATGGTTTATCACATTATTGTTCAAAACCGTTTCTAATTCGCACACAAATGAATATTTCGTTTAAAGAAATC
Organism: Crioceris asparagi; assembly: GCA_958507055.1. Taxonomy (NCBI): domain Eukaryota; kingdom Metazoa; phylum Arthropoda; class Insecta; order Coleoptera; family Chrysomelidae; genus Crioceris; species Crioceris asparagi. Next base: position 81,714,205 of record OY293828.1, on the reverse strand, counting down.
TTCGAATCATTTTATAAAAGTAGTTTGATCTTCATATTTATCATAAATATATAAATGTGCAAAAGTGTTCACAAGAAATCATTCTCAGAATTACGCTATTGTACGATAATAATTATTTTATTGAATTCTTGACAGATGACTACTGATCTTGGTTATCTACACTACCTCTATGCACTACCTCCAATTTAAAATCGCAAAAGCTGACATTTCGGCTGACGTTCACAGCTCGCCTCAATGCTCATTGGCAGAAAATACCGAAACGACTGACGTTTAAGTGAAGTCACTCGTTTACCGATAATTTTCGGTTGCGTTTCCGAGCGTCGGTAACAATGGAATACAGAATAGCGTCGTCATGATCCCGTCGGCAGCGCAACCGATGTTTGTCGATAACATACCGATACCGACGGCTATCGGAAACGTGTACAGAATAGCGCTCCTGGTACACATTTTTGTTATATTTGGTTCGTATGTACTTTGTTCACATTGGTATCGATTAACATAATAAATAGTATTTATTCCAGGTCCGGTCTTAAAAAAATAATTAGTAGGTTTCGAGTCAAAACGACACCCAGTATATCAATATTTAAAAAAAGTATTGACAAATATGGGAACCGAACAAAAAATAAGTAGGACTAAATGTATTTGGTGTTTCCGTATACAACATTTTTTCTTATTAACTTTAGACAAAATGGTAGTTTTACAGACAGCTTTAATGAATAAAAGTATCAACTATTTTTTATTCTCCTATTTTCTGGATTCCAATCTTATTGAAAAAACGAGAGGACATAATCGAATTTTGAAAGTTATTTATTGATAATAATAATGTGTCCCAAATATCGACATGCCCTCTCATTTTTCAATAAGGTTGGGTTCCACTAATTTGAAGAATATTAAATGGTTGATGATTTTGTGGATTAGAGAAAACTACCATTTGGAGAAGACGATTTATTTGTTTTTAATTTTGGGCCAGCTCATTATCGAAACATCTAGATTTGACACGAGTTATTAAGTAGACAAGTTTTATGCGGAAATAACAACGTTTGGTCAGAGCTATTTCTTTCTACTCTTTCGAAATATATTTTTAAAATATTGATATACAGGCTGTTACTTCGACTCGAAACTTCTAAACCTACGAATTATTTTTTTAAGGTCGTACGTGGAATAAGACACCACTATGGACAAAAACATACGAACCAAATATTACAAAAATGTATAGGGTAATTCATATGTTATGACTAATAAAAAAATGGGGAAAATTAACAAATCACCTTATCTTGGTTATAAAGAACAATAGCGAATCAATCACCTAGTATAAAAGAGATAAATGCAGCCAAATTATATGTCAAAAAATAATTTTTATGACATAAAATGTCAACCTTTAACATAATTATTTATAAAAGTCGCACCTGCAGTTCCTGAAAATTATGAGAGATATGAAAAATAGTCTTAAAGCAAGTTAGGACCCAAACTAAGTTTAGGTAGAACGATAATCTTTATAAAAACAAAAGACAGATTCTTGTACAAGGCTTGTCACAATAAAGCAGAATGTCAATTTTTACATTCGATTTCTTTAGAATCTTAGATATGTCTGAATTTAAATTTCAGGAAATGATGGCTATAGTGCTTAAATTTATCGCCAGGTTCACTTGTGTAATGTCCAAATATATATACATACATATATATAGGTACAACAAGCGTTGTTGACCAAATGTTAAACTTCTGATACATGACTGTTGCGTTTGAAACTTATGATTGGTTTCGCTCAACACACTGTTTATTATATTTTGTATCTCGAAGTCAACATGACCTAATCTAAAACTTTTGACAATGGCGTCTCTCGTCTGTGGTCTCGTCGAAAACGACAGCCTCCATCGGATCCATTATAATCAATTCCTACTAGGAAATTGACTAATACTATTTTATTTGTACATATGATGTTCTAAGAAGCAAATTGAATGTTCCATGTGTTTTATAATGCTAACTATTTATATATTCTGGCGGATGAAGCTGAATGTGCACTATTATTTTGCAATTTATTAAGAGATTTTCTCTGCAACAATTACAATTTGGATAGAGGCACCTGTATATAATTATTTGCTCACACTTAATCCTGATAAATTATATACAACAATCTGCAATTATTATAGTTGGCAAATATGTCAGACGGTTGTATGTTGCAGTAATATGATACTATGATGATTGATGATTAATTGCTTTCATGTTAATAGGCATGGTTTCACTGCTTGAGTAAATTAATAATACCTCCATAATTATAATTAGAGTGTGGTGTACTGATTAATATTTAAATTGATTTATATATTTACCTTTTCTGTCATCTCTGTGGATGTTGATGTGGCCGTCATAGTGGATGTCTGTTATGTGCCAGAAGTAACCTGGAAAATAAATAATTTTGAATAATGTTATAATTAATGTGGCATTTAACATGGAATATTTAAATGTGTTGGTACCAGGAGTTTTGACAAAACTTATTAAAGTTGAAGTTTGGTAGTATTGTGCAGAAAACATCGCGCTCTGTACGAAACCTACTAGCGTCGCCAACATAGAACTGTGTTACTTAATTATTTAATAGACAAATTCTGTTAATTCAAAACTTTCTGATTCACAACAAAATCATCAATCCATGGTAACCAAGGTTTATTTTGATTTTGTCCGATCCTACAGACAGATCGGTTTTCACCTCATTCTCACATACATCTTTATACTTAATAAAATTGGCCAACTGCGACTCGGGCTCGCCTGTAAAGAGTTTCATATTTTGGATTTTTGCATAGGTTTTCCCGTAAATTTTGAAGACCTACGGGTTTAAATTTTACCCAACCTTGTAACAGATCCATGTTATATTTTTCTTTTAAATGAAAACTTGGTATTTTATTTCAAATTCAGAATGTTCACATTTTTACGATTACTAATTGCAATTTATTCTGGGTTCTAGAAGGTATTTCAAAAGATATGATCGATTTTATCAGAAAATGTAATGATTTCGACTTCCTGTAGGTATATCGCTTTAATAATAAATTTAAGTGACTTTTGCATGTGACCATTTTGTTTATTTATGTAGTATTATATATTTCCATTTTTCTTTAAGCATATGTACTTCCAACAATGATAATATTGTAACGTGAGAACTCACGCAAATAATAAAAGACACTCACACACACAATCACACAAATATCGTGAGCCCTGGAAGCATCTCGATTGCTCTACCAACTGAGAATATTGGTAATAACATTATGGGAATCCAGAAACATGGAGAATCTACTGATTTGGTCTATTCTAGGCGAGAAGCTTCGAGATAGGAGGTTAAGTGAATATAAACACACGGACCACGGAAGTAGTCAGTCAGTCACAGATCACAATCGGTCATAGATCAGACAGTAGTAAGAAGTATATGGTCCGAGAAATAAGTGTGAATATAAATGTGATATAGTCGGGTACTTATTGGTGAAAATAAATTAGTGAAAATATAAATTCCCGTTACAATATGATATCAACTATTTCCTAGTTAAAATAAACAATATTAATATATATGTTGAAAGTGCTCGAGCAATATCAAGCAGGCTGTGGTACGGCCTTGCTGCAAGTACCTAGATAATTTTGGATTACTCTTCCATTCATATACTTCTCCTTTTTTATTGAAACATATTTAAGTCGGATGGCAACTGCAAAACAAATGAACTAAAAGCTTTTTAACGTTGTTCTGAATGACAAAACACTGATAATAATCTGACAAGTAAGCTGTATCTAGATATTGCGGCGAGCCCAGAGAAAACCCGTCCGCACGCCGATGTTACCGCGCCACGGTTATCATGTTTTCCCGGCCAATAATGATCGAGATGACAATCTAGAAGTGCAGCACATACAATAGGCGCACCTCGAATTTTCCGCCTCTATTATTATTAAACCATTTTCTAGAACTGTAGAGAAGACGATTGTATTCGGTATTAAGTGTGCACCATTGGTAGCAGCAGTAGCGAGAGAAGCCACGTATTATTCCAAGGGGGTCAACTGTTGAAGTATAGCATTTTATTATACAAAAATTCGTTAAATTGTAAATTGGGTGCTAGCAGAATTTCCTAAAGAACACCTATTTGCATCAATAATAAATTATAGCGTGCCCGATATTGCTTGATATTGTTCGAGCATATTCAGCATTTTAAAAAATAAAAATAATTATTTTATTTTTTAAGTAATATTTGATATCAAGCTGTCTTGCTTTGTTATCTACACTTAAATTAATAATAGTTAATTGTAAATGATCTTTAGCTCATTTTAAAGAGTTTTATAAATACAGTGTCTTCTTTTTACTGTCACAAATTGAAATTATAGTATGAATTTGAAGAAAACATTCGATATCACCAAAACTAACCATTTAAGGTGTAGAGAATAATTAACGAAAAGTATATTAAATGAAGATATATTTTGACCATGATATAAAATATAGGTTGATACATTTGAAAAAATCTAGAAAATACAAAATTTCAGTTTTGACTTTCCCTATAGGTACACAGTTTACGCAATCATGTAAATCTAGACAATCACTACAATACAACATAACTGAAGAAAATCGATGAATGCATAAAAATCACATAACTGTATTATTTGAGAAATATATAATATACAGTTGGATTTACTGAAATGTACTGATAAAATCGATCATATCTTTTGAAATGTAGTATGTGTAGAACCTAGTGTAAGTTTATATTGTTAGAGTCGTTAAGAGGTTAAGAGTTGAATTTATAATAAAGTACAGTGTGTTCCATTTCAAAGAACATACATTTTGTCTGTCCCCAGGTTGGAGAACACCGCGCACATTTCTACATACCTTATTTCAAAATAGGAAGGTAAGAGTGCCGTATATCTTCTTACTTTCCATGTGATAACGTAATACCTTTAATACACTAAAAACTCACGATGTATATTTTGTATTTTCTTTTTCTAGAATTTGAGGCTTACTAGAAGTTGTGTACACACTATTAACCCTTTGAATCAGAATTCTGATGCGGTAAACTTACTCTGTATAAGAATGAAATTCCATTTTTCTGCATTTAGTAGAGTTGGAGAAAAAAAGTCGTGACAGAAAACACCAGCATAAATCATATGTGAGCGCTTGCAAATTGTACAATTTTTCCCAAATTTTGTTCTTAATGAGTACAACATGAGCTACTTTAATTATTTTTATTTGTAAGCGGAAATATATCTACCGTCTTAAAAAAATACAATAGTATTCACGTCAACTCACGCGTTGAAATTTTATCTTACTCCGCACCCCTTGACAAATTTAAACAGGGCTGTGATAGACGGGAAGCCAACTATATGGAAGCACATTGTCAGTAGCAGTCATTGACGTGCTAGATTGTTCGCGTTGTGCCCGCAGCTACCGCAAACGATCGAACACCTCTGCCACATGCATTCCATGGCTCAATTTAAAGTAGTTGAACTACTGATATGAGTTCAATATAAATATCGGATCTAAATTAGCTAAAACTATCCGGATCTAGGATCGATTTCAATTCACTCACTTATTATTATTTTTGACCGACGAACCAAACGCAATTCGACTGTTTGTCTACATGTGTTTCTTATGCATGTTCGCGTCTTTTAAATACTAAACGTGCTCCGATTTTCATGATTTTATTTTCATTTGATAGCGGACTATTGGGAGTTGGTCAAATTGAAAAAAATCAACATTTAACATGTCTTTCCTTTCAAAAAGTTTTCCCAAAGAGGATGGAGGGGGCAAGAAACCATATATTTTTTAAAAAAACATAGATCTCCGAATGACAACAGTGTTAAATTCTGAAATATTTATGTATCCGTTATATGGTAAGGCCGATTTCAAAAATACTAGGGCGTTTATGTGTGGACAATTTATTTGTTATGCAACCAATAACTGAGAAGGAGATAGCTAAAGGAGATGAGCTTCACACAGCATTCACAGACTTACAAAAAGCTTATGACACTGTGGACCACATTGAGAATAATGGTGACCTCAAATCTATAATATAAAAATGAATCACTCAATGTGTTGCTAAGCGCAAATGTCGAGAGCAGCTGAACCGATTTCGCTAATTCTTTTTTTTACTGTGTTTATTATTTTCAGAAGAAGGTTCTTATGAACAAAAAAAATAATAAAGTTGCGCAGAACATTAGAAAGTTTAAGAACATTTATGAAAACTTCAAGACAATATTAATTTTATATACAGTACAAACAGTTGTTTGACAACTGTCAGTTGTTTGAAATAACTGTCAGTAATTGACAGAACGCGCGCTGCAAATATCGTTTAACATAGATGGATCGGTTGATAAATAATAGTTTCATTTCAATTTATTATACAGTGAGTAGTGAGTTTTTGAGAAGTGTTTATTCATCTCGGTAAGTTAAAATCAATCACACCTAATATTGAAAGAATGAAGCCCCTGGATTGTGTTGCAAGAGAGGTTAAGTCAAATTGAGGCTATTGGTACCACCAGAGCCTCTGCATTCATTGGTTCACGGAAATGGGACAGATTGTATACATTTTTAACTCATATACAGGAATAAAATAATTGTTTACAAATGAAGTTATTTGGCGCAACAAAAGTTATTCAAGACAACTTTATGCTAACTTTCAAGGTAACTATATTGTAAAACAATAAACTTTTACCACCATGTGCCTGAACCCGTTCCTAATTTTCAATTGAAATTATATATCAGTTAAAGTAGCGTACAGTAGGTTTGTAGCCATGTGAGTAACCAAAAGCAGCCTGTCACAAGTTGATGGGGGAATGGCAGTGCTGACAAAGTATCTTGAAAGTCACATGGTGGTACAATTTCTGCAAATTTATTTCATAGGCGATTCAGCAAAACAAGTCGATCAGCGTTATGCACACTATAAATCGGTGAACAGACCAAGTGTGGAGCAACTTCAAATGTTTTTCCATCAGACAACGAATTGGTTGTATTATTCAAGACTACATAAAACCGCATGCCAGCTGATTACCACAAAATTGTCAGCAAAGTCGATAAGACGCCTGCAGGACAACACGCAAGACGGTATAATACAGCAACAATTGATGAAGTTGCTATTGTTATCATGGGTGAAAATTTAGAAAACCAAGATATTGTTTTTGCTTTTGTTAAAGCAGGACAACGTCTGTCGGGTCAGCTAGTTATCTAATATATATTATCCAAGATCTGTATTCAAATAATACTGCTTTGGTAAATCATAGTAAATATCTATCAGAGCCAATACATACATCCAAAGGACTGCAACAAGGCTGCTGTCTCTCACCACTACTATTTAACATCTATGTAGAAATAACACTAAGAAACTGGAAGCGTGGATGTATCGGAATGGGGAGACTAAGAGTCAATACAGGAAGTATTGAATACTTAGTGGTAAATTCAGAAGCAAAGTTCAAGATAGTAATCGATGACAATACTGAGCGTAACCAAGTTGAAAAATATAAGTATCACAGATAACGATGGTATAGGGAGGCAGGAGATAAAAGAACGATCACTCAAGGCAAGAAAGACTCAGTTTGGTGGGATAAAAATAGAAGAAAAAAGATTAAGAAGAGTATTGGACAGACGTTGGTAGACTCTGTGTTAATAAATGGTTGCTACGTATGGGTGTCAAGAGAAGAAGAAAGAAATAAATAATGTCTACGGAAACGGATTACTTAAGATGGAGTACACTGTCATCGAGAGAGAAAAGAGAAGAAATGAAGAACTCAGAGAGATAATGAAGGTATCCAATACGATCATGGAGAGGATAGAAGTTAGGATCGAGAATTAGAAGGAGAAATTTCAAAGGATAGACCAGTTTGGTGTTTGGGAATGTTATAAGCTGTATAATTAGATACAGTTGTATGTATCCAAATCAAAAAAAACCCATCGCTTCCTGAGTTTATCTACTCGGTCACTCTACGAAATGAAATGCGCAAATGCAAACATGCATACTTACATACATTTTTTATTCCATTTTTGTCAGAAGGATATCCAAGTTTTCTAATGGATCCTAATATTCGGTTACAATAAGATACAGCAAGCCCTCTCATTATGCTCTGTTGGTAAGAGATTTCGTTAAGGAGATATTATTTCCCATTCAATGGATAGGAAGAAGGGGATGTGTTGAATGGCTTCCTGGATTTCCAAACATAAGCACTCTTGCCTTTTTTGTTTCGGGATAGTTGAAAAATTAGGTTTACGTGAACAGACCCACTATTGCAGACTACCTCGAGGAAAGGATCTGAGCGGGAAGTCACAAATTAAAGCAGAAATGTTGTCAAATGTAATTTAAGAATTAATTTCTCGATTATTATTCAGACAATAGTTAGCTTTCAATTTATAATATAAACTTATACCTAGCGTTTCCATTAAAAATACGATAATGTCATAGCTTGGAAGGTAGAGGGGGTAAAATGATGCTAATTGCATGACAAAAAAGAAATCTTAGAAGATATTGAAGTATTTCCATACTTTATGAACGCACTATACGTATTCTGATTTGTAGAAAATTAATGAGAGGCTCTGCTAATCTGGACAATCTTTGCGTTTGGAGAAATACCTACTGGAGAAGTTGACAACAAGAATAATGCTTGTTCAGAATGTGGCGTGTCAGCGCCTACATAGATCTTACAACTACATGTAATTCAATAACATTTCAAATGTAAACTTGAACATACTATTTACATATTTACCAAGCACATTTACAATAAAATTCCATGAATCATATTATACTGTATATGAAGTGCACTAAACAATCCCCTCCGGGAGTGTACCTATAGTTCTAGGTGTATTAATCATTTTGATCAATTGAAACTGAATTTATATTTGTTTCGCAGAACAATATTAACAGGTGATGATTTGTGAAGGCTATAAATATCTGCAACGACAAACTTCACATTAATTTATAAATCTCACTCTAAAAATAATTATTGGATCACGTGGAAAATTTACTGGATTTTCCAATATTTTTTTTTATGTAAATAATTCAAATGCATTTGCTGCTGTTAGTGATTTTCATTTCATATTATATCTAATTTTTCATCAATGATATGACGGTAAAATTCAATCCACTACGGAGGTTATTAACTGCAGGATACATATTAAAAACGCTGGATTATTTTAATAAATGAAATTGCAGCTATTCTATATACCAAATTATAGTTCCTGTCGATACTCTTCAAATAAAGGTATATTCAAAGACTCATTTGTTATTTTTGCATTTTAGAGTAAAAGGATTCACTGATCGTCGGAATAACCAGTATAGGTAGGTAGTCAAAGAATATAGATAATTATTGATTTAATATAAGCAAAATAGTACGCATGTCTTTTAGCAAAGACATTTCACGAAGTGATAAATTAACGTCAATATACTATTTTCGCTTCTTTAGCCAATATGTTTGACATTTCGATCTTTTAATTAGTTGTTTCCATTCTTATATATAAATGTACCTGCTATTGAAACTGCAGCAGCAATTAAGAACACATAATAATAACATGACACGTCTTTATTTGGATAATCAGATGATATTACAAATAAATTAAATAGAGGCGAAGTTTGAATAAATGCTATTCTTACACTCAACCTCTAAAAATTTACAAATATAAATTTATACCCTTCCGGTATTACCCGAAATATATGCAGCATCATCATTCTAGTACATATTATGAAATAATCACTACAAAATTTCACAGCAAAGCGTTTGTGTCCTGATTTTTATTTTACATTTGAGAGGGTGCAATCTAGTTCAGTCACAGCTTACTTAACTAGCTGAGGTTCAGCATTGCGTCGTGACTGTCTGTGTGCCGGTTATAAGTACAAGAACTATTATTGCTCAGAAAATTTTCAATTATTATTAATTATTCGATTTGAGCAAAAAGAGTTCATTGTGAGGGGATCCCGTTTAATATTAAACATTGTTTAATTTTCATTGTTTATTATAATAGCAGCTATACCTAATAGTTTAAGAGATAGAACGATTTTGAAGGTCGAGCAAAAAACACGGAAAGAACCTGTTATTTGTATGGCAGCCCCCTTAATTTTTATTTTTTTTTTATTATTTCCCATTATAGCGGCAACAGAAATAGTAAGGATCCCTAAAAAAAGAGTTGAAATATAAAACGCTTTGTTTATATTTTGTTTCAACAATTTTCGTATATTTTTGACCGACTTCGATAAAGGAGAAGGTATAAAATTCAATTGTATGTTTGGTTTTTTTATTTTTTTTTATGGCTATTCGCGCATTTTGTATAGTAAACGTTCTCCGATTTAGACAAATTTTTATTTTATTTGAAAGAGGAGAGTTGACAAAAGGTCCCATATTAAGAAAAATCAAATCCAAAATCTCCTCTACTCAAAAAACCGACCCCAAAGGGGGTGGAGGAGTCAATTTTTCTAGAAAATTGAAAATCCGAAAGGACTGAATTATTGAAAATTCCATATCCGGAGATTTTTAAAATTGGACATTTTTAAAAATAATCATGAGTTTTCGCGCTACAGTCTGAAATATGTGTTTCATCTAGGTGAAAGGAGCAAATTTTTACGAAAATCGGTGCTGGTAAATTTTAAGTTGAGCCGTTGTAGTTTGTTCTTGTAGGCACCAACTCCAAAAGAACCAGCACCAATAGAATTAATATTGTTTTGAATTTTTCAGTGCAAAAACTAATAAATTCGGTCCAATTTTTTGTAAAAAATATTTATCTATTGTCAAAACGAAAAAAATAACATTCGCTTGTGCTTTGCGAGCTTTTTATTGAATTGATAAGCATATTTTTAAATAGCCTATATTTTCATTATTGCCCATCATTACATAGAAATATTGATCAATATAATAACTTATATAATATGTAATATCTTGTTCATTTGTGCATGGTACTGTTTCTCGTTGAATATATATATATATATATATATATATATATATATATATATATATATATATATATATATATATATATATATATATATATAGAATTTCCATCAATTTAATGAAAATTGGAATACATAAATAACAGATTTATTGCTATATTTTGTTCGATGCAGCTCACATGAAGCGTAAATGTAGATCAAAACCAACACCATAAATCTCAGGTAAATATATTTACAATGCTACATATAGATATTATAAACTGTTAAATAATTGGGGTATTTTTCTACGTCTGGTTTAAATGTTGTCAAGCTAAATTTATTGTGTAGGTAGTGAGTTTAACATTTTTGTAATGGCGTAATACTGGTTTGTACCTATAAAACCTACTGATAAAATATGTCAGTTACGTGAGAAAAATGCTATTGGAAATATTTAAAAAAAATTAATATTTTCTACAAATACTCGGACAAACTATTTTATATGAGGCAATAACATTTTTTTGGTTGTGCAGGAAACTTTTGGTATCATCATCGCTATTATCTTAAAAAATTGTAACTTAGAAATGACTGTAAATTATTTATCTTCAAGTTTATTTATTTGTACACTAAGATATCACAGATTTTTTATATACACTGTTTATATATCTTACACTACACTGTCGACAACTATGTAAAATTTATATTCACTAATTACAATATTTACAACTGCATTTAGACCTAGCGTTATTTATTTATATTGTTGGTGGCCTCCTACTTACTAGGGACCAAACTACACCGGACTGCCGGACTGAACCATACTCCGGTCTCCACGGTATTGCCAGTCTCTACCTTACTCCGGTCTCCATCGTACTACCGGTCTCCACCGTACCGCTGGTCTCCACCCTACCGCTGGTTTTCACTGCACTACCGGCCTCCACCGTATTTACAGTACTTCTTTTCAATAAATCAACTACTGCATGTCTAATTCAGTTGGCACCATAAGGAAAACTATTTTTTTTTTATTTTCTACAATATCGACAATATTTATGACAAATGTTGATTATATCTAAGTGAAAAATACGGTCAGATATACAAAATCGTACATCAGGAAAAAATAGTTTTTTTTTTATTTTCATTAGCTCTGAAGAACATTAAGACAAATTGACAATAATTAAGTAACTTTTCTGTGCATCATCTACCATAAAAGTCAACCCAAAAGTTACTCAGATTATTAAATTTAATAATATATATCTCAGAGACATCCAAGCAGATTCCTTGAGATTTTCAGTACAAATTAATTTTGTAAATGAATGGCAAAATGTATTTAAATGTCGTCTACTTCATCTTGTTCTCTTTCAAAAACTTTACACAATTATTATTCAACAAGGTCCTCTTATTAAATGAAACAGGTAGAGACCATGAGAAAATTAATATAGCTTCCAATATCTCTTCTATTGTTCGGGAATATTAACAATTAAATTTCTCAGCCTTTGCTTCTGTTTCAGCTTTCAGCATTAATTCCAGAAGAAGAAGATGGAAGAAAATGGGATAAGTCCTGATAAGATTCATGCAATGCCATTCACAGTTTGTCACAGCAATATATAATTTGCCCCATTCGGGCGGCCACAACAAAAGGCGAACAAACCCCTAAAATGGAAGACGAATGAACAACATAATGGAAAGGTGGGTTTCAGTTTTTATGTAAGTATACATAATATATTATGTATTAATAATTTCATATCATGTGCCATGTCAAGCACAGAAAGCATCTTAGTAGAAGTATATATATTATTGTCCGCAACATGTTAATAAATGTTGTGTAAATATCAAAATGATCAAAATCGTATAAAGGGATATTATTATGTATGTAGGTAGGCTTCTAGATGGGATATGTCAATATCAGAATGCTGAATTTGTTTAATAGACTGACCAGTATTGGATGACATGATTAATCTGTTGTATTATTGTCGTTTGTGATACAAAAGCAATTTATTTTTGTTCGCCTGTCAGTTCGAGTGATCTGATTTGGACTTGTGTATTATAAAGCTTTATGGAACGTGAGAAAATAGCCGAAAAAAATGAATAACGGGTTGATTTGAGCATTTCAGATTATCAAAAATATGAGCAAATGTTTGTTAAACGTTTGTCGATAGGACTTCTCGAGATATATCTGTATTTATTCTATATTTTTTTTGCAGCTTTATCAGCTGTATTCATATTCATTCTTACTTCATACTAACTTAGTTTGTTTGCTAGTTATCAACGATAATATCAAATTTTTATTACCAAAATACAGAATTTATATTGATTATGAATACGGCTGTATATTTTTTATAAACCGACTTTGCCAAAACGAAGGAGGTATACAATGCGACTAAAGGTATGTCTTATGTATGTAATGACCAAGACGCAAATAAGTTAGTGGATGTAAATGACATACTAGATACTAGATACTAGAAAGGTGGAGAACATATTTCTCAAACCTTCTTACTACACATGTAAATGAAGAAGAATACAATGCCAATAACCGACCAATCATAGAGACAAATGCATCCCAAATAACCAAAAAGGAAGTGATTGAAGCTATAGCAAGACTAAAGATCGGTAAGGTGACAGGACACGATAATATATCGTCAGAAATGCTAAAACTTATGGGGAAAAGGGAACAGAACTCTTAACTTATATATACAATAAAGCATGGCAAGAGGGAAAAATACCCAGCGACTGGGAGGTAGGGATTATACTAACCATATATAAGAAAGGTGACAAGCGTGACAGTCAAAACTACGGAGGAATAACCCTTTTGAGCGTGGCGTCGAAAGTATGCGAACAGGTTCTGGAAAAACTACTTATTAGAGAGGTGGACAATCAAACCGAAGAAACACAGAACGGCTTCAAGAAAGGAAGAAGCACAAATGACCACATTTTCACAATCAAACAAACTTTAGCAAAAACAATTGAAACGACCTTACAGATGTACCACGCCTACATAGATCTTGAAAAGGCATTTGACGGCATATCAAGGAACTTAACAGAAGAAACGTTGGTAAAAAGAGCAATAATGAGCCTACACAAGACAAAAAGAATTGACGTCAGAACTTGAGTTCAGAGAAATTCACAAGCAATGCTGGACAAGGTGAAGTGTTAAGCCCAACGCTATTGAACCTTATCATAAATGATGTTACAAAGGAGACCAGAGAGGAAACTAGCAAATTTTACCTATGTACTTAATGTAATGGCTGTTTGCAGATGATCTTGCTATTTTTACAAAAAATGAGACAGACCTCTTTAAGAACCTAAAAGTATGGGAAACTAAATTGACAATGAAAAATATCCAAATAAATGAAGAAAAGACAAAAATAATGACAACAAGCAAGGAGGGGAGAACAATTTTACATAGACATTCAAAAATCTCGAAAAATGCAGAATATTTCATTAAGTAGAATGGGAAGGTTATTTTAATAGAAATTCATAAGATAAGCATATTTTTAAATAGGACTTACTTTATTAGTAAGTGCACTGAAAAATACAAAATAATATTAATAATTCTATTAATACAGTTAATTTTGAAGTTGAGCAGTTGTAGTTAAGTGCTCTGGGCACCAACTCCAAAAGTACCAGCATCAATAGAATTCATATTATTTTGTATTTTTATGTGCACTTACATATAAAGTCGGTCCTATTTTTTGTAAAAAAATCTATCTTCTCAAATTTTCAATTTTCGGGAAAAATTGCCTCCACCACCAAAGGCAAAGGCGCGAGCATACATTAAAAAATAAGAATTGTAGGTATACATCATCCGGTTGGGTCGTTGGTCAAAAATGACAATTGTGCCAGATGCGTAGAGTTTTGGAAGGGTGAGCCTCTCAGATGCATCTATTAACATAAGTTAGATTAAGAATATATAAAGGTAGATATTGCATTTTCTTTGCTTTTAAACAATAAATTTTGAATCTGAATCTGAAACTTTCTTTGCTCGTATTTAAAATAATGCATAGTGTACTTCACCTACACTTTATTCCAAGTATGGAAAATATACTATAAATAGTATTAATTAACATTTTAATGAAACAGTTTTCATAATATGTTATTTTATGTTTGTTTCCATGGTTAATTACAAGATATTTATCGATCTATTAACAGGTTAATAGATGACTGAGATAATTCAATTAAAGGTAAAAGATCTGCTTTGACAATATGAATATTCAAAATTATCAGTTATTATTTGATAAGGAACACACCTTTATTTTAAATAGCCACCTATGTTAATGATTCGTTATCTAGAAGGAATTTGGAGTAAGATTTAGAAGAGTTCGAACTCACTCTACTGATTAACACAGTTTTTCAACGTTTTTGTTTCATTTAAGAAGATGTCTGTATAGATCGAATATTATGAAATAGTTTATTATTTTAGATGAAACTACAACGTTTTTTTCCGTAAGTACACACACATCATACACGTTGCCATTCCCAACACCCTCCGGCCGTGTTGATGACACAGGCAACCTTTTTTTTATTGGAAAGAGGAGAGTTGAGAAATATTTCCATAAAAGAATCTCCTTCCCTCTCAAAATTACCCCTGAAGGTTGGAGGAGGCAAAATTGTTCAAAAACTAATTATTTCCAGTATTGCGATTAAAATCAAACAAAAAAACAAGGCTATCTGAGTTACTGCAAAGGGCATGTACATGATTGCTACTGCTATATTTAGAAATCATTTAATTAGAGTCGATGACATTAGGTACTTCTGAAGAAGGGTGTCAGACAAGGTTGAGTATTATGGCCTCTCTTATTCAATTTATACTCGGAAGCTGTTTTCTAAAGGCACTTGAGACTTTAGATCTCGGCATCAAAAATCAATGGCACTTTAATTACAAACATTCGTTTTGCTGATAATACCTTGTTACTAGCCGATAGTATACAGGCTCTGCAAAGCATGATGGACCTTTTCGTGAATTATGGCGAGATACATGGTTTTTTAATGAACATCCTCAAGACAAAACTCATATTGTTTTTTTCAAAATTCACATTACTAATTAATGGCACACCAGTACAACAAGTGCCGGCTATAAAATATATAGGAATAATGGTCAATGAAAATAGCGACCTAAATATGGTAGCGTTTCCCGTATCAAACAAGCCAGAACAACTGTCCTACTAATGAAATCTCTATTCACCAACCGAGACATCAGCCTGAAGCTCCAAGTGTGGTTCATTCGTTGCTACATCTTTCCGGTACTTCTGTACAGTACTGAAGGATTGAAGCTTTTTGATATGTAGGTACATTTATCCTCACATTTTGAAGATATCCTGGGTGCAGAAATTAACCAATATGGAGATGCTAAGACAGATAAACAAAGAACAAGAACTATTAAAAACTATCAAATCAACTATCTTATTATATGGAGAACAGGATTGAAGTCAAAAGTTCTATGAGACGAAGAAACTCAGGCGATGGAATGGAAAGAAAACAGCAGTGGTTGTTTTTAGAGCCGCAGAATCAAAAGTTTCAACGCCAACCTCCGATAAGAGAAGATGCAACAAGAAGAAGAAAACCATAATAATTCTAATTATTTCTATTTTGGATTAGTCCCCAATAAATGGCAAGACATGATAAATAGCATAATGCATATAGCTGTCATTTCTTAGGGTACGATCGGAAATATTCGGTGCATTCAGCGAACCGCAAATACAAGGGTTGACCTAGTTATCTTTGCTACTGAAATGAGAAAAAAAGAATGCCATCATTTTATAATCTATAGACAGGGTGATTCAAGATAGATCTCTAGGTATAATATACATAATATAATTGTCAGAACGATCCTACGAATAGTTTTCCTTAAACGTCTAAGGTACCATTGACCGTGAATCACCCTGTATAAACATACATATAAAAGCGAAAGGTCAATCATTCACTCATCACGAGATCTTAGAAACTACAAGTGCTAGATGTCTCAAATTTTGCACGGGGGTTCCTTTTAGAACATAGGTGCTCACTAAGAGGAGATTTTACAAAATTCAACCCCATAGGGGGTAAAAAGGGCTGTCAGTGTTTGTATGATATTTCTATAGTTTTAGTTGTAGTGTTTTGGAATTACTAGAAAATACTACTTATTTAAAGAAATTAAAGTTAGTAGTTAGGCATTTTTCTAAGCAACACATACAAAAGGGTGAAATAAGGGGTGTGAGTTTGTAAGGAGAATCCTTTATTTTTAAAGCTATCGACTCCAAATTCTCATAATATACCAACCCTTTAATAAAGTTATTTAGAGATTATTTTTCTTATATTTTGAAACTACCCTTATTAAGTGGGAAAATAGGGGTTGCCAGTTTTATGTGACACTTCGTCAATTTTAGTGGAAGCGATCACTCATCACTAAATATCAGAAACTACAAGTGCTTGAAGTCTCAAATTTTGCATGAGGGCTCCTTAATCAATATACAACAATTTGGTCTATTAGATTGACATAAAGCATATACGTGGACGAAATCACGGACATCTTCTAGTCCAAATATATAGTTAAACAAAATAGCTTATCTACTGCGTAAAATTTACCATAAAATCATGAGTAACAAGCAAATATAACAAATTTATAAATATGATTGAATATAAAAGTGTATTATGATATCATATAAACTATTGCCTTTTACCAACATTTACATGTTGTTTTTAAGTCTTAAACTTTTCAAACCAACTCCAATTAAGTTTTTTAGGCCTAAAATTATTGAAACAAACGCACCGCTGTTTATATATTTTCTTCTTTATGGATTCGGAAGAAAGAAATTGGATCCTTTTAAATATATTAGAATATCATATCATTTTATTTATGATAAAAAGATTGATAATCAATTACCTCTTTCAATTATTGATGGTAAGATAGCTATTTAATTACGGGTTCATTGGATTTTACAGTATTATTGGAATAGCTCTTATTTTATGTCTATAAGAATTAATGTAATTCCTTTACTAATCAATAATTTCAGAAGATTATTATTTTCAATCACTTGGTTTCTTTCCTCAACAATGAATTATTGACTACAAGTCGAAAAATTAATCTGTTTGTTATTTTTTTAATCATTTAGATAAGAAGCGTGCAGTAAGTTTAAATATGTTGGGAACTAAAAGAGTTAAGCAAACAGGTCCTTTTAAAAACCGCCTTCGAAGGGCTGGAAGGGTAAATTTTTCTCAAAAATCAAAAATATGAGACGGCTAAAGTAAAGAAAAAATTCTATGTAGCAACATTTAAATTGCAGACTTTTCAAAATAAGTTACGGTTTTCGAGTTACACCGGTGGTAATGTCTGAAATAGTTGTATTTCTGCTACGATGTTATGAGATCTCTGAATAATAACTAGTACAGGCAGATAATACACATGGGCAAAAGGATAAGTACTATCTTCTTTGGTATTAATGAACGTTCAACGATTTTCATGACTAACCACCAACAATTGGATCGACTAAACAAAATAATATTAACTCTATTGGTGCTGGTACTTTTGAAGTTGGTGCCAAATATATTCTATCCAACTACAATTGCACAACATCAAAAGTACCAGCACCAATAGAATTAGTTAAAATTATTTTGTATTTCTCAGTATACAAACTAATAAAGTCGGTCCAAGTTTTAGTAAAAAATATTTATTATACAAGGATTGCTCGTTTCATATAGGTAACAAAGTATGTTATGTGTAAGTCCAGAATGTTCCTAATAATTAAGCGTTTCGTATTTCTTGCTGAATGATGTCTCCCCATTTGTCAACCTTATCTACACTCTACTAATTATTTTATCAAGAAAGTGAATATATCAACAATTACACGCTATAAGCCTAATATATATTAGAGTTCTTATCAGGCAAAAACTAGCAATGCCGACAAACAATTCTATCTAAAAATCTCTCATTCGTTTGCCTTCTCTCTCTCTCTCTCCCTCTCACTCTCACTCTCTCTCTTTACCAACGGCAATTTGCTTGAGTTATGCGATTGGGTTGGTTGATGCTAGATACCCAGCTTTATTGAAGTTAAACATGCAATCCCTGATCTCACTTAGATAATAAAGTACACATACCATGATGGTAAATACATACCATTGCCGTGAAATATCGATTCAGATTTGGAAGACAATCCATAACATTTTTTGAGCCAACATTTGTGGATAGATTGTTGTCATCAGGTCGAAAAATCTCAAATACTTGTTCTATATATATCAAGACATTTAGGAATACAGTATTTATGTTTTGTAATGATCTGGGTCACAAGACAATTGGATGATTTTGTTAAGAAAACATATATCATCTTAAATAATGTTTGGGATTTGCAACCATTGGCGTAGATACAACAATGTAAAAACAAAGAAATACTATAACACACAAACAACTTTATTAATTATTGGTTTACTCCAGAAGATGCCAACTTTGTTGGCGAAACAATTGTCGGGTGACAATAATTAATAAAGTTGTTGATGTGTTGTGTTGTTTCTCTGTTTTTATATTGATATATCATCTTAATGATGAGGTTGATCCCCTTTTTAAATAGTTTTTATTACTTTCGGTTCTTGTATCAATGGACTCCGCAGCGATTTCTCAGGCCCCATACGGTCTAGAGACTTGAAATTTCGAATTCGTACTTAGATCGCAGACATCTCGCCGCCTGTTAAGCTCCAAGTGTGATCCAATATTGGTAATTATAATTATCTCATTCAATCTCATTCAACCAAGATCATTATTTTTTCGACATGGAACGACAATGGGATCCGTCACTGGAATTACGCACGAGCATGGAGCGTATATATACGTCTCGTTCTCTGGTATATAGGTACTTTCTGGAAGATCGTCTATGGTTATGTCGCAATTGTCAGACGTCAGACGTTATTGTTAATTTAAAGTTTAATTTTGTGTTGTGGTAGACAAACAGTAATTTGTTATGGAATTGCTGTTGCTGGCAAACACATATACTTAAGTATAGTTAAAATCGAGAAAAGGATAGCAATAGTAGGTATTCATCGGTTCGGTTTAAATCTTAAATGCCCAATAAAAACTATTTTTTTTTTTTCAAAAATTTCACTTGTTTCTTTATGTTTTTTTTAAGGTCATTAGAGCTATTTATATTTTTTATACTTGTTAAAATCTTTGAGTTATCTATAAATAATATTGGCATACAGTCAGTTTATCATTGATAAATATCCAGAATAACACAGGCCCCAATTTAGCACCTTGGGGAAGCCTTGATTCAGCTACATAATTTAAAGTTTTTTTAAATCACCTTATTCCGCGTATTGCTGTCTTCCAGACAAATACTAATAGTGGCAACTGATTTCTTCTTAACCAGAGCTTTTTCAATTACCTATTCGTGAAAATGGCGCAGCTAGAGGTAGACCGTGAAAATAATAACAAACTATTGAGTTTTTTTGAGTTTTTCATATTATAACGGTAATATTTCTAATAATTGATTTTAA
Source organism: Crioceris asparagi (assembly GCA_958507055.1). NCBI lineage: Eukaryota > Metazoa > Arthropoda > Insecta > Coleoptera > Chrysomelidae > Crioceris > Crioceris asparagi. The sequence goes on along the minus strand of OY293828.1, from coordinate 81,693,905 downwards.
TTATGCAGTATTCCACGGTACACAAGTATAGAGATATTCAATAGATTAATGTTCATAATATTGAGGTATTACAAATGTGATAATCAATCAAATGGACAGTAGTTGTTGTAAATGTTTGATGTGTATAGTTATTAGAGCTTAATTTCATTCATGTGTGATAAAGCCATGTATCAGTAGAGTGGTGATCAAACTTCATCATTATTCAGTGTGCAATTAATACAAACTTAATCTTATCATGATGAACAGCATTAGTCAATTTAAATTAATTTTAGTTATTTATGAAAAGAAGTTTCTTCCACATGTTATTTTGTATCTCATTTTGATTTTTTATCTTTTTGATTGAATCAACAAAAAAGCGATTTGGTTCTCCATTTTTTTTTGAAATATAGAAGTATACATTTTTTTAAAGTAGGGATATATGTTACGTAATCCATATTTACGTTAGTGAGTGTTAGGAAATCGAATTTGAAACGAAATCCTACAAATACATAAACTAATGTATGAATATAAAATTTTATCGGCGTCAGTTGTAGTTTATGAAGACTCATATAAGATATGTAAAAATTCACCATTTCTTGTGATTATTGGAAGGTATTATTATTGAAATGAAACATAACTGCACTAGAGTAATTTTTTGAGTTTCATGCACAAAGGTGCCAGCAGGGCCTTAGTTCTAGGCCTATGCTATCTGTCCGTCTGTTATTGTCCTGCATATCGTGAACCGTAATAGCTAGATTATTAACATTTCCACAGATGTATATTTTTATTACTGCTATAATATCAAATGATAATAAATATTTTTTACAGAAAATGAACAGACTTTACTAGTTGGTGCACTGAAAAATGCAAAACAATATTAATTTTATTGGTATCTACCGAGGGGGAAACCGCTGACCAAAATTTATACACCAGACATCGCCTTTGCTAAGGACATCCCTTGACATCGCGGGACATCTTGAGTACATCCTGGGATATCCCCGGACATCCTTGGACATAATCGAATTCGCGGAGTAAATAAGAGAACATGAAAATGCCGTTATAATAATTCGTAACGATTTAAACTCGATTTACAATCACACAAATTGTCGTGTGAGTTAATTGAAAAATGTTTTTATGGTTCGTTGCCCCTGAGGTTGCCCCAAAATGAGTTCATATCTCGGAAAATATAAAATAATGTTTACTGGATTATTAATAAAAAGTTACAGATAACATACAATAAAATCTGATTCTATCAAAAACATGTCAAACATTGTTCCTATAAGAAACATTATGAACGAAAACGAAAACAAACTTTGTATGGTAATTAGTTGGTGTCAAACGATTAACTAAAAAAAAAACAAAAGCAGTGAAGTATGAAAATCCTAATATTATATTAAGCATTTCTGAAAATCAGAAAATAAACACATACTACGAAAATTATGAACATTAGAAAATTAATACTTTACTTAGGTACTTGACCGAAACTAAAACTTCAAGATTCGGGTTCTTAAGTGACTATAGCGTTCCTTAATATTGTTATAGACAGTTTCATTTAATGAGTACGTGATGGATTTAGTTGCTTTTTGGGAATGACTGAGAGGACCATAAAATGAAAATTCCTTTTCAACTTCGGCGACATCTGGATTAGTTGGTCAAGGAAATCGATATCGGTAGTGTCGTCATAAATTAAATCATCTTAGCTACACTTAAAAGATTCAAATAAATATTTTTTATCAAAAATTGGACCGCCAAAAGTCTTCTATCTAACTACAACAGCACAACTTCAAAAGTACCAACACCAATAGAATTAATATTCTTATGTATTTTTCATTGCACCAACTAATAAAGTCGGTACAATTTTTGGTGAATAATATTTAACTATTCCTATTTCGTTATTTTTAAGTAAGGTTCCAAGTTCGAACATCCCACACAATACGAAATATTAACATTATTCAGAAATTTGCTAGTTGCTTAATTCATATTTCAAATAATATGAGAAAGATCAATGAACTTCTGGTCTATTTGCTAACTTCCAACAATTCAAATCCCAATTGACATAGCCACTTGACGACAGGTAAATATGATTTAGAACCGGAAATCCTCCGGGATCTTCATGTTCATTCAAGGTTGACATGGTGAATAATATATTCAGAGATATATCGAGCTACACTACATTGCAATAGAATCATTAAACACGCTGAGAATTCAAAAACAATAGGGAATTCAATCAGGTACTTTTTTATTTGAATTAAAATTGAATTAAAATTTTAATAAAGTATCAGCAAGACAAGAAAAAATTGCGAGAAATGTATATATCAGATTACGTCATCAGCTAGAGCTTTTTAGGGATTTTTTTATTGATCTTCCAACAGTATTTACGAATGCATAAAGATATTGTATATAGAGACTTTTTTTAAATCTATCATTTAGAATATTACAGCTTCAAAGAGTTGTCAAAGTGATTCATTATTGACGTGTACAAATATGATAGGATCTTAAAGAAGCTTCTAGGAAAAAACAAATCTGATTCATAGCAAACGAATGTCGTGAAATTCAGACAACTTTTCAAAAGCATATTTTTGTATGCACTTTCCATTAGAACAGACGATAACAACTGACTTGTATTTTTTCTGTTTTGTTTGTAATTTTCAATAAATAAATAGTTGAATATTTTTAATCGAACAGAAAAAACTGGAGAATCTGGAAAAATATCTAAAAAACATATACAGCTTTTCTACCAAATCGTCATGAAAGTCAATTATAGTGTCCAAATTTCCCATTCTGTTTCTGCTTCATAGAAATTTCAATCAGTTTTTTATATGTGCTCACTTGCATTCATCTGTTCCTTGCCAATCAGTAAAACCATTTTATGCTTTACATCTCTTACTTAATTTTACTTATACTCTTGAATGAACTGTGTAAATCTCTTGTCATGAAATTAATTAAATATCCGTCAATTACGGTATTACGGAAAGATATTGTGGAAAATGTTCACATAACACCGCGGCGATTTTCAATAGGCGATTAGAGATTTACTTTGAAATTGTGGGGGGGAATTTCAATATTCGCCGTTCCATTCAAATATGGCTTTTCTTTTGTCAATAATATTGCACAATATAGGTAAGGATATCCTCATTGACAAACAACATTAAAAGGGAATAATTGAAAAACTTGATCGATCAACTTGAGCTAGAATGAATGATGCGAAATATGAACAACACATGAACCACTTTCATGAAATAGGTCACAACGAAAATGGTTATTTGATCTCAATCTTTCAGAAACCTCACATTATCTGTCTTTCTGTCATGATCACCTTTTGGTTATGGACGTTATCAGAAAGCTTCCAAGTTGTTGATGGATATACATATGGTGATGGAGATACCGATAACATTAAGATAAGAACGGTGGAAGGGAAATTTTTTTAGTTTTTATAATAGTGCACCCAACAATTGAACAATACTTAATACATATTCGAGTTATTCGTAACGAGACCTTTAACTTTTAAATGGTTTTATTTTGCTTGCCTTGCTTCTTATTTATTTATTTGGGTCTGGGTCAAAGTCAAATCTATTAATTGATATTTGACCCCCATTCTGTTGACAGATTGATCAGAAATTGAGTACACACGTTGAGTTCTGATGACAACACAATTTATTATATTTTGTATTATTGTGGATTATAAACTTTTGCACAACCCCTTCAATATAGGTACCAAATGAGACGGCTTTACTAGTAGAGCATAGCTCACTATGTGATTTCTGAAATTGTGTGGTGTCAGTTTCGTCGAACTCAAACAAAAATGTATATCATCAGTTCGGATCGACTTTGGAAGAGGCGGCTTATACCTTATTCATCCTAAAGCCATTCGGTTTCCAGCAAAGTTCAAGTATAGGACAGCTGAAAGAAGGATGTTGCCCATAATTTTGTCATGGGCTTCCATTGTTCAACAAAATGCAAGGCAGCACTGTAGACCACGCGGTTGTGTATTTAGGCTCAAAACTGGTTGAGGAAGAACTAGCATATGTGGCTCTGAGTCGAGTAAAGTTTTTGGAAGGATTATGTATTGAGGAGTTAAATTGCAACAAATTGTCGGGGAACAAACCTTGTAGTAATGAGGCACTAAATGAACTAAATAGAATGAGATGTATTAAATTAAAAACTAAAAACTTGAAAATAAAGCGTGTATTTTTTTATTTAAATGGCTTAATAAGGAAAAAGTAATGATCGTAATGATGCAATAAAAGCTAAAAAATATTTTTTTTGGGTCTTAGGTACCAGTCATCACCACTCATCAATCTAGAACATTGGTCAGACAAAAAAATAAAATCGTAGCAAAAACATAGTTAGACCGGAAGCATTAATTTACTGATTCATAAAAATTCTTTGATTCAATGATTGGTCATTACAGAAACAAATTTTGAGCATTTTTAATAATGGCACCTCAGGAATCTCTACCTTCATTTCCAAGTATTTCTCGTTACACTAAACGCCTAAGGTACCTATGTATTGACATAATACAAAGATAACACCAACGGCGTAGAATTATTCCACGAATGAAATTGCACGCTCCAGAAGATGACATGCTTCTGCAACCACATTACATATTTATCCTTCAATGTCAACCAACATACGTATATATATATTACATTATCCCTACATGCTCGAGGTTGAAAAGCTAAATTCTGCACTCTCTATGCCTACACTTTAACATCCATCCATAGAGGTAGTGCAGCTCAGCGTGTCCGCTGTGTGTGGGTAGTATATAGAATAAATTACACGTACGTAACAAAACATGATGTATAATAATATCACTCATGATACATCATGACCAACTATTGACACCTATATTCATAGAGGACGACGAGAATAATGTCCTCGTCTACCATCGCCGTCGTCGTCATGTAATAACTAATAGCGTAGTAGTAGTAGTAAATCACTCTCTCCAGTCCAAACACACATGACATAAAGAGTGATCGTTGTTGCTCCATAAACATCACTTTGACCTATACCTATAGGGCTCAGTCACTAGGTATAGTAGACGCGAGACAATGTTGTTAACATTGCTTCTTCTTTTTATTCTTCTGAAAGTGACTTGGAATTATTTCTTTGCCTCCTATTCAGTTTCTGTTATCTTGCCACGACCACTTTGGTGGTGGTATTTCAGCTGGTCTTTTGGTTTATTTTGTTCCGGATATTTGATAGCCGGTTCTGTCCGCATTCTGTCTACAAGTGCATGATACATCAAGCTCTTGACCCTATTTGTCAAGTTTTTTTTTATGGTACATTGCTCTCGTATGCTATTGGTTGCTCATCCAGCCAACTGCTTTTCTCAAATAGCATGGGCATATAGTCTTTGTTGTAACGTGACTGAGTGATGAAAGATGGAGAACTGAGTAGGATTATAATAGGTGCAACTGAATAGATGTACCTAGATAGAAGGAAATCAAGAGAAGTGTTCATCACTTTTTCCACAAAAACCTCATATTATGTTCTAATCATCGGTCTTTTGTTTAATTTTATAGATATTTCACTAGTATATATATTATCTATACGCCCAAACATCTGATGATGAAAATATAATGCTATAGTAAAGCAAAAACTAAATATATTTATCTGGGTTTAAATGTCTGCATAGAAAAAATATATAGGTACTCTCTTTTTGGGCGGCGGATCTTAGACATTAGAGAAAATAGTACCAGGTGTCCCGTAATGTTTGTTGTTTTGTTTTTAGAGAGATTATTTGTCATATAGAGGAACGTTTGGGATTCTTAAGTAAAAATGGAGAGGTGGACTGGAGACATCGCACCCTCTTCGTAGAGCTTTATTTGAGAAACCAAGTATCATACGTTGTGGCCCGCACCTTTTTTCAATCGTTTGAATATTGTGCCTCTTTGAAGTTCAGTTTGCAGTTAGGTGTAATCCACGCAGGGAAACATGCACAAGTGTTGCTTTTCTGCAAATCATCTGTGCATCGAAAGTTTATAAAGGGATTAAAAGCTTTATCGGAATAAAATTAAAATTGTTAGCGAATTAAGTCTGTTTCCTGAAAAAAATCATTTAAAAGGGGGGGACCTGCGTTGGTCCCCAAGAGGTCCTGACCAGACTCTTCTGGACTTCTGTTTAACGGGGTCATCCAATGACCTATTAACAGAGATAGACGGAACTGTAAACAATATATTGTATTGACATCATCCCTTGTTCGGCCACGCCTCATCGCATATCAGTTTCTCCCCCCTCATTATTTAAATAATTAGTGTTTTGGTTGTTTTTGAATATTCTATTATATTATTTGGTTTCAAATCTTGAAAAAAAGAGTAGACGTTGCAAACTGTGCAATAAAATAGAATCTACAAACCCAGAAGTAGCTTTTCATCTAAGTAGACCGTATAAATTAAAATTTGGTAACTTATAAATTTGAATTTTGAAAGAAAATTATTGACATATCAAGGTCGATCATGGGCGTAGTAAAGAAATTATTACCTTGTCATTGTTATTTCATTAAAGATATTTTTATATTGTTTGCGCTTTTCAAATCCTAGACATTCAAAAGGAATTATACACACCTATTTAATAATATTGCTGAAACATGCAATTTTCGGATATTGACTTTTTTTACCAAATTTAAGCTTTATTTTGTGGTATTAATTATTTCGACGTACAGCAAATGAAACCTAAAAGAACGAGACGCCACTGGTGTCATATTTTCTATGCGAAAACACGAGTAGAGTGAGGCGGGCTCACCCCCCTGGCCCACAAATATGTTGTCAACAAACAAAACGTATTTTATCAATGAAGTGTTCTGTCTATCTCTGTTAATAGGTCATTGACAGTAGTGATAAGTCACGGGACAGCACCAGGTACACTTAGAGCTTTAAAGTTGTGAATTTTGGCTGAACTATCTACCTAAACGCTAATCAAGAGTCATCTTGAAAACATTATTACTCAGAAGTAAAAAATCCGCTTTCATTGGCAATATTTTCATAATAAATTAAATATACTTTTGTTTGCTTCACCGAGAGTCTTGTGATCATATGAAATTGTTTTTGCAGGTTATCGTTATAAATGGCTATAATTAAAGCGTATCAGCATACTTTTGTGATCTTATAAGCTCCTATTGTGTATTCTTCTAGTTTCCTATTTTTCTATACTGGCTTTGCCCTTTCCTACCGCTTCCCTAAGTAGCCTAGTACGGAAAATATTGTACTCGTATAAAATGCATTGCATTTGGTTATCAACAGATATACGTTTCAAAGCTCAATGAGTCGAAAAAACATATTGTAACGTTTAATCCTGAGCTAAACGTTGTGGGGTGAGTTCACTTGCGTAATACTCAAAGTTCGCAAATTGCTTCCAAAAGGTTTATTTTTAACACTCTGTCCACGATCGTCTGTTATCGTACAACTGTCACCGCTTGTCACCTTGACAATCTAAACTGTCACTGTCTTTACCGACTGACCTACTATTAACATCTGATTCCACAGACTGACTCAATAATACTGACTGTTGTAAACTGACCGTGACCCGTGATCGAGACGGCTTTATATATCTGAATCTTTACATGACATTCATCGAGAATGTTCTGTGATTATCAAGACGCACATAATAATGTTGTAGATGCTTGTCAAACTGACAATACTGTGACAAACTGTACCTTACATATAGTTTCTGGAAGTTCGAGAATAAATCTACTAGATCTAGAACAAATTAATAAATTATAGATGAAACAACTACGTATAGTAAATAAGCTAGTAGAACTAAATAGATACTAAACGAATAATAACCGTAAGTACATGACTACCTATCCACAATATTTTCAGCCATTTGTCTGGCCGTGTGTCTGTCTGTGCCAATATTACTTCTGGAATGGAAATTGCTTTTTTGTTTTATAGGAACTCATCAAAATTGAATGTAGCTAATGTTGTTTGTCTTGGGATTTTACATTCAATATAATTATTTTGATACTGGTAAGAAGGTCTTGTGATTGTGGGGACAAAAATTCTAATTATGCCGTCAACTATATTATTGAGCTGATGTACTACCGCACATTTTGCTGAAAGTATTATAAAGTATTTGACTTTAAACCGATCACAGATGGTTCGAAACTCAAATAAGTACATAAATACCCGTTTGTTGTAAGAATTCCATCAACTTTTTGACTATTTATCGAATTATATAAGTAAATTCTAAGATACTTCTATCTAAAGTCTTGTTGTTCCTTTATAAACATTAAACTGATGACCCAGTAATTTCCTATAATTTATTTATCTGTATTTTGAAGTATCGAGCTCATATTTTGCTTCAAGAAAATTCAAAGCCAAATAGGAGTTGTATTTACAACGTGCATGAATTGAGTTATACTTGTTGCTTCGGCTATATACAACTGGGGGGTTGTTTTGGACATATAAATGTGGTGGAGGGACAGTGTGTATTTACGGCAAGATTGGGGTTGATCGTGACATGAGCTGGAATACTGGAAGTTTAAATAGAGCTCAACTCTCGTGTTCTTGTATTCAGTAGTGGGTAGTAGTGAATCACAAGGACGTGTAACAGAGTTAAATTGTAGAATTAATGGGCGGAAAAAAAGACTTGGTTAATGTTATTCTTTGAGCATTTATCTTTGCTAATGGAAGGAAAACAGAGTATAGATGAAGTATTTTTCGAATAAACGAGCTATCTGTATTCTCCGTTATGTTTCCAATCCTATGTATATGCAAAATCTGGTTATAGACAACTCAAATAGTAGGAAGAGCTAATCATAGTGGCCATCTTTCTGGCTTCCATCAGTGAAGTAATGTTTTGAGAGGCAGATTTTATCACGTGTACAATATTTATTAAATATCCGAGATTAAATATATTGTAAAAAAATATTCTTGGAGTATATGAAAAGCTGGCCGTTGTACCCCACAAGCTGATAAAATGGTCGAATTATAAGTGGGACATTACTGAAAACATCAGGTATCTATATATATTGTAATATTCTACTTAAGCGTTTTACAATCGTAAGGAACAATAACATTTCAGAAAGCAACAGTAACAATATAATCATTTCCTTTTAATTACAATTAAGCTTATGAAATCATGCATTTATGATGGCATCTCTTTTGGAAGAGCGAACAAATCATATACATATATTTATCGTACCTAATTGAGTTTTGGCTAGGTATCTTTCATGAATTTTTAAGTAGATTCCTCGTATTTGAAGATTTGCTCCACAACAAGTCCCTCAAGAGATGCAGCGTAAAAAAACTAATTAAAATTTTTGCTAGAGCTCATAGTTTCACATAATATATTTATCGAACTTGAGACAACTTTTCGAATCAATATTTTTGCGATTGCAATTTCCATTTTCAAATACTCAGAGAAAATTGATTTCAATAATAATTGCTGCTTATCTATCTTAGGCAAAGAATGCAGGAATACCTTCAAAAACTAACCTAGCTGGCTTGGTAATGTATGGATAACGTATACAGTTGCAGGAGTTCTAACGGTTTTCATCGTAGTTTTATTTATAAAGCAATTGTAAATCATTGAAACAAGTTATCGTCTTTTCTTGAAACAAAAGAATGCACTGTTGCAAATTTTGATGAAAGTGTCAAAAATCATTTACTAGATACCTACTAGAACAAAAAAAACAGTATTTAATAACATTTGCATTTGCAAATCCCAACTTTCCTGTAGATACTAAAAATTTGGTTAACTCTATCTAATTACTTTTTTTTAAATAATAGATTGGCTTTTATTTTGAGTTATTCATTAATTATATTTGTTCCATATGGGATTAGGTAGAGAATCCTTGAGTTTGATTTTGCTTTCTTTAAGAAAATGTTGTTCTCTTGTTGTTCTATTCAAAAATGTGTTGTGGGATGGAAATATATCTCACAAATAGCCAAGTATCGTGATAAATTCGAGCAGTTATTATGGCATCCATGGCAAGTAGATCTAGCAAACAAAATGTCCATAAATCACCTTCGACATGAGGAATATAAACTTCTATTCTTGAGGCATGACGGTTAAAATAGAGCCATTTTGTTGTATCGAATAGAAGCTGGTCAACCGTGAAAAGAGATCGATCCCCGGGTAGCGGCCGTCTTGTGCACTACCTTCCATCATTTGTCCATGTTCCTAGCAAACGTCTTAAAAACAATACAATATCCCTAGTCTTGCCCCCTTCCACCAGCACCTTCAATCCAGATCCACCTTTCGTATTCAAGCCCAGTTGCGGCCCACTATAATATATTATCATGGAGGAGGATGATTCAAAATCAGAACAATCACTTTGCCTCCTCTCCAGATGAATGGCTCGACTAAGCTAGATGATAAATCGATGCATTGTAAGCAGGCTGGTTAAGAAGGGGCATCGGGGGGGATGGGGTTGGGCCCTCTGCTTGTGTTTTGCATCTTGGTCGATAGAGTGTGTAAAAAATACCTGCTCCACAGTTCACTTGAGTGCCAGGTGAATGACGTGAACGATTTCTGTCTCTCGCTCTATCTAGCGCTTTTCCAAGACAAAGACATTTTCTGGAACGCGCCTTATCTGGGATTAGGATTGACACTCTGAACGGATATGCTATCGTAACATTAGCTCTTGTGCTGCTAAGAGAGATACCCTTTACATACCTCCAGTAGTCTTTCTCCAGAAAAAAAACTACGGCTCCATCATTTACAATATTATGAAGAATCCTGATTTAATATTTAGGTAAAATCAAATATTAATTTCCAGTATATCGTTAAGTGTAAGACAATGTCACAGCTTATACAATATAGTGTATAAGCTGTGACAATATTTTGTATTCACTTATTTCTACCATAATACTCATGGCTGATCAATTATGTTTTTACTTAGTGTCTCGCTCAGAACTCTTCTTCAATAAATATCATTCACAGATCTATGCAAATCAATCAATATACATGGCCTAGCCGGCTCAGGTGACATTCTTTGATAATTGTTTCTATCGATCAAAATAGACTTGTTACTAATTTTATTATCTATAGAAATCCCATATTCTCTTGTCAATATTTTAGTCATTTTGCTCTCCCTAGTTACCAGGATTGTCTATATCAACCAATTATATGAATACTTATAACTACTTACTTATTCTGATAACTCTCAATTTCTTATGGAATTTCAAATCCATTTGAATATACACTTACATTCTTTAATAAAGTTAGTTTTTAGTGTGTCTATAATGTTAATATGTTTCAAATTTACCTCAAACTTTAAAATAGAATGTTCAACCATGGCTCACTTGTCCAACCTCTGGCAGAAATTCCAATAAATCAAAATCCTTGTGCAATTAAGACGATGTGAGATAATAATATTCCCAATACAATTTTTTTATAGATAAAATACCAAGGTACATTATCCTCTTAAAGTATCTTAATAAATAGGGAATAGCAAAAGCTATATTTAATTTATCACTGATCAATTTTAAGTGTTGTTGTAACATTGATTCAATTAAATAACACGATTTTTTACAAAAAATGTTTAATTATTGAAAGCTCCTTAGTAAAATTTCAGAGTTAGCTATCCATCTCTACCCAGCAGCTTATTCAGATTTAATGTGAAATGAATAAATATTCCTTACGAAAAATTGAACAGACTATATTTGTTGGCGCACCGAAAAATAATAATTAATATAAATTATTTTGGCAATATGCTAGCCTATGATTCCAAATAGTCTATCTAGTCTGTCTATTTATTTGTATAATCTGTTATGCCTGTTATAAATGTTTTTCTAAATTAATTGAATAACAACTATTTTCTTTTCTCTGAACATATGCCTTAATTTTTTCAATTCTAATGTGTGCCTTATTCAAATAGCTACAAACACAAAAATAATTTCTATAACATATTTTCTTGAAATCTTGAATCTAGACACTTTCAACTCTAGATATACCGTTACCACGACGTTTATAAAAATAACTAATGACATTTCTGAATAGTAGTTATGAAATCTCTCCTGTTTGAAGTCAATTTCATCTAAATTCACGAATGTAAGTAGTTTAATTATTAATTTATTATGAGACTAAGATGATTTTTTGTTTGCCTTGACGAAGAGAATAATCATTCTCGAAATCTCAGCCTTAATGCAGATAGTTTTGTTTATTAAATGATTGCATGCCCAGCAGAAATCTCTTTTATCAAATATTGAACCAGAGTGTTTCATAATATATGCGAAGGACTTGAGAACGTGATAGCTTGTCCAAAAATATGCAAGAAAGTTCTCACTATTGATATTATTTTTTAAATACAATTATTTTTGTATTTATTGATAAATCAAAATTTATGTAAACGTTAGAACAAGAAGAAAAGCTAAAATTGACCGTGTTTTTTTCAACATAAAAGTTGATTTTTCTCGAAAACGGTCGACTTTAGAGCTCACGACCAACCCTACCTTTTTTGTGTAGAAAACATTTGCGCCTCATACTTTTTCCATTGGCGTAAAAATTGGGGAGAAAAATAACCACTACTTAAATTAAATAACAAAAATAAAAAAATAAGAAAATTTTTTTACTGACTCAAAACTTAACTTATTATGTGTGGAGAATGCTTACAAAAGCTGTTTTCTGTACTATAAACGGTTTAGGAGGTATTCACAAAAAAACGATTTTTTTTTCAATTTCAACACCCTGTATCTCGAGAATGGTGCATTTTAGAGGGTAAGTTAATGTAAACTTTTCTTCATATTTTTGGACGAGCTATCACATCCTGCGCATATATTATGAAACACCCTGTATATTATATGTATATGGAATATTACGAAAAGTGTAAACAAGACAGAGGACACATTTTAAAAGATAAAAAGCTCAAATCTGCCATAAAAATTATCTGTACAAATATCTCGGTCATGTTCGTAAATGGCCAAGATCGGAATTTCAGTTTCAAAATGGCGGCCTACAAAACTTATAAGAAATCAAAAAATAACCGTTGGATGAAGCTTGTCAAAAATATTTTCAAATCATAGATATAATATGTCCCTACAGCTTTTGTTTGGAACATCCTTCCCTAAAAGTGGTATAAAAATAAGAAAAATTAAAACCAGAAAAATTTGATTATTCGCTGGCTAGGAACCATAGGGATTTTTTTATTTTTCTTCATTCAATATTTAGAACTTTTCGCTGAAAAAGAATTACAATACACATGATATACAACAGTCTCATTGACTGCACATTATTTTTTGTTTTTTTATTTTTTTGTTTGGTTTTGGTGAAAAGAATCATTAAAATAATTTTCCACTTTTCAGAAATATTTCTTGTTACTATTTAATTCAGAAACATTGCCCTCTTAGGGTTTCCGGAGCTCGTTATTTTTTGATGATTATTATTTTTCCACTATTATTTACTATGCAATTTAGTTTTGTTGAAGATTCTCCTGGTTTTCCCGATTACCCAATATGACACCTCCTGACTCTTATCTTTGTGAGTACCTACTAATATCAAAAATTGAATGGTACAAAAGATCTTAAGGTCGAGTTACCCCACAAAGAAAAATGTCCCTGGTGCCCGTCGTTTTCATATCAAAAACTGTATGTTCCAAGTACTAACATAAATTTCAAACAGAGAAGTAATAAGTTCAAAGCTCTAGAAACCTATCAGTGGATTCTATCATATGTTCTTAACAATGTTCTGGATCTTAAAGACAGACGATACTTATGCTCAAAAAATTCATTTTTATTGGTGATGAAAAGTGATATCTAATACAGGGTGTGCTTTTGTTTCATATCATTTAAAAAGCAAATTTGATAGTAGTTTCTAGAAAAGGTATTGTTTGCAAGATAATATCAGAATCGGTATTTTGTGGAGCTGTAAAAGTTGCCTTGCAAGCATCTCAGTGAACTTCGGAAACAAATATCTATCAAATTTCTAAGACCAAAATAACAATGCATCTTTTGTGAAGACAGTATAATACTATCCCGTCCTCAACTTGAACACACTGTATATTCGATTCAGTGATATATTTTCAGAATAAAGTATACAGCGTTTAATATTTATTTTTAATTATAGAAATAATCTGTCCACTTCTTCAAAGAGAAAATCTTCATTTAAAGATAATGAAGAAATGGACACCCCTGTACGAGCAGTGACATAAATTCATACCGAGAATGACAATAATAACAGTTTATCTCAACCGATAGGTGATCAAATCATTTGGCCGTTGTTAATTCACAATAATTCCAAACGATAGATCTCTCCCATGATTCATTCGAAATGCAAGCGGTAATTATGAAATAATAGTCAGAGACCATTATAATGGAATCATTATTATTTCGGGGTTATTATTGCACCAGGAAATACATCGACTAGAAACGTCATTAGGTGTTGCTATTCCCCTCCCCTCCAAAAACTGTTGTAGGTATATAAAGGTTGTTTTGCAATTTGCATCGAGGAAATGATAAATGAATGTCTACTATTACCATGTAATATCCTGTTGTTTTTGATTTATCGAAGTTTTTGGGTTGAAAATCAAGCTATGTATGTATCGTCGATATAAATACTATTTTTACCAACGCTTTATATCAAGCGACCAAAAAGGCTCATTCAAAATGTGTCATATAATTGTTATAGGAACAAGTCTTTACATCAATCAATGGAAACAGATCTATTTGATTAGTCAAAATTGAAGGAATGCTTATAACATTTACCTTCTTAGCTAAATTTATTTGACCAAAGAACCCCGAACTTACGAGGTATACAATTTGACTGCCTACTTTTTTTGGTTCGTGCGTGCATTTCATATGGTAAGCGTAACCTGATTTTGATGATTTAGATTTCAATCTAACTGTAACTGCACAACTTCAAAAGTACCAGCACCAATAGAATTAATATTATTTTGTACTTTTCGGTGCACCAACTGATAAGGTCGTTCCATTTTTTTTGTAAGAAATATTTATTTAATTTCAATTTGCATACATTAATAACATTTGGAAAAGACTGAAGTGAATTGATATAATTTCTGGACAGTTCATCAATTATCCTCCTTAATTCGTTTAAATAATTAGGTAATTCTTATTCAAAAAGCTCATCAAAAGAGATAAATGACTGCAGATGTAAGCAAAGCTCGCCTAATAAATATTCTAATACTTTCTTGAATTGTATCCGAACTGGTGTATTTGAGTTATTCTTTTTACTCCATTGTTTGAAAGTTTCAGTTAAACAAGCAATCTTTGGCCTTTCAGACAAATGTTCATTGAATTATTGAAAAGCTTATTTTAATGTTCTATCGTTTTACCCTGGAATTGTTACTTTGTTATATTTAAATGAGCAATATGTGATAACGTTATCAGCTAGTGACTTTCTTATTGATCTTCCTTCATCAT
Organism: Crioceris asparagi; assembly: GCA_958507055.1. Lineage (NCBI taxonomy): Eukaryota > Metazoa > Arthropoda > Insecta > Coleoptera > Chrysomelidae > Crioceris > Crioceris asparagi. The sequence goes on along the minus strand of OY293828.1, from coordinate 81,678,606 downwards.
TTAACATAGAGAATGCAAAGATAATGTCAGTTGTCAAAGTAATTTATCATTGACATCTACAAACATTTCAACGGGCATTCTTTTGTTTGTAGGTTATGATTCGTATTTAAGTAGTTATTACGTTACTTGTCAATACCAGACCAATCAAAATACAAGTTCGTTTATTTAAGTCTAATATATTGAATGTCAAATGTCATTGAGTGTAAATTTCACGATTTTACAATATTGGACGTTCCAAGACAGATTCAACTACAACAAACTTTTTTCCTTTATAATCTACAACGGGTTTTGTCGTATTTCTTTTCGAGTACGGTTGAACCCTATTTGAATGATTAATTTTTCCGATTTTAGTAAAAATGCTAAATTTTGGAAATCTATTAGGTTTAGGTATAGGAGCTATAATATGTTTTGAAAAATAATAAAATTCTCTTTAGGAAAATGTAAATAAATACCAGGTATTCCATTTGAAATATGCAAGTCTTCAAACTTTTTAAGCTCAAATTTTTCACCATTTTGTATATTTTTTAGCAATGAAATATGGATGAAGGTATTTTGCCAACCTTCAGCGAGTAGGCAACTGATGCAATTGCTGAAGGTCAATTTTAATTACTGACTAAAGTACAATATAATTGAACAAATCTTCATATATTTCAAAAACAGTAAAATATAGGCATGGGGAATATTGAAGTAAGTCAACTTCGGTTCTCCAAAAATTAAAAAGAATAAAGGCTGTGCCATTTTAAAAAAATATAACTTTCATATCTATATATCTTCTTTTGTGAACACCCTGTAAAAATAATCCAAGATCCAAACAGTAAAAAACAATAGCTTGTAATTTTGGTATCTACTATTTCTTAGGTTCAAAAATCGTTTGCGAATAGAGTTGAAACGTTCTAGTGAAGGCAAGGACGTGAAATTTTTATTGCACCCCTATTCAACTCCCATATTTTTGTTTCCTTTACATATAGCAAACTTTTTTTAGAAATTTTGAAAAGAATAATTCCTTAAGAAACTCTTTTGCCTTTTTTCCGGATTTTTTTACTTAAAAAAAAGAAATAGTAGATACCAACATTACAAGCTATTATTTTTAACTGTTAGGATTTTACAGTTAAAAAAATTATGAATATAATGTAACTTTGTAGGGCTGTTACTTTTTAAGGGTGCATTTTTATATATATTTAATATTGTCAAATCGACTTAAAACTGACATTAGAGTATGACCATTCTTTATGAAACACCCTGTATACATATATCTATATTTATTAGGAATTGGATATTCGCCAGTTTCCTTAATTTTTAAAGTTGATTTGACGAACGCGGCCAGATGTTCACTAAAATTAGTGAGCTTAAAACTGAAATGTAATCCGATGTTATGAGGAAATGGGGACCTTAGATATAATTCCAAGTTGTAACAATATTGAGAGAGAACTTGGTCAAAATTGAACAAGTTTCTTAACTTTATTAATATATGATATAAAGAGGAAGGGGTACAATCTAAGACTTTGGACATTGAAACTAAAGGCTGAGGACGCCTTGCGAAAACTATAAATCTACACTAGACGGTGTTGAACTTTTTTATTTTTCAGAGAGGGTCAACTTTATATTGGATTTTATTTGACATTTACTGCCTTTGTTTTATGAAATATAATATCCAGAGTTCAGCTTTCCCTGGAGGCGTTCACTCATAATAACTTACGTTGCTTCACTCTTCTTTGAGAAATAACTTCTTGAAAATAAAGAAAAGTTTGAATGACTGAGTTCTTATAAATATAGCATAACTCGTATCTAACAGTTTTTCATTGCATGACAACATTTTTATTTGCGTAGATAATTAATTAAAATATTGATTTGCTTCACTTTTCTTAATCAAAATGCTCCAAAATACATTCTTTCGTGAATTTGAAAAGAAGAAGTAAGAAACATGATTTGTGGTTAGGGAGGAGTCTTCGGAACTAATAATATTATTCTGACAAGTCTTTGTTTGGTAGTACTTAGATAACAAAATCATTTCCGACTGATTTCGGCTATCAGCTAGGGAGGCCAGAATGAATGTAATTAATTGGCTGTTTTTCGTTAATATGAGGTATTTTTTTATGTTAAATTCATATATCTATATAGGGTAGCCCAACAATAAGTTACGAATATCAAGTTCTCTTTTTCAAATGAAAACACCTAGCTTATATGACTTTTATTTCATTGTGATTATTCTGTTCGCTCCAAACAGTAGATTCTGTATCGACATTTATTCTCTTGTCTTGTCTATATAGTATTATTATTTTAACTTTTTAAGTTTTACACAAACATTTTGCAATTCAACAACAAACAGGAAAGCAAAATGTCAAGTAGTTTCTGAAACTAAATTTGGAACTAGATTAAAATTGTTTGATAATTGTAGATGTAATTTTTACATTTTCCTTGATATCTTAAATCGAGCGAACCAACAGATAAGTCATTCTCTAACGCAAATAAGATGGAAATTAATTTTGTGAGTGTGTTCGGATCACCAGCTCAATGATTCAACTGTCGATATTAATTACACATAATAAATGAATCTTGTTAAATTTCTTATGAAATCAGCATAAAAAAGTTTATTGAACTATATAATTGTATATGTTAATAATGAATTGGGCGACTCCATATGTTGGTATCTATCTATCTGTGTAATGGAAACTTACGTTACTTACAACGTAATTTTCGCAACTTGCAGTTGTCCGATTGCCTTGAAAATTTCAACACGTATCAAGAAGCGATGATAATACAATAATTTGATTAATTCATCCCAGTACCTTTACGAGGATCACCAGGATAAAATAAAATTATTTTATCTTTATTGAAGATTATTTATATAGTATCAGTCTTATTTTAAGTTTTAGATCACATTATTGACACCTTCTAAGCAATTAAACAAATTTAAAGCTATGGATACATTTACGATACACTAAGGAATCGAAATTGAGAATTGATGACTAGTGCGGAAATATTAATTCACTTCAGTAATTTCCACATATTATAAAGGGAAGTTCAAAAATATATAGATAGACAATATCTGGGCGACCGAGCTTTGCTCGTGTAACACAGGGTTTAGAGTGGGTCTATAAGAGTAACTAAGGATGTTTAAAAATGTGCATATTTCTAATCAAGATATATAGCGATCGTTAGATAGGTAAATATTTATTTTATTATTATCGTTTTATAGCTCAAAATTTACAGATTTCAAAATAAATATGAATGTGAAATATACCAATCGCCTTATCGATCCCCCAAACCCCATAATGAAAGTTTTATCCCAATTTCGCGGAAACATTCCCGAAATAGATAGTGTGGACCTCGAGGGTCACACCATTTAAGAAATTAAAGTATCGTCAATCGATTTCTCATACCAGAACACAGCCGTAACACCAATCGATTTCTCTACCCCCAAACCCCATACTGAAATTTATAACGCCATCTGCGGAGCCATTCCCGAAAAAGCTAGTATGGCGCTCGAAGGTCATACCCATTCAAAAATGAAAGTACTTATGGCATATCGATATCTAGGCTTTTAAAACCTCTTTCTCCAATTTTTTATCCAAATCTGCCGAACCATTCAACAAAAAGTTTATGGACCCCGAGGGTGACACCCTCGGGTTGATTCAGGAAAACCTTTGATATAAATAATCTTAAAAATTGGAACCTCATTTAGCAATTCGTTAGAGCTGTTTCCGATAAAAAATTCATAAACAAGAATTGTCCGAATTAATATATTAGATTAGATTTGAAATATTTGTTATATTATATTAGTTCAGGTTTGTCCATTTTTTTAATATTTAATCAATAGAATATTTCTACTTCAAGCAAGTCACAAAATAAAGCCATGTCAGATCATTCTAGTAAAGACATGCGGAGACATCTTCCGAATTTACATGGCACAGTGTAGATGCGTTTTTTTGGTTTGCTGGATATTAAGGAAGAGGCCTTAATACACTCTTGAAAGGTGTTTCGAGTTTTTTTCAAGCACACGTGAAGTTTTAGCTGTAGTCAATATTTCCTGAAAGAACTCATTATTGAGAGTTCAAATTTCAATAGGCAATACTAAATTATCCCAAATTCATAAAATCTGTTTACAATACCATCCAGTCTAAAGGGTGAAGCTTCTTGATGTTTCAAAAGTGCTTAGTGGAACATGCATACACTATATATAGCATATTTTCTGAAGTATATAGGTTGTAAACAGCCATGCATAGGCACAATAGATGGATAAGCACCGGAAGGGTAAAGGGTAAGGGTGATGCTTAAACTTCATTTAAGGATGTGATGCTTGATATTCCGCCGGGAAAAGCTTCGAGATAGGAGCCGAGATTATATTCAAAATATCTTTCTATCCATCGCGTGTTTGTTGGATTTTTGTAACATTTAATAAATAGATTAATTAAACTGAGTTTGATTTCCTTTTTATAACATCGGTGAACTGTGCAATACTACTGTTTCAATGTAGATCAGGTAGAGAACTAAGTCAAAATGACGGCTGACCAAACTTTTATTAAATCATAAAAAGTTGCCATATTAGACCTTATATCTACAACTTTTGCTTAATACATTTTACCTATCTTTTTTCAATGTAATCTAGTGTTATCAAAATCTACATGCTGTCTTCAGATTTGAAATGAAAATTTGTTTTAGGTAATGCACCAATATTTTTTATTATTCGTAGAGCTCAAGAGCCCTAACTGATATCTTCTACCTCACATTCTACTTATTTAAAAGAACACATACCCTATAGAGTAATTAATGTTTTACTTGCATACTTTTATAATAAGATATCAACGTCATAATTAACTCATTATAAAGATAAAAGCCTCGTGTAGGCCGAATAATTCAAATTCTTCTGGCAACAAGTGAATCCACGGCGATGCGATGGCAGCGCCCCCTCCCGCCTGCCGTCATCCTTATAAAATATGGATTAAGACAAAGTGATGCAAAAGTGGGAAAAACATTTCCAAGCTCTAACATTTTACTGAGAAGAGACACAGAGAGAGAAAGAGATCTGCTATAGGAATAGCGATGGAGTGGAGAGAATATACGGAGAAGTGGAAAATTTATAAATAAATTGTGCCTGTGAAAGATCTGTTGAAGATCTGTTTCCATCTAAAATATACAACTTGACACTTTAAGTATTCATTAAGCTAAACGGCACTGCATTGCTAGAGTTAACTTTGAAATATTGCTTTTGAGTCGGCCCCCCAAAGGCCTAGCTGGGTGCAGTATGATTAAGTAATTGCAAAAACTTTACTGAGTTATGTACACTTCCTGTATATTGAAGATAAACAAAATAATGGAGAATTGAGAAAACTGTTGCTTGAAAAACTACTTGAAACTTACCGAGAAATTTTTCTTTTTAATTTCTAGTTTACAATCAAATTCCTCCAATTAATGTTTAGTTAAATATTGCACGTGTTGGTAAATTATTATATCTAATATATTCAAGATGTATCAAAGGGGTAATCTCATGGATTTGTAGTTTGATTATCAGTTTCTTTGTTAGCCAACTTTTTATTGTTTTTGTTACCATGCAATTGACTTTCATTGATTATTTATGTAATTTTTTTCATTTTTGAAGCAGAGAGTATTCAATATACTGAAATCACAACTGCGATCTCAATGGTGATCAAACGCGTCAACAATAATTGTTGCTATTTTTTGTTGATAGGTAAAGTACAGTCTGCACTTGAATTGATTGTCCATATAATGAATAAATAACAGTCGTTTCCAAAACTATTGATTAAAATCACATCATTTTACTAGTAAATAAGATATCTGACTATTGTTCGATCGTGATTAAGGGTGAGACGAGTTGGAAGTTTGTAGTTCCCATGTTCATTCAAGAATAATCTTAAACTCCATACATATTAATGCATTTGATGGTTAGTGCATATATCAAACATAGCATTAAACGTTTTTTGTTCTCCAAGTACAGGGTGAGCCAATTTTGATGTTTCTATAGGAGATCTCGGTAACTATAAGTAGGTACTATATTTAAATGGATGGTACATTCTCGTTCGTTTTTTTTGAGAGGAACTCAATGCTGAAAACCAGAACCCGCTATCTTCTTTTGTTTTTGAGCTATATCGAAAAGTTCGATTTCTTACGATTTCGATAAATTTCATTCTTGGTTTTAAATTAGAAAAAATATATTTACAACTCTTTATGCACTTTGTTTAGTCGAATGAAATTAACATATTTTGAATGTCTTCTTTGGTTTTCCGGTTATAACATAAACTTGTATTTTTTTAAATGCAAATCATAGTTGGCTATATACTTATTAAAGAGAGCATTTTTTTCTCTTTTCAAAAATATATGTGTGTTGAGAAATTTTGGAAAGTTACAGTTTTCAAGATAAACTGATTTTATCATAGGCGCCTGAGCCTGAGAAATTTGGTTATTTTTTGACTATTCATCTAATGTAATTTAAAATAGTCTTCAAAAACGCCTGTCAAAGCCAGTTCAGTAATATTTTTGAGTTAGAAGGTGAATATTTCGCGTTAAAAAATGGAAATTTTGTTTTATGAAAACTACGAAAAGTATATGTTGGAATGCTTTATTTAAAGTAACAGCAATTCTGACATTGCATCCGAAACATACCTCAGTCGGTATCCAGAGAGATGACAACCCCAAAAATCTATTTTTGAGAGGCAGACAATCACGTGTCATTCAAATAGCAACAACCGGAAAACTATCTAAACTTATTTCTAAAAGCTAAACTTATTTATAATCAAAGTAGGTGTTCGAACTGATGTCCATTATTATTTACACATAGATCACACCTCTTCGCAATAGTTCCAACTGCGTTAAGAACATGCACGTTTTAAATGGAGTGCACACATTCTATAAATTTTTTTCTTAGTTCGCCGAAATTGTTACTGGTCCTCCTATATAAAGTGTTTTTCAAAAATCCCCAAAAGAAGAAGTCCATCGGCGCCAGATCAGGTGACAATCCAATCCAATTATATCCAAAAATTTTATATAACAAATCAGAAACTCTTCTCGTTCTGTGGAGTGGTGCGCCGTCTTGGAAGTATAAATTTTCTTTCATTCAAAGGTGAATTGTCAAAGAATTCTTCAATTATGTATGGTTTAGAATTTCATAGTTTGATAGATTTAATATACGACTAATACATAGGGCACTCCAGACACTAAAACAAAAGCGTCCCTGATATTGAACAGCGTCGGTGCGGTGGGGGTTGAATTCAGACCAGTAGTGTTCATTATGCCGGTTAAAAATTCCAGCGTTGCTGATGTAGGCTTCATTAGTCCAAATTACTTTTCTAAAAAAATGTATCTGCTTGAAGTTTTTCGCGATACCAATTGCAAAAGTTCAATCGTCCTTGAGGATCGGTTGGCTGTAGGTGGTATTGTTTCAGTATTGCGTAAGGCTTAATGTTGTTCTTTTGCAGAATAAGAAGAGCACAACGTATTGAGATATCTGACTCTGCTTTAATTTGGCGACTTGAAATGGAACGATTGGCAACTGCGGCTCCAATTACATTAATGGCAATTTCTTCGGCATCATCAATGTGATAGTTTTTCGGTTCTGGCTTTTTGGGGTTGTCATCTATCTGGATACCGATTGAGGTATGTTTCGGATGCAATGCCAGAATTGCTGTTACTTTGAATAAAGCATTCCAACATATCATACTTTTTGTAGTTTTCATAAACTAAAATTTCCATTTTTCAATGCGAAACAGTCACTTTCTAACTCAAAAATATTACTGAACTGGCTTTGACAGGCGTTTTCGACATTTACGCTTATTACATGAATAAACAAAAAAATAACCAAATGTCTCAGGCGCCTATGATAAAATCAGTTTATCTTCAAAATGTAACTTTCCAAAATTTCTCAAAACACATGTTATATATTTTTGAAAAGAGAAATGGTTTATTATATATTTATATAAATCTATAGCCAACTAAGATTTGCATTTAAAAAAATACAAGTTTATGTTATAACCGGAAAACAAAAGAAGATATTCAAAATATGTTAATTTCATTCGATTGTACTCAAAAAAGTGCAAGAAGAATGTGTAAAAATATTTTTTCTAATTTTAAAACCAAGAGCTATAGGTATTGAAATTATTCGAAATCGTAAACAAATTAACTTTTCGATATAGCTCGAATACAAAGGAAGATAACGAGTTCTGGTTTTCACCATTGAGGTCCTGTCAAAAAACCGAATGAGAATGTAGGTACCATCCATTTCTCCATAGTACTTTTAGTTACCGAGATCTCCCATAGAAACATCAAAATTGGCCCACCCTATACAAAGAATTTCTCTTTTCAATAAAAAAAATGGTTGGAATTGCTACATAACAGATCCCTTGGTGGTCGATCTATCTGGCATTGGTCTTACAAAGTAGGCATGAATGTTGAACCATGCATGCCTAACTTTACTGTAAACGCTTCTGATCTCCATTGCTATCAACATTGTTATCACAATTGATTTTATGTAGATATTCGTACACTTAATTAGACGTTTAGACGGAACAGCATACTTGCAGTAACTGTTTATTGATACACGCCACAATTGCCTACAAAAACTATGGAAACGCAAGACGTCACATTCATAAGAAATACGTCAATTTCACAGAAACGTTCTTGAAAAATTCAAAAATATTGTCCATACACTAAAATTCGGTTAATAGTGGAATTAAAATAAGAAATCTCTTGATTCAGCAGATTTCAAAATATTACTTATTTTATCCTATCATAGGACAATGATGAAAAGAGGAAACAAATGCACTGGCACATACTTTTTGCGGCCATGGTCGCACACCTTTTATAGGTGTTGTCCTCTTAATGAGTGTGAATTGATTTCTCTTTGGGAATAGCTTTCTTTTAGCAGTGCACGATCTAAAGAATGGATGTTAGGCAACTTTTCGATGATGAACACTTCCATCTATCTCCCTACCATTTTCCGGAATCGAATGTAATAATTAGAGGTACTCTAAATTAATTCTCTCGTGCTTGTATGTGTGTGCTGGTGCTTTTTCCCTGTTTCCCGAATGAATGCTCGGAAGTCCTTTTTCAAATTATGTTAAAGTATGTGGCGTTGGCGGAGAACCTTCTCTCCGGGCTATTATCCACTTTTGCTTTTTCATCCGTTTCGTTTTCCCCTTTTGCTTTTCCTGTGGAACAATCTCTCCTGAGATAAAACATCCAAAGTTGATTAATCGCCGTCCCTCGGGAGACTTTAGAGCCCCCTTAGCCGCTCATGTGGTGTGTGTGTGTGTGTGTGAAAGTGGAAGATTTCTAGGGAATGTTAATTAATGCTCTCCTAACGGCATTAACTAACTTAATAATGAAGTATAATATCTCTGCCGTCAAGGAAATGACCAGTCAAGAGAAAAAATCATAACTGAGATGAAGGAGCTCAAGCTTTAATTTAGACGGAAAAAGCGCCCTGACCCTTCATATTTATGATTTGGAAATATTTATGATATGTGCAATATTCTTGTTGGGTTATAGTTGATGGATACTATAGGATAACAGTTGGTAACTCATTTTTGGTTTTTAGTATATAAATAGTAAGAGAGAACCTTTAGCGTGTCCTTCTGCTGGCAATTTCGTAGCAATTTGCTCAAATCAGATACATTCTAGTTTCCATTTTGCTGCATCTGAAGTACCTCTATGCGGTTTTGATAAAAAAAATCACACGTGGGTGGGTAGGGACCGGTTTCGATATGTCATCTACTGGCTCTCCAGATCCTCCTTTTCCGCGAACGCGTTATCTTTTCTGTTAGAATTAGCTTTCTCGAAGTTTTGATATTTTTTTTAATTGAAACATTTTTTAACGGTATAATCTACCTTGCTTTGCTTCTTATTTATTTATTTGGGTCAAATCTATTAATTGATATTTTACCCCCTTCCTGTTGACAGATCTGAAATTTAGTACACACCTTTAGTTCTATTGACAATACAATTATTATTCAATACATTCTGTATCATTTTAAATCTAAGATGGCCGCCGCTACAAAATGGCGGATTATATATTGTTGCACAACCTTTTCAGTATGGGTATCAAATGAAACGCCTTGACTAGTGGAATATAGTTCACTATGAAAAATAATGAAAACCTAATATGGCTGCCAACAAAATGTATTAAGTACATATGTTTTTGCAACCTCTTCAATATGTGTATCAGATGAAAGGGATTGACTATGGTAGAATATAGCTCACTATGTGATTACTGAAATTGTATTGCCTCAGTTTCGTCGAACCCAAATGTGCCAAACAGATGTACCGTTAGTTTGGATCGACTTTGGAAGACGGCGTTCACCTTATTCATCCTAAAGCAATTCAGTTTCCAGCGAAGCTCAAGGATGCGACAGCTGAAAGAAGGATGTGCCCTTAATTTTGTCATGGGCTTCTACTGTCCTCAAAATGCAAGGCAGCACTGTAGACCACGCGGTTGTGATTGTTGTATTGAGCAGTTAGATTGCAACAAATTATCAGGAAACATACCTTGCAATAATGAGGCACTAAAAAGAATGAGAAGTATTAAATTAAAAAATTAAATATTAAAAAAAATATGTTGAATGGTTTTATTACCACACTACTCTCATCAATCTAGGGCACTGGTTATAAAAAATAAAATCGTTAGGCATATGTAAATAGCATTTATAATGTTATAGCGGTTGACTCGATAGAAACTTCACGCGCCCAACGATTATTTTTTTTTGTCCGCCCAATGCCCTTTATCGATGAGAAGAGTAGTAAGATGACTGGTACCTAAGACCTACCAAATTATTTTTTAGCTTTTGGTGCAATAACTGCATCATTACTATCATTATTTTTTTAATAAGACCATCAATTCTCTAGCTTCATCCTAAATTATCTATTTCATAATAGAAGAGAGGACAAACTAATCGTCCAGAACAAAATGGCATCATCATTCAAATACTACCTCTAGAATAGTAACTTTTGGTTAGTTTTTCTGTTGCCGTAAAATAAGGTGTTAAAAAATGCCAACTGGAAATGAAGCAACAAAAATATGCAAACTTCACAGAAAACTGCCCTAATTAATATTTAATATCACTGTATTCTATTCCATTCACACAACTCATTTATATTTCTGTTGGTGATAATAATTAAAACCCAAGCAGCCTTTTGTTTGAGTTTGGTATGGGCGAGAGACAGAGTTTGAGAATGAGAGAATGATAATTTCCTTCTTACAACTGGCGGATGGTCTCGGGGTTAGAGGGGCGGAGAGAGAGAACGAAACTATATACAACACTACGTTGAATTGAAACAGATGACACGGAAATCCATTTCCATAAAAGTTATGAATATTCATGGGGACTCCCTCTCTTCTTCTCCGCACGATGCCTTTAATAAGGCGACACTCTCCACACTGAGCCATTTCTATTTTGTTTCATATTTGTAAGTTCCTTTTGTGTTTCGTATATAATGTGAACTTCTATGAACTAACTTCATGGTATGTCTGTCTCTCTCTTACTATATCGCTCTTTCCAGATCTCTCGTGTTCTCTTTCTTTCTGTCTCTCTGTCTCTCTTTCTCTAACTAGGTACACATTTATTATTATCACGCTTAGCAAAGCTTATAGAAGTCGGCATTGGAATTAATAACCAACTCGAGGATTATGAGAATAATACTTGCGTTATTTGTATATAATATTTGAGGGTGTACTTTAAATAACAATGCAACGTTGTTCCTGGTCCTAGTGCCGTGCTGTGTCGTGGTTGCCCGAGTGTATCTTGATGCATGAAACTTGAGAAAGTTTTAATCCACCAAGAAATCTCATAATCGAGTTCAATGAAGATCCTCACAGTTGATAGTTGAATGAGGAAGAGTGAAGTAATATTAGAACTTTTATAATATATGTGAAAGGAATAAGTAGATTCAATTTGTTTTTATGTTATAATGACATCCTTAAATATTTTTCTCTGGTATTCTGAACAACTTGGGTTAGTTTATCTTATATAGAATCCACATAATTGTCTGAATCAACTCTATACGACATATAATAATAACTAACTGGTATGTTTAGCTAATCTTGAAGACAAAGATTTATGTGAGCCTTGTCTGAGTTCTACTGAGCCCAGTGACAATGATGCCATCAATGGGCCTATTTTGTTCGTTTTGGGCCTGTGATTACAGGTTCACGAGCCATTAAGTCTTCTATCAATCCCAGGTGGGGCCAAATTTCCTTCAGTTTTCTCTTTTCTCTTTTAAACCTTGTGGTCGCTCATTGTCGCCCTTTCTATGACTATACTTACTGTCAGCACCCTGGGGTCCATCAGGCTTTTCTGTATTCAGAAATCCCTCCACATAGCTAGGTGTAACTGTAACTACTGTGGTACTGTGCACTAAACAGTCTCATTGGTCGGGTGCCCCACCATGAAGATTTTTTTTGAGGTTGATCCTTCTTAGCCCGGGTAAACAATTCAAAAACTTCCGTGCCGCCTGTCCACAAAGTAATCAAATTGACTGTTTTCAAGCAAAGCTTATTCAACGTCACATATATTTTAGTAATCTTGTTGTTAAAGCAATTGTGGAAAATTGAAGAACCCTGAGCGCGGTAATATAGAAAGATTTAAATATTCTTACACTAAAGATTTGCGCTTAAGCAACAATTATGACATACTTTGACCGTAGCTAACATGCTAACACTATTGAATATATATCTGCATACTTACTTATACTTTGAATTCTCTCATGTAAATACTTATCAGGTCAGTGTTCTTACCTGCAACAAAAATAAATTTATAATAATTTTCAACTTATTGACTTTAATACCCAACATGTTTAAAATCAAAACTGTTATCTGCAATATATTTGTTTGTTTACATATTGTGACTGATAAAATAAATGATCAAAATTCACAATAGATAAAGTTAAATCACATAGAGTAACTGCTTTATTTTCAATAGTAATGGGTAATTCAAAATACATGGATAATCCATTCAACTTTTAAGCTGTGTACATCGACTAATGGATATCTTAATTTGTAGTGTTCAGCACCTGTTTATATCCAATGGAGAGAACAATTCAATTTAAAGCTTGGATTCTACTTTAATTGTAGATGGGAATTATTTATTTAAAGTTTTTATTACTTTTGATACATATACTAATATTGATCAATAAAGATTGATGAATATTTCAAATTATAAGAAACCTTCTTTGAATATGGAACCATACATTCATGCACATAACAATTACCTATGGATTTGGTCATTTTAAAGACGCATGGTCATGGCGGGACAGCTACCCCCTCCCCTAAACATCTAAGCTCTGTCTACACGATAAAGTCAGTAAGTTATGCTGATTTATTATGTCATATCAACTACAATGTCAAACGTCAGTAATATTCATTGAGTATATCCTTGGGTGTGTTTGATAAAGCTGTTGTGATCTTTCTAACGTAAGGTAGGTATTCCAAGATAAGTATGGTAAAGTTCAAATCAAGTGGGGTGGTTAAGAGCTCTACCCTTTGGCAGTTTTTCCCTTGAAAACTTTAAGGCTAATGAAAGCTGTACTTAATTTTTTTTTCAATTGCACACATGCTTCTATTCTCATAGTAACAAAAAGAAATACATAAATATCATGACACATGAAATTCACGATCTTTGGCAGGCAAAGCTTGTAAATTTCGAATATTAAAATTTTTTCTTTTTGCTTTCAGCTCTAAAGACTTTGATAACGCAAAATTATTTGATTAAAATTTTTATGTAAGTTGTAAGTTCAGTTGATAGTTAAAAAAAAGAACCGAAGAAGTCTTCCACAAACTAAATTCCTATTGTTATTAAAATGAGAGTTCTCATAGCAGTAGACTAATCATTATTTAATTATGTTTAGACTAACTGCGTAGAATAATGACACTGAGCTTTCAAATCTATTGAACAATAATAAGTTAACATGGTGTGTTCATTAAAATATATATTGTTTGTCCATTTAGAAATCTGGCTTCAGCGGAATCATTTGTTCAATATTTTTTTCTTACTCTTTTCCTAACACATCTTTGCCTTCGAAACTTTTCAGATAAAATGAATGGCTTATGTCATTGCATATTGGAGACCGCCCACATAGTTTCAGCAGCAACATATTGATTATGATAGACCACCGTATACAGTGAACAAACACCTTCGCTTATGAAAGCGAACGTCATTGGCCTGTATATTGATCTTTCAACATTGCACCAATGCTCAGTGTAAATTTTCGATATATATATATATATATATATATATATATATATATATATATATATATATATATATATATATATATATATATATATATATATGGGAGGTACTTTTTCAGCCGAATTATTGTCTGGAAATATTTTCTCGCCTGTCAATCCAGCTCCTTCCTTGTTGGATGTTGTCAGAATGTAAATGTATATGAAGTTCAAGTTATGTGTTTTTTTTCATAATTTCTTCAGCTGATAAATTTTATTTTTTGTTCTTGACCAACTTCACGAAAAGGAGGAGGTAATTAATTCGGATGTATGTTTGCTTTTTTATGTATGGCTGTTCGCGCGTTTTTCATAGTAAAAGTGCTCCGATTTTGATGATTTTTGATTCATTTGAAAGAAAAAAATTTAGAAATTGTCCCATAATTAGAAGAACTAAAATTCAAGATCTTCCCTTTATAAACTGCTCAGAATTGGGGTGGAGAGTACCATTTTTCTCGAAAATGGAAAATCTGAGACGACAGAATTAAAGATGAGACCATATCTAAAAACTTTTAATTTGTAGATTTTTTCTAAAGAGTTACGATTTTCGAGTTGCACCAATGGTAAAATCTGATATGGGAAGGTGTATTTTCGCTATTTAGATTTTCGAAAATTAGAAATATGTGTCAGCTAGATTAAAGAAATAATTAATATAGGAACATTTAAATTGTAAATATTTCTAAAAGAAGCTACGGTTTTCTCCGAATAATTAAAAAGTATAAATCAAGAATATACTAGTATTAGGATATACTATCTTCTTCGGTATTAGTGAACGTTCAACTATTTTTATGATTCACGATACACTCAAAAGTGTGAAATAAATATAAATTACCGAAAATTATACCGACTTTATAAGTTGGTGCACTGAAAAATACAGGATAATATGAATTCTATTGGTGCTGGTATATTTGAAGATCGTGCCAAAAGTTTTCTATATAACTACAATTGCAGAAAACTTTTGGCACCAACTTCAAAAGTATTAGCACCAATAAAATTTATATTATTTTGTATTTTTCAGTGCACCAACTTATAAAGATGACAAGAAATATATATTTTATGTTGCAATCGCCATCGCTTATTTCAGCCATAGTCAATATAGAAATGGCAATTGCCAACATTTTATTTTCAATTATGTAAAATGCAAATTTCCTTATAAATCCTCCAACCAACCTAGATGGTGTCTACAAATCAACCACCAAAAGCACTAATGGACCGAGAAACCGTTTTAAACGCCACCAGAGTCAACAGACAAATCTCTGTCCTCGTCTGCTTCTGTTCTCTCTAATCATGCTCTCTTTATGTCTCTATCTCTCTCTCTCTGTGTCTATCTATGCATTCTGATTTCCGGTCGACACGACGACGTCACGTTTCCCTGTCATTCAAACTAAGAAAAAAGAAAGAACCTAGTGCTGCACACCGCTTCTATTCCTGTCTCTATCTGTCGCTCACAATCGTACAATCTGCACACGGAAATAAATTTGCAAACAAAATGAGCTACCACCATCATCACTACCAGAAAGGAGGACGACATCTTAATGAATGAGGGAGCGAGTTACACGGAAGGCGGTGGAATTGACATTCAGAAAAAAAAAGAAAGGAAAAGGACAGAAACAGATCCATCTTCGTCCTTCTTCTACATAGGTATACAGGGTAGCGTTAAAAGGCCCTTGCAAAATGCTCCCACATCTTGCTAAGATTGAAATAAGTTGATTTGAGCAAATTTAGCTTAGTACAGCATACTTTACATATAAATTTCTAACAGGAATATTGATTTTTTGAGTACAATAATAGAACAAAAAACCTTAGGTAAAATAGTAGCGAAGAACACATTTTTTGAAACAATTTAATATTAACAATTTCTACGTCAATTGATAGAAATAAATTTTGTTGTGAAACTTAGATAAGGAATTCGATTTAGATACAACAGAAAAATATTTTGGATAATATTCGATAGATCTTCAAGTTTTTGTACCCAAGATTTTTTAATTAATTTGCTGTACCTACGTCAATCAAAAGGTAAATAACTGACTATCTTATTATAGGTACCATCGCAATTCCCATGAGAGTGAACCGATTTTGATTTGGTTTTTTGTTTAAAAAAATATTTAGGTAATCGGGAGTGTTTTTACAGGGTTTTCAGATTCCTACCGCTATCTTTAAGTGGGCTAATAAAGAAAGTATTTTAATTGACCGAAGAAACAAACGGAGGAGGTTTACAATTATTAGACAGTTTGCATGTTTATTTGGCTATGTTTTATGTTCGTGCTTTTTAAATAGTAGACGTGCTCCGATTTTCATGATTCTTGTTTCATTTTATAGATGACTTTTGAGAGTTGGTGTCATTGAAAAAATCTATATTCAAAACTTCTCCCAAAGGTAGATGGGGCAATTTTCTCGAAAATCGAAAATTTGAAACGACTAAATTATTGAAGAAGAGACCATATCCGGCATATTAGAGGTTTAGTTGGATAACTGTTCTTTATGTAAATGTATATGGTTCTACGTCCTAATAAAGATTTATCATATTATACAAATATAATTAATCTTTATTTAATCACTATTGAACTTGAGAGGCCTGAGAACTCGCTACAAGACCGAAAGTGAGAAAAACTACAAAAAAACATTTTGAAATTATAACCGTAAGAGTAACAAAAAAATCCAATCTTCGTCCTGAGGTGAGTTTGCTTAAATCAATTATTTTGATATCAGGAATATTTGCAAGCATCTTGTAAAGACCTTTTAGAGATACCCTGTATATGTTTGCACGAATGAGGGAGCGAGCCTTGGGTATTTCTCGGCGTGCTTTTAATTATATTGAATTAGAATGTTTTTAGGGATTAGAGGCATCTCGTCGTCAATGTCATTATGTAGATCGTTAAGTGTCTTATCGAAACACAAATCTGGATTTAAGTTTGTTTGCCTAATGTTTTTTGGTTCTTTCAATAGGGATAAAGAGCTTAAGGCCAGATCGTACTTTAGTAAATCTATCACTAATTAATATATTAATTTATATTGCTGACACATACAAAAGAAGAATTTACATAAAGTATGATTTGGTCCACATTATCTTATTACACAGTGAGTATGTTAAGTAGCGGATGACTGATCGATTGATTGATAGGTCAGGACAGTAGTTAGAAAACCTGTGATAATTTCAACATGTACCTACGTATACAAGTTTTTCAATTACAGATTTCGCTATAATGGAGCTTATATTAAACGAAGAAGATGAAAATGAATGGCATAACAAATGCCGCAGGTATATGTGATTACGTTCAATGTTAAAGAATAGAAAAGGTGAATTTTCCAAATAATTCAAGGCACTTGGACGATAGGCCTTAACTGACAAGAAACATGAATTATTTCTGAAGGAGTTAATTCTATGACAAAGTGAAATGCTCAAAATCTGTTCTCGGCATTTAATTATTCGTAAAGTTTGTAATTTAGGTACTTTTCTCATTCACTTACATCCAGTAGTCAAGAGAGTGAGTGATGAACTAACGTATCGACAATTAATCAGAAACTTAACCATATTGAGGTTAATAGGCGAATTAAGTAATGTGTGGCTTCCTCATATTTTATGTATCCTATCTAGAATAACTTTTAATGAGATGTGAAGAGAATCACATATACCTACCTAATTAAAATTTCAATGTTATAGTAATATTCACCAATTAGCTTCATGAATATGTCAAAAGTTATGAGTGGGCTACATGGTGGAGGTCCAATTAAGATAGAAAATATGCAAATTAAAAGCAACATCCACTAAGTACTGACATAGTTTTATTTATAACTAGATTTTGTCCGCGACTTCGTGCGTGTGAAAAACTGCATACAATTCCATGCAGACAAACGCGAGAAAATGAGGCCTATAACTCAAATAAGTCATAAAAAATATATCGATGAAAATTGCAATCCATTCTATTTAGTAGTTTTTACGCGATGCGTGTACAAGCATACAGACAGACAGACAGATGCCGTAAAATAGAACCTATATTTCTCTAGTAATATATCGGTGAAAATTGCATTCTATTCTATGAAGTAGTCTTTGCGTGATACGTGTACAGATATACAGAAAGAAAGACAGACGCAATAAAATGTAGTCTATATTTTGAGTTAAACATCTAGTAATACACCGGTAAAAATAGCATTCAATTCTATGTAGTAGTTTTTGCGTGATGCGCGTACAAACATACAAACAGGCAGACAAAAATTCTAAGAAATGTTGCTTCTGTTTTATTATATAAATGTAGAGGTATAGAGAATATGAACATAGTTTTTTTGTACAAGGTGATAGGGCAGTAAATTTATAAAATTTTCAATAGATTAGGTATATACTCACTGGGGGCATTAGTATAAGGTACCAGTTCAGATTTGAGCATTACACCAATCAATACCTACGTCAAGACGAGCATATTGTAACGTCAAGCTCAAATGAGAATTTTGAAATGTTACATTATAAGCGAATGCTGCCGGTGACTGTCCAATTCTAATATAGGAAAAGTTAATTAAATGATACTTACGGAGTTACAGCTGATTTGTTTCGGTAGTTTAAAAAATAGATAATTTTTTTGAAAATACCTACATGGGCTGCGTAATGATGGATAAATTCAATTATCTGATGTAGCCTGAATCTTTTATAAAACATCGAATATTGCCTTTCACTTGTAATTTTTTGCAATTTAAAAATTAATGCCTCAACGTGGAGCATTAACTTCTTGTTTGCGTTTGTAACTTGAAGAAAATGGCAACGCAGTGATTTTTTATATTTCCCAATGATCTTTTATATGCTTAGACTCCATCATCTCATAGAGAAGAATATTCTTTCATATTTCATGCCTGCTAAAGCTAATATATTCATCATGCTCTATACCATGACAATACTTTAATACATAGAGTAATCTTAGATAATCGGTGCTGCCCCACTCCTCCCCTTTTCAGTAAAATAAGGTCTTCACATCAAAATTTTTCCCGCCAAAATTAATTACAGTTTGTTTCACGAATGTTGGCATCTGCCTCGAAAACACGAAAAATGGATCAATCCAATTGACGGGAGTAAATCAGTGGCGTAACGATCTCGAACTAAGATATAGCATTTGAGGAAGTTCATATAATTAGAGGAAAAAATATCGATTGATTAAATAAGCAAACATAATATGAAAGATTTATTATCAACAATAATGCAGACACACAAAATACAAATTTATTGTTTGAGTTATGAAATATAAATTTATGCACCTGAATTATCTGAAATGTCACAATGACTTTGTGACGCCTATGAAATAAAGATTGCGTTGCCTTCGGACATACGTGCAGCGCGTATAAAAGGACATAAGCTTGACATACTGATGTCGTAGCTTAGATCGACAAACATAGTAGAGAATTTCATGATAATGAGATGCGATGAGACGTATAGCGATATGTACGTAGCTCGTGAATGATTACACACAATAGCCATGATTCGTGAGACAAACTGTATTGTATGTTCTATAACTTTGGATAATTTGCTATGCTATGCTATTCATTCTCTCTTTGATATAGACTTATGAATGACTTCTACATATTTCATATTGCCAATTTCAGCTTACTCAAAACATATATTTCCAATAGAATTATTCTTATTCGCAATTACATTTACTGTCTCACTTCTCCTAACATTGTGAGTAAGGCAAATTTGCCAAGGTTAAAATTAATTATTTAATTTGAATATTAATTTCAAGAGCGCTTCATTCAATGTTTATAACAAACGATTATTCTGAAAGTCTGAAATTTCACAAGACGCATGTTGAAATTAAAACAATTTTCATACTGTTGCCTAGAGATGGGAACGTAAACTCATTTCGTTTTAATTGAAATAAAAGGAAAGGAAGAAGGGTCTCATCAAGTTTCTACTCTACGGTAGTAGCGTCTTGCTGTGTGTTTTTCTCCCTTTCTCGCAATGCAGAGGGGCCCATTAAGATGATGTCTCCATTGGGAATCTAATAATTAGAATATGAATACGGACTGTGCGCCTCTGCCTCAATTACTTAATTTATAAAGCAAACTGGCCTGAATATTTATCGCGGATTTAGGTTGAGTGTCAATTATTTCTTCTAAAAATGCTACATTTCGCTCCTATTTTTCATTTGTTTTTGTTGTTAATCAGAATACTAACAAAATCTCTCATATGGACATAACCTATGTTCAAGAGAAATTGAACCTCTTGCAGCCTCATTAGGTGAAAAAAATAAAAATAAAAGTGGAATTTTTGAAAAAAAATTAAAAATAGTTTTTATTTGTCTGCCACAACACAAAATTATACTTTAAATTAACAACAACGTCTGACGTCTGACAATTGCGGCAACTTACAGTGAATAGCGCGACATAACCATAGAGTAATGTATACGACGATCTGCCAGAGAGTACTTACATACCAGAGAACAGAGACGTATATATACGCTCCACGCTCGTGCGTAATTCCAGTGACGGATCCCATTGTCCGACATTGTCGTTCTATGTCGAAAAAAAGTGATCTTGCTTGAATGTGATAATATAATTAATCAATACTGGATCACACTTGGAGCTTTACAGGAGGCGAGATGTCTGCGATCTAAGTACGAATTCGAAATTCTCTAGACCGTATGGTTCCTGATAAATGGCTGTGGAGTCCATTGATTCAAGAACCGAAAGTAATAAAAACTATTTAATAAAAAGAACAACGCTAGTTGTTTTAGCATCATCAATGTTACAATTTATTTTGCATGTAAATAGATCGATGAGATATCTGCGAATAGTTAATGTCAATTTCCTTCTCTGCATTAGTTGAGACATTGCTCCAGTTGAAAAAAGGAAAAAGAAAATCGTTTCATTTACATGGAAATACGGGTGAAAATGTTCCTGGGGGGGGGAAGGCAGCTGCACATTAGATTATTGAGATTTATGTGTCGCACCAAATATTCACATTTATCTTGTAACTGAGGACATTCGAAATGTTCGGGATGTCGGGTATCTTGGAAAAGTTATGAAGCCGCTTCGAACATTCGAATCTGGATTTATTGTCAAGAGAAGTGCCAATGTGTTTATATATGTATGTTTGTATGTGTGTTACGTGTTACAATTGCGATTTTGCTTTCACAGTGAGCCAAATAGATACATTACCACTGTCGCATTCTAGTGTTATATTTAACATTTATTGCTTATTTGCTTGGTGTTTCTATGAGTTTTTCTGCTGGTTTTATTGTAATAAAATATAATTATAATCAATTATTGTGCTTATATGGCATTATCATAATTCATTACTCTCTATAATTTTCAAATGCAGTATACACATATATCGACCTGAAGTTGAGCTCACAAATTGGTTATAGCGAATTTTGATTCTTTATTGGCGAATCCAATTACTACACCAAGTAGATAAGTAATGTTTATCGGAAAGAACAGCTGATTCTATGCAATCTATAAGAGAGTACGTTAGTGTGAGTTGTTTGATCTGTGTTTGAGGACAATTATTGTGTTTTGGAAGAAAAATAGTCATTGGTTATTATAATATAAGTATTAAATAATGAAAAGTAAGTACAATCATTAATTAAAATTACAAAGCGAAACATTAATGTACACGTAAATTTTGCTTATCTCGCAGATATAGTTGCTTGCTGGTACCATGGAAGCGGGAATACAAAAAGTGTATTTATGTTTATGTACATTATTTCTATATTTGGATCCTTTCTACCGAGTTACATTGAAATTTAATTTACGTGAACATGAATTTCCACCAATAGTAATTATCTCCGATAAAATACAATTTTCAAAAATCAGTATCTTAACTGAAAATCTACAATAGGTGGTGATATAATCAAAATTAAAATGACTTGCCATACCTGCAGTTTTGTTTGTATACCTACTTTCGTGTAAATGATAATAAACGACCAGTTTGAAAGCAAGTGTGTTTTATTCTTCGTTCTAAATCAAAAATAAAAGTTCAATGGATTCTTTTATAGCTATACTGGACCGCTTTCACTAGAGATATTTTCAAGCTGAGTGAATCAATATACAGAAAAAAGTACAGCAAAATCTAAAGAAATACAATATAAGATGTTTATCGTATTTCCTTGAAAGATCAAGTATTTTTATCTGAGAAAACAATTCTATTACAAAAAAAACAATTAAACAGAGCAAGTAAGTTACTAATAAATTTTGAGCCATAATACATAGTAGACATTGAATATGAACTCTATACCTTAAGGAATATAATGTAAATGATTTAATTACTTTAATAAAACTGTTTCCCAAGCTAACCTTCTATTCACTTTCTCGACCACTCCAAAATTTTTCTTAGTATAGACAAAGCCTGATCCTTTATTGGGAAAACGATGAAAATGGATGGTCCTGTACATATTTTTCAGCTGTGACAATTATATTACACCACAATTTGTATTAAAAACAGTTTTCTTCGGCACGATGAGTAAAATTCGCGTGGTAACAAATACAAATGTAAACAAACGATACCTATCTGTTCTCACTTGGTACTTTTACCAGCAGAGGGCGAACGCCTGGCTGGATTCTGCTATTATTGAAAATATCGTAACTGGATAATTGTAAGTGGTAATTTACTGAATTTGTTCTTTATCAATATTTATTATTTTCTACTGCTTTATCTGATGAAGGCGCCAAACCAATTTTTATTTATCAGAATTATTTCACATTTCTGAGTAATCACGATGTATAACTCACAAAGTTATCTTGTTTGTTGAGAGAATAACTAAAAATATATAAGTTGCAGTTGGCTTTACATATACTCATGGTCGTAATTTTTTGATTACTGATGTATATACTATAAAATTTTGAAATTATGGTAAAATTATTTATCTTCTGAATTCGTTGAATTAGAAATCCTTGAATTTAAAAGCCACTAGAAATTATCTCACTATAGTTGAATAGTTGAATATTTATTTATTATTTTATCGGTTCTATAATTTGGAATTCTCAATTCTGGATATCTAACAAGAAAAAATTTTCAACCCCTTAAGCGATAACATTTTAAAAAGTTCAACATTACCTACATTTTCAAATGACAAAAAGAAAAATGCTAAAAGAGGCGAATTCCGTTGAATTCATCGTTCTAAAAATATAAGCCGATGATCAGTAGAATTAATAAGGGGAAGGCAACTGAATAGAAAAGAATCTTTACTTCCCAGAACAAAGTTATGAGATTATTAGTCGATCTGAAATACAGGGAGTCGGGTTGGGCTGTCTTAAAAAACACTCCGTTCAGCTCTTCCAGTGTACCTATCTAAATTTAAAAATAATAAAATGTCCAACTTCAACGTATTAGGACTATCCATGAATAAGTTTTATGTTGTACATAAAACCGCAACATTTAGAAAGTCTACTTTTTATAAATGCATAAATCTTTATTAAAACCAGCTAAAAACAGGTGGTTGAAAACCCAGTGATTTTTTTTACTATGTATCTAAGTAGGTATACGATTTTAACTGTATTGCCAATTTTCTAATGTCTGCTTGCCGATACCAAATGAGATCCATAGTCTTCTTATGTTTTTGTTCTATGAGTTCGAATAAGCTTATCTTAGCTAAATAATACCATAGCTTTTGTAACTCAATCATCCTAATGTGTAGGTGTATATATATGCTGCAGCAGCAGTATATGGCAACAGTGGTTCGTTCAGTAATAGTTATAGTGTAGACGTGTGACAGTTCCACAGCCGTTATCCTCCTCTAAATCAACCCAAAGATCATTTGTCTTCAAGCCTGAATGGAGCTTAGTTAATTGCAGTTTCAAGATTTCCCATCCTCAAAGGATTCGCGCGCTGCTGCCTTAAGCGTTGTGGATATAAATGTGACAAATTAAAATCGATAGAACATCCAGACAGGCAGACAGTGTTAGAGATATGGAGAAGTTTCAGACCGTAATCACAAAGTTCTTTGTGGAAGGCAAATAACATATAACCACTATAGTTATAAATATAACAGTCATAAGACTCCTTTAATTGTTTTGCATAAAGTTTCGTTGATATTTTTTCTTCAGAAATGTTCTCTATACCGACAACGCCAAAGATGTGTGTGAACGATCAAGTTTTCTATTTAACTAAACTCGCTGAAGTTCTTGTACGATGGTGAAATACAAGGAAACTACTTACAAATACATCACAAGACAGCCTTGGCGCGATGATACTTGAGTATCTTTGCAGATTCAGAGATCAATTAAACTTGATATTTGTGTTCAAATGTTCCCACCTCAAAACTTGGTTGGTATTAGCTTGAAGTGTTGAGGTATAAAGATTCCATTCTGTGAATAGAGACTACTATGAGAAACAGATTAACACTTTTTGCAGAAAATAGATAATAAGTAAGTAATAATCTTTGCTAATGTTTTTGAAAAACAATCTAGACAAGCGAAAATAATCAATTATCTACATTTTATAAATTTATTAAAAAATATGGTCAGAAAAATGTCTGAAAGAATGCTGCATGATCACGGCACCACTCCGACCCCAGCTAACAGATATATTGTGATTGTCAACATTGTGCATTTTGCTAGACTGACCCGGTAACGACAAACTTAGGTATAATTTCGGTACTATTTTTTTGTGAAATCATTAGTAATCAAAGTTGTTGAACGTTCACTTATATTCAGGCATTTTAAAATATATTTCAGGCTTCAATATCGCTTAAAAAAACAAAGACACTTAAAACGCATGTTTTGAAAACTGCGTCTTAAGTTTATTTTTCTTTAGCAGTAGGTATAGTACGACCAGAAATCTAAGAATGTTGTTAATCAATATAAGCCGACGATCCTCATTATCACCTATTGCTAGAAATATAAATAAGCAATAAAAGTGTTTGTCCCTTGAAGTATTTCCAGGTCCGGATTAAGATTAAGAGCATTTAGAGAATATGCTAGAACAGTAGTGTATTTGGATGAAACTTGGTTCGATACTCACGATATTCCAAAGAAAAGTTGGGTAGACTTATCTGACTTGTGCCAAAATAAGGCGCCGTCTAATAAAGGAAAACGCATTACGATAATTTACGCAGCAACCAAAAATTGTTTTATACCAAATGCGTTGTCTTTAGCGGCAAAGAATATTTACGACTCTTTAGTCGATTATCATGATGATACTATAGCCGAATTATTTGAAGACTGGTTCCAAAATGAACTCGTACCAAATATTCGACCCAACAGTATTATCGTCTTGGATAATGCTAGGTAACACAGTCGAGAAGACTGGATAAATACTATGAGGAAAAGTACACAAAAAAAACAATTACTCGAAGCTTTACACAGTTATTCGATACAAAAGAAATATTATTGTGATTCATTGGCTGAAAGCTTGGGACATACGGTACTCAGACATTCCTGACAGCAGCTGGGCCAAGTATGTTTCTCATATTAAAAAAGGTGGAAAAGTCATATATCGATTTAGAAAAAAATCCCAAAGAAAAGTTTATTATCAATTTGGATGACGACAGTGAAAGTGAAACTAATCGTGAATATTTTTTTTATGCAAAAACGGCAACTTCACAAGTGTGTGAATTATCTTATTATATATCATAATAAACAATTCTCTATTATATTCAAGCGATTTTTCTTAATAATTATTTTAACCCATTATACCTATCTATAAAACAAAATGTAATGGCTAGAGCAAGTACAACACTGCGTAGACCGCCTGCTGACAACTCAAATGTTTGGTGATTTACAACCTTCTTAGATTTCTGGTCGTACTATATACTACATATTTTTTTCAATCTCCAAAAATAGATGTTGATTTAAACAAAAAAAAAACGAACGAGTGTGTATAACGAAATTTCAGTCAAACATGGGCTGAATACAACACCATTATACCTCTCTCTTCTATATCGTATTGTGTAGTATCATCATCATCTTCCCTTATTCTTCGAGAACGCAATCACAACGTTGAGATATAAATGAAGTCATACGCTCTCTTTCTCTTTCTTGCACTATCTCTCTCTCTCTCTCTCACACACACATACACACACTTTCATCGTATCTCCAGACCGACAACATCAAATTTTCAATTTACCGGACGGTTGGATAAATTCACTTCTGGAACATGTCTTCTCATCTTTTGGAAAAAGAGCTTCCAGCTACTTCCAATAAGCTGAACAAAAAAAAATCAAATAAAAATAGAGAGAAAGGAACGTAATCCAGGAACATACGAGCATGTCGGCAGAAGAGAGAGTAACAACAGGTCTTTCAGGATATTAGGTTGGTATGTGTCTATTTCACAAGCATAAAGCTTATCTGGAACACTCAATTATTTTCTCAGAAACACTATTATGACAAATACAGCAATTTAAACCAACATATCCTTTGGAGCTTCCAGCTATTGCACTGGATCCGATTTTAGAAAATGTTAATGTTTATATTACGCTCATTGACCCCGAATTCGGCTGAAGAATGACATTTTTACCCGGAAAGCGACGTCGATAAATCAAAACAGCCACGTTGTGTTCTGGGTGTTTCTATTCGGTCACCGTCGAAAATGCAATACTCAGAACGCGTTCTGTGCAAAAACTTATTCTCAATCACCGATTCAAACAGTACATTTCTGGCGATGTGGGGAAGGTGTAGTTGAGGCAGTTCAATCACACCAAAGAGAAAAGTAAACTTTCTATACTTAAATCTGTGATGTGATTTCTTTGTGAGAATAAAGGAAATTCTAAATATGATAATGCTTTCATTGATCTATTTTTCATAATTTTAATAAAGCATATTAGTATAGAGTAAATAAATAAAGGTTGTTTCAACTTCGATAGACTATTAGAAATTTATGAAGAACTACAAGACGAATTTAAAATTTTGGTTGTAGCCAAAATCAACTGATATGTATCGAATCAAAATATTTTGGGCATTGCAGTATTGTCAAATACACCCATATTTGATGTAAGCATGAATATTTTAAATTTATTTTATATTTTGATCGAACATAACATTTGGTACATCCATTTTTAATGTCCTATTCCCATATCCCACCATTATATTAATTATTAGATTGTTTTTTCACAAATACAGACAAACCAGAAACATTATTTGGAAATCTATTTACAATGGTACGGGTATCACATTTGTGGAAATCTTGTTTCTCTTTAAATAAATAGCTGAAATAGTAGTAACCTTCTGATTAGATCAGAGGTTATCGACATGATTCAAATTTATACTCTGATAAATGAGCCATTTCTAATATAAAACTCAAATTTTTCTGGTGAACCGAAGGAATGATATAAAACAATTATTATATAAAACAGTTTCATGTTCTGACAATTTTTATCCCAGACAATGGAGTTCAACCGAAACTATCAATCTATTCAATATTCTAGTAACATTAATCTGTCATAAAAATGACACAGTGAGTAATTCATGTTCTCTGATTCTGTAGTAGGTGCCGTGAATATTTATAAGATGACTTATCCATAATTATGTAGATTGAGCTGGGAACACATTTAAATTTTTGATAACCTCTGATTAACAACTCTATCTTTAATGACCACATATATGTATGATGAATTATGTCAATTTTTGCTTGCGAAACATAGAGACTGATAGAAAGACAGACGTGGTAAAATGGAACCTACGTTTTAAGTAAGACCCTTGGAAATGATCGGTGAAAATTGCATTCCATTCCATATAGTAGTTTTTGCGTGACGCATGTACAAATATACAAAAAGACAGACAGACGCGGTAAAATGGAACCTATATTTTGAGTTAAACCTCTTGCCAATCATCAGTGAAAATTGCATTCAATTCCAAATAGTAATTTACAAATTTACAAAAAGTCAAAGAAAGGCGGTAAAATGGAGCATATATTTTAAATTGGACCTCTAGCAAAACACCGGGGAAAGCTGCATTCAATTTCATGCAGTAGTTTTTACGTGATGCCACCCGAACAAACATACAGACAGACAGAAAAAAAATCAAAAAACTGGGATTCTCCCCCATATAGATACTGATTGTGACATGTTTGGGTCGTGAGCCTATAAGAAGTACTTGATAATATATAAAAAACAATTGAAATAATACTCGAAGTGGATCATTTGAATAACTACGTGGTCTTCTTCTAATGGTGTGCATGTTAAACTAGAGTGGATGTTCATTCTCCTTTGAATTTACTTTTCTCAAATTGGGACAGGGCTAATAATTTCATCGATCCATCGATCTATATGGATTCGTATGAGCCTGCAAAAATTATGTATTATAAATTGTTAATCTTTTCATTTTTATTGACTGTTAAAACTCCACCGAATTACACATGCAAACCTATTATAGCGTTCCGCCCAACAAATCAAAAATTATGGTGCTTTTCCTATTATTGCTCTTAATCTTATACTCCTTTTCATTCCATGTACAATGTTTTTATGCTATAAATCTTCCTGAAACCCACTCCCTACTGTTTATAGTGTTGGTTATACAGGAATATGAAAACTGAATTATTATAGAGAGCGCTTGAGCCATTCCAAGAAGATATTGCAATTTAAAAGAGAATTATTATGCTTGTGTTTGAATAAAATTTTAAAGTTCACATTCAACTGTTTATTATCTTGGCACTTTTTAGACATTAGGGGTTCCAGTGCAGCATGCTTCATTTTATCTTTGTTAAACTGGATTATTTATGTCAATATTTTTTCGATAAAAATAATGGCATTATGGGATTTCAATTGTTGTTAGGATTGATTAGAAAATAACAATGGAAAAATCTAAAGTGTCATTTTAATCCTTATTTGTATTTCGATAATGAGGGAGTTATTGACAGATGACTTTCCTATAAAACATTACCAGCCATATTCATAAGCAAATCTTAGTTTTTTAGGAGTTTAATTTATCTGTGATAGTTTTAATATCAAACACCCCATAAATATCCATATTTGTTTTTTCATGAATTAAAATATATTTTATATTTGTATTTTGCTTTCTAAACTGCTTCCAAAACTCAATGAAAATGCAAATGAACTCAACTTTTATAAAGTAGATTCGGAGTGAAGAGGCTGTGACAGACTGACTGACAAACCAACACGTAACCTCAAAAAAAGAAAGAGAAACTTATAAGATAAGTTAATCCGTATAATATAATAACAAGAAGAAATGATTATATTTTGGGTGATCCATGAACGATTTGAATTTCTGTTTTGTCTGAAAAGTAAAAGCTTCCAAGTTATTTTCATCAAACACAACCATCATTAATCATTTTAACAGACCCTGTTCGGCATAGTAAACGTCCCCCGATTTTGAGAATTTTTGATTCATTTGAAAGAAGAGGCTTAAGATATGGTCACATATTTAGAAAAACTCAAATCCGATAAATCCTTTCCTCTGAAATCCACCCCCGAACGGGGTAAATCAATGATCTGAAACGGCAGAATTAAACACCATATGAAGAACCGTTTAAAATTAACATTTTTTCAAAAGAGCTACAGCTTCCGAGTTACAGCTATAGTAAAGACTGAAATATGTGTATTTCCGCTATGCGGAAGGGACAATTTCTTACGAAAGTTGAAAATATGAGACGGCCAAATTGAAGAAGAGACTATTTGTAGCGACTTTTGAACAGGACATTTCTCAAAAAATCTACGGTTTTCGAAATACAGCAGTGGTAAAGTCGGAAATATGTGTATTTTTGCCGTGATCTTTTGAGATATCAGAATATTAAGAACAGTCAAATAATATACATAGGTAATAAGTACTATTTTACAATGTTACACTCCCAAAACAGTGAAATAAATATTTCTCACCAAAAATTGGACCGACTTTATACGTTGGTGCACTGAAAAATACTATTAATATATATAATATAATATTAATTCTATTGGTGCTGACACTTCTGAAGTTGGTACCAAAAGTCTTCTACTTACATTTGCACAAATTCAAAAGTACCTACCTACCATCACCAATAGAAGTAATATTATTTTATATTTTTCAGTGCACCAACCAATAAAGTCGATCCAATTTTTGGAAAAAAATATTTATTCCATAGCTATTTTATTTTCTGAATTATTCAGCGGCCTTGTTTAATTGATAAAGAATTTGTTCATGCTCTTACACATATTTGTCAATAAAATTTGTATGAAGAACAGTAATCAAACATCTGTTAAATAATGCTCCTCTTTATAAATTTCACAGACCAAAAAAGAAACCTTTGATTTGAATTTAAATTGATATAAATATTTCAATGACATTCAAATTACCGCTATTACCTCATAATAGTCCAGACCAAAATCGTTAGACGTTCTCGAGGACGTTTGCCGCTCCACCAAACCAAGGACGAGAATTATTGATAAGGTCGCAGAGCCTCAACATTTATCCATAATGTAGTTTGGTGATCCTCGTCAAATGCCTTTTGGGACAACCTATCATGCGACGCATTAGCAATGTGTCTATGAAATTTTAATATTTTGGGATATTCTGATGATGATCCCGGGGATAAGCGTCAGGAAATTCTCGCGTGTCATATCCTTGAGTTCTTGGGCCAATATCTATGTGGAAAATTATATAAAGCAAGCACATTATTTGATATTCGTATTAGGTTACATCGCTTAAAAAACTTTCAAAATCATTTCACAATCCTTAAGACTTCTTCAATATTATTTTATGCAGTATTAGGAGTTGAAAAATAATAGATTAATAAATTTAAAGCAGCTTCTAGATAGAATCTTATGAGTTTTCAGGACTTGGACCCAATAATCAAAATATCGCGAGGCGTGGCAGGATATGATGAATTATCAGAAAATCATCGCTTTTTAAGTCTTCAAATTCTATGATAGCAACAATTCAATATATCTTCGTACAATTTATAAACGATTTGTTGATGGTATTAATACTATTAGGTATTTTGAATTATTTTTTGAACTTATTCTCCGTTTAAAAAATGAATACGGATAAATAATTATTGTAAACTACGGGAAGACTATACTATTGCTGAAGCATGTTTATTTTCTAGACATATATCGCTTACAGTAAGTAAAACTAAATTAAATATTGGTCAAAAAACTAGTTTATATCGATCCAAACTTGTCTACAATAGATTAGATAACAATCTAAAAAAATTAAACTTCTCTAGAGGGCGTATTAAATTTCATATTAAGAGTTGGATTTTAAATAATTTGAAGTTATATTATACATAGATATTGTTATATTACTTAAGAAATCTGTTTTAATATTTAATACTTCCTATATCATGTGTATTTCTTTACATTTGTAGTTGTATTTATAGTTTTGTTGCATTTTAATTTTATTATTTGTTTAATTATTGTATATTAATATGTATATTTAGATTATGTTAAGCTTGTAGATTTTAATACATTATTAAGTTCAGGTCTACACACAGATGCTATTTGCATCTCGGTAGGGGATTGTTGGACTTTATAAGTCAGACAATCTATTAGCATACTATTTTTTTAATCAAGATTTGTAGAAGAACCAATTTTAATTTACTTTTTACTTTTTAGAGGATTTCTTTTTGGTTAGAGCTGTCTAACGAACGAAACGAAATGAATTATTTTCGACCGACGAACCCAAAAGGAAGAGGAATACAATTCGACTGTGTGCATTTTAATCTAAAAACGAAAATCTGAGACGGCATAATTAAAGATAGGACAATATCCAGAAAAGTTAAAGCTGAACATTTTTTCAAAAGAGTTACTGTTTTCGAGTTACAGCGATATCTAAATTTCAAATATACCTATGTATTTTCGTTATGTGGAGGGGGCAATTTCTTTCGAAAATTGAAAATCTGAGGCAACCAACTTAAAGACCAGATTATTTGTATCAACATTTATATTGAACATTTTTTTTCATTGAGTTACGGTTTTCGAGTTAAATCAGTGGTAAAGTCTAAAATATGCGTGTATCCCCGACGATGTTTTTAGATTTCTGAATAATAACAAATACAATCAAATAATATACATGGGTAATGGTATAAGTGAACGTTCAAAGATTTCCGTGATTAATGTTACACTCAAAAGTGTGGAATAAATATTTTTTACAAAAAAAGCTGATGACAAAAGTTTACAATCTAACCACAACTCCAAAACTTCAAAAGTACCAGCACGAATAGAATTAATATCATTTTGTATTTTTCAGTGTAATTAATAACATCGCTCCCATTTTTCCTAAAAAATATTTATATTATGTAGGTACGGAAAATCCATGTCTCCTAGTTGAAATTTGATATAAAGGTTACAAAATTGTAGAATATATTCCTCTTGTTACTAATTAACAACGAAGGCACTGAACATACAATAACAATTAAATATTCTCTTAAAATTTAAATAAACTGATTCCTAATTTCCATTCATCGAATGATTGATAAACATATATATGTTATTCTTGTTCGAAGCTGTTGCAGTTTCCAGTGAAAATTAAGCAAATATTCACATCCTATGGTTTATTTGGTTTGTGTGTCAACATCAGGATCTGATTTGTAATTTCGTGGATACAAATACCAACACACTGACGAATCACAGCATTGTTAAATGTAACGAATCCATTTTGTTATTTTCGACCGACATCCATACGGAGAAAGTATACAATTCGATTATGTGCATTTATATGTTCGTATTTTCTATTTTTCAATTGAGAAAGCAATAATTCCAATCCAGCATTTTCTTTCCCTCAAAGGGGATGGAGGGGGTGATTTTTTTCAAAAAACTAAATTCTTAGTCGGCTAAATTGAAGAAGTCTGTCAAGTTTTGAATATGTGTATTACCGCTATATTTTGATATCTCTGAATATAATTCTAATTGATTTTGAT
Source organism: Crioceris asparagi (assembly GCA_958507055.1). Taxonomy (NCBI): domain Eukaryota; kingdom Metazoa; phylum Arthropoda; class Insecta; order Coleoptera; family Chrysomelidae; genus Crioceris; species Crioceris asparagi. The sequence goes on along the minus strand of OY293828.1, from coordinate 81,645,619 downwards.
GACTTGAAATAGTTTTCTTTTACATAAACTTGGAGCGATTTTATTAGCTCGTATATTGAATAATACAAAATAATAATAATTGAACGTGTGCTGGTACTTTCGAAATTGGTGGCAAAAGTCTTCTGTCTAACTACAACTGCACCACTTTGTATTTTTCAGAGTACCAACGAATGCAGTCGGTTCTAGTTTTTGTAAAAAAACGATATACCCTTCCAATTATTGAACTAATTTTAGTATTACATTTCTAAAAGTAGGAGACCACAGATCAGCAATATTAGGCTTCAAGTCCTTGGAATCAATCAATGGATTCTTTTATCCAGATACTGTAAGTTGTTTCCGAGTGAAATATTTTTTTCTTTTAAATTAATAAATTGTTTAAGACACATAGCATAATTCTCCATTACTACATTTGCGAGCATTACCATAGATTTCTACAACATAAAGGTTTTCCAAAGTAACCGGGTACAAGAATTTATTTTCCGTGATTTGTCACATTTTCTGAGCGTGCTATATAACAATGCTTTTAATAAAATTCAGTGAAACAGTGGGATGACAAACAAACATTCCTTTTTATGTACCTACATATCACTGAAAAGCTCTACTGATGAAATATGCAACATAATGACTATAACAAATTACCAGGAATCATTAAAAAATACGAAACAATATATTTGAAACCCTTTTGAATTATTCAGAAGACAATATCTTGAGAATATCAGATTCTCAAATCCATGTAAGTTATGGCTTATCAGCAAGACGGTGAAAACAACAAATCAACTTTTATTTTTCCTGTAAATTTATCAACATCCATGAAAGACTTATTGAACCAAAATATCGATACAACTGTTTTAGCTTTTGCATACTTTGTTTATACAAAGATAAAGAATTTCTCCTTTTCAATCATTTCATTAAATTTAGCGAATGCATTTTCTTTGGCCACTGAATTTTACAAAAATGAAATGCAAATAGTAAATACCTCAGCTATTCCACAAACAAAATCATTAAAAATAGGTAGTCGACATCAAAGGGCATCTGCTTCTTATAGATCTTGTTGGATCTTGGATTCCTACCTATCTTTTTGAAAAAGAAAATTACTTTTTCAGGCTCGTTCTCATTTCATTTGCCACAACTCTGTTCTATCTCGCTTTCTAGCAGCATTTTTTCAAGCCTGCTAAAGTTCTCCCTCTGCTCGCGTTTAACTTGCATATAGGTAGATATGTACCTATATATGTATTTCCTTATTCGACTTTATCCACAGGAATTCAGCTGGTTCAACACGACCGCGATGGCGTCGTTGCTTTGTATATTTGTGTGTGTGTGAGTTTTTTAGTTTTCTTTATGGCTGCAGAAATATAAATTGAATTGTGTGCTAATCCCCTGCGGTGTTATTGTTATCGACAGATGTGCTCGGAAATAGAATGATACAAAGAAACAAAGGAAGTAAAATGCCAAAACTAGTGTAGCAATCGAAAATATATTCAATTTGTTTTTGGTACATTTCAAATTTCACAACACTTATTACTTAGGTACACCTAAGTAGTTTGTATCGGAAATTTATTAGTTAGAGGAAAATGTGCTGCGTCAATAATTCTTCTTTTAATAAAGTTCTAGAGAAACAGAAACACAAAGTAAGAATCATTATTAGACCAGCACAGAACATATTATAATATTTTCTGGATACGTTTACGTTGCTTGTTATATTTTTGGTGGGTATTGTGGACCAATAATTTCTAAGAATTTGGAATACAAGAATCCCAATGAGTGGTTGAGCTTGTTTGCATCTCTTGCTAGTTTTGGATCCGTTACTAAAAGATGGTGCGTTTTTCTGTTTACGTTCAAGTACCTATAGCTAAAACCAGAAGTTACACTCGCACTCAAATATCTATAGCCATTTCCCACGGGAGCCCACGATCTTCTAGAAATATAAGACTGATTGATACAATTTTATATCAACTCAAACAAATGTTCTATTAGAAACATCTATAGCGAATTTTATGTGAATACAAGCTGTAGTTTGATTCTTGATAATTTTTATTTATTTATTTATTTAAATAGGTTACCCTAATATACATATTAGACAAAAAAATGTTACATATAACAATAATATAAATATAAAATATATTAATATTCTTTTAACATAAAATAACATATCCAAGCTTTTATAATATCATCCAAAATAACATACCATTACAATTAATATAGAATAATATAATATTGAAATTGTATCTATGAAAATGCATAATAACTGGCTTCAAACTAAGAAGTGAAATGCTGGTCGTGTCAATATTGATTATTTTCATCTGATATAATTATTAGTGACATGTTCCCTGATTTCCTTTTAAAAATCTGCTAGGGTTGGGCTAAATTTGATTTCATTTTGAAGTTTGTTGAAATCATCACCGGGATATAAGGTACCGATCATATGTATTAATCCAGCTAATAAACTATCTTTCATTCATATCCGTTCGGCTAGATTGAGTAACAAATTAGGGGTGACTTTTGGATATTTGTAGTATTTCCTGATCAGCCTAAAAGAAAGTATACTTGACTCCAAATAACCTATTGCATATATTGCAAGTGCTGATATCCGACTGCCCGTTCCTACATTTTCTTTTCCATTAGACTGCATAAAAATTCATTGGAACAGTATATCTGATACCTTGAAGGAGCGTCTGTATCTGTGGTCGATCATATTCCAACTTAATCCTGTAATATGTAGGAATGGACGGCATCGATTGCTTTATCGAGATAAATTCGCAAATACACTAAACCTATTAATTTATCGTGTTATTTCTTAGAAAAAATATAATATAACTTTAAAATGTAAATTATTTTGATCAACAGAAGATAAATAGGTATTATTACCATGCCTACCAACGATGAAAACAACTAGTCGATGAGCAAATACTCCATCCCGCATTGGATTACATCATCGCTGGTAGGTGCAATATGTTTGACAATTTATTCAGAATAAATATTGGAAAATCTTCTAACCCTTATGCTTCTATGTCATTCGGAACACATCACACTTAAATCCAGTGTGTGAGTGTCAATATTGTTCAAATTAGAACTCATTAGATTATCATATGACTCGAGGATGTGTCCGAAAAAGTGAAAGCATCGCTCAAAAGTCGATATTAGACCAAATGAAACCCAGCGGGGTACAGCTTTTATCGCAGAGATCGTGGTCAAATTTACAAAACGACAAACTGACAAAAATTGTATGAATTTTCTTTTAAAGGAACTAGGTAATTTACAGCTAATCGAACATTCTTAGATTCTTGTTTTTTGTTCTTAATAAGCTCTAAATTCTAAACATGGAGATAGTTTTAAGTTCCTGAAGAAAAAAACTGTTAATGCCAAAACCTGAAGGAGGAGGAAGGTGTGTACAAGTTCCAATATCTATAGACTCTAGTGTGGTAAGGAAAATGCAAGGAAAAAGCATTTTGAAAGAACGAAAAAAATAAATGTATAGTCTCATTTTTACTCAGTGAAGTGTAAGGTTTTCGTCCAGTTTTTCAACAGATGTTCACGTTTCAGAGTTTCAAGAAGTTTTTTTTGTTTCTCTTTTATTTTGTATCAATAAGGCTTGTCAGTGATATAGATTGGGAATCCTGCTCGCAAAAGTAGATAGGCAATAGTTGGAAAATGTGTTTCGCTTAGAACTATTATGGCACTCAAACATTTCTATTGATATTGATGAATATTCGTCTCAGACATTCTGCTAAAAGTCGTTGAGAACCTGCTATAACGAGTATCTTTGAGAAATGGCAGGAAAAATTATTCTGCTCAAATGATCTGTTAAATTTTCTCCCTTTACTCATATTCTGGTTGCACCTACGTTGAAATTGTATATATACGGCCATTGTTGTTTGTCTTGACATGCTGAAAATAATATTTCTTTACTTTTCGATAGTTATCCTCTTCAATGTATAAAATTCAGAAGATTTCAGAAATCTTTCTCCCAATGATTCTTAAATTGTTGTATTGTTATATTTTGGATTTGTCCTCCTTGTTTCCCACAATAAATAAATAAATGAATCACAACCTCATAACTTTATGTTATACTATTTAGTTCGTGCAGACAGACGCGATAAAATGAAGCCTATATCTCAAATTAGCCCTCAAAAAATACATCGGTGAATGTTGCATTTAATTCCATTTTGTATTTTTTGAGTGATGCAAGTACTAAAATTCAGATAGACAGACAGATGCGGTAAAATGGAACCTATATTCTAAGTTACGCTCCTAGAAATACATCGGTGAAAACTACATTCAATTCCATGCAGTAGTTTTTGCGTTTTGCGCGTACAAACATACAGAAAGACAGATACAAATTTTAAGAACTGTTGTTTTGGCTTCCATTGCTCTGATGAAGACCCTTTATATTATTTTTTCTTAAATATCTCTAATATATATAGATATCGGCCTGTTACAATGTTATTATAGGTATATGTATAGATATCCAAATCTAGAAAATATGTCCAAGCTCTTCAGCAATGTCAGACACTAAGACACTTTAACTTTCAGGCTTAAGTGACTGACACTCTGAAAGAAAACTCAATATCTCTAACATCATCACCACCACCGTCTACATACAAATTATACTTCTTGAGGATTCGTAATGAAATTGAAACATCTCTCCAATTGAACAATTTCCCTGCGCGAATCTCTTGGATATTTTCTAGCTTGATTGAAATGTAGTATTATGGCCAACATTCATTAGAGCAGAGTGTATATATATAGCCTGAAGGAGAAGTGCGAAGCCTGAATTGTAATTAGATTCATGTAGACAGAATGATAAATATTACGTCAATCACTCGTGAAACCTGTCAGTAGTTCTTATATTAATGTCAACTTGATCTTGGCTTCCATTTAAAATTACTGTTATACCATTTTTTTTTTGGGGAGAAAATAAATGTTGAAAATGGTGAGAATTTTTATTGAAAGGAATGTTATTGCTTAGTAACTGAGAAAATGATGCCAAAAATGCGATCTTGTACATGTCGTGAATATTTTCGAAATTAGTTAAAAACGCAATCAGATGAGTTCTTACCCAGGTACTTACGGTTCTGATTGGATTGGGTTACTTTACTGTACATACAAAAAAGTAAATACAATCTATAACAATACCTACAAGATAGACAGACAAAAGGGTAGTTTTTTCCATCAAATATAAGGAGCCCTTAAAATAGCGGAAACGGAAGAATAGTTGGCAAATACAAATAATTTCTTATATAACTTAATAAATAATTTTCTCTTTACCACTAAAGGATTATTAACGAATATGATAGATATTATTCAAATAAACATACATAAGGAGTATTTTGAGATCATAGTCGCCTTCCACTTAACGAGGGGGTTGATAATTTTCGAATCAAATCACTAGCATCGCATAATGTAATAACTAGTATGGCGCATTGGGAACATCTGATTTTCAGTTTAATAAAATAGTTCAAAGATCCTACTGCAAACTGACAAGCACCTAATGACAGATTGGCAATGAATAACCATATTTTTAACATTAACTGACAGATCTGTCAAAATATGTATGAAATTATTTGAGCATCGTCGTCAGCCCTTTTTGCGTCCACTCCTGACCAGGCCTCCTCTTCACTGCCTTATCAGTATTGCAACTGATAAGGGGACCTACAGCTTAAGGTGGACTCCGAACAACCGATATGTCTCTCAGAGACATACTAGTCAACCAGATCAGAGGGTTTTTGAGGCGTACCTTACCACGCTGCCTCAACGCGGGTTGGTAAGGGGTATTTGAACATAGCAGTGAAATATTAAAAATCTTGTTTTTTGGCAACCAGCACATTTTTGTAGCCTCTGGAATTTGTATGTTTGTCTCTCTCTTATTCATCAAACACGGACGTCCTATCATTTATAAAGAACGGCTGTCTTTATGACTTTTTCCAGGATCCAAGTAACATTGCACAGATTAGTTTGTCGTAGATAAATTCATATTTCGCCTCGTTAAGTAGAATGCTACTATGCTACAAAAATATTACATTTTTTCTGTGACGGGAAAAAAATACATTTTATCTCTGTTGACAGGTGACAAAGTATCACTTTTTTCCCCACGGGAAAAAGAGGGTATTTTTTTCCCGGGTAGTTATATATACACATAAATATCAATCAAAAAACAGAATTAAACTGACAGATACTTGATTAATTTAAAGGTTTCCTTAGCAACGTATGTCTAATTGTCGCCAACCACTTTAAAACTTAACTTAAGCAAATTTTACTTCAATAATCTTCTGATTCTAATATATTGTAATATTATGTTCAATATTAAATAATCATTTTTCCCGTCACAGAAAAAAAGTAGTGTATTATACACGGGATAAATATTATAAATAGTACTTATATATAAAATATAGTACTTTTTTCCTTGTATAATAAATAACTATTTGTGTTATAAACATATAAGTACTAAGGTACTCATCTTTTTTGATCATTATATCATTCCCTTAAGAAAGAAAGAGTTCTAATATATATATTATATATATTATATAGGGTTTTTTAATAAGAAACATGTCTTTTAGTTTATTTTCTCGAGGATGAGATATTTTCTTTCACATGGTATTTTCATGTTTCTAACTGAGCAAATAAGCTACTTCTTTTCGTTTTTATAAATATCCTGCATCTGTTTTTCGGGTCTCTGTGACTTTCTATAGAGTTTTTTATATTTTAAGCAGCATGCATGTCAATTAGTTAAATTGTAAGAATAAATCTTGTCACACGACTGTGTTGCTTACGAAGTAACTATTTCGAATAAATAATCGTCGATTTCAATTCTTACAAGATTATTTGCCGTTTTTGTTTCATGGCTTGACAGTTTCTAGAGAAACTTCCATTATTCAAGGAACAAGGCCGCTACAAAAACTTGTTTCGCAGATTAGAATGGTGTTATTTTCTAGGACGATGATTATTTTATTCACTTTAAATGTTATCTAAGTTTATTATTGATAAGATTGCACTATAAGGAAGAGATGACAATGTTATGCTCAATAACCGAGTTTTTTAACCAGAACGCGATGTGGACAAATCAATGCACACATCTCATGTTTTGGATATTACGTCAGTGTCCGAAATGAAATAGGTATATTTTTAAATGTGATAAATTAACTCCTATATAAAATATGTCGTTTAATGATGGCAGATTTATCATTTTGACAATGATAAAAAAGGTGCATCCTTTTATGATTCTTTTTACCTTTTTTATCATGGATAAATACGCTTCATAATCAAACCAAACAGTTTATAACAATTGTGTATCTAATAACAGTTCATTTGAATAATTCAATTCTATCAATAAAAATAATGATTTTTGTTGTTCATTCGTATTGGCAATACAAGTAACCCTGTTATTTGATCAAGGAGGCCGCGATCTCGTGGGATATTACCATACACGACATAAGAGCATTCAGTGAATCTACTTATTTAAACAGTGCCAGAATATGAATTTTATTCAAGTGATATTTAGATATATGCTCATTTCAGTAAGTTATCGTGCCATAAAACACTCGAGCTTTGCTTTCATTTTAACTCACCATCGGCGATTTAGCCATATCAGTTTTTGACGGAAAATTACTGATTTGCAAGATTATTTAGTTACAGATAGAAATTTATTCCATAAAAATGAGGCGCTGGTGTTTTTACTGTTTACTGATTAATTATTTGAAAGATAGTGATGTAGTTTGTAACATTTAAAGTATATGTAACTAGACTTACAGCCGATTTCGTAATGAATTCGTGAATGGGAGATTAGTTAATTCTTCTGTGTAACTCATATCTTGATCACGAAATCAAATTGGTGCATTTTTTAGCCAACTTTATAAAATCAGTCAGTCAGTTCAATTATATGTTCAATCAAAAGTAATATGAAATTTTTAATGAAGGATTAAAATTAACAGGAGATTTAATTTGATTAGATAGATAGATAGATGTTTATTTAACCACGTTTTGTAAATACAATTGTAGCAAGTCTTGATAAAAAAATATAAAAACATATAAATTGACACATAAAACTGATAAAATAGTAGCTAAGAAAATAAAATACAGGTATATGGTTATAAAATGATAGTATGTATTGGAGTGTAATGCTCTCTTAAATAGAAAGATAGTCTAAATACTCTTCAATCGAGTAAAAAGCATTCTCGAGTAAAAACTTTTTAATTTTTGTTTTGAAACTATTTGAAGACAGAGTTTTGAAACACTCTGGAAGGATGTTGTATAGTTGGAAATGGGGAGAATTCTTCACAGATTTTTCTAGCCTTAATCTGGGCTTTCTAATAAACACAGCTGAACGGGTGTCGTAGTTATGATATGTCGAATTTAATTTTAAATTATATTTATTTTTGTGAATATCTAATAATTGGTAAAATATATATAAAGAAGGTAAAGTCAATATCTTTAACTGAACAAAAAGTGGTTTACAGTGCTCTCGGAAGCTGGCATCAGCAATTATTCGAATGGCTTTTTTCTGGAGTCTAAATATAGGTAACATATATGAAGACTGGCCCCATATTATAATACCATAGGATATTTGAGAATGAAATAACGAGTGGTAAACAATTTTTAGTGAATTTTGGCTTATCAGTCCACGTAATTTTCGAATAACGAATAAAGTAGATGAGAGTTTACCGTGTAAAAACGATGCATGTGTGCGCCAGTTTAACCTATCATCTAATCTCAATCCCAGAAAATTGACACAATGGCCGTGAGCAATACCTGCAGTTGTTGAGAAAATTATGTCTTGTGTCTTGTCGATGTTGAGCTTAAGACAATTTTGCGTAAACCAGTGCTCGGCCCTTTTCTTACTGACTATCATTCTATTTTCTAGTTCCTCCAGTGACTTGGCTCTGCAAATTATTGTATTGTCATCCGCATAACACACATTTTTGTGAGGTAATAAATAGGTAAATAAATCATTTATATAGACTATAAAAAGGAAGGGCCCTAAAACAGAGCCCTGAGGCACCCCACAATCTGCTGGTTGAAAATTTGACATGATACCATTTAGATCTACACACTGAGTTCTTGATGTTAGATAGGATCTTATTAAGCTAAGAGGAAGTCCTCGTACACCATACCGTGACAGTTTTGTTAGTAAAAGCTCATGGGAAACGCAATCGAAAGCCTTGCTAAGATCACATAAGGTAAGACCTACATGCTCTCCATTTTCGAGGCCTTCGACTACGCCTTCCACAAGCTTGGTTACAGCTTGAATAGTGGAATGGTGTTCACGGAAACCGAATTGTGAGGAACATAGTATTTTGTATTTATCAAAATATGAGTTCAATCTGTTTTTGAGAATTATTTCGAAAACCTTCCCAAAAAGGGGAACAATGGAGATTGGACGATAGCTCTCTGTTGAATCCAAGTCTCCTTTTTTGAACAGGGGAACCACTCTAGCTATTTTGAAACAATCAGGGAACTTGCCTTGAGCAATACATATGTTAAAAATGTGAGTTAGAAGTTTAATCAGACTTGAATTTATTAGCTTGAGAATATTATTATTTAAATCATACACATCAATGCTATTGGAATTTTTTAAACTCAAAATTGCATTCTCGACATCGTTTTCTGCTACCGGTAAAAGAACAAAAGATTGTGAAACTATGGGAATGTCATGTAATAAAGCATTCTGCAAGTTTACGTCAACTGTCAGGCTCTTGACAATAGCTGATGCTACGGATACAAAATAAATATTGAAATCCTTAGCAGATAATTTTTCAGTAGTTTGACTATTTTTATTATTATTTCTCTCAAAATTTACAATTTTCCACATATCCTTGCATTTATTTTGCGACTTATTTATATATCGATCAAAAGCCATTCGTTTATTTAAAGTGATACTTTCTTTATATTCAGAACGCAACAGGTTATAAGTGTCTTTGAGTATTGGGTGTCCCGAATGGTCAGATATGAATTTAATTGTAGAAAGATGTTCTCTTTGTTTCTTCAACTCATCATTGAACCATTTTACTGGTTCCTTATTACTAGAGACATTACGTAATGGTAAGTTTTCACAAGTTAACGCTTGGCATTTAGTTAGCAAGAATCTAGACATATATTCGACACAACCAGAGTCATAAAATAAACTCCAGTCTATACATTTAAGACTATTATTTATAGATGTAACGCCTAAAGAAGTGATTTTTCTTACTTTATGTCTTTGGACTTCTAATTTTATTTCTTCTCTAATCTTAATAAACTGACCATAGTGATCGGAGAGACAAGGTTCACAAATACCTGATACAAAGCTGCTCGGATTTATATTTGTTAGAATATTGTCAATGCAACTTCGAGAGCCACTATAAACCCTTGTATATTCTGTTATGGTAGGAGATAGATACCAAAAGAGTCCCCAGTATTAATTTATGATTATGAAATCGGCTCTTAAACATTACCTAATTCTATTGAAAATGTACTTTTCCATACTGATCTCTTATTATTCAATTCAAAGTATTTTGATGTGCCTTTTCCTTCATGTCACAATATTTCCATAAATATCTCATTAAATATCAGCGCTAGCAATTTACATAACAGCAGCAGATCCTACCCGTCCTGAAAACCAACCGTAGCCGGATAAAAATATCATAAGCCTTCATTATCGTTTATATAATATGTAAATCCAAGAGGCATAGCGCCCAATTATTCTAAATCGAAAAAAAAACATTCACATTCTTCGAGCATATATATATGAGCATACAAAGGGACACAAAATTCAATAAAGGGTATTAAAAAGCATGAGGTAATCGCCCAGCTGGATCCGGTCGGAATTAGGACCGTGTAATGTCATCGTCGTCGCGTTCTATTATGAAACTTTTAATGAATTTATAGTTGAAATCGATAAGTATTAAACATGAATTCGTATAGATTACACCAACTCACCTGAATTTTCAAACATTTCTATTCTAATATATTATCAAATTGTAACAAGTAGAAGTGAATTGAGCAAGCGAATGCGCGACATTCGATAGTATTTTATTTAAACAGGAAATGTATAGATTGGCAGGTGATTTCAGGTATATTGGGCTATAGATAGTTACATTATTCAAAACTTGTCTGTCGCCATAGTGACCAACATCGCTAATGATATGTTATTCAACATGTTTGGTTCATTTGTGACAGATTGTTTCCGAGCACATTATACCAGACAAATCCTGTATATACCTCAGGTAGGTATATTGGTTGACATACAAATATCAAGTATTAAGAATAGTGGTTCAAAAGAAAAGCTAAGCGCCCTATGTAATACAAAGCCGAATCTATTGTATTTATAGATAGGTACATCAATATATACAGGGTGGGGACTTTAAAGGGAACGCTGCTTATAGCGGCGCTGAGAATAAGATTTTCCAAAAATCCGAAAACACGTCCTCAAGGATTTTTTATGGAGTTCACTTTCCATGTAAATAAAGATTTGGGCCCCAAACAGGGGGCGCAGCCCTAAGCAACTTTTTTTTTAAATTAGAAGACACCCCTTGTGGCACCTCTTCTGTCAAACCATGTGTCAGAAATTTACTATGAACTGATTTGTAACTATTTAATGAACAATAACATTTATGCTGGAATGTCACCTTTTCAGCGTGACAGTTGTTGAAAATGTGACCCAACCGATAGTAGAACTCTTCCCTTACTCTTCTCAAAACTTCTGGCGTGATTAAACGTAGGTATCTCTGCCCGAGTCTTTGCATTTAAATCTTTCTAGGTCTGTTAACATAGACGTTAGTTTTTAAATCGCCACATAAATAAAAATCGAATGGCGTAATATCCGGGGATCTAGGGGGCCACGCTATAAATTCTCGTAGTCCTATCCACCTCTTTGGAAATGCAGCACTTAAGAATTCCCTTACATTTCTTGCAAAATGGGGTGGAACTCCATCCTGCTGAAAAAATATCCTTTGCTCTAGGTTTTCATCATGAGGGATTATTCTTTGATGTTCTGGTAATAAAAATGTTACAGGTCTCCATTTAAATTTTCTATAAAACTGGAAGACTTAAATGCAATGATTCGGGCAGAGATACGTTTGATCACGCCAAAAGTTTTGAGTAAGTAAGGGAAGAGCTCTACCATCGGTTGGGTCTGTGCCAACAGGTTAATGGGGCACATTTTCAAAAACTGTCATGCTAAAAAAGTGACATTTCAGCATTAATGTTATAATTAATGTAATTGTTTAATCAATAGTTAAAAATCAGTTTTTAGTAAGTTTCTGACACATGGTTTGACAGATGTAATTTTTTTTTATTATCAAATTCCTTTCTTAATAAGCTTTCCAAAGAGGTTCAACAACTGGTGTCTTGTTTAGGGCTGCCCCCTCTTTGGAATTTGGAGCCCCATGACGAAAGCGAACTCCATAAAAAATCTTTGAGGACGTATTTTTGTATTTTTGAAAAATCTTATTCCCGGGGCGTTATGGGCAACGTTCCCACCCTGTATATATATCGTTCTGAGACAACGTATAACATTCTATTGAAGCACCTTCCGAAGTCGGAATTTGTTGCTACTTTCCGCAAGGTACTGCATTAATCTCATATAGCACTAATGTTTACCTATTTTTAATTATTAATTGATATCAAAATTATGCGTCTATATCCAGGCATATTTCGAAAAAAAGCATTTTATATGAGAACGTATAGAGTATTTGGGAGTAGAAAATATACCTAAGTGATGAAAAGAACAACAAATACTTGATCTGGTATTGAATCAAATTGTTATGTATGTTATATTTCTATGCCAAACGACTAGTCTGTCTTCATACTGATATGGTGACCTGTATGTTTTATTTCCTTCGGGCACAATATACCGGCAGAATGGAATCGCTATTATTAGGCATCATCAGCACTCTACAGAAAGCAGGTTGTGCCCGAAGGCAGCACTAGTGATAGCTAGAAAGTTTCGAAGGAATAGTCCATTTGAAAGCGGCTGAATTATAGTAAAGTGAAAAGTGAATTAACAACAAGAAAATTTTCAAAATCAGATTCAAATTGAGATGTAGGCATTTTTAAATGATAAACTAGTGATGCGAGTAATTGAAAGTAGTATTGTTTAGTTTTTACGTTTGTTTGCTCGTTTTGTTTAGTAAATATTCAACATGTTTTAACCTCCCCACAAATAAGGTGAAAGGGGTGATTTGAAAAAAATATGTGGCAATAATGACGAAGGTATTTCTTCCAGAAACACTTCAATCAAACAAAGTTTTCCAAGTTAGGGCTTGTGAAAATTTTAAAATTGTTGCCGCTGTATTTCGAAATCAAAGATTTGTATGATTCATGAATGTGGAATAGAAATCGTTTCTACTGGTAGTAGTGGTACCTACTTTTGAAGTTACTGTCCAAATTCTTCAATCTATCTACTTGTAGGTATTTATAACATTAACAATAAAAATTATATTATCCTCATTTTTGGGTGCATCATCTCTATAATAAAAGTCGAACCTTGTTTTTGTAAGAAAAATATTTATCTATACTACATATTGATAAAACTAAAGTTATTGAAGTAATCCCCATAGTATTGTTAGTTCTTTCACTTGATACTTCTGATTTTTATCTATGATTGATGTTTCCTGTAATCGAAAAGGATAAAAGAGATAGCAAAAAGAGGAACTGAAAATGAAAATCTCTATCCGTATAACAAAAAAAGACATATATATCCATCTTTAATTCAAGCTCAACCTTATACAAAATGAATTCAATCACGCCAATCGTAGGTATAAAAAGCGATCACGAAATCTCTACCACAACACACAAAACTCACTCCCCTTCACTTACAACTCTCTCTCGAATATAAAACACAGTATCGCGATAAAAACTCATAATAGAAAATGGAAAGAAGGTGGAGGAAAGAGAGCGGGTTCTATTATTCACGCAGACATTTCGTACAAGTAGAAAAACTTGATAAACGCCCATTCAGTCGGCCACAAATTTATGAAAGTACAAAATGAAAATCGCAAACGGCGGCGGCATTCAGCGATGGCAGCAGTAAAACTTTCTTGGGCAAATGCAGCTAAAGCCGCGACGACACGATCACATTATATTGGTATTGGTAGGTAAACAATGTGCACTCTGTATTCGGTACTTTCAGTTATTTTTCAGTCATTGAGATAGTTTTTACAACCCAAGGTTGGATTTTGCCTCGTTTTGGAAATACCTAGTGTGCAGCAGCTTAGACTTATTTCAAACTAAATTGAAAATTTTGAATACACATGCTCAACAATCTCGATTCAAATACACATATTTGATAGAGGGCACTTTGATCGATATAAAAATCCACAGTTGACCTAAGTATTAATAGGAAAGAACATGCTATACTCCTGAAATTGTATTCTACGAAGGCATCAGTTAGGAGCAGTCCTTCACAAGAAGAATAATCTTTGGTACTAGTCCAAGAAATAAATTATGTCAAAACAATGGAAAGAATAATTTCAAGTTAAAGCATAATCAAGAAGGGAGTGTTCTTTCCCTTAGAACTCTCCAAGTATCTAAGAATGAAAAGTAAATGTTATTACTCACTATCAAAAAGCATTAAAAAATATTTCCAACCATACTTCTGCCTGTCTCTCTCTGTTTTATTATATAGGGTACCGATACCACTCATGGAATGAGCATCCTGCTGGAACTAGTTGCGGCAGAATAACTTAGATTCCTTAAAATGTTTCTGCTCAAACTAAATTTTGTTATATCCTGCGTCAAAATTGAGTATGGCCATTCTTCGTTATCTCGCTTGAGAGCAAAGGAAAGTGATTTCTCAGTATTTCCTTATTTTATGAATTGACATTGTTTACAATAAGACGCAAGTAACTATTCAATGACTAATACATTCATATAATCAATCGAAGATGATGTCGCTCGAGTGGAAAGGATCTTCCACATTCTACATGTAATGAAAGGCATATCAATGTCCATGATCTGTTCTAATGTAGGTGTTTGACAGTATTCTATACTCCACGATGGGCGTTGAATTCTAGTGGAGTTTTGACAATGCGTATTATTTGCATGAAGCGTAATTTCATTATTTACTCCATCTCAAGTTAGAAGTTGTTCATTTTCAGTGAACTAGATGTTCTTGGAAGATGATTTCTAGAGAATAGCCACTGACATTAGCACGTATTGGTTGTTTTGTCGATTTTGAATTATTTCTTCAAACACTGTGAGTAGATGGTAGATTTGATGATGAAACACATTTTCATAGGAAAAGCTAACAAGTGAGATTTTACCAGAAATTAGTCGCTTAATTGTATTGAGTTGCATGCCGATGAGTTGGACCTGTGCGCAATTATGACAAACTAGGTCTTAGGCTAGGCACACATTGAACATGAATTGGTATCGTACGTAAACATACTTAACATACCTACGTTTTTGAAGTACGAAATAAGCACACATATCGGTTGCTTTTTTCGTTGAACGACAGTAGATGGAAAGTAGTAACTATAGTCACAGATATATCACATTTCTTCTGTCACAATTAGAATGCAGTGGCGTCCCAGTTGCTACCCCAAAACCTAAAAACTGCGTGAAATATATGTATTTGAAAAAGAAAAAGATGTGATCGCTTAATTTCATCATTACGTGGCGCCTTGTATAAAGAATGCTTTGAATATTTTGTAGGTACCATATGAGCTGATCTAAACGAACCCGTTACGTTCGCTAGATCATAATATATTTTGATCGTGAAAGTAGAAATGCATGCAAGATCCAGACAAGTTGGGATCCGATAAAGGTCGCATTTTGAAGATATCCATGATATGACTTCATAAATGAGCATGATCAAAGATGGTGGCCGAACAATATTTGAAAAAAATAACCGTTAAATAAATTTCATATAAAATATTAAACTATAGATATAATCTGTCCCTACAACTTTTGATTGAAACATTTTTTCCTAAAAGTGATAGAATGGATAATAAAAATTGAAACCGTTAAATCAACCTATCCGCTGGCTACGAGCCTTTGGATTTTTTTTAATATGCAAAATGATTGAAATAATGAGTTTATTCCATTTGTCTATTTTTGACGGAAATTATTATATGAAAATGAAAAAGAATATGAAGATGCAGTAGAGATAGGTGATTGTTAGATGTCAATTACAAGCGTTTGTAATCCGTAATGGCTGAATCTAACGGCGCCCCGCCATTGTGGGCCAGCCGGTACAAGAATCCAAATCAAAATTGACCATCTGTTATCGAATCATTTGTAGATAGTTTCCGAACAGGGTTGGTAGGAGTTGAAAGTTTATAAAAAAGCCAGATATAAACTCAATATTTCACATCTGTCTTCGTCTTTAATCACAGGCACTTAATAAAGCTGCATAGAGCTGAGCTGTAGTCGTGGTTATACTTGATAGTGAACTGTCACCATGTAAACGAGGCTTAAGTCCTTAGTGTGCTGCTGTGGCGGTGGTGATGACTGTTGGATGGCTACGGCAACATGGCTCACACTCTGCCAATCTGATTACTTCCAGTCATGAATCATTTAATCCCGATAAAGAGTTTTGGGCGCGTGTGTGTGTTGTCGGCAACGTACAACAACACCGCCAGACACCATGGCCATTGCTGCTGTTTGGCTGGCTTAATCCAACGAATAAACGGCCCCAAAACACGAATTCCTGGCTACGCCGCTTACGACGACTCCAAGCCAGATTGCTTTGTAAAGGATTCATTCCTAGAGCTTCAGGTGTTTGCTATGTGGAAAGAGAATAGAATGTCTTTGTTTCCAAAACTGCTGCGAAATATCAATCATTTAAAAATTTACACAAGCCTCTATAAAACCTCAAATAATGAGATGTTTTGTAATTTTCATTTAAACAGGGGTTTGTTGTGTTGTACTCCTCTCCCATTTTCACAGTACTCGTAAACTAAAAGCAATTATCATCAGTAAATATCGTAATTAAACCATCAGTACCTACCTATTTATTTCTTGAACATCTTTTTTTTATGTACCGATGACTTCTTTGCCTTGAAACAAAGGGACCTAAAGTTTAACGTGGGTTCTTAATTACCGATATATCTCAAGATAAAACTCAACACACATCCTTCCACAGAACTTATACTAGGAAAATATTGGTGAATCCAACTATCACTCCAGGTGGATATGGCGCCACAGTATAGTAGTTATGTTTATTGTAATGAACAGCTGATTCGATATATTCTATTATATTACCGGTTTGACGGTATAAGAATTAATTAATTGAAAGTAGGTACGTACGTACGTGAGGCAATTTATCTAAATTGTAAAGTGATTCATATTAATGTACGCCCAAATTTTGTTCAGTTTTCAAAATTAGTTTTTGGTATGATGGAGATCCAGAAGATAAATAATGAATCTTCGGCTTCCAGGTTTGCGTACTTTTTTTTACTTATTGAAATACTAGTCTAGATATGAAATGTATCACTGAATGTGAAGTTTTTTTATGATTTGTGACATAACCTCGGAATCTGTAAAATGTTTGGTCTTCTTATACATGTAGTATTTATTCATTATGATTAAATATAAATCATACTTATTCTATTCTTTAGTGTTACTCTGGTATTTGAAATTTATCGTTGAATTACCAACTAGGAGCACCATCTGATTTGATCTACATTTATATTGTAAATATTTATTTTCATTGTAAATGACAACAAAATATATTTTAAGGGTATAAGATATTATGTTCTGTCATTCATGTCTCTGTTATTTTTTTTAAACTTCATTTGCATATAAATTTCACTCAATATCTTAGTTTAGATTCGAACGCGCGTCCGGTTCAAGAGTCATTCGTCCAAATTCGCCGCCTACTTCGCTGCTTTACTTCGATGTCGGTAAGTGCTAGGACTCAGCCATGGGCTATATATTTCTTAAACTATATTTAGGAAAATAAAATTTGTAATAAGTCACTTCAACTTTGTTTACGTTAAGATATTTGTTATAACGCATTGTTTCTCTTATGAAGTTCATTTAATAATTAATATGTTTCCACGTAGTATAAATATGTGGATCAGTTTTGGGGGTATGAATTCTCCTTATACTACTTAAAATACAGTAGGTGTAGTTCTTTTCACAATAAATGGTATTGTCTTTATGACAGCAATAAAACTATCGGGTGTATTCCCATATTGTACACAATCCACAAGCAAATACTATATAGGATCGGACTTTTTATACTTAATTCGGTATATAATATACGTAGGTAATTAAATTAAATTTAAAATTACTGAGGTATTTAGGAAACAATTAATCTTACACACATTCTATGTTTATATAGTATTTTTGATGACTTGAATACATGTTAATTATTTACACCGTCACCGACCGACAGTTTATTGCATGTTTATGACCGACCGCTGGCAAAACTTTCCAGGTACAAAAAAAACATTGTCTACCATTTATTCTGAAAATAACTATAGTGGGAATTGATTCTGTGGAACAAATTAGAAAATTTTGAAAGGAATACAGACTTTCACATAAAGTTTGCAGGACAACTATACGAAAATCCTAAGTACGCAACCTTTTCAACGCGAGCCCAACTCACACATGCCTTCTTTGTACATTTCCAAGCTTCCATTACAGAATTAAAGATTTCAATCTTTAAAAATACATGTTGAATACTTAAATAATTATCGATTATAATTTACAATTCTACAAATATTTTTATCACTGATTATTGGCTAACTTCTTCGGTCACTCTAAGCTGTTTCGCTCTCTTTTTTAGTGAAATGCAGCTAACTTTATAGACACCCATTACATTAGTCCTGGTCTATGGATGTTTGTCACCGTATACAAGACTTTTCCATGAATAAACTCTCAATGGAGAGGGCGAAATGCCAATCTGAAGAAAGACTACTTGGAGAAAAAAAGGTAAAATCTCCGAGAACCATAACATAAATTTGTTATCTTGTACACGACGATTGTCTTTTACGAAGACTGAACAACCATCCAACTTGATAATGGGAGGAAGGTCTTAAATTTGCTAGAAAGCCGAGAGATGTGTGGTTCGAATCCAGTTGTAGCTGTGTTAGATAGGTAATCTAATGAATATTTCATTGCAAGCTGGACATTTTCAATATAAATGAGAGTGAGTAAGATTCTGGTTGACCAGTGATTGTTCAGCTCAAGCAGTTTACATTTCGAGCAGCTATATGTAGGTCTTATGTGTATACAAGTGGAAAATGTAATTCTAGTAGGTATCACGAAATGTACAAGTTATTACTCGAAGGTTTTTAGTATTGGTTGAATTATATAATATATGACGGCATAAGACACGATGTGGGGTTGTGCAGCTAAACTTATTAAATCCAATAAAGTTGTGGTGGATTAAAATCATTTTTAGAACAACTTTTCTACTTATATTCCTCGTCATATAGTTTTCACTCTCTAGATCACAATTCTCGCCCTGTTAGGGTCATCTTCAATATTCTTCAAACTATCTTCAAGGTCTTCAGCGTCTTCTGCTTCCTCCTGGTTCCCACTGAGTATGTTATAGCCACTGCTTCTTTCCATATATGACCAATCTTTATTATTTGCTCTATAAATTTTCTATGTCTTCTCCTTTCAGCTCTAGCAGTATTTTTGGTTCATTTGTACTAGTAACATTATGAACTACATATTGTGGGTCAGATTCTCCTGTTATTGCTTATAGTACTTTGCTAAATATTGATACATTGAAGAATTATAGAAAATATCTACGCAGAGATGTGGAACACTTTATTTCTTCGATTTATTTTTCATCTCCCCCAATGGACGAAACGAGTTTCCAATATAAAATTCAAACAAGACTAGATTACTTTTATAAACTAGGTAAGTATATAAAATGTGTAATCAAAGAAAAAATCAAGTCATTGAAAAATAATGCAAATTTGACCAGTCAATATGGGACTTTGAGTAAAACATGAACTTTTGCTTTGAGACATTCCACATTCTGTTATTTTTAAATTACTATGGTCTAAATCATAGAAGTTATGAAATCATTTAATTCATTCTGTCGTTTCTTTTTTTATTTATTTATGGAGATGGTATATACATTAAATCATATGTAGGTTTCATAGCCTCCGATGAAAAAATGGAACCCTTACAATATCATTGTCGTGTCTATCTGTGTAAAGAAATGAATACTAATACTGGGGGTAGATTTTAAATGATAAATTGGATAATTAATATAATATTTTTTTCATATCAGTCATAAGATATACCATTAGAAATGAGTCATTATGAGTGATATAAATATATTGTTTTATTCTTTGAAAAGGTATAGTTTGAGAAATATTGATGAAAGTGAAAATTCTAAGCAAAGAGATATTTCCACGTGAGCCCCACTCGCGCTTGATTTTTTTAAACATTACATCTACTGTACCTTACAGTACAATTATAACAAACATTTAAAAAAGTTAAGTCGTAAATTCTCGTAAAAAATACATTTTGATATTTCTGAAGATGATTACATAACATCAGCCGTTTCTGTAAACAGATAGATTACACTAAGACGTGAGGGCAAACACCCCTTCCGCCACTGAATAACGTCAATAACTGTTAGGGCAATACCTACAATTTCACATTGTCACAATATTGCATAATACCACTGTGAAAGTTCAATCAGGTTGATTACCAAACATTGCACCGCTACCCAGACAAATATCCTGATTTCAAGGTTGTTGCCTATAGCGGCACACAATGTTGCCATTCTTTAACATTACCTGTCATATTTTATTTTTGACCGACGAACCCCGAACGGAGGAGGTATACAATTAGACTGTCTGCTTTATTATTTTTTTTATTATTTTTTTTTTGGTTAGTGCGCGCCTTTTATATAGTAAACGTGCTCCGATTTTGATGATTTTGGATTCATTTGAAAGAAGGGGATTGAGAAATGGTCCCATATTCATAAAAACGCAAATCCGAGATCTCCTTCCCTCCGAAAACCGCCCCGGAAGGGGTGGTGGGGGCGAATTTTCTCGAAAATCGAAAATCCGAGTTGGTATAATTAAAGATAGGATAATATCCGGAAACGTTTAAATTAAACATTTTTTCAAAAGTGCTACGGTTTTCGAGATAGACGCATGTTAAATATGTATTTTTGCTATGTGGAAAGGACAATTTCTTTCGAAAATTGAAAATTTTTCGATACTACATGAAAGATATAATTATTTGTAGCAACATTTATAATGAACATTTTTTCCTTAGAGTTACGGTTTAAGAGTTAAATCGGTGTTAAAATGGTAACAACTAAAATATTCAAGCGTATTTCCGCAGCGATGTTCTGAGATCTCTATAATAACAACTACAAGCAAGGAATATACGTGGGTAATAGGATAAGTACTATCTTCATTGATATGGTATAGTGAACATTCAACGATTTTCGGGACTAATGTTACACTCAAAAGTGTGAAATAAATATTTTTTACAAAAAATTGGACCGACGTTATTAGTTGGTGCACTGAAAAGTATAAAATAATATTAATTCTGTTGGTGGTACTTGTGAAGTTGGTGCCAAAAGTTATCAATCTACCTGCAACTGCACAACTTCAAAAGTACCACCACCAACAGAATTAATATTATTTTATACTTTTCAGTGCACCAACTAATAACGTCGGTCCAATTTTTTGTAAAAAATATTTTATTACAATTAGTTGAACATGGAAATGTTGAGATAAACTTTAAGCCCAAGAGTAAAGTAAAGTTTAGTCATTTAGTAAACCGAATGAAAATTAACAAATTTTTATTGAGTATTTTATTTACATATTTACAATATTTAGTGTTAGCCAATGCTTTTATCTTGATACTGTTGTAAATTTAATTCAACGTAAATTACTTCGTCGTAATATTATGTAGGTACCTACTTACTTGGCATAAACATATTCTTAATGCTCAAACATGTAATTCTTATCCGCTAAACATTGTAGAAGCTGGTGCACTGCAGCGCCATTTCGTGGCATGACGACGATAAAAACTGACTAAGAAAACCCTCACCATTCGACTTTAGGTACGTATAGATATATCTCGAACTCTAGTCCATCGGATTTTTGACAGTATTTTTCTTCTTATTCATGATACCTGCGCGTATTGTTAAACATACTAATAATAATAATAATACTTCCGGCTTCCTAAGTCGAGCAAATTTTCTGATACGCACATTAATATTCACATCATGATGTCGAGATAATGGAAAAATCTTGCAATGGATGATAGTAGAACAGATAGTGAGACAGATAGACAAACCTTTTGAGCTTCCCTTCTTGCTCACGCTTTTAGACCCTGAAATATTACGTGCCACGAATATAGGATATCCGTATTATTTTTATGATTTGTTAGTTTTAAGTTGCCTTCTGCCGTTTTTGTTTTTATTGCACTAGCACAAATGCTAGGAGAATAAATATTACTGCTTAGCAGACTTAAATTTTGATAAATAGTGTATATTTGTATCTTCCAAACATTAAATAAATATAGTCAATACCTATATTATATTTTCGCTTTCAAATTACGCCCTGTAACTTTGTTATCTCATTATTGATTCTACCTCTAAGAAATACTGCTTCGAGAATGCTTTTTTAATGATTTACAACAAGGCATATTTGACTCGCTACTCATGTCATAAAATTTTGAAAAAACTGTTTTTGACATAGCAGGCCTTCAAAATTAATAACATTTCTTTGAAGCAGATTGAAGGCAGAATCCAAAATGGTGAAAAAACAAATTTAAAACTTGTCAATCAAAAACATATGACAATATAACTTTTTGGAATGCATTGCTGATCTTTTTGAGTGTACCTATTACTTTTTCATCGGTATACCTACCTGTAACATGTATTTGTTGGTGCTAAAATGAAAAACAGGTAAATAATCTTTCTTGAAAGACCAATATTATAGAAAATATTCTGAATACCTGTGTCTATTTGAGCTACGCTCTATTATTAGTACCTATTTATAAACTAAGAATGCTGCAGTATTACAAATTATAATTTAAACTCTCTTTACATAATGTATTGAAATAAGCTTAAAAACACATATAGCACCCAGATAATTCAGCACCTATCTGTGCTAGAATAAATTTATCAGTAGGACTTAATTTTGATTCACTTAACCGTAAAGAAATAGTCAAAATAATCGAAATTCTCTTATATAAGTTTAGATCGATTCTTTGAATTTAGTTTTCGTCGTCATATTTCTCATCTTAAAGGTCAACAATTATACAATTTTGGAACTAAATAATTTATAAATGGTTTACTTATTAATATTATACCTACAAGTAGAAAAAATCAACAATTGGTTAGGCTGGTTTCTTCAGTTATATGGATTTATGACCTATATTTTTAGGCATTTTTACATACCATATTTATAAATAACAAGCGGTTGTTACTCGCGGCCTTGTCCACGCTACCTGCCAGTGAAAATCCTGTCGGAATCGGTTTACCTGTCACGGAGATTAGCCGGAAAAAACAAACAAACAGACAGACAAAAATTATAAAAACTGTTGTTTTGTTATTAGTGACACATATCAATTAAGGAATGTTATTTTGATATTACAAACAGGCACTTCGATTTTATTTACTAGTATAGATGTTCGTAGATGATCTGTCTTGAATATAAAAACTTGATCGGATAGAATCTTGGTTTTTTATTGATAAGACGGAGAAATACGTTTTAAATATCTTTTAAGGTTTTTAAAGTACTATTTTAGAGTTCACCCCAAACTATTAATACAATTCTAATAATTTGTTAGTAGTAAGAGAGTAATATATTGCAGAACACAGAGTCAAATGCTCTAGTGGATTTCGAGAAGAAAGCAAGTTTTTCTAGAATGTTGCTACTTAAAGCATACATTGCGTAAGCTGCAGACTTTCCCTCCCTAAAGCGGAATTGACAAGACAATTATTCTCACATGACTTGACAATTATACTTTTTAAACCTTCTTCAAAAGTCGTTCCTATATTTTATGTAACACTTATGGGGTCGTAGTTACTGGTATTACAGTCCTACTTCCTGATTTATGAATTGGAGTAACTATTATTGATGATTTAAATCGCTTTGGTATTTTTCCAAGCTTTAAATATTAAATTAGCAGTATGATTAAGTAATTCAACAAAGAACAAATGCAACATTCTCATTCCACCCACGAGCACAATCATGTTTTAGATTATTTATATCTTGGTTTATTTATGCAGATTTTATTAGCCTTGGTTAAATTGATTGGTTTGTAATGGGTGTTTGTTTATATGGAAGTGATGAATTTTTATCGTGATTGCTATGTTTGTGCCTATCTCAACAAAGTAGTCATTACAGTAATTGGCTTTGTCTTCAGGTCATTTAATATTTCTCATTTCATATTTGAGTGACAAAGTTTCTTCTGTTATTAAAATATTATTCTTAAATCCAGAACTGCAGAAATTTAGACATCTAAAGTAAGTAATAATATTGGAATCTGTTGCCGTAAAATATATGGAATAAGTTTCGGTGCTATGAAATGTGTCGTAAAATGCGGGCGTATTGATCTATATCCCGACGATGCCAATAGTGACATTACCATTTTTGTAATAAGTGTAAGAAGTGATTGACATTGTAATATTTTCTCTTCAATATTTCCAATTTAATAAATATCAATTCCCATATTTCAATATTGTCCTCGTACATTTCGACTATGCTATTTTCCGGAGAATTTTATGTCGACACAACTTTGGAGAATTAAATAAATTCCATTTCACCGATTCACAATTGGGAAAAAGGAAATTTAATATCGTTAGGTGCTAAATTCATCTCATTTTTTTTTAGCATTGTCAACATGTCGTCCACTCAGCTGGCTGGATTTTATTTCTCTCAACTTTCAAGAATACTTTCCCAATTGGCTTCTTTAGTATTCGCGCCCTTCTTATTTCTTGTACTTGCCAGCGTTATGTGTCGTGTCATCATAATATCTCTTTTCTGTGTCGTTTCTTTATGTTGTATATGTCGTTCACTCGCGTATTATCTCTCAGAGAGTGAGTGTTCTTTCTCTCTTTGGGTTATCTTGAAGTTAATTTGAAAATTCCTTGCGCAAGCACTATGGCACGATAAGCGAGTAGCTCTTCTTCATTATATCAGGTCTAGAACATAATGTTATCTACTTGAGAACCATCATATTAGCTGGTAGCTTTTCGCCCTTTTAGAATAGATACGTTATTATGTAGCCTTTTTTGCATGTGCTCCATTTCACCTTTGCCATATCTATTCGGCAGGCTTCCATTTATCCAGCAGGCGCTCGCTGATTAATAATTAACAGACGTTCTGTAATTACCGCATTTTCTGTTTCTCTCCCTCTATCTGCAAAAAGCCAACGTCCTTTTACCGCGAAATGCAGTTGCTAGTTTTTTTATATTTTATTTCGAGGATGTACTTTCTGAAATATTAATGACCGTTTTTGAGGATGAATAATTTCGACTTGTATATTCCGGATTCAAAATGGAACTTTTTTCAATTATTCATCAGTGAAACACAAGTATAAAATTTCTCATTGCAAAACTTTTTCTGATTATTTACCGTATGAAAAATATATGTCTGCTAATTGAGTTTCTATTTTTCTTTGGAATAAATGTAATTCGTTATAGCTGGGATGAAACCACTAGAGTTATAAATTGAAAATTCGATAACTGTATTTTGAAATATGAATATGAAGTTTCAATTTCTGTTTTTTTATCATTTTAATTATAGATTACATGTGGAGAAGATAGCTACAGCTCAACAAGTGAAAAGCGTTTGTAGATACAGAACCTACGTGAATGTGCACACCTATAAAACTACTCCCCTCAACGATATGTCGCAGCTTATATTAAATTTGACGAACTGTATGAGAATCTAGCCTCAGACATCACAATTTATCAGTCTGCTTCTGCACAAAGGCCTTTGCATAGATTTGTCTGAAAAATAATTTTTTATATGCCCCTAATCAATTTTCTAAATTGCCCCTCAAAACTAAGCGCAGAATTAGTTTATTTACATGATTTATCCACATATATATATATATAAATATCATATTGTTTTTTGAGTAAGTACATTCGATAGATGGATTTGAGGACCGAAGACTGTCGTTTATGAGATGTACGATTTCTCGTTCATTTACGTACCTCTATCATCTTCACAATCAACATTCAGAGGAATATCTCAAGCGAAATAAATGTCGAGTGAATCCCAATCAGGCTAAAAGACAGATAAGACCAAAGAAAAGGAGAAAATAAATACATAGCTTTGAAGTGCATTTTACGAGAACAGTATCCACTCATCAGCGAAATTAGTTTGTGCATATTTTCTCCTTGCAACAATCACGCTCTTAATGCTTGTTGTAGAAAAAACTCTCTCTGCTCTATTCTCAAAAACGACGAAAAAATAGCTCTATTCATTAAGGACTTGTTCTTAGTATTCACTGAAGAGTGGATAATCAAGGAAAGCTGCACATAAAAGTAGGGAGAAAAGAAAGAACAACAGAATGTCTCACTTTTGTTGGAAACAATAATACTTTTTTTTGTTTGAGCCAAAAGCTTAGGTATAGGAGTTAGACATGAAAAGAAAAAGTTTTGCATGACCATTGACAAATAATGAGCAATCAGAAAATTGCAGTTATGGGAAGCCTGTTTAGGTGATACGATTCATTTTTAATTTCCTACCGCTACCCTATGTAAGTAGCCTAGTAAGGAAAGTACGTATTATTTTTCAATAGGGGCTTAAGGTTCAGAGGTCCCTGACTCCAAAGTTCATATTTTCCGCTATTGGTCTGTATGTCGGTCTGTGCCAATTTGAACTCAGTAACGAATGGGCAGATTTTTTTTATTTTTAGGGTATAGATCCCGCTCGCCTGTGACACAAATTGGGTATCTTGCTAGCACTAGATGCTAGACAATAGCTGAAAAATGTGTTCCGCTCAACACTGTGACTCCTAAACGCCTATATCAATCTCTGAAAAAGCTTACTTCTTATTTAAGTAACTGAGATCCCAGACATGTTTCCTCCTTTGACACTAAAACACTGACGAAAAGCAGATGGAAAAAATAAACATGACCTATCTGAGGCAAAACATCATTAGAATACATAAATATCAAGATTTATCATAATTTTGATATGATACACAGGTCAGCTCAACTTTAGCAGTCAAAAACTGCTCTTCTTATAGAATTTAGAGGATAAGCTATCATCAACGTTTGAAAAATGAACGATAAACAAATTTATTGCCGGAGGTTGATTGAATAGCAGTTCTATTAGACACCATTAAACGTTGGTCCATAATCCTGCGTCCTGCCTTGAAACACAATCAAGTGCAAAGCTCTTTGGTTAGTATACATGCACATACGATGCTTTGTACGAGTCACAAAGCTGCTAAATACTCTATTTTGTATTATGACAGACAGAGCGAACAATATGGCCTGCAGGGCTGCAGGAAGGAAGGAAGGAAGGACGGAAGAAGGTTAGACAAAAGCGTTGTGTTAATCCTGTCGCAAGCGTATTTAAAGCTTAGATACACTCTCATGTAATATATGAATGGGGCATGAGACTATGCTTTTGTATGAATCACTCTGTACATTAAATACACTTCCTTCAAAAAAAAGAAGGTAGAGGTAAGATCACTATGCTGTCTGAATTTCTTACTCACCGTCTCCCACAAACAGAAAATTTTATACTAAGAGTTACGTGGCTGCATCATGGACGAACTCTGATTCTTGGGGTTAAGTTTGTGGGACAAATTATATCAAATAAACAAAACCTTTCCAGTGTCTCATGTGACATATCAAATAAAAGGGAGCATTATGAAAAAAATCCTTAATAAAATACAAATGGCCTAGACGAAATTAGAGAAGAAAACTAAATTGTCTGATCCTCCCCCTTATCTCGAAAACTGTCTCAATTTATTTATAATACAGAATATAACACTGCACTCAACATCTAGAAGAAAAATGGCAACAAAACTCTCTCCACTTTAGACCATCTCAAACTTAAGCTTTTCTTTGATTTATGTATGTTTGCGTGTTTTGCATGGTAAACAATGTCTGGTTTCGGTGACTCTTCTTAAATTTGACTGATTACTGCAGAGAAATGATAAAGTCGTGTGGCCATTCATTGTTTTAAAATTATCAACCGAAACAACAATAGTCATTTTCATTTTTCTCCGAGAAGCAACTGTTCAGCTAGAACATTAATAACAAATATGGTTGGCCCATAACGTAGTGATACATTTTGTAGTTTAATAACCCTTGTCTCTGAAAAACCTATAGGTAGGTATTTGGTGTTGTTCGATAGAAAAACAAAAAAAGAAGTTATGCTGCAAAAAAGAACACAAGGTGCACCAAACTATAAATTTGTATTCAAAGTCAAAAAATAACAATAACAAGAGAAACTGAGAAAGCATGTGATAATTTTTAAAAAATGTGTCTAAAAGATGACGACGATCTCTTCTTGAATATTCTTTTACTCTAGACATCATGTTTCGCATAACATTATGCAACAATAATGGAGAAATATTCCGAATTTCTGTTCGATTTTTTCTTTTAGTTCATCGATACTTTGAGAATTATTTTGTGTTAACCCTGGATTTTAAATAGCCCCATGACCAAAAATAACAGGATGTTAAGTCACATGACCTTGGAGGCCAATGGAGATTACCAAATCTAGAAATATACCGCAGGACATTCATGGATGAGCGGGCAGTATGACTTATGACGCCGTCCTGCTGAAACCACATGTTTTCAGGATAACGCCAAACAGTAACTTTTTGGCTATGAAGAGGACTTTGGTGTATTTCTTCCAGGTCAAACATAAATTAATTTTGGGGCAAATCAGTATTGTTCTGAGCTCTAAGAAATTGCTGCAATCTGGCTGCAAAATCAGTGTCTCTTAGCTCCTGCACAAGTTGAACTTTATATGGTTTGAAGCCTAAATCTTTACGCAATATTCTTTTCAGGCTAGCTCTTGAGAGTGCTAATGTTTGAGACTGTCTGATTGAAGATTGTTTTGAATTTCATGAAAATGCAGCTTGAACTCCTCCAATATTGAAATAGGCCTACCTGCACGTTTCTTCTTTAGAGATGATGCTGTGGTTCTAAATTAACAAACCCATTTTAAAACTGTGTTTCTACAACGAGAATTAAAATTAAATCTTGTGCGAAATTGGCGCCGAGAAAGGGCAATAGACTCGGCATTTTTAACTAAATTTTCAACAATAAAATAGCGATGAATATCGAGATAACTCATTTGTCTGGTACGCTGCTGTCTACTTGACAATTGTAAATGTTTATGGTTTCGCTTTTAACAAAATAGTAAGTATACATAACTTCACTTAATTATGTTTTGACTTTGATTATATTTATAATTTCGTGCACCCTGTATTTTTTTGCAACACAAAAACTTACCTGTAGGTTTTTCATAGGAAAAGTTATGACTTCAAAATGTGTCACTACATTATATAGTATATTATTAGTTATCATTTTGACCGACTTCAAAAAAAGGTATAGATTTCGGTTGTATGTTTGGGTTTTTTATTTATTTTTTATGGCTGTTCGCGCGTTTTGCATAGTAAACGTAGTTCGACTTGGACGATTTTTCTTTCATTTGAAATAAGATAATTGAGAAATGGTCCCATATTGAGAAAAATCAAATCCAAAATCGCCTTCCCTCCAAAAACCGCCTGTAAAGGGGTAGAGGGGGCAATTTTTCTAGAAAATTGAAAATCTGAGACGGCAGAATTGATGAAAATTCCATATCAGGCAATGTTTAAATTGGGCATTTATAAAAATAATCGTAGGTTTCCGCGTTAAAGTGCGAAATATGTGTTTCAGCTATGTGGAAGGGGAAAATTTTTACGAAAATCGAAAGTTCGAGATTTGAAAATTAGAAAGGGGACCATATCCGAAAACCTTCAAATTCAACATTTTTTTAAAAGAGTTACGGTTTCCGAATTTCGCAATGGTAAAGTCTGTATTATGTGATATACGTATTTCCGCTATGTGGAAGAGCAATTTTTTTCGAAAATTGAAAATATGCGACAACCAGATTAAAGAAAAGCTTAAATGTAGCAACATTTAAATTATGTTACGGTTTTCGAGTTACACTAGTAAAGTCTGAAATATGTATATTTGAGATCTCAGTACAAGCTAATCCTATATTTTTTCGGTATTAGTGAAAGATCAACAATTTTCATGACTAATGTTACGCTCAAAAATGTGAAATAAATATTTTTTATGAAAAAATGAACCGACTTTATAGTTGCACTGAAGAATACAAAATAATATCAATTTTATTGGTGCTGGTAATTTTGAAGTTGTGCCGTTATAATTTGTTGTTGTAGGCACAAACCTCCAAAAGAACCAGCACCAATAGAATTAATATTATTTTGTATTCTTAATTGCAACAACTATAAAGTTAGTCCAATTTTTATAAAAAATATTTATGATAAACTGCTTATATAATCTACAAGATTTCAAGAATTGTACATATACAAAATGATTTCAAGTTTTTTTATGTTACTTAGTATTGTATGTACTGTAAAAAAATATTACTGTTTTTACTTATACACCACTTTGTACCATGTATCCATCAGATTTTTGACTTTTCTTAAATGTGCTTTAAACAAAACATGATCAAATTATATACCTATCTATCTACCTATTCTATTGGTGCTATTAACTTTGGAGTAGTTATGTGCGAAATGTTCTTATAATGGACATATAATTGACACATCGTCTCTTGCGCTAATTCGAAACCATGAGCAGTTTTTTTTTGTTGAAAACTTGATTATTATTATTCACAATTCATCTACTTAGACAGATGATATATATTTTAAACAAATCACAAAAGACCGATCGCTTGCACAGAATTGTCTTGGTTTGTTTGATTTCTTCAATGTTATTCAGACGATTGATAGAGACAAATGAGATGCCTAAAGAAATGTTCAAGGACGCGATATTATCGAAAAGAGAAGTCAGTGAGAAAAGAAAAAAAAGTCCATTTATCTTCACGCTGGATGCAGCATACAAATGGTGTGTAGGTATTCTTCTTCTTTTTCTGAAAGAGCTGCTGCCTCATGAATTGTAATAAATTCAGCTATTCTATACGATTGACTTGGCCAATTTGAAACAAGTTTCGAAACTAGGTCGCTTCATTTTGATTCATGTGAATGAGGTGACACAGGAACTTTGTTTGTACCGGGTGGCCAAATAAGAATGTTCGTCGGCCATATATCGAGAAGGGCTTGCAATAAAAACATAGAAGAAAAGTGGTTATGAGACACAAACACATGGAGATTAAGTGGTGATTTGCAGAGGCCACAGCTAGTCGGCGTAATAGAATATTATGTCATATCCCGCATGATTTTGTTCCAATAAGTTTTGCTCTATCTTTTCCACTAAGAGATAGGGTAGAGTGGGAATCGTGTTATGTGAAAGTCCTATTCTTTGTAACCGAGTTTCGTTTACTTACCATCGTGGAGAAGATATTCCCCGCTAATAAAGTAGTTACTTACATAAAAAATAACGATACTACTTGAGAGCGCTGTTTTTTAGAAATCGTGTTTTTTTCCAAAAGTATCAAATGAAAACATATAATTTTGTCGTTTTGATTGTGGTCACTGTGTTTAGTATATGTGTTCATTTCTAAATCATTAATTCATGAAATTAAGATTATTTTAAATGAAGATGCATTTGGCCGCCTCCAATTTGATTATTATTTGATATGGTGCCAACAAACTGGATATTATTTTTTTAATATAGAAAATTCTGTAAATTGACTGACTGAATTTCAAGCAAAGACCCCTAGCAACGACAATAACATAACAGAAGTTTCCAACATATTTAGATTGAAAACATCATTGCTACTCGTCTATAAAAACATCTGGAAATTGAAAAAAAATATCAACATGTGGTTCTCGCTATTTTATTGCCAAGTTAAATATCCATTCAATGACATTGTCTGGATTATGAAGAAAATAAAGTACCCTCTAGTATTTACGTTATTTTTTAAATTGGTTGTCTACCATTACTTTTTTGCCGGGGTAAGGTCTTCTCAACGATGGTAAGTTTATATCATACAGAACGGGACTTTGTTGATAACAAGTTTCCCGCTCTCCCCTACCTTTTATTTGAAAAGATAGAGTAAAAAACAAACAAAGAAAAATATTTTTTTGAAAATACCGCTTGTAATGTTAAATTGCGGTGGTTCACGCTTAAATCACTCTAAAGTTCGCACTTTGCTAAAGGTTTATTTCCAACACTATGTACACCACCTTCTGTAGTAGTACGTCTTGTCACCACTTGTCACCTTGACAATCTAAACTGTCTCCGTCTTTACCGACTGCACTACCATCAACATCTGATTCTAATAGACTGACATTTATGACTTAATTTTATGGACAAACCATCAACTGACACTGTCCGTTGATCGCCACGGCTTTATATAGCTGCATTTGAAATGACATCTTCGATATTGTACTATGATTATTCCACACGCTTGTCAAACTGACAAAACTATGACATAGTTTCTGGAGGATTTAAGAATGAATCTTACCATTCTAGAATTAAATAATGAAATATACAAGCAACAACTATAGTAAACAAGGTAGTAGAACAAATAGATATCAAATCGAATAATAATCGTTAGTACCTGATAAACTATCCACGTTACAATTCTTATTTGACCACCCGGTATTTCGAAGTTTCATGTTCAAGTTTGACCATCAACTCCTCAGAAAACAATCATTATTTCAACAATTCAATTATCTCATTTCTACAGATTATTTTGCCACATCATACTTTCTATATTTTGTTTGTTATTTTCCCAACTCACATTAACTCTGAGTAACAACTACCTAACTGCTACACGATGAAATTGCCATTTCGTATTTTCACAAAGTTCATTCTCAAACTGTTTGAAACAATGGAAAGCCAAAAGTGTTCATATAATCAGTTATTTAATAAACATCTCGTTTATATTTTAGGATGAAGTCGCTGGGAAAACTTTAGGTAAGCCTGCCTTTTCAAACTCGACAACGGGCTGCATTCTGTTAATTATTGTCGATGTTTTTTTTACAATAGAATTAAATTGGCTGGATCACTTTTGATTTTGTAGATGAATAATTGTCAAGTTTGTATTTTATTCCTTAAGACGTAAAGAGAACTAGAACATTTAAAAGCTAAGACAGCTTTAAATCAAACTTACTAAAATACAAAAATAAAAAACAAATTATCACGCTAGATCTCGCGTAAGTACTTACATCAAGTAGGTACATGATGTCAGATGGTAAGCATCATTTGTCGGAACCAATATATGAAGGGATTGCAAGATAATACACCACTGATACCTAGTTATTGGGCTACTCGTTAAACTTGACTACCTGTGGATAATGCAATTTTAACAAAGTATCTCAAATAACGGTTATAAGATCAACCCAAATGATAAAATCATTGGAAACAATTCAATCTTGGCCAATGTGATAACGAAGCAGAAAATTAGATACCTACTTTCAGCACAAAACGAACAAAACTTATATCCTAATGACGGTTAAGCTGGTGAAGATGGTTTTGTCCTATTTTCTCTTTACTTCTCGACTAGCAAACACACTCACCCACAGAGATCTAGGTATAAGTTTTATCCTCAAAAGACACATTCAATCAATGTTATCTGCTAAAAGAGCCATTTATTATAACGACCTTTTCGTGAATTGTGTTTCTGATGTCATTTATATAAGAGTCGGATTTTATTGTTAAAGTGACTGTGAAAATTTCCGCTTCGTCGGAATTTATAATCTGTCCTCGACAGAGAGACGGAATGCGGATTTCTTCAACAGACATTTCCAAAAAACACGTTGAGACTTATCTCGACGAGTGATTAATATTTTTTTTAATCTTTTGTTTGTATTTTATGTTTCTTATATGTTTTGTTTTTACTTATCATTTTAATAATTGACAATTTCTATACAACTTTGTCTATTTGGATAATGAATTGAATTGAAAGGACGTGAATTGCCGGCAAATGGTGTCATTTCCATATTCCATGGTCATTCACGTCATTAGCTGACCAATGACAAGAATTCCCTTTTCACTATGCCTATGTTTCAATTTTTCAATGGATAATTTCACTTTTGACTGGCTATTGTTAAAAATATTACCAATATTATTTGGACATTATTTTCAAACTTCACTTGATTTAAAATTATTTAATGCTTTGAAGATAAAAATACCAGTATTTTGGAAAAACATTTATTTGACTATATATACAGGTGTTTCAAATTCGACTCTCACCATTAGGATCTCGGAAACCATAGGAAAAACTAAGATTGTTGAATTGTGGCAAAGTTGCGCATTTATGTGCTGTGTTTAGAAAGTTTGAAAATTTCGAGTAGTTCCGGAGATATACGAAAAAAACA
Source organism: Crioceris asparagi (assembly GCA_958507055.1). Classification (NCBI taxonomy): domain Eukaryota; kingdom Metazoa; phylum Arthropoda; class Insecta; order Coleoptera; family Chrysomelidae; genus Crioceris; species Crioceris asparagi. The sequence goes on along the minus strand of OY293828.1, from coordinate 81,611,263 downwards.
GAATTTTCGGAAAATCATTTTCTTTTTTCCTGGCTTTATTTTTAAATGAATTTCTAAATAAATAGAACATTTACATTTTCCCTCTTTTAAATGGTGTTAATAGTTTTGTAACTTGACGTTTCCTCTATGTGTAACTATCATGAACTTTTTCTTCTTATGGGAGCCATATTGGCATCCTACAAATTTGAAATGCCCTTTATATAACCTTTTTGTAATGTATCATAAGTTGGCCGTATTGTCCTAAAAATCCGAGAAATTAAATAAATTACTTTTGTAAACAAGTTGGCTTTGATTTTTCCAATGGGTGACACGTAAATAACATTCTGTGTTATTGACAATTCTGAGTCGTTAAAAGTGCAGTTCTCCAATGAAGAAAATCGAGATATTATAAAATTTTATTACAAGAATGATAGAAACAATGTGAATAAATACATTGTAAGTGTAACTTGAGATGTATCCCGAGAGACGGGATACATGTTAAGATGATACACTTCCAATTTATTCATACTGTTTCTATCAGTCTTGTAATAAAGTTTTATCATATCTCGTTTTTCTTCATTGGAGAGCTCCGTTTTCAACGACTCAGCAATTGACTTATGTTTCACCGATTGAAAAAAATCAAATCCAACTAGGTACTTTGTAAAAGTAATTTATTTAATTTCTCGGATTTTTAGGACAACAAATTTCAAATTTCTTAAACAACGTATTGTGGAGCACTTAAATGCTCAACTTTGCCCCAATTTAACCATCTCCGTATTCCCTATAAATTCCGAGATCCAATGGTGAGAGTCAAATTTGAAACAGCCTGTATAATATAAAATATCCAATGAATTCGTCTAACTCGCAAATAAAACTATTTCTGGAGTATCAAACAATCTTTGCTATTTATTATTAAAATATCGTGTCTATTTACAACTGTATAATTAGTTTGAGTATATTTTTGATAAAGGAGTTTGGAGTTTTAGTTTGACAGCTTCATCATTTTTGAATTTCCGACTCATATTCTCATTGAGCAAAAATCGTATGTCACGCTATTCACTATTAAATGTAGACTATGTTCAAATCATCATCTCATTTGTTTCATATTTAAAACTAATACCAGAACTGAGTGACACTTTATTATACGTAGGTACACGGAACACGCACTTTATTCACCGTACCTATTTTCAAAATCAACAAATCAGAACTGAATCGTCAACGATGGCCAATTGTTTGAGTAAATTCACGGCCCAAAACTATTTTATCATCTTTCACCAAATCAAGAGTGAATTGACACGAAAGCCTGGCAAATGATGTGAACGGTAATTGACGTCATTACTTGGATTCAGGATTCTAGTCGCCTGATTCCTTCCTGAACTGCTATATATTATTGAAATTGCACAAAATGTATAGCACAGATTAGTAAATATTGCCTGTGATCCTAAGTTTAATATTCGCATCTTAGAAAGATTCAATATTCAATATTGCTGAAATCAACAAATATCACAATACCCTGGATGTCACCAATAAGGATCAGAATTTTCAAACAGTCATAAAATTATAACTAGTTGATTACAAGGAAGTTGCAAACACACTCGTAAAAGACCAAATTCAGTTCGAAACTGCTTCCAAATCCTGTTCAATACCACTGAAAATTGGAAAACTTCTTTTACAAAATAGAACAGTAATAATTGTGCAAATATGGCAACTTTTTTTCAAATGAAAAACTCTTGCTTAAACTTCCATTTATGGCCAGATGCAGCAACAATGTGACTAGTGCTGCACAATTTTGAGCTTACCGTCAAAAAAATAAAATACACGTACTCTCTCCATTTCGCCATTCACAGAGTTTGGAAAAAGGAAATTTAGCAAACACAGCCTCCAGCTCGCTCCAAATGATTTACTAGCAAACAATTAATATGGACGATTTATCGATGCGCGGAGATTCTATAGAGTTGATCAAATAATGCTTCGCTATTTTATAACGTTATCGATTAAATGGTAGGGCGATGAATAAATAAACATGATTTTTATAACGATGTGATTCTCATTCGGAGCTCGTTTTTAAATAGTTTTTATTACTTTCGGTTCTTGTATCAATGGGCTCTGCCAGACTTGAAATTTCGAATTTGTACTTAGATCGCAGATATTTCGCCGCCTGTTAAGCTCCATGTATGATTCAATAATAATAAATTATAATCATCTCATTCAAACACTATTTCTTCGACATGGAACGACAATGTTGGACAATGGGATCCGTCACTAGAATTACGCACGAACATGAAGCGTATACGTACATATATGTCTCTGTTCTCTGGTATATAGGTACTGTCTGGCAGATCGTCGTATACATTACTCTATGGTTATGTCGCGCTGTTCTTTGTAAGCTGTCGCAATTGTCAGACGTTGTTGTTAATTTAAAGTTTAATTTTGTGTTGTGGTAGACAAACAGTAATTTGTTATGGAATTGCTGTTGCTGGCAAACAGATATACATAAATATAGTTCAGATCGAGAAAAGGAGAGCAATAGTAGGTACTCATCGTATATCTTAATTGCCTAATAAAAACTATTTTTTTTTCAAAAATTCCACTCTTTACTTTCTCAATAATAGCAGAACTCTGTTTTTAACATCAATAGGTTTTTAATAATGAAATATCATAGCTCTTTTTGCGTTTGTTTAACAGAATATAATATTTTGATAGAATTTTATAGATTATTCTTATGCGATCCATAAAAATGTATGTCCCGGAAGTCTAAATTTAATTAAAATTTAACCGTATATTTTTTTAATGCTCAGATAGCTCAATTTTTATTAAGGTTGGATGGTTGATTCATATATATATATATATATATATATATATATATATATATATATATATATATACAGGGCTATTCAAATTCGTTTCTGTATATGGGGATCTCATAAACTATAAGAGATAGAGTCTCGGTTAAATTGTGGCAAAGTTGCGTATTTTAGAGACCTCTTCAATGATGTAAAAAAATCGAATTTAGATTTTGGTTCTGGAGATATACAGGAAAAACCAAAAAATCCCAAATTATGTTTTTGCCAGTATCTTCTTTATTCGCAGACATATTGAAAATCTGTCCACATTTTGCTATTGGCTCTTGATGTGGGCTATCAGAATATGTCCATGAATCTTTTATACAGGGTGTCATCTAACTTGGGCCACCACCATCTTTGAATTTTTAAATACGGACCTGTATTTTTTGTTGTAGTTTTTGGATCTTCGACTTTCACTTCATCCTGAGAAATTCAATTTCATTGTATATTTCTGGATGTTTCGGTAATATTTTATTATAATTGGGTGAATTATTTCCTCTTAAATTACGGCCTTGGAAATTGGCTGACTGAGTTAAATAAAAACACAATAGCGTTTTCTACAATGAACTTCGAATAGCAAAACCTTTTATGATTATCTGAAAAATATTTACAATAAAAATACTTTTGATAAGCTGAAAAAGAAATGATAGCAATAATTACATCCGAAAGGAACACTATAATTGTAATGATAATTGGAATGAAGTAATTTATATAAACTAAAAAATTCATGGCGCAATAACTGCTCGAATTGAAGTCCTTCCATTTCGAGACATTTTTGAACTCGTTTTTTCATATTATTTATTGCTCTTAATACCCTTAATACACTTTGCGGCATTGTTGCCAAAGCATTCAAAATCCTCAATCTCAAGTTTTCCACATTTTTTATCTCTCCGCCAGCGTAAATGCTATTTTTCAATGTCCCCCATAGAAAATAGTCCAAAATAGTAAGATCTGGTGATCTTTGATCTTGCAGGCCATCTTATTTATCAATTTTCATTACAATTATAGTGTTCGTTTCGGATGTAATTATTGCTATCATTTCTTTTTCAGCTTATCAAAATACATATGTATAATCTATTTTTGTTGTAGATACGTTTCAGATAATCATAAAAGGTTTTGCTATTCGAAGTTCATTGTAGAATGCTATTGTGTTTTTATTCAACTCAGTCAACCAATTTCCAGGGCCGTAATTTAAAAGGAAATAATTCACCCAATTATAATAAAATATTACCGAAACATCCAGAAATATAAAATCAAATTTAATTTCTCAGTATGAAGTGAACGTTGACGATCCAAAAACTACAATAAAAAATACAGGTCCGTATTTAGAAAATAAATAGGGGGGTGGCCCAAGTCAGATGATGTATAAAAGATTCAAGGTCATATTCTGATAGCCCACATCAAGTGCCAATAGCAAAATGTGGACAGATTTTCAATATGTCTGCGAATGAAAAATATACAGGCAAAAAAATAATTTGGGATTTTTTTGGTTTTTCCTGTATATCTCCAGAACCAAAAGATCTAAATTCGATAATTTTACATCATTGAAGAGGTTATTAAAATACGCAACTTTGCCACAATTTAACCGACACTCTATCTCTTATCGTTTACGAGATCCCCATGTACAGAAACGAATTTGAATAGCCCTGTATATATAAAAGCATAGAGGATAATATAAAAAAATAAGTTACAACGGACAAAATATTTTTTCAAAATGAAAACAACAATTTAATTTTTTTCGGATTCTAGTTAATCGAAAAAATTACGATTGAATCCCAGAAGTAATATCTAGATTCATTTAAAATTTAAAGGCGGGGAGTTTTTTTGAAAAAAGGCTAGAACCCGTACTATTTTTTTCAAGTTACGAACATCAAATTTATTTTTTCAAATGGAAACACCTAGTTGCTACAACACTTTTGGGTCCTTGGGTTTTTTCATGATCGGTTAGGTTAGGTTAGGTTAGGTGTTTATGCACATATTTACCCAATTCATTAATAAAATAGACAACAACATTATATTTACTGAGAACAACGCTTTTACTAAAATATTTGAAAATTTAGGAAAACACAGACCCATATACATTAGAGTAAAAGTTGTTGCCAGCTTAGCAACTTCTATTACATTTTGTCTGTGTCGGTATCAAGAAGTTCTTCTACTGAGTAAAATGCTCCTGCTGGCAGAAAGTTCTCGGTTCGCTGCTGGAATTCCTTGAGTGGCAATACGCTGACCACTAAAGGTATTTTATTACAGATTTGTCCGGAATATTTTTAGTCTTGCTTCAGTCTTATACAAACTGTCTCCACTTCAAGTATTTATTATTCTAAGAAAACTCACTATACAGAAATGTACATTTGGTATACAAGATCGAACATCGAGTTCATATTCTCTTCAGTCTTTCTGATAAGTCAACTGGATCCTCGTTTGTGATATCAATGCTACTTATATATGTTCTGTCATGCATGCAAAATAATTGTTGAATGCCGTTGATGACACTGTTATATCTTCAGGATAAGTGATTTTTGAGATATTATATTATTTGCAATATTGTCCTTCTTAGCTGATGAATTTATTATATTATTGTAATTTTGCATTTTTGATGTCTGAAGAGCTTTCTTGGATTCTCTTTTCAATTTTTGTAATTACTTTATAACAAGCAAAGGCTTTTGCCTTTACATTACCTACCTGTTTATTTTAGATTTGAAATATACCTCTCATATATGCTTGGAATTGTTGTTAAACCAGCTGATATACTCAAAAAACGATCGTTAATACGTAGCCTCGCCTTGTGGCACGAAGCTAGATACACTCTAGCTCTTTGGTGTTAAAATGAACTCCTTTTGTTGAAACTGCTCATAGTGGGTATAGCTTTCATCATAATTTACAGTTTAGGATAAGTTTCATCTTAGAGCATCGATTTCACAGTAGGGCTCAAAAATCAACTGCCCGAATTCAATTTAAATAATAGTATCCAGATGCGGTAACTACTGTTGCTGACTTGTTAATCGACAAGCTATGTTTCGGTTCACTTAAGACTTAATGGATTATTAACTAAGTTTACACAAATGAAATTGACACTGACTGAATTCGTACATAAGCGACAAGCCCTACAAGCAATATGCGTGGACGAAGTCACATTCATCTTGTACGATATATACCGATCGAATCACCCGATTAGAATAAATAACAAAATATAGACTGCTGCATGAGAAACTTTATATAAAAACTGGAGACTCCATTCAAAGTCCATATCATAATAATAACAGAATAAAAACCGTAATTCTTTTAAAATATTTGAAGATAGACAGAAACTTGCTAATTGGTCATAGATAGATTTTTAGACAGTCAATATTTTTCTTTTAAGTATCTTCTATCTGCCAATAATCGTCTTGTCAAAATCATTTCAGCCATTTAAGAGATTACCTGTGTCAAACAAACAGATTTTTTTATAAACGTTTGTTTGGGTTATGTGACAAGGTGATCCTCTATACTGTATTCTGTTCAACATCGTAAAAAGTTATAAAGACAGTCAGGAGTCAACACAAGGTGCACTAAAATAAACAAAAGCGTCCAAATTCTCGCTTTTGCGGACGACGTCGACATAAACGCAAGGTCTAGAAGGGACATTATAGAGGCCTTCAACATCATAGAAATAGCAGCACAAAGAAGCGGGCTTAAGATTAACCAGACAAAAACAAAGTATAGTTTGTTTCACGAATTATGACTATTGTATGTAATCATTCACGAGCTACGTACATCACGCTATACTTCTCATCACATCTCATTATCATAAAATTCTCTCTCGGTCTAAGCTACGACATGAGAATTTCAAGCTTATCTCCTTCAATCCCATGATAAGGCGCTGCTCGTATGTCCGAAGGTAATGCAATCTTTGTTTCATAGGCGTCTCAAAGTCAAAGTGACATTTCAGAGAACTTAGATGAATACATTTATATTTTATAACTCAAGCAAAAGATTTGTATTTTATGTTTCTGCATTATTGGTAATAATAAATCAAATTATTTGTTATTTAATCAATCAAGATTTTTTTTCTCCCTAATTGTATGAACATTCTTGAAGCGTGTAAAAAAATTTAAATAGGTACCATATTTTATCTTGAAATCGTTAGGCCATTGATCTACTCCTGTCAGTTGAATTGACAGACGCCTTAATTCTATAAATGGACGCATGCAACCTAACAGGACCACGAATAAGACAATTACAAAATCTAACTATAGGTAAATATAACATAGAGTGCGTTCAGCAGCTTTTATATCTGGGCTCACTGGTTACATCAAATGATAATACCAGCGAAGAAATAAAAATGAATGAATGATACACCTAGCCAATAAGGCATATTATGGTCAATGTAAGCACCTAAGATCGGACAACTTGTCAAGAAAATGCTAACTATGCATAACCTTGATAAGAACGGTGTTAGAGTATGGCTCCGAGATATGGGTATTATTCTGAGACTTATATACAAAGATGTATTAGATAATGGGGAATGGCGAAGGAGGTATAAATTTGAGCTGTATGCAGCATACATTGAGCCCGATGTGGTCGCTTTTATAAAGATAAGCCGCATGCGCTGGATGTGCCATGTTCATAGAATGAAAGAGGATGATTTCGTCAAGAAAATAACAACATAAACTTCTTTTGGAACAAGACTTACAGGGCGACCCAAAACCAGATATATAGACCAAGTGGAGGAAGATATTAAAACTATTGGCATCTTTGACTGGAGAATCAAATTGCGCAATCGATTGGAATGGATGAAGATCTTGGAATAGGCCAGGACACACGAAGGGTCGTCGGGCCACTGATGATGTTTTTGTTATTTTGACTTGCAAATATAGGTTCAAAGAGGGTCTCGACTGATAGAAGGTTCTATTAATTATTCTATTATTTATTTATCAAAATTTTCATCATGGTAGTAAAAAAGTCTCGAAAATTAAGTTTGCGATAACGATCTTTATGTTTTACCTGATAAAAAATATCCAACAATGAAAATGGGGAGCTAAAGAAACTCCAGACCAGCATAATTCATTTAAATGGTACCTATTTAAGTCAACATATTTTTTACAGAATCATGCAAATACAGTTTCCTTTTTTTAAATATGTAGGTATTCAATATTGTGCCATATCCGAATATTATGCGCCTGTCTTCTATTATCTCATCTATTTAATTGATAAGGTTTTATAACATTGAAATCAGGTTTAATGATACAATAAGTGCCTTTGTTGTCATAAATTCGGAATCAAAACATAAACTAAGTTATTTGTTTACCTCAAGTATTATTGTGCTCTTCTATGTTTCTTATTCCAAATAGCATTGACTAATTGCTATGTTCAAAAATGGATAGAATAAGTACCTACATATAGGAATGTGTAAATGAAACATATAGTATATGTATTGTCTCTTAGCGCATTGATAGGAGATTGGAAATGTATAGGTAGATCTGCTCTGATTTTCATCTTTTAATTACTGCAGATAGGTATATACGCTGAAACTCTGAAATATAATTTAATTGGAAATGAGACAAATATATAACAACAGTAAATCTTTCCCCCTGATCAATATAACAACTCCTTTACGAGCGATCACGTGTATGTACATGCACTTTTCATACAAACTCAAATACAGGCACATATTCATATTATTGTATACCGCATGGACCAGTCGAATAGGACCATAGCTTGAAAAATTTCGAAACTGCTATCGGCCTTTCCAATACGATGGTCGGGAAACACATGTGAATTCCGCCAGTTCTTTACTAGATTTGTGTAGTGTCCACACGTTTAAGCTAATTGGATAATAATAATGAGGATCCATCATTTCTATCCAGGTCATTTATCAATTTGAACCAGTTCGAGAAAGCATATAATAACTAGAATTTGCTAATTAGTGTCAACGGCAAATACGTAATTGGGGCTTAGATATTTATTGTCTTCTGCGATACAATTTTCCCCACGTTCTAACTTATCGAAGTAATCAGAGCCTTATAAACATTCATCAGATAACGTAGTACTTCCCACAATTTCCTTGTTTTTATCCATAAAATTTATTTTAAGGATTCTCTAGAGTCATCAAAATTGTTCAACGTTTTATAATAACGGCTTTTTACTTAACTTTATACCTCATCTTATTTTAGTGGCGTTTTTCAATTTTGGACTGAATGCTAGAGAAAGTTCCTAAAACAGATTGAGCTGTTGACTGTTAGATAATCAAAACCCGAACATGGTCTAGACCAGCTAACATTTGTCAGCATTCCAGTACATTTACATTGTCTTGCCTCAATTCGAATCTCTGAGCTGTGTTCAATCAAATGAGCAGTTTGGTGCCTAGATAGTAAAGGTATATATAGGTATATCATTTAAACTCTAGACTGAGTTTCTGTGTCAAGGTAATGAGAATGCTCCCAGCTGATGAGTACTGTTTACGTCTTCAGATAAGCAACTTTGCCAGCTAGAAACAGTATCTGCAATGCTTCTGCTTACTAATTTTATATACGAAGGAACATTTAATTCTTAGAACTAATTGTACACCAAAAGTTGCTCATGCATGAGTCTATATTTTGTTATTGATCCTAACTGGGTGATACGATCGGTATATACCTATCGTTGCTAGGGATAAGTATCGAATGTACAAGCCACAGGGTCATGTTAAGCGGGATCTTTTGTACGACTTCTCCAATCAGCTCAGAACTACCATATAGGTAGTTCGAATAAATACTTATAAAAGGAAATCTTATATTAGCCGAGTTTAATGTTGTGTGTACGATTAAACTTTTACGCTCTTTTAGCATTGCCTGGAACTTTTCTCGACATTTAATTTATTTGTGTCGCTCTAATCTATTAAGTGGCTTAAAGCTGAGTATTTGGAAAATAAATCGACAAGTACGAAGAGGACTTGCAGCATGACGGTTTTGTACAGTTATTCTGAGATAGAACTCATTTAATAGATAACACGTTTTATATCAAGAAATTACACAATACTAGCTACTTTACCCGGCACTTCCCGAGCAAACACTTTTGTCGATTGTGGTACGAAAACATAGTCATAGAAAGTCTTGAGTATAGGACCCTTCTACCTCAGTATTGTACTCGCACGTAGAGCCAGTCCAAGCACCAACCCAGATCCATTCATCAATAAATAAAGATAAGTTTTACAGGTTATGTTGAATTTTTATGTCAATTCAATTATTGTGAATATATTGACATTTTTAAATTCTGACGTTTAAAAAGTCAATTAACGAAAATTTGGTTATGATTTTGACACTTCGTAAGAGCGTTTGTATATCTATATACGGGGATTACATCATGTTCTATGTCAAATACGTGGTCACATTGACGTTCATTTGAATGAACATGAACGTACATGGGTGACGTTTACCACTAAACGTAACCTATAAGACTTATATTGATTTATGATTTTAATTATGATTTACACGTAAAAGACTTAGCTGCTCTTGTTAAAAGAGCATAAATATTAATATCACTTGAATAAAATTATTTTTTTTGGTAAAACACTGTTTGAATGAGTAGAGTCACTGAATTCTCTATGGTAATCTCCCACGAGATCGCGGCCACCCTGATCAAATAACAGGGTTATTTGTATTGCCAATATTCGTCCATTCGAGTAAGATCCAAACTCATGGATTTCCCAATACTCAGAATAACTACCTTCATCCGCTGATATATGTTATCTCCAACAACCCTATACTAACTAAAACAAGACATAGCGTGCAACAAACTGGATTTTCCATTCTGTAAACATATTCAGCCGATAGTATCGACAGTTTGTTGAATTATAAGCAGAAATTATATAGCACATAAAGTTAGAAGAAGCTTGCTCCTCGCTGTAATGGTTATTTGCAACTTATTCAAAAAAATACGAGCAGAGAGAAAATGTTCCTTAATAAATATCTCACCAATATAGAGAGTATTTACTCAAAATTCGGGAGAAAATGTGGTGTTGATGAGTTTTTATTTAGTTCGAGAATATAACGACCTGAGCTTTTTGGAATCTTATTTCTTGGAGAGGGGTAAACCAGCTTTAATGATTTTTGGAGGACGTTCAATTTAAGAAATGAAAGATTTAAATTTGTTTTGCGAAAGTTGAATTATAAAGAGTGGTTTTCCGTTATTCTTAAAACATCAGCAATCTTCAAAAAAAATGATTGAATTTTTCAGACCAGAACCTGCGGGTTACTGTCATTATATCTTGGAATAACAGTCTAGTGCAGCCAAGCTCATTCTTTGAGATTTGTTTGGTACGATAATGATATTTTAATGTTGTAACAGTGCTAATCGTTGTGGGGAGTTCACTTGAGTTATCCACCGCAGTTTGCTTCCAAATGTTTATTTCTATAATCCTGTACACCGCCTTCCGTAGTAGGAGGTACGTTTTATCACCAATTGTCATTCTAAACTGTTACCGTCTTTACCGACTGAGCTACTTGACTTGACCACGATCATTTACTCAGGTCTTCCTTTCTACTTAAAGCTGGGAAAGTAAGAGTGCTAATGAGCCAACGACCAGGTGGCGTTGCTATCGATGGATAAAAATAAAGAATACCTTAATGAGAAATTATGAATGCACATATATATTTAAACATAACCTTTCTATTTATTAAACATAGACTAATTTATTATTGCAGCTATTAAGTCTAATTTCAAGGTACCCATAGGAAATATTTTCAGCTCCTGTCACTACGTTAGTACGCACATATCATGCTCCTTTGATTTACTTTAAAATTCTAAAACATTTTATTCCAAATGTCATTGTTTAACGTTTGGGTAAAGTTTTTAACTTTATATTTATTTATTGAAAATATATTCATTCTAGTGTATTACTCTATTCAAAAGTATGGCTCAAGTTTGTTGCACTGAACAATGTTCTAATTTTCTAGCAAGTCGGGGAAAGACAACAGTAGGACTTTGAACTTTATTCAAATTCCCCAAAATCGTGAGTAAGATAAAGGCATTTTTTGTAGAAAGTTCTTCTTTATATCAGTAAATGATTTTGACACATGGTACGAGAATGTCATTTGCAATCTGTCCATACTCTGCCAATCTACCATTACGGAATTCCCTCCTGTTAAGCCCGACTCGCTCATGAACGATCAATTTCCTAAAACTTATTAGTTTGTCTCAGATATCAATGACATGAACTAGAATAAACCCATTACAGGCCTTTTGATTAGTTTCGCTAACATCGAAACAAATCATAACATATTACGCGCTATGTTAGAGAAAGGAACAATTCTGTACAAAATTATGTCTCATTTCTCGAAGAAACAGAAACTGGTTGTAGAGTTTAGAGAACATATTACATTTCATTAATCCACTTCTATAAAGTAGAAATGTGTATGGAAAACCTTTCGAGATATCAGAAGGCACGCGATCGCGTCGTCAAGGTCGACGGGGAAAGGTCGATTTCAAATTAATATTACCTTGAATTACACTCCGAATTGTACCAACGCGTACTCTGCTACCCCGTGTTGCCAATCATAAATACTCAAATTTCCTATTTTGCCTTGTTATTATTCCAAAACAAGCTTTCCTCTCTTTCCCTTTGATTATATTCAGGAGATTGCCACACATTGTTTGAATACCGACATACATAATTTGTTTATTGTTTGATTCCGTGAAGATTGATATGGGAGGTAATGCCTGGGAAAATATGGGTTAATTGATTTACCCTCTCTAGTATATCTAATCTAATATTTTAATAAGAGCAATTCTTGTATATATAATATAACCCCTCGAGGTTCACAAGCTTTTTCCAGAATGGCTCGGAAGATTTCGATAAAAAATTGCACAAACAGATTTTCGGGGCCGAGAAATTCATTGGTGATACTTTCATATTTAATGGGTCCGACCCACAGGGTCCACAGTAGCTATTTCGAGAATGGCTCCACAGATATAACTTTCAGTTTAGTGACCGAGAAGTCGATTTGGACACAATCAGGTACTGCTATATTTCACATTGACATTTTACTTTCATATTAATTTCTCGAGATCTATAAATTATGAGTTATGTGAACGACACTGGCGCTATTTACCGATCTACCTATCGCAACACATTTTTACTAAAAATATGCACAGGCTAAGTAACTCGTATAGGCCCACCCTAAATCCTGTGTTACCCGAGCAAAGCTTGGCCGCCCCGATAATTATAGAGGCGCAAAAGTAATGTAATAGTCTGAATTGACTGGCATTTTGTAATAAATGAAAAAAATACTCTCTCTAGCTCTGTTATCAGAAAAAGTTTATTTGAAAGTGTATTATTGATTACATTATTTGGAAAAAGTTATATCACTCAACTGGCAACCTCTCGAGTTTAATTGCGCTCGTTTTACTACATTTCGTTTTTTTACTCGCAAAACATCTGGCTCCAAATTGGCGATTTCTTCTTTAATGTTAGCTTTCAAGATTTGCAAGGTTCGTGGTTTGTTGTGGTAAACGCGAGATTTTAAAAAGCTCCAAAGAAAGAAGTCTGGTACTGTAACATCTGGCGATCTGGACGGTCAGTTCAAATCTCCAAGACACAAATTGGTGTCTCAAAATCTCGATAGTTACCCGAGCAGTGTGAGCGGTTGGTCCGTCCTGATGAAACCAACAAGCATCCAGAACCAGTGTAGCAGCCTGCGGAAAAAAAATCATTTAGCATCTTCTTGCAAAGCTCGCCAACTACGGTTACGGCAACACCATCGGCGTCTTCAAAAAAAATGAGGACAAATCACATTTTCACTGTAAATGCTGCACCAAACAGTCACATTGAGGGGGTGCAATGGATCTTTATGCATTATATGTGGATTCTCTGCGCCCCAGAAATGCAGATTTTGCTCGTAAACATAACCCCTTACATGGAAATGGGCTTCATCGCTCATTATGATTTTTGATACGAAGTCATACTCTTCTTGCATCAAGTTCAACAGAGTTTTGCAGTAAGTTAATCTTGTCCGATAGTCAGCAGGCAGCAATTCGTGAACAGTTTGTAGGTACTTTGTAGGAGAACATTTTCAAATCTTTCACCAAAATACGTTGCAACGAACGTCTGCTGATACCTAATTGTATGCATCATCTTCTCGTTGATGTTGATGCTTGTGGGTTCTCTCTGACGTCATTGGCAACAGCAGCGATGTTCTCGTTCGAACACGCATTACGAATTACGAGGCTGGCTACTTCTTGTAACATCTTTACTGGACCCAGTTAGCACGAAGCGCTCAGACAGACGCTTAATCATTTTAGCATATGGAACACGACTACAAAGAAATCGAAGACGAAGTTCACGAGTTCTCGTTGCGTTAAAACAACAAAAACTAATTCACTGTGTATATCATGTCAAAGTACACTTGGCACCATCTACAAAAATGGCGGGCCATTCAAATTATGACATTATTTTTGCGCCACCTTGTAATGGTTATTATTCTTCACAATTTCGGAAAGCATCAAAACATAAAACTAAGTTTCAAACCGATAAAACTGGTTTAAGGAGAGATCAAATGCCGGAGAGATGATACGTGATTATTCGGCGAACGGATGGATCAGTTTTGTTTCTTTTTTGGCTCACCTCCCAAACGGAGCAGGTATACAAATGGACTTTCGTCTGCATATTTTTTTGTTTGTTCACGCTTTTAAACTAGTATAAACTACTATTTTTGTTCCTCAAGTTGTCCGAAAAGTTGACAAAAATCTTTTATCTAACTGCAACTTCAAAATTACCAGTAGTCAAAGAATTCCTTTTTTCTATTCAGTGCACCAACGAATAATGTCATTCCGTTTCACGGTAACCGACAAAAATATCAGCATAAATCTGAATACCTGCCAATAAAAGAATTAGCAGTAGAGAAGCTGGAAGAACACGTAGGAACAATGAATGGTTCAATACCATAAACGATGTTGCTAAAGCGCATGGATAAGAAATGAGGTATTCAGAAAGGAAATTGAAATAAGAAAATATAAATAAAATTAAAATAAGAACGGCTGAAATGGCATGGTCGTGTTAGAAGAAGCAATAATAACAAATGCACGACAAAAATCACAGATTTGAGTTCAAGAGGGCGGTAATGGTAGAGATATAATTGGTGAATGAACCATCAGGGACCAAAAACATTTAGTTGAAAATGGGAAAGAAAGCCAAATGTATTGAATTCCATACATCAATATACTTATTCGAGAAAAAAAATTGAACGACTTCCCAAAGGAGGAGGTATACAATTCTACTGTGTGCTTTTTTGTATGCAGTCTATTATTATCCAATTGTATATGAAAGATTGTTGTGGAGGTTATAATAATGTACGAGTACGCATTGTCTATTTCCCTTGAGGGCGTTTTAGAATACCAATATATATCTTGAGCATTCCTAATTAAACCTATGATCACATTATATACCAACGTTTATTGAAATCTTCCTACACATACAAACAAAGTGAAATTCCTGGTTCAGTATTCGCACAATTCCCAATTTGCCCCTATATTAAACACAGAGCGCTTGCAATCAAGCAATCACCCAAATGTAATGTAAGGCACGTATCAATTAGACACAGCTTATATATAAACATATATACAGTGCGTCCCAGAACTAATGTCCCAAAATTAATTTAAAATGCAGCCCTATGTTTTGCGTAAAAACGTTCAGACTTGTCCATTTATATAGCTTGATGCTGTTTCTTCCATGTATATAGGGTAGCCCAAAAATATATTACGATGATCAACTTGATCTTTTTCAAATCAAAGCACCTATTTTTAATCCATTTCTAGATTATGCTTCAGATTCTTCAAGTGGGTATGTTGGGTTAATTGATTCACCCTATTTAGTATATCTAATCCAATATTTTAATACGAGCAATTCTTGTATTTATATTAAATTTTATCTCGGAAATGGCTCTAACGATTTTGGTCAAATTTGGTGAGTAGAGTAGTAGTACTTTTCTATATATTTGGTGGCTATTGTGGCTATCGTGAAAGAACGTTTGGGTCCCACTCTTGATGTCCACAAGGTTATTCTAGAATAGCTCGGCAGATTTTGAAAAAGTATTGCAGAAAGAGGTTCTTTAATCCATTATTAGATTTTGCTTCAAATTGTTCAAATAGGTATATGTTGCGAGTACCATCTCGTGTATCTAAACACTTTTTGAATCAAAATTCAAAAATGAAATAGGTGATACGTGCTTTCATTTCATATAATAAAACTCATGCTTGTTGCATATCTATTGGCCAATCAGTGTAAAATGAATTTACCATCAAAAAGCCGCATCAAAAATTAAGGTAAATCGACTGGTCCAAGCTGAATTTAAAATTAATCTACATATTACTTCTGGGACGCCCTGTATGTAACAATCAACAGCTTATCCCTAAGTTGGTGCATCCGCCCGCATCCATAGAGGTAGGTACATATATACATATATATATGTATATGCATATTCATCCCTTTTAACCCTTCAACGCGTGTACTACTTAGTAGTAGTGCGTTCTGGATTGTTATGTCTGTATGTTTGTGTATGTATATGTGTATTGCGAACAGGCTTGACCAAAAGGCAAGTTGCAATAATTACACTCCTCTTCCCACTACCAAACTATACTAGTAAGTAGATACTAATTATTAATTTGCGTGCTGAGTTTGATATTACCAGTTTGAGATGCTAATATCGAGCTGGTTTAATCACGCCGCCTATATTATCCCTCGTTATAGCTACATACTTACCACACCTAATTCAAAAATGTTATCATCTCGAATAATTTCAGATGTGGCTGAAATAATGTATGGATTTTTTGTAAAATGGGTAGTTGTCTATCTCATTCATGGATATCTCCTTGATCCGGATAAGTGGGATACAAAAAAATAACTTCGCGCAAGTTTTTGATGAGACCTTAATATAAATTGACTATTTCAAGATGTTTTGATTGTAAAATTTAGATTGATAAGACAAGGACAACCTCTCAAAGTTACATCGTCAGTATGGAAAATTGTTTGATTTACTGAAGAGTTACCCTAAAAGATGAGACCTTGTTTCCATGCGATAATTCTCGTATACATTTCGAGGAACCCCGAGGAGGCTAATTTAAATAAAATATCAGTATTTTAAGCGAAAAGCAGCCGTAGATTTACTATAAGGTTTTATGGAGAATTAAAAAAATCTGATTATTTGGCTTCAAAAACTTCACTAGATAACCTATGTTTATATAGCTAAATCCCGTTTCACGATGTTCGTTCAAGCTCCAATCTCTGAAAGTGCTCATCCGCATTTAATAAAATTTTGTGATTCTGTATTGCTTGGTCCAAATTGATAGATATGCCAGTTTTTATCCCGACAAGTGACTCTATGATTTATAGTGTGTCGGCCCCATTTTATGGAAAACTTTTTTATTATTTCTCTTATGAGAACAAATTATTCTTGTAATTAGTGGAAATATGGTTTACCAGGTCTATATAGGTAAGCCAAATTTTCACAGGCATTTTTCAAATAAAACTTGATCAGAAATGGAGTTAGTCTTAAATACTCTGCATTGAAACTAGTAATGTAATTTCCTTCAGTGTAGAAAATATTAATGAGAACTATTAGTTAAGAACTGTTCTAGGGATAAATAGGGTTAGCAAAAATATTCTATGTCAACCATATCAAAGTATTGTGTGCTACCTGACAAAGTGAATAGTTTCCTAGAAAAGTTTGTTTAATTGTGACATAAGTGTAAGTCTGTCATCAAAGATTCAATTACCTACCTAGAAATAACCGAAAAACACAAAAAAAAAACATCATACGACGCTCTTTTCTCAGTGACAACTCTTGATAGAGGCCATTTCATTCGCTACTTTATTTTTAGACGTGGAATTTGCCGTCCGTTTTTTTTGTGAAGCGTAAAGCTGACGGTAAATCGTTTACGCACTCTTGAACATTCATAAAAAAGTAAAGATAAAAATCAGTGGAATGCAACTACCCCAAGTCAGCTGATGAACTTGACCTCTATCGAGGATATATTTCTGTTTTTAAGTATTTATTAAACACCTAGTAGATATTACATCATGAAAAATGGATTACTATTTCTGATTAAATTAACTATTTTTGGCAAATCAATTTCGCAGCCATAAAATTGTTCTAACTGTAACATTTCCTGTTGGTTCTATGTATAACTTTTTTAATTTTTTTGCATTTTACAGACAGCAGCCAATATCTCGGAACCCGAGAGTAGTAGGTAATTGTATTTTTGGGGTTGTATATTAAAGCAATTGGTGCAGCTGTTTTTGATATTATGTTACCTATTGAGATTTTTGTTGTCGGTCACGTAACATCAGATCCAAAATTATAAATTTATGTATTGCAGATGTTCCAATGAAAATTAAAATGCAAGAATATGAATTTTAAAACTGTACAAATGGAAAAGACTTTTTGATATACTAATGGAACATATCTTAAGCTATCTGATTTCTGTTCAGTTGAATTTCAGAATACCTACTAAATCTTTACTGTGAGTAAACTACTAGACGAATTTATTGATATAATTAATGGAGAAATATCTTAGTATATGTATAATGTGTCATTAATTCTGCTGAATTAAATACCAAAAACCACATTCAAAGTGGAACCAAAAAATCAAACAGGAATCGTTCGCCAATGAATAGTTATTGAGTTCTGGATTATTGGCATCGAAAAATTCAGTGCAAAACATAATTACCAATCTTTTCTATGAGGAAAACTTTAATATTTAATTTGAATTGATTTTCTTGTAGAAGAAGATAAGTATTTTTATGATATTTTGATAATAATTTGTTCAGAGTGATCAGAAATGAAGCTTGAAAATTAGATTAAAAAGACGTCAAAAGGCACTTTTTCAAATGGAATCCCCTTTTTCAAAAGTAGTTTTTTTAAAATGGAATCACTTTTTTTATTATATTATTGTATCAAGCAGCAAAAATATGGAGATCTTTGTATAAGGTTGCCCTAGAACAGAAAATTTATTGATTGATTCCACAAACTGAAGAATTCTTTTTAAAGAATACATTTTCTTGAACAATCATACCAGCTATTTCTCTGAAACATTCATTGGTGTAACAAACTATCACATTGAACGATGACGTGGGCTCTTCGTATTGCCTGTTCGTGGAATTTCAGCAATACCTATCTTTTATGTCACCAAAATCCGTGGAAATGGAAATTGTGCTAATTGCGTAACAGTAAATAACAAACATGTAAATCATCAAATACATCGCATAGAATAGAGTATCAATAAATATAGAGGATGCTCTTGTTGTTTATGAAATACCTATGACGCATCTGAAATGAGATTTGATACCGTGAGATATAGAGCAATAGCTGTCTGCAAAAAACTTAACCAGTCTAGTAACAGGACGAAATGCTTTTGGAATGTTGGTAGTGGAACATTTTTACTTTCCTACGCTACTACAGTTGCTGTATAAGGAAAGTATTGTAATCGTGTGAAAGTTTTGTTATCGAGATTTTTACAAATGTTGACGTTTTAGAGTTTTTTAAGTCTAATAAACATATTTTCAGCCATTGGTCTGTCTGTCTGTCTGTGACAGCATTATCTCAGAAACGGTTCGGTGTATTTTGTTGCTTTCTTTTTTATTTTGTTTGGTACCAATATTACTCGCCGGTGGCATTAAATGAGAATCCTGTATACACTGGGTGTTGAGCTATAGCCAAAAAACGTGATTTGCTCAAGACTATAGCGCGAAAACGGCTCTAACGATTTTGATTAAACTTGCCTAAAGTATTCTTTTGAGAGCCCTTTAAAAGTTATGCTTGAATAAAATTCCATATTTTCCACATGTTTCTTCAGATTCTGGCTAAACGTTTCATCTTGCGAAAAAATGTTACATGACCGTTGTTGTTCGTTTTGATCGGACGATTTTTTATTCACTGGAATTTGCCTACGAGCGGTAACAAAGTCGTGTGAGTGGACACACCAGAATTTTTGTTCAGCAATCAAACCAATAAAGTAAATGCCAGAAATTATTAATTTTCTTGTAAAGCATTAGGTTGTTGTTATAGTATTTATGTTTAATTCCCATTTAATTACAATAAACTAAAATTAGAGCAACATAGGTAATAGAAAATTTATGTTATTGTTAAAGTAGGTTATTCAAAATATAGGAAACTTCAATAAAAAATAATGATGCTCAAATTGTTCTTTAATTTTGGACGCCCTTTCTTCCTAATGACAATTAAAAAAAAACCATTGCGTTTGAAATTTTCGAGAAAATCATAAAAATCGGTGACTTTGTCATAAAGCGCCATCTACCGACTAAGAAAATAATGGAGCTCAAAATGTTATTATACTAGTAGAAGCATCCAAAAATGCGCTTTAAAACTAAACAAAGTTATTAAAAATTGGTCATAACAAAAAAAAGTCATTCAGATTTTTCAATCATTTGCCTCTCCCCCCACCCCTTTATTTGACAAGATAGAGAAAAAAACTTTAATTCGAAAAAGTTATCGTATTTTCAGTAGGCTACAAAAATAATATTTTCAATATAGGTTAACTAGGGATAATTTTGATTGAAACAGTGTTTTCTAATTCGCGGTGTGAGTTACGCACTCTAGTGGTAGAATTAGCAACTTATAAATATTTTCCAGCCTTTTCTTGTGACCGATTTCAGGATCGTCAGATCAACGAATATCGAGGTATAGCCGGCGTCCTTTATTAATGGGCCACCTTGTACAGACACATTCTTATAAAATACATGGCACACATCGAATAATTTGTTTTTTGGATCGCCCGATATGTTGCTCACATTAAAACAACACCAAGGATACGAAATCCTGTTGCTAATCGAGTAATGTAACTCAATATTTCCAAACCAGAAACTACAATCAACTCTATTGCCCAATTATTACATTGCCTCCTTATTAGTACATATCTGTCACTAAATTTTAAATTAAATAAGGCTACGCTCTAAAATGAATGATTATTTGTCTATCTGTAATCCATTTAAAATCACTTTCTATGATAGTATAGGGCTGTGTGTGGGTGAGATTCATTAGTGCAAATCTATGGGCGCAATCATCCCTATTGAATTTTCATCGCACCCAAACACACACACATACCATCATTTGAAACACTCTCGTGTGTGAATCATAAGCGTTCACCACATATATATAATTTTGGGCTTTTGTAAATATTTGACCGAGTAGGAACCGGGGTTTGTTTTGCTAGTACTGGAGCTATGTATGTATATATATATACTATGCCATGACGCTGCTTCTGCTGCAAAGTCCCCAAACTGAATAATTTGATTACGTGGGAATTTAATTAACACACACATGTCCTATTCTAGGATAACCAGTCTCCTGAATCCCCTCCTCCATCGAACACTACGACAAATTCTACTAAATATACAGCGTGTTCCTTAAAGATATGTGAAATATTTAAAGGGGTGATTCCACATCTAAAATTAATGATAGCTTGTTGATTAAACTATAGTCCTAAAATGTTCTGTTACTTAAATACGGCGTATTTTAGAAGAAAAGGAACTCAATATTCTCGGAATCGCTTTAGATATTTTAAAAATAATTTGGTAAGCAGTTACTATTAATAAAGAAAAATACATTTCTAGCTTTAACAGAGGCGTTGGTGCGAGCACGGACTTTTATATTTCCAACGAAAAAAATGTTACTCCAAAGGCTTTTTCCCGAATATTTTTTTCAAAACTTCCCCTTCAATTTAACAAATAATAGCACAGATGGGTCTTTGGTGCAATGCGCCGTTTTTGAGGATAAAATTAAAGACCGTCGGTTTGTTTGACAGAAATAATATTATAATTATTTATTGAAGGATACATTTGCGATATACATTTGGGTGGTTGATCACAGTATGTAATTTTTGGTGTTTTTGATATTCCAAATAACATTTTGTAGTTAAAAGCTCATTAATTTCCTTTTTTTTTAGAAAAAAAACTTCTACACCCCTTATTCTAGTAACGGAACATTTTGGGACTGTAGTTTAATCACCAAAATATAATTAATTTGCGATGTAGAGGCACACATGTATAGAGTGTCCCAAATAAAAGTTGGATGTACTGGTATACTCGTAAATATTTTGTATTTCTCATTCCTAAAATGCATACAACATAGATTTAATTATACAACAATCTTGGGACAGTTTTTTTGTAAAAAGTTCAATAGTTATATATTGATTGATTGATCATTTTATCTAGATCCAGCTTAAGCCAATCTTCTGTCAGTTGTAAAATTTACCTAAAATTATTTATTAAAACTGGATTTTTCAAAGATATAACTGATAAGATTAAAACAATGAAGAAACAGGTAAAGCTTGATAAAAAGCAAAGGCATTTTTTACATTTTCACGACTTTCAAATAGATATAAAGCTTCATATAAATAACATGAATCATATCCAAGAAGAGTTAGGAATATTTCTGACCTTCTAGGAGCCCTAACTGCTTCATTCTTAGATATATCAAGAAATTCAAGATGGAAAAATAATGCGAGAATTTGCATTTTTAATTAAAAAGATAATAGCGATAAGTAGAGAACCAATAAGAAGAAATATAACAGTCGAAAATAATTGAACAGGTAAAAGATACTGAGTACTTAGACATTAATACATACAGTGATGGTAAAAATAAGGAAGAAGTGAAGAACCCAACTAATAGAATAATGGATTGTCTAGATAACACCATATGGAAAAACAAATACCTATATATCAGCGAAAACCAACACAATAATAAGACCAATCATGACATACGCACGTGGAACAAGACCTGACACTAACACGAGAACTTTCTATTAGGTAAAGACAACAGAAATGAGAGTACTTAGAAGAATCGCATACAGGACACTAAGAAAAGAGGAGAGTAAGAAGTGTATATACATATAAGGCGTGTATATAATATTGATAATGTGAGTAATTGGCTGAAAGGAAAGAAAACAGAATAGAACATTCACATAGAAAGAATGAGAGATGATATAGTTAAAATAGCAAAAGACATGTCACCAACTGGTAGAAGATCGACAGGACGCCCCAGAAAACGATGAAGCGAATATAGAAGCTAGAAGACGGAAAAGGCAATTTGCCTATTTTTGAGACGGAAGCAGAAGAAGAAGAATTAAAAAAAACTGCAGTTCGAAGGGTGTCTTAGAAATAAAAGACTTGTTCGAATCTTTCCTCAAATGAGAAACGATTTTAAAATCAGAGCAATTTAACTAAGTATAATAGGTACTAATGTTTTTTACAAAAAAATGGATCGACTTTATCACTTGGGGCAGTGGAAAATATAAAATAATATCAATTCTGTTGGTGCTGGTACTTGTGAAAATTTTCGTTGTACTTTCCTGTTATAGGCACTAGCTCCAAATGTACCAGCACCAGTAGAATTAATATTATTTTGTATTTTTCACTACACCAACTAATAAAGTCGAGACATTTTTTCTATATTTTTATTTCACACTTTTGAATGTAGGTAATATTAGTCATAAAAATTGTTGAACGTTCACTAATACCAAAGAAGATAGTAATTATCCCATTACCTATGTATAAATGGAATGATTGTATACCTCCTCCGTTCGGGAACTCGATCAAAAAATGGTAACATCCATAGAAAAATATAAAAATGGTCAAAAAGGGAGAGAGTTTCTGACTACACTTTTAACAGTTTATCCCATTCAGTCTACCTAGATTCAGCTCTTCAGCTCATATTTTGGTCACACTGTAGAGGTAGATACAAACCGAAATTACATAGCAGCGATGAATAACTATGTGTGTTAATTAAATTTTCTTTCGTGTGATTAAACCTGAACGTTGTTTAATTATTATTGTATGGGTGTGTGGGTGTGCGTTTGTATTCGTCAAGAAGCGTGAGCGGGACGTATATTTATGCGTGTGCGTTGGATGAGACAAAACAACACCCTATAATATAACCCCAACACCCAGCCGCAAACTGTATGTTTTGCGCCTTCTGTATTGTTGTTATTAGGCTAGAGGGAATAGAGCATCCCGAGTATAATAGAAATTTTGATAAGAAGAATCCGGGACTCAAGGTGTACAGGAAATGGGGTGGTGAGAAACTCACACTACACAGTTCATATCCATATCTTGTGCATTTTCAAAAATGTTTGAAACAGCTATGTTTGATGATACACTTTCTTACATCATGTAACATAATAAGTAATTCTCAACACGGTTATTTGAAAGGCAAATCTACTCAAACTGCAATATTCCAGTTCATACAGCATATAATAGACTCATAATATAATGAAAATTTAGTATTACTTTTTTTTTGATCTTTCTAATGCATACGATTGTCTGGATCGTGAAACATTGCTGAATAAGCTGGGGGATTGCGGCATAAGGAGTACAGCTCTCATTTTGTTTAAATCCTACTTGAAGGATAGATAAAAAACGCTAAAGATTAATAAAGATGGAGTTTAGGAGAAATCTGTGGAAAAAATAACGAACATAGGAGTTCCACAAGGCAGCATAACAGGACCTTTACTATTTCATTATTTATCTAAATGATTTGCATAACTACATGAGACTCATTGAGAATTGCGAATTGATAAATTATACTGATGATACAAATATGTTTGTCAACACTCCTGATATGATCAGTTTGTTCGCTAATCCAGAATTATACTTTGAGTTCATACAAAACAAGCTGATTCTCCATGAAGATAAATAAAACACTTTGTACTGTTTAAAACAAACTATGCTTGTATTGACATGCTAACCTACTTTAATTTTGGTAATAATAACTTTAAAATTAGTATACACTCGAAGCTCCTGGGAGTCTAAATAGATAGGGTATTTTAAAAATATGATAACCTTCACTTTCTGAAAATGCTACTTTGGAGTCAAGAATAAGACATAGTTTGATATGTTTTGGCAATAGTCAAGATTTTGGAAGGTGTTCTTAATTCAGAAACGAGCTTCGAGAATAATACTAAATTTAAAATAAAAAAAATCTTGTAGAGGTTACTTCAAGCAAAACAGGATCCTAACAGTACCAGTGTTATACATTCATGAAAATCGCTATTTTTATTTAGACATAAGAATTTATTTCAGCCATTAGAGACAAGAAGACTAGAGCCAACCAGACACAATCTGCAATTTCCAATACATAGATTGAATGAATGAATGAAAAAAAGGGCGTTGTACTGCTAAAAATAAAATAAATAAAATAATTGAAAATACATTTTTTGTGAAAGAGTCTCTTTGAAAATAAAAATTATAAATATTTGATTCCAATGTATTAAATAGATAACATACAACTTTTGCTTGTCCTTAGATTTTGTTTATAATTTAAAGTATCGTAGTTCAGGTACCCTTAGGGTAGAAAGTCCACTCATCTCTATCCCATCTAATGGAAAATTTCTAGCGTTCACCTCGATCCTGCTGGTTTCTTTTGGACAATTCTATACTTTTTTGTCACTTGCACAAATTTCAAATATTCAATTAAATATTTTTGAATAATTATACATTTTCTCTGTTTTCTTTCATTATAGATTTCTATTGAATGAACAGACAGATAGGGCAGATCACATGGACAGATAACCGGAAAAAACCGAAATTTCGGAAAATCATTTTATTTTTTTCCTGGTCTTATTTCTTAATGATTTTTTATATAAATAACACTTTTTTACTCTTTCCAATAGTTTTGTAACCTGACGTTTCGTCTATGTGTAACTACCATGAACTTTTTTTTGTAATGGGAGCCATATTATCATTGCACAAATTTGAATAGCCCTTTTTATTACATTTTTGACGATATATCATAAGTTGGCCTTGTTGTCCTAAAAATTCGAAAAATTAACTAAATTACTTTTATAAAGTAGTTGGCTTTGATTTTTCCAATCGGTGACAAGTAAATGGCACTATGTGTTATTGTCAATTGCTGAGTTGCTGAAAATGGAGTTCTCCAATGAAGAAAAACGGGATATGATAAAACTTTATTACAAGAATCATAGAAATAGTGTGAATAAATACATTGGAAGTGTATCTTAAGATGTACCCCAAAAGACGACATCCACAACCAAATTTGTCCTAATTAATGGACAGAATTCGCGATGGGTTTGGCTCGTTTGAAAAACATAAGCTTAATTGAACCTCATTAGTAATAATTTCTTTAGTTTCTTCATCAATCCTGTCTCCAGTTTTTTGTCTGGAACCTTGCTCTGCTAAATTTGTATCCAATAAGTTGAATAAAGATCGGTGGGGTTGTCATCTCTCGGGATACCTTCATGTTAAGATGATGATACACTTTCAATTTATTCGTAGCACTATTTCTATCATTCTTGTAATAAAGTTTTATCATATCTCATTTTTCTTCATTGGAGTAATCCATTTTCAACGACTCGGCAAATGACAATACTACAAAATGTCATTTACTTGTCACCTATTCGAAAAATCAAAGCCAACTACTTTATAAAAGGTTCTTTTTAATTTCTCGGATTTTTAAGGACAACAATGCCAACATCGTCAAAAAAGTAATAAAAAGGGCTATTAAAATTTGTGGAATGCCAATATGACTCCCATAAGTAAAAACTTCATGATAGTTACATATAGACGAAACGTCAGGTTACAAAACTATTAACACCATTGGAAAGAGTGAAAAAAAGTGGTAATGCAAATGTGTTATTTATTTAAAAATTCATTAAGAAATAAAGCACGGAAAAAATTAAAATGATTTTTCGAAATATCGGTTTTTTTCGGTTATCTCCGGAACTACTCGAAATTTACAAACTTTCCAAACAGCGTATTGTTGAGCTCATGAATGCGCAACTTTACCCCAATTTAACCATCTCCGTATTCCCTATAGTTTCCGAGATCCCAATGGTGAGAGTCGAATTTAAAACAGCCTGTATAGATATACAAACGGACTTACGAAACGTCAAGGTCATAACCTTATTTTAGTTTATTGATTTTTTAAACGTCAGAATTTAAAAATCTCAAAATAATCACAATTGAATTGACATAAAAATTCAACATAACCTGTAAAACTTACTTTATTGATTATTTTAAATATAAGTTCATATAAAAGACTACGCTGCTTTTTTAAATGAGCATGTATCTAAATATCACATGAATAAAATTCATATTCTGGTAAAACACTGTTCGAATGAGTAGAGTCACTGAATTCTCCAATATCGTGTATGGTAATCTCCCAGGAGTCCGCGGCTGCCTTGATCAAATAACAGAGGTAGGTATTTGTATTGACAATAGGAATGATTTACGATATTTATACGATATGATTTCTCTGGTGCCATTGTACTATAATTATTAATCAACTATTAAAATTATTTCATACGTTCCTTTTCTATATGGATTTTGATTTAAATACTTGCACATACTATTTCTGAACACTGTTTCCTGGCCTATATTCTGTCTAGCTGTGAGATGGCTATGGCAAAGATTAGAAACACCGAGATAAGATACCCGGCGGAATCCCTTTGATCTTTTAGCTCGGGTCCTGGTGAACTTGGGTGCCGTTTTCAGAAAATACTGTGCTACCAGGTTAAAAATTAAGGCCTTTTCTGTTAACATTCATATATAAAATATCGTAATAAACATCTGAATTCGTTCTTGTATAAGTGTACCAGAAAGTTATGCTAGACCCAACACTTTTTGAAAAATTACATCCATGCGAACACCTCAAGTACTTATCTGAGCAAACGTACAAGGAGCTCGAGTCTCGGAATTGTATGCAAATGAGATTTACATGAGCGTACGTTAGGGTCAGTATTGATAATAATAATTTTATATGAAATTGAATTTGAACAATTTACAGTAAACATTATTTTATTCGATTTTGGTAATTATCGCTTGATAATTAGTTAGATATGTATAATAAAGATATATAAGTACCCAATCTCTATTCCAGAAAAAAATAATTTAAACGATAATCTTTTCCTGTAACAAACCATGATTTTAATAGCACTCGGAATTTCCTAAATGAAACTATTTAACATAATTATGAGGATTTAATAAATCTGGCTTAGGTGTGGAAGTGGAGTAAAATAAAACTATGAAAAATAAAATTTTATCATAACAGATCTTGACAATATCTAACGATAATTATAATTATACGTTTAACAGAATAGATAATTTCCTATCGTTTCTACGAGTAACTCTGAAAATTCTATTATTTTTCAAGAGAAAGTATATTCTTAATCTAATATACCCACAGCTTTATTAAATAAATATGGGAAAAATTTTGCAGGGATGATGATATTATTCTACATTAATAAATATTTGAAATAATTAGTTCACAGGATTTTTTGATATAAAATTTCCAATATTTTGTAGATATAAATTTTCTAACATCTGCAATAGAATAGTAATCTCCTATTAGTAATGTTTTCAATATTATAGTTTTGGATAATGCTGAGCAATAATTGAAAAAATCAAAACGATGGTTTTTCACGTATAAAATGTACGAATTATCTCAGTATCACTGGAAAATTAAGATTGTTTCAAAATTCTTACCTGATTTCATCCTTGGGAACTCGAAAAACTTTTTTCTCATTAGAACACAAATCAGACGTACAGTTTTTGTAAATACAGTATGCACCTCTCTTCTTCCGACTTTCTTCATCTTTCATATTTCAAAAACAAAGAATAAAACAAAATAATTGAATCTCACTCTGCGGAATGCATTCAGTCATTGACACAAATAGAATAATATCATCGGTTATATAGTATTGATATTCGTTGCTAATGACCCCCTTGGAAAAAATGATTCACCGACGCCATTGAAATCGCCTACCTGGCTCTTTAAATTGGTGAGCTGGTGAGCAAATTTCATCTCTCTCACATTTTATCTGCCTTGTCGGACTGTCCTATCTTGGTGTATTTAATCTTTGGCTCTGGTGTCTTTTCTCATTTTGGAATTTGTAAAGCAGCCCTTCGTGTATATGTACCTATGGTGTACAGGTGCCGGAATTATTATTGCGGGCTGAGATGGATACTAGGTCAGTGGGCTGGAATATACATATATAACGACTTGATGTATAATACCAATTAAATCGATCTGCGAACCTCAATTTCATAGATCAATAAGTATTTGCGTTGAGTTGGGGCTTGGTTTTAGTTGAGTAGCGAACTGTGGGCGACCACAAAATCCTCTTACATGTAATCTGGAAGAATCTGATTGGATTTTCCGAATCAGTGCATTTGTTGTGTAACGATTGAGAAAAGAGAAAATGGTGGCTTTACGTGTATTTTGGAGATATTTGCAAATATTAAACTTCCTGACAAGTAATGGGATTATCACGCATGTCATGAGAGGTAAATGGAAGAAAAATAAAGGTGGCTTCATTATTAGCTCAAATAAAAGTTTCGATTCAGTTAATTGTTTACACAAATGAAGCTTCCCACTCCAGCATGACCTGTTCATGAAGAGAATCGACATTTTTAAGGTTCCTTACGTCCGAAAAAACGGAAGCCTTATAATTACTTATATGTCCGTCTGTCGCAGTCAATTTTCCCCGAATCTAATGGACCGATTAAGATGAAACACATATCAATTTCCGTGACCCAAACGCAGAGGTATGACGTGAACAGACGGAATCGGAATATGGGGGTCACTCTTGGGGGGCAACATGGGAAAAAATAAGTATTTTGCAAACTGCATCTTATGACAAATCAAATGAAAGGGTGAAAATTGACCATTCTCCCTCTTATTTCCGAAAATGATGAACCTAAGATTTAAAAGAAATATATATCCTTATATTAAGGATAAACTTATGTTTTGTCCATGATCTTAAAATATCATTGTAAATCACTCAAAATTGTGCGTAATTGATTACAACCTTATTCGCGCGAGTTCAAGTCGCACTTGTCCCGTTTTTTGGTTATTTCTTGGATAATTATACTTTTTGACCGACTTCCCAAAAGGAGGAGCTATACAATTCGATTGTGTGCATTTTTTTTTTTTGTTTGTGCGCGCCTTTCATATAGTAAACGTACTCCGATGTTGATGATTTTTGATTCATTTGAAAGAGGAGGCTTGAGAAATGGTCCCATATTCATAAAAACGGGAATCCGACATCTCGTTCCCTCCGAAAACCGCCCCCGAAGGGGGTGGAGGGGGCAAATTTTGTCGAAAATTGAAAATCTGCGTTGATATAATTACAGATAGGACAATATCCGGAAACGTTTAAATGGAACATTTTTTCAAAAGAGTAACGGTTTTCGACATAGAGACATTTTAAATTCTCAAATATACCTATTTTCGCTATGTGGAGAGGGCGATTTCTGTCGAAAATTGAAAATCTGTTTGCAGTACATGAAAGACATAATTATTTAGAGTTACGGTTTTCGAGTAAAATCGGTGTTAAAATGGTAACAACTAAAATATTCAAGCGTATTTCCGCAGCGATGTTCTGAGATCTCAATAATAACAACTACAAGCAAGGAATATACGTGGGTAATAGGATAAGTACTATCTTCATTGATATGGTATAGTGAACGTTCAACGATTTTCGTGACTAATGTTACACTCAAAAGTGTGAAATAAATATTTTTTACAAAAAATTGGACCGACTTTATTAGTTGGTGCACTGAAAAGTATAAAATAATATTAATTCTATTGGGGCTGGTACTTGTGAAGTTGGTGCCAAAAGTTACCAATCTACCTGCAACTGCACAACTTCAAAAGTAACAGCACCAATAGAATTAATATTATTTTATACTTTTCAGTGCACCAACTAATAAAGTCGGTCCAATTTTTTGTAAAAAATATTTTCACTTGATACTATTGTATTATATGTTGTTAAATATATTTCATCAGACTCATCGTCTTTCATCTTTTGAGTAACAAAATAGCTATCGAGCTCGTAAACTATCTTTCTGTAAAATGTATATTTTAACATGGAAGGCTTTTAAAAAAAAGTATTCCTAAGAAAACAAGCTTGTGTTTAATGGGCTACTATCAACGACCTGAAATTGTTGATTTGACGGTAAATGTTCCGGTTTATCATATAGGCTGGTATATCCGCTTGAACGAACAAAGCTGATATGGATCACTACAATCCACAGAATGTGAGGCGGGAAGATTTCGAGCTGATTGCGTTGTAAGTGCAACAGTGTAATGGGACATGTTTACACCTGTGGGGAAATGTAAATGAGCTCGTTGAGGGTAGAGCGCATCTACTCATCTACAAGATGGTATTGGTTGGCTTCAAATGACGGAAACATTCACAATGTATTCAAGATATTCCGATGAAAGGCAACTGGAGTGGAGTCCACAATTTTTTTATGGAATTTTTTTTCGCATACCCTACCTTACTGAAAAAGCTATTGGAAACGATGATTAATTAACATCTGCTAGTATCGAATGGCAAAACACGTATGCCATGGAAATGAATATCTTGTTTTTCAGGTCAGAAATCACGATGAGTCTTTCATAACCGAATTATTGCGATGTTATGTGAATTTTGGTAATATTATGCCCTACTTAGTTTCGCTTTCCTTTCAATCTATTTTGTATCAATGTTGCTTTAGTTATTCTGATTTATGCCTTATATGATTCCATTAGATATTATACATGTTACAAAGAATATTCGCCTGACACCCCAAGTAAGAAATTGTTTGCTTTATTTAAAAGTGAAGAGGATTTAAAAACACTGATAAAAATATCCGTAACTTCACTTGCATCTACAGCATCACTATCAATTTATGTATTCTTACGAGTTTTGAGAATAATACTATTCAAATTATTC
The DNA here is from genome assembly GCA_958507055.1 of Crioceris asparagi. Taxonomy (NCBI): domain Eukaryota; kingdom Metazoa; phylum Arthropoda; class Insecta; order Coleoptera; family Chrysomelidae; genus Crioceris; species Crioceris asparagi. The sequence goes on along the minus strand of OY293828.1, from coordinate 81,579,740 downwards.
AAACGAACCAAAATTGAGAACTCAAGATGCAATGTCAGTAAATTAGCAATTCAGTTTAATTATCACGTATCACCAAACGTTCCGAAATATTAAAATAGAGGTTCTTATTTATTGGATGGGGATCGATGAATTTTATGCTATGTTTGTCATATTTTTGCAGGTTTGAACATTTCTTTCAGATTTCGGATTCTCCAAGTGACAAGTGATCTTTGAATATAATGTACTTTCAGAGTTCAAGCAGATATGCTTTCTCAAACTCGATAGTGCACCGAGGATACATTGTTTTCAGGGTTTCGCACATCCGATGGAAACATGGAACTATCATACGATCACTCTGGTTTCTACCTATCGGTATGTCTGTCCGTCTGTCACTGTAGAGAAAGAGAAAATTTGTTACTGATTAGAGTTAGATGACCGCAATAGTATAGCAAGGTATAGTTAAAAAAAATTGTTTTTGCACTAACGGTTAATTTTGAGGAGTCAATTAAAATATTAAAAGAAACATTTTCATTTAGAACATCACGTGATAGTATATCAAGTTAAAGGGCTCCTAATGAGTATCTAGTTCATATAAATTGTGTTTCATTATCTTAGATCGACCAACTTAATATACGAAAATTGACTATACCCTTATTTCCAAATTTACCGAGCGTACAGCTTAAAAAAATATAGACCTTTAGTTAAATCTTACAGGAAAGCTTATAAAAAAGTCCTATATAGGGAACCATTTCCACACTTGTCCTAATTAAAATACAAATTAGATTAGTATTGAACCAATATTTATTTATGAGTACGGCTTATTATATTCAGGATGAAAATTATTTACTGCATCAACTGCTGATAATTGTCTTACAAAGAGACGAGTTATGAGATTAAAAATATTTTTTACCAAAAATATTGGATCGCCTTTATTAGTCTGCACTGAATATACAAAATAATATTTATTCAGTTGGTGTTGGTAATTTTGCGATTGTAGTTAAATAGAAGACTTTTGGCACCAACTTCAAAAGTACCCACCAACACCAATAGAATTAATATTATTTTGTGTTTTTCAATGCACCAACTAACAAAGTCTGTCCAATTTTTGGTAAGAAATATTTATTTCACAATTTTGAGTAACATTGGTCTTGAAAATTGTTGAACCTTCACTAATACCAAAGAAGATAGTAGGTACTTATCCTATTACCCATGTATATTCTTTGCTTGTACTTGTTATTATTCAGAGATCTCAAAACATCACGGCTGAAGTACCTACCACTGCTTTAACTCGAAAACCGTAACTTTATTTGAGAAATGTCAAATTTTAATGTTGCTTCATATAATCTCTTCTTTAATTTGGCTGTCTCAGATTTCCAATTTTAGAAAAAAATGCCCCCTCCACATATCGGAAATGTACATATTTTAGTCTTTACCATTGCTGTAGCTCGAAAAAATGTCCAATTATACGTTTCCGGATATGGTCTCATCTGTAATTCTGCTGTCTCAGATTTTCGATTTTCAAGAAAAATTGCCCCCTCCACCCCCTTTGGGGGAGGTTTCTGCAGGGAAGAATATTCCGGATTTGAGTTTTTCTAAATAGGGGATCATTTCTCAACTCTCCTTTTTCAAATGAAAGAGAACCGCTATACATAAAGAAAGCAAACATACAACCGAATTTTATACCCCCTTCTTTTTTTGAAGTCGTTGAAAAATACAACCTACATTGCGCTATTCTGATACTGAATGGTTGATATTGGTTATTCCAATGTCTCTGTCTATCATTCACTACCGAAGTATATTTCTTATGCTCGATTTATCTTTACATAGAAAGTTTTCTAAATATTTCAATCATTTTCTATGAAATTAGCCTGCAACAAAATAATATAAAGCACAATATGACCTGATTGATGTGACAAAGTTTGTAACACAAATAAATGATACTCATCCCGGCCATTGCAAATGCTCAAATTGTGGACAGGGTGATGCATATTTAAATGTCTAAAGTGGGGATGCCCAGATAAATCAACGTAACTTTCTCCGGGACGGGATCTGTTTCAAGCTAATGAGATTTCGGTGGGAAAGTTTCAATCAAGTGATTTTTTTTTCGTTCTCACTTTGTTTCCCTCTCTCTCTCTCTTCCGGCCTTCTATTTGCACTCTGATAAGATTCAAATTAAAACCAAGAATGGGCCCTTAATTTAATTAGAAAAGCCAACAACAAATAGCCACTGTGAACAGTTTGCTGGATTGCGTAAGCTAGATTTTAAAATAATTAGCTTTACCTTCTCCTATCAAATATGGTATCGGTAATGGTTAAACTTTGTAACAGCTTGTGCTTTCGAAAAGTACCGAATAAATTCATAAATTAAGAGTCTTTCGAAAAAATCCTCGTCCCTTTTGTTTTAAATAAAGGCATTTTTGACATACAATCCACATTTGTGACGTAATCGTTATTCGACATATGACGTCAACGAGATTGTTTTTTTAAATGCGTACACCCAGTTTTGACCATACCAATTCAAAGAGCGAATCATTCTACGAAATGACCTACCTGTTCTATATCTATCACTATCTACAGCTTTTTTATATTTTCTCGAACCACATGACGTTGGTTTCATTCTTATTTATTCGTAATCCATTCTCTTTCAATCCCGTGTTCCATATGTTTAAATTGATTTGTAGGTCTTTCTCACTTTCAGTCAGTATTTCCACGTCATCTGAAAATGCTGCCTCGCTTATTGAAATTCTTTCTAGACGAGTATGTGCTTATTCTAATTTCTTGGTTCTGGGCTTGCATTTTTTAATAATATCATCCATGAATATGATTAACAAAATCGGACTGAGGCTCCCTCCCTGTCTTATTCCGGAGCTGGTTGTTAATGTTTCTGAGGTTATATTGATTCTAATTACTGAGTTTAAATTGCCATCGTATATTTTTTGCGTTAGTCTTATAATCTTTCCGCTAACTTCTCGGTCTTTGTACCAAATCGAAAGATTTTTTTAGGCTTAGGCCATATAAACTTTTCTTCTTTCATGGGTTGTTTTTTCTGTGATTGGTTTAATCGTGAAAACATGATCCTGTGTACTTCTTCCACTTCTATACCCGCTCTGTGATTCTTCTAATGTACTTTCGATCTTCGTTCTTATTATTTTCTCTATTATTTTCTCAAACATTTTTATCGCTGTTTATAACAGAGTTATTCCTCTGTAGTTATTGCAGTCATTTGCGTCTCCTTTCTTATGCATGAGGATAATCAACGCTTTCTTCCAGTCTTCTAGAAGTTCTTCTTTGCATCATATCTTGTTGTAGGTATTTAGCAGTCTGTCTTCACCTCTTTGTCCAATATTTTTGCGATCATTTGCGATGTTATCTTGTCATATCCAGGCGTTTTCCCATTCTTTAATTCCTTTATTACTTGTTTTAGTTCTTCCATGGTTATTTCATTTTCATCTTCGTGTTGTATTAATTCAATTTGTACTATTTGCTCCTTTTCTTGTGTTTCATTGCGCAGACCCTATTTTACAAGATAGATTAATCTTGGAGAACTGCACTTATAATTGTTAGGATGTATTATTATTTTATAATCTACTGTTCTGTAATGTATCTTGTTCTGTAGTTCTGTAAGTGTTATTCTATGTACTATGTCATTGATAAGATATCCGTTTCCTGTTTAATTTTAATTCATCATTATTATTCATTCTTGTTAGTTATTACAACCTTTTGTTAATTTCTTCAATTTCCATAAATATATTTAATTGTGAGTACCTGCGCTATATTTTCTCTGCCCAACAGGTTATGGGCCCAGGACATAACTGTTAATTACGAAACGATATTTAATTGTTCGTTTATAATTTTGAGAAATAGTAAAAAGCATGGCCGGCGACGACAAAATGGTGACCACGCCATCCGGATCAATGCTTACACAGCAGGGAACAATGCCTACTAGTTCGAGTGTAACTGTATCATCATCAGTGCCAAATATAGAAAAACTAGAAGGACAATTTAACTATGGAAGCTGGAAATTCGCAATGAAAATGTGTTTGATGCTCGAAGGACTTTTTGGTTATGTTGATGGCACAATGCCGGTTAGCACTCCAGCGGACATTGTTCGTGATCAGAGTGCACTTGCTAAGATATGTCTTTCGGTTAAGCCTAACTGTTATGTGCATGTGCATAATGCGAAAAATTCTCAAGAGGCATGGGTTAACCTCAAAAAAGCGTTTGAGGGATGCAGCATGGCCACAAAGTTTGAACTCACCCGACAATTTTTTAACATGAGACAAGATGGAAGCACAATGGAAGAGTTTATCAATAATATCTTAACTACGGTGCAGAAACTTGCTGATATTGGTGAGGTTCTGGAAGACAAATGGATCTCTTTTGTCATGAGAAACGGTGTTTCCGACGAATATGAGAATTATGTGACAGCTTTGAATCAGCAGCTGAAAGAAGATTCCACGTCTGATGATGTTAAAATAGCTCTTCTTGGTGAGAGTGAGAGAAGAACAGTGAAAAGTACTGTGTCATCGACATCAGCTACAGCATTCATCTCTAAGCAAAACAAATATAAACATAACCAGTATCGGTACAAGAAGAAACCAGTTCCTCAAGAGATCCGATGCTATGAATGCGGTAGCCCTTCGCACCGTCGACCAGACTGTCCCAAGCTGCTCAATCAAGAAAACCACAAACAGAAGCAGAAGGCCCACCAAGCGTCAACTAAGAAGAATGTAACTCTACTCACCAAGGCCCTCGCTGCAAAGATGTCTCCCACAGCATGGATAATCGATTCGGGGGCAACTTCACATATGACTAAAGATAAGAATTCTTTTTATGATTTAAATTCTAATATTAATATTCCTATATCTGTAGCTGATGATTCTGAAATTGCATGTGAAGGTATTGGCAATGTTGTACTTCAAGTAGGTGATAACAATGTAAAAACTGTTACTGATGTTTTGTATGCACCAACTTTATCATTTAATCTATTGTCTGTAAACAAAATGACGGATAAAGGTTATAAAATTGTCTTCGATAACATATCTTGTAAAGTTTATGATGGGACAAATTTTTCTGTACAGGGTGATCTGGAGTTTGAGTGTTCCAAGACAAATGGTCTTTATGCAATAAACAAATTTTCACAGGAACCAGTGAGGGCAATGTCAATCACCACTATCTCTGATCATGAACTTTGGCACAAGAGACTTGGTCACTTAAACCGCAAGGATATGAAAAAACTGAAGGACATCGTATCAGGTATCTCATTCCGTGAAGAAATAGACAAGGTATGTGTGACATGTCTTGATGGTAAGCAAACGATTAAACCATTTCCTAAAAGAGGATCCAGGGCCAAAGATATCTTAGATATTATTCATAGTGATGTACAAGGACCTATGGAGGTACCGTCATGGGGTGGTGCTAGATACTGTTTAATTTTTGTAGACGATTTTACAAGAAAAGTTTTTGGTTACATGATTGCGAATAAATCAGATGTACTTACTTATTTTCGCCTCTTCAAGGCATTGGTTGAAAAACAGACTAGTAAAACAATCAAATGTTTAAGGACAGATAATGGTGGAGAGTATACGAGCAAATCATTCGAGTCATATCTGAAGGAGCATGGGATCATCCATCAAACCACAGTACCATACAGCCCTCAGCAGAATGGTATTGCTGAAAGAACCAATAGAAGTTTGACAGAGAGGGCTCGATGTATGCTATTTGAGTCAAATTTGGACAAACGATTCTGGGCTGAAGCCATGAATACAGCTATTTACCTCAAAAACCGATCTCCCACCGCAGCAGTGAAGGGTCTAGTACCAGAAGGAGTATGGTCTGGTAAGAAAATTGACCTATCTCACTTAAAAGTATTTGGGTGTAAAGCTCAGAAACATATACCTAAGGAAAAGAGGCAGAAGTTAGATAAAAAGTCAATTGAAATGATTTTTGTCGGTTATAGCGAGGAGACAAAGGGATATCGCCTTGTTGATATGAATAATCCTACTCACGTTGTTATTGAGAGAAATGTAGTGTTTCTAGAAAATAATATAAGTTCTTCATTGGCCCAAAAAGAAATGCCAAGTACTTATGATTCTGAGCAAATCACTACAAATGATGTACCAACCAGAACTGTGAATTTGCCTGTTCAAAGAATTAATGAATCCTCGAATAAGTCAATAATGAAAAATGAAATACAATGTATTGAAAATGAATCCACACAATCTGTACCTATTGGAACAACATCTGATATTGTTAGTAGTAGTTCTAATTCAAGTTTCAATGACGATACTGATTTAACTAAGAACGCTGATAATTTGGGGATCCAGAATGAGCCAGTTGGAGGAAGGTATCCACATCGTGCTAGAACTGCAAAAAGGTACGAGGATTTTGAATATTCATTTCTTTCCGTGGGGCCACGCGATCCTAAGAACTATTCTGAAGCATGCTCTAGTTCGGATAGAAAACTCTGGATTGAAGCTATGGAAGAGGAAATGTTATCTCTCACAAATAACAAAACATGGATATTGGTGGATAGACCCACAAATCATAACATTGTTCAATGTAAGTGGATCTATAAACTCAAGAAAGGTCTTGATGGATCAAAGCGTTACAAAGCAAGACTGGTAGCGAGAGGATTCACTCAGGTGCCAGGAAGGGACTATGATCAAACCTTTGCACCTGTTGTAAGATTGTCATCTTTAAGAGTACTTTTTGCCTTGGCTTCTGAGTTTGATTATGAAATAGATCATGTAGATGTCACAACAGCGTTCTTGAATGGTAACCTGTCTGAAACAATCTATATGGAGCAGCCAGAAGGATTTGTGGAGAAGAACAATGAATCAAAGGTTTGCAAATTACAGCGAGCTTTATATGGTCTCAAGCAGGCCGCAAAATCGTGGAATGATAAAATTCATAATTTTCTCATTGATCATAAATTTCACAATTCTCAGCACGATGCATGTGTCTACACTAGAAGTGAAGGAAATTTATTTATGGCTATTGGACTTCATGTTGACGATTTTTATATTTTTTCAAATTCAAAGCAGGAAACTGAGAACCTCAAGAAAGCAATGTCTAAATGTTTTAAGATAAGAGATCTAGGTTCTGTCAGTGAATGTCTCGGCATGAAAGTTACAAGAGACCGAAATAACCACACAATAAAATTGGATCAGGAGAGTTATTCCCAGGATATTATCAAGAGTTACGGCATGGAGGAGTGTAAATCAGTGGGCACCCCCTTACCACTAGGTGTTAAATTGACTAGACCGACGAACTGTGCAAACAATCCAGTATATCAAAAGTTGATAGGAGCATTAATGTACCTTGCCGTGAGTACTAGACCTGACATTTGCTTTGCAGTTAGCTATTTGAGTCAATTCAATAGCTGTAATGATGATGATCATCTCAATGCAGCCCTTAGAGTGGTAAGATATCTGAAAGGAACAGTAGGATTGGGCTTGAATTATTGTAAAGGCAAATTAAGTTTAACTGGTTACGCAGATGCCGACTATGCTGCCTGTGCAGTTGACAGAAGATCATTTACTGGTTATGTTTTTACACTTGCAGGTGGAGCAGTTAGTTGGAAAGCTAAAAAACAGAGATCAGTGACATTAGCGGACAGCACAACGTTTGCAGAGTATGTTGCCACGAGTGAATGTGGAAAAGAGGGTATATCTTTAAAGGGTTTGCTTGAAGAATTGTCGTTTCCGATTGAGTGTATCAAGATATACAATGATAATCAAGGAGCTCAAAAATTATGCATGAATCAATCGTCTGGTAGCCGAAGTAAACATATTGATGTCAAATTTCATCAAATAAGACATTGGGTGAAATGTGGCGTTGTGAATATTGCCTATCTGCCAACAGATCAGATGATAGCTGATGTATTGACAAAAGTTCTTTCAAAAGTTAAACATGAATTTTGTGTCCAATTCATGGGTATGATTAATTGAGTAATCTTTTGTTACAGGCAGTAGATTAAGTGAGGGTGTTAGGATGTATTATTATTTTATAATCTACTGTTCTGTAATGTATCTTGTTCTGTAGTTCTGTAAGTGTTATTCTATGTACTATGTCATTGATAAGATATCCGTTTCCTGTTTAATTTTAATTCATCATTATTATTCATTCTTGTTAGTTATTACAACCTTTTGTTAATTTCTTCAATTTCCATAAATATATTTAATTGTGAGTACCTGCGCTATATTTTCTCTGCCCAACAATAATTAGCCCTCCAAGCCATAAAGAAGATTTTCTCAAAAAATTGATATTCAAAGGTTGCTAGGCTAGCTGTATCTAAAGCTAGCAAATCAGCCATTTTGAAAACAATATAATCGAGCAGTGACATGAACTTCAATGTCACATAAGGAATGTAAGCCTAATTATTATGATGCGCCCATTCAACCTATACGACTCCATACTACAGCGATACTTGTTCAAAATTAACTTGAAAATATATCTATGGTGGGTAACTAATAATATAATATCCAGTCGAACAATTCAACTGTGCGTTTTATGTATATCTGGAAACAACGAACACACATAGACGAATTTATAATTAATTCGTCACACACTCGTCTGTGTGGTGTGGGTCAGTCAGTTGGTCTCTCTTGCCAAATGAGATCTGTCCGATTCTGCTCGAACCACACACATACATCCGTACCCAACAACAACGAATAACAACTATTACTATATACTACTACTATGGCGCTCTCTATAGTTATATAGCATACAACACCATCGGAGGACAAAGTGATAACACGAATGCACACATTAATTCCGTTCGAACAGCGCGGAGCGCGGAAATAAATAACCTGCAAACAATTACTATTCAGTTTAGAGACAATTCAAATGTTTAATTGACCTTCCATGGTTATTGCGAATTATGCATTTGAAATTAGTGGTTGGTTAAAACAGTGTGTACCTATGTGTGCAGCATGGTTTGTGGAAGGGGCACGAAATTAGAATATATCGATTTGAATTATAATAATAATAATCTGCTTTAACGTTGATGGAACATAATGTGAGTAGTGGAGCTGACATTTTGAAGCCTAAACAGAATATATGTTGTTGTTCAGGTCTTAATTGATAAAATGCCAGAAACAATTTCGGGGAAATATTTTCCTCTACGGTTTAAAAGATTATAGAACTCAACCGATAAAGTCGAATGGCCAGGAAGAACCGTTAAATCAAAATAGTTAACAGGAAATGAGATATTTTAGCTGAGCATTACGTTTCCTCCCGCTTTTTGTCAAAGATGTGCTTTGAGAGGGTGATGAGGGGCTTCCAGATAAATATTTTAGGCAAGTTAACCGTTAGAGCTGCTTTAGTGCTACAGTTTTGAGTCAAACAAGCTTTTTGGCTATTGTGCAGTACCCAGTGCGAGCAAGGCAACGGCTATAAATTTGTTTTTTTTCGTCTTAGGGGGGCCGAAAATGCAAACATCTGTTGAAAACTGGACACAGTACATAAGTACTTCGGGTAGTGGTAGGGAAGTGAACACCTCAGTTCCATTAAGCTAGCACAACAAAAGTGGCACAAATCAATAAAATTATATATTTGTGCTAATTTAGTACCTCTTCAATTTTTGGAAGTTCGGGGTATTCCGCTAGCTTAATATTAAGTAAGCACACTTAAACCGATTATGATCGAATTTGAGAGAATCTGCTATAAACTATAAATAATTTAGTGCTAATTCAATATACTTAAGAAAATATAAAGGCAAGTGTGCTAGCTTAATATTAGGTCAGCACGCTTGAAAAAATAAGGTGAAAATCCAAAGCTATCCATTAAGAATAATTTAATGCTAATTCAGAACACAAGAATAACATTTATAACTCCAATTTTAAAGAAATAATGAGTTAGTTTGTCTCTCATTTAGCTATTCTGTTATGTCTTGACAGACACTATACATCGCCATTTCAATATGAAGTTGATCCAAACTGCATAACCTCAAATCACGTATTAATATAAATTGGATAGAAAGTGTTGAAATCCTATCGCCAATTTTCTTCCGGTGTTCTAATTATTGTTTTTGACATTTTCATTCATACTACATTCTGTTTTTTGTTTCTTGACGAAAAATATCCTATGAATTTCTCATACTCTAAATATCAATTCTTAGTTTTGCCTGAAAGCTTTTCATCGTTTTAATTTAATAGTAAAACTCTAGAGAAGTTGGTCGATCCTGGTTGATGAAATGGGTGTCCATGTTTATCCTGAAACCCTGTATGTAAAGGTCTCTGCCAATACCTTCAACATTCTAGGAGTTATACGCAAAGAAAATATTGAAAATAGAGAATCAGTTGAGAACACTTTGTCGAGCTCTTATACTCTGGATGAGGGAATTAATGGTTAGATAAATTTTCAAAATGGAATCTAGATGAAAAATTTCAGATCTGACTATGAGGAAAATTTAAATCATTTGTAGGATTTGTTTCATGGACATTATAGTACTACGATTGATAACACTAAATTTTATTTCTTATAAGTGTCCTTGTTGATCTCTATAATGCTATTTATACATTTATTTTAAATGTTATATATTTTTTTATATTTTTGAGGAAGTTGAAGAAACATCGACATCTGTCTCCTACTAGCTACCTATATCTTCATTCCATGACTATGGAATTCCCACTTCATACTGAAATGGTAACAGTCGATGTATAGTGTATGTCAAGATATAACAGAATAGCTAAATGACAAACAAACTTGCTCATAATTTCTTTAAAATAGGAGTTATATTTCTTATTCTTGTGTACTAGATTAGCACTAAATTATTCCCAACGGATAGTTTTGGATTTTCTCCATATTAATTTTAGTTGTGCTGACTTAATATTAAGCTAGCACACTTGCCTATAAATTTCAAATGAGAAGAGTTATATTTTTAAGTGTATTAAATAAGCACTAAATTATATATAGCAGATTTTCTCAAATTCGATAATATTCGGTTTAAGTGTGCTTACCTAATGTTAAGCTAGCGGAATTGACCGTAATTTCAAAAAAAGAAGAGTTATAATTTTAATTTTTGCTTACTAAATTAGCACAAAATATGCTTGAATTTAGTACAGTAATTTTGTGGATGGGTACTACTTTTGTCGAGTTAGTTTAATGGACTTGACCATGTGTTGTATCCACTCATAGGAGTTTTCTATCGCGAACTTGACCAAACTGTCTGGAGCAAAACAAAGTATTGGGCTATAGGGTAGCAACTAGAGCGACCAGGATCTCCAATTTGCTATACAGACAAGTGATATTAGTAATCTACAAATCACAAATGGAAACAAAAAACTCGATTCGACCATTCCCGATATAATCTAGAGAAAGATATATAGATCAGTGCTTGAAAATATATATATTTTTTAGGTTCAAGGGACTCCTGGACCTGGAAACCGCAAATTTTAGACAATTACAATACATTACTATCTAATAGCTACTTGAGTTAGCGGTACGAAAGAAAAAATATATTGCCCATTAATGTAAATATCTACAAAAATTTTCATTCCTCATCTATTTATTTTATATCCAGCAATATCATCTCTAACAAGTTATGTATGTCTCGAGCTGTTAGCATCTGCTGCTTCGAGTTCTTCTTCTTTTTTTATTAAAGCATTTCCTTGGGCTTAGCGCTTCACCATTCACCAGCTTCTTTAACCAGGTTTCTAAAACTAACATCATTCTCGCAATGTCTACGCGCCTTCAGCAGATTATTTCTACCTAGTTAACTTCCCATTTAGAAAGTTAATGTAATGGACCTGATCCTTCCATTTAAACATTTTGACATAACTTTTGAGGTCTTTAAAGTCGGATTGCATATAAATGAGATGAAAACTGATTGCCTTTATTTACAAAAATATTTAAAAAATCTATGTTAATGTTTTTCTTCTTGAATATTCTGAGAGCAAATAGTGATATAAACTCCGGGCTAATTTTATTCGTCGCAAATAAAATTTGCAGAGATTTGAATTGCTGGTTCTTTCATTAAAAAAATGCTCCAAGAAAGCTTTGCGAGACAATTAGAATATCAGATATCTCATAAACCTAATAAATAGTAATATCAAAATCGAATAACGACTAATTTTGAGCTTCTTATGTGACTCTAGGAGCACATTTAAATTTTTTTTTATTATCATCCTGCTTCAACCCCGCAGGGTTATTAGCATAGGACAGTTACACTATTTGCAATATGTTGTATTTGTCTTATTAGGCCTGTTTTGTGCAGGTAATTTATCAATTTTACAATGTCAAATGATCCATTTAGAATTTCTTTCAGTGTTGAGGGTATGTTATGTTGTTTCCTTTCTTGATTGTACATGGGGCACTCCACTAGTAGATGGTGAACTGATATTGTCACATCACACACATTGCACACAGGTGTCGGTTCTTTCTTGAAGAGGTAGTCGTGGGTGATCCGGGTGTGTCCAATTCTAAGTCTTGTAATTATATTTTTATAGTTTTTTTTTTGGGGTGTAGATTTTTCCATTTGCTCTGCCATTTACCAATAATCTTAGTCATGAATAGAGATTTTAGGTCAGACTGCACTATAGTTGTTATGTTTGAACTGATTGGGTGGTTTGTTTTGCCCTCATATGTGGGTTTGAATGTTTGAAGCAGACACGCATATGCGGAAGAAATCAGGGCCATAACATAGGAACTTATGAGCCAAAGATCATTTGAATTTTGGTTCTGTTTAATGAATTACAATTGGATATTTTCTAATTGCAGTATATATTGAATAGCATTTGTTATAAAGATTTATATTCTTGATAGAATTCGACTATCTGTCCTTGTTTTTGTTTTGTGCGGCCGCTGTAAGCGTACTCCGATTTAGATAATTTTTGATTCTTTTGAAAGAGTAGACTTTAGGAATGGTTCCATATTCGTAAAAGCTCAAATTCAGAAATCTCCTTCCCTAAAAAAATACCCGCAAAAAGGATGGAGGGGGCTATTTTTCTCGAAAATTGAAAATCGGAGACGGCAGAATCAAAGATAAAACCATATCCGTTTGAATTGAACATTTTTTCAAATGAGTTACGGTGTTCGAGTTACAGCTATCTTAAAATCTTAAATATGTGTATTTTCACTATGTGGAGGGGGCATTTTCTTCAGAAAATTGGAAATCTGAGGCAACTAAATTAAAGATCCAATTATTTTTAGCAACATTTATATTGAAAAATTTTTCGTTGGGGTTACGGTTCTCGAGTTACAGCAGTGGTAAGGTCTAAAATATACATATTGCCGCGCCGATGGTCTTAGATTTCTGAATAATAACAAGTACTAGCATCTTTTAAGGGAACGTTCAACGATTCTCGTGACTTATGTTACACTTAAAAGTGTGAAATTCATATTTGTTATAAAAAGTTGGACCGACATTTTTAGTTCGTACACTGAAAAATACAAAATAATATTAATTTTATATTGTTGCTATTACTTGTGAAGTTGGTGTCAAGAGTCTTCTATTTAACTACAATTGCACAACATCAAAGTTACAAGTTCTTACTAACAAAATTAAAGTTATTTTGTATTCTTCAGTGCATCAATCAATTTTTTGTGAAAAATATTTATCAAAAATTCGAACTAGGAAACTTCATACTTCGTACTTTTCAATTTCTTCATTTTATAATTTATCTGATATCCTGTAGAGTTTTATAAGAATAAGTATTATAAGAAATTTTTTGCTGAAGTATTTTTTTCAAACATACAATATACATAAATATATTTACTACCAACGAAATGTATTTAATTTTCATCATTCATATCAAATATCTCGGTAATCCATCTTCGCTGCAGATCTTTGAAAATAAAATATGAAAAAGAAACGTTATTCTCCAATTTGATAATTAGGATGGTTATGTTACAATGGGACAAATTTTCAAATTTAAATTGGAGTATGCAAAGTATATCTAAATAGCACTAATCAGAGCATGAATCAAGAAGATGGGTATGAAACTAGCCATTAAAATCATGTCAAATTGCGTATGGATATTTTTCAAAAAATGCGTCCTTGCGCAAGTAGCTCTGGCTTACGTAGACAGCTGTTTATTTTCGGCAGGGAACACCTCTGATATATCCAGTCTTCTTGGTTTAGGGCTTTTTTAAACGTCAAACAGTTGAATATAAGATATTAATTGGGTAAAAAATGTTTCTTATGATCTTCCAAGTATGGAAATGAATATAGAATGTAGATAGATTACCTTATATAATTGCATTATTGCATGGTAGTTACGTATATAATAGACATACTTTATGTTAAAAAGTCTCTATAATGCATGAAGACATCTTGATAAACAAGTTGAATTTCAATCCAGCTTATATAATTTCGGAAATCCTTGTTATCGCAACGTTATCTCAAAATGCTAAATTTCCCCTCAACAAAGTGTATCATTGAGTTTCTTTGACACGGCACCCACCACTTCATATTCAATTACAATAGACCTATCCTTATCCAAGACAAGCGACTATTCAATGTCATCTTACTTTTATTCACTACTAAGAACAATATTGGATGTCTTGCCTCCACATAGAATAATATCTGCTCGCCTACAACTTGTGCCTACTTGACCCCAAAATCAGATTCAGTCGACACACACTTAAGTAAGTACTTGAAGCTCGACGAGGAATTCCTATCACCCACCATGTCGTCGCGCTATTATATAAAGGAGTATTGAGAGACTCACTCAGTTATATAGGGGACAAGTCAACGACACAACTTGAATTCCAATAACCATCATAATAATAATAATATTACCACCAGAAGGCGTCACAGCATTCAAGAGAAACAGCACCTCAGCATCGATTCGAGAATTATCATATTGTATCGAATTTGCATATTATAACAATAAAAAATATTTTTTACACTTGAAGATGTGCAGTTGCAGTTAGGTTGATCTCTTTTTGCACCAACTTCACAAGTACCAACAACAATAGAATTAATATTCTTTCGTATTTTTCAGTGCACCAACAAATAACGTCGGTCGAATTTCTTGTAAAAAATATTTATTTCACACTTTTGAATGTAATATTTGTAATCATTGAATGTTCACTAATACCAAATAAGATAGTACTTATCCTATTACCCACGTATACTATTTGCTAGTACTTGTTATTATGTAAAGATCTCAGAACATCGCTGCGGAAATAACCACCGGCTCGAACTCGAAAACCGTAACTCTAAGGAAACAATATTCATTATGAATGTTACTAAAAATATTATTGTCTTTCATGTGGTACCCAGAGATTTTCCTTATTTTTCCATATAATAATTTGAATATTTGAAAAACCTACTGAATTACATAGAGCTAGAGTCAAAAGACTTATAGGAAGAATATGGGAAGAATACATTTTTGCCAATTTTGTATAAATGAAGTTTATTTTTAATCAAAAATAATAAACATAGAATTACCACATTAAACACCAACACATTATTTTTTCAAACCGGACAATTGTTTCGCCAACAAGGATGGCATCTTTAGGGGTTAAACCTGTAACTAATTGGTGATATTCTGGATTCTATCTACGCCAACGGTTCCAGGTTCCAAATTACTGTTGATTAAGAATCTAACGCTTTAAACAGTTCCTCATTGTTTTCCAAGTCAGATAATTATAATACAATACAATTCACAAATTCATTTTGTTTCGTGAAGACACTGACAATGATAACAAATAATGTTATTAACTTGCGGTATTTCTAATCTAATCTATGAATAAAATATTATTTAAACACTCTCTTTAGTACCTTTTTGCATTATTTTGTTACCTAACTTTTCGTTGGCTATCATATCTAGCAGGAAGAGTAAACTACTAAATTATCTTGAATGAAAATAACTGGGACAAGGTTGAGGTTGACCCTTCTTAAGGACAACACCACTGGCAAAATTATCATTTTAATATACATTCTCAGTGATTCGAGTAGAATCTTCATATTCTGAGCACGAGACTATCAAGTTTGACTATTCCCATTAATTTATGAAACACCGGGTATATACACAACTTGAATTCAAATAACCAGTAGTTACTAATAATATCACTAGAAGGCATCACAGCATTCGACATTCGAGATAACAACCCAATGTCGATTCATCGAGTTTATCCATATTATATAATAATAATTATATGCATATAGCGACAACAACAATAGCAATAACAACAACAACAACAACTATGCAGGTTGGCAAACAACCACACCGATGTCAAGTTTGTATCTGAAATACTTCGGTCTGAGATTGATACAGTTGAGAGGGTTGGGAGGAAGGGGGATGGGCAAAAGTTGTGCCAAAGTTTAGGGAATTGATCTCTCTCAAGGATATACCTACCTGTATTTATTGTATGCGCATACCAAATTAGATTATTACAAGTTTGCTATTGCGGCGCAGTACACAATGTCATTGAGCGTTACGAAGACGACGGTGATATTATTTTCAAGGGAAGGGGGTGAGTGGAAGGTGTCACAGAATCTCTGGGACTATTATTATCAGACAATCGATAGTGGTAGGATATATACATATATATCTAGTGAGTTCCCGTTCGGTGACTCGAACTTTTTAGATATTTTTCTGTTGTTTTATGAAAGTTGCTTTCTCAGTTTTGTAGGATAGCGATACCATAGCCCTCTGGCTTAAAATGTGTTCGCTATAGCACTAAAACGGCTCTAGCGATTTCGATGGAGGTTCTATAGAGCCTCCTTCGAAAAGGTCTTGGTAATAATCTTAAGGTCTATCTAAAGAGAACAAAAAACAGGAAAGAAGCTTATGCATATGATTCTATAACTTTATTTACAATCTGAGAACTTGAACAGTCAATACTTAATATTTTTCTAAAAAAATCTGTGTGAAGTTAGAAATAAAATGTAATAGGTTACCTAAAATTCTTTCATTTAAATGTTAGGTACACAATATTTGAAAAGAGCCCGGGAATGAGTAAAATGAGAATTTCATTATATGTCGAATTTTATAATATTCCCTTACCAACTGTTAAATTTCAATAAATCAATAAGAAATTCATGATAAATTGTAGGTCACAAAAAATACGCTTTTGAGTGATTTCCAAAATCTTAACAAACCTATTTAAAATATATTTCTCATATGAACCCTTCGATTACTAGTATAAAAACATACAAAAATATGTACAATACGTATAGATGTCTGTGCTTTAGAAAAATCTGGTGTGTCCACTCACACGACTTTCCTACTGCTCGCAGGCAAATTCCAGTGAATGAAAATTTTTACACTATTACAATACTTTCCTTACATATTGACGATAATAGCGGTAGTAAAGTAAAAAATCCTCTGGTCAAATCGTCCCACCACTCATTTTTTTCAGCATGTCAACACAAACAACAATGGTCATGTAACATTTTTTTTCCTAAAATGAAACGTTAAGCCAGAATCTGAAGAAACATGTGGAAAATACGGAATTTTATTCAAGCATAACTTTTCTGTGCTTTTTCTCAGAGATTGCGCTATATGTGGGTGGTACAGGGCTCTTAGAAGAATACTTTAGGCAAGTTTAATCAAAATCCTTAGAGCCGTTTTCGCGCTATAGTCTTGAGCAAATCACGTTGTTTGGCTACAGCTCAACATCCAGTGTATACAGGATTCTCATTCAGTGCCACCGGCGAGTGATATTGGTACCAAACAAAATAAAAAAGAAAGCAACAAAATACACCGATCCGTTCCCGAGATAATGATGTCACAGACGGACAGACAGACAGACAGACCAATGGCTGAAAATATGTTTAATAGACTTAGATAACTCTGAAACGTCAACATTTGTAAAAAATCTCCATACCGAAAATTTCACACGATTACAATACTTTCCTTATACAGCTACTATATAGTAGCGTAGGAAAGTAAAAATGCCCAAAAACCTAAACACATTTTCTTCTCGTCTGGTTTCAAAGAGACTAATATATGCTACTTTTTAAATACCAGCACATGTTTCATGAACCAAGTAAGTAACGTCACCGGTGATCTATTAAAAACTTTTTTGGTGAAACACGCCTAAGGTTGTCAAAGAACAAAAGCTGAAGTAGTAAAGTTCTCCGTTTTTCAAAGCAACCAAAATCGAGGGCAATAATAAACAGTTATTTATTATACAAATAAGTATTAGATTTAAGCTCGAGGTTGAGAATGGGGGCTAATATCCAATATTCTTCCCGTTTTTTTTCTGTGGCGGGAAAACCGATAACTTAATTTTGAAAAAATATTACAATACAATATTAGTCAGAAAATTATCGAAGTGAAATTTAAAGTTTCAAACTGGTAGGCTGTTGTACTTTTAGCGACAATTAGACCTGCGTTGCTAAATAAATCCTTCAAGTAATCAAATAAATATCAATTTAATTCTGTGATTTAATTTAAAAACTGTGAACTTGGTGGTTGTTTGTTTGTAAAAAATGTCTAATTTCGAGTTGGTTCTCTGATTTTACCGGAGTTAGTAGAAGGAGCGAAAGTAGCGTAACAATTACTGCCAGCTAAATCGCTATATTTAGGTGTATATATACCCGGGAAAAAAGTACGCACTTTTTTGGGAACAAAGTAATTTTACAAAAAGAGATACTTTGTCAACAGATTTAAAATGCAAAATGTTTTTTCCGTGAAAGAAAAAATTAAGAAATTAACCAATCAAATAATATTGGTAGAGATTCAAACCAACCTAACACTTATGTTCTTCATCCGGGCTCTAAACTGCTGGAAATAAGTCTCCGAGTAGAAATAATAAAAACACCAAACGTGCTACCAATATCGCAGCGCATATCCACCAACCTTATGTATAGTCACAAGAACAATTTATTACTAAACTTCTTCCAAGCTTTTCAGCTCAAACACCATATAAGAAACTTCCTCTTATGCTACTATACAATATATTATATACAGGGTGGTTCTCCGGAAAAGATATTGATCGATTTTGAGCAAACGATAACTACAAATCAACTGAAAATTTAGTGCTAAAATATTTTCATGTTCGTCGCATTTCCGGCTATACCGAAAGTAGATGCCACCTTTGTTATTTTTAATGGAATACAATATATTACACCCTTTTTAGATTTCTTGTACAATTTTGAAAACAGTTTATGTAGGTATATTTTTACTATTGGTTTATTTCTACGTACTTTAGGCATTTTAGTTCCAAAGTTGAAGTTTACTATAATTTTCTTATCAGATTTTGGTGTTGGTTGCTGATTTTGTGTATGTCGCATAGCGAATTTATAATATGTTTTTGAAATAACTTTATCACATTATCCATAAATAATAAATAAACTCAAATAATCTTAGTTTGTATAATTAAGTCTCCTTAGCACTATAATGAATTACCCAAAATTTGTAAGTATTATATTGACTTTTTTACGCTTGTTCGACTTTTATTGACATTTGTTATTATTTTCCAATACACTCTTGGCACTTTTTACACAACTCTGAAGATTGGTAGCATTTTTACATTTAAAAAATAAAAAAGGACAAATATTTTAAAAAACTCAAGTTTTCGAAATATCGAACCTTATATAAAGTTGCCCTTATATTTGTTGCTCAATACAATAAAATAGTAAAAAACGTCTAGATCAACCCAAAACAAATATTAGAGGCCTCCTCATAGGAAAGATTGATAATTATGATTTGGACTGCAAACTTAATTTTTGACATGATATTTTAAATAAAAGTCAGAAACGGTTAGATTTAGGTATAGGACATAATACATAAAACGGTTCAGAATAATACAAGAAATCTAATAATGTGTCATTAAATATGATATTTCATTAAAAATAACAAAGTCTGCATCTACTTTTCCGGAAATGCGGTCCCCCAGTGACTTTAGTAGGTATGTCAGCAAATTTACAGAATGTTTGTAGTTATCGTTTGCCCACAATAAATCGAAGCATTTCCCGGAGAATCACCTTGTATATATAAGAACTGGAGCAATCTTGCGCGTGCTTCGTTGCCATGTTTTATTGCGCAGTTAAACAAAATTAATTGAAAACTGCGAGGCACTCACACGACACACTTTTACTCACATAAATAATGCATGTGTTGTGTTGGAAACAAACTCTAAGTATGTATGGACGGCATTTTTATGGCATTCCTCTGCCTCTGGGTGTATTGAACCAGAGAGTTTTTCTGTCACTCACATGTGGGATTAAGAATTCCTTCTTCTATCGTAGCTCGTACCTACTCCTTAATAGTGTCCCATAGTGAGCAGCATAATAGTCGTCGACCATCACGCGTGATGTCGTCTCCTTCCTCTCATTGGAATCCAGTGAAAGATTGATTACATGGCTAATATAGTATGGGATGAACACGTGTATGTGTGTGAGACTGCCAATATAACCTCCAACATTCATTGTTGATGGAGGAATTTGCGAATACTAGGAGGGTAGACAACAAGAAGGAGCAGGAGGAGGTTAATAGAGGCGCATTCATGCAGTTTAATATGAAGTGGCTCCTGGCTCTTGGACTGATTTATTAGCCTTCTTGAGACGGATATCGAGATGTATAAGGGATGATACAGGAATATTTCAGGCGAAGAAGAAGGTTAATGTATCATTTGGAGTTGGAGTTGTAGTCGTATGACAACCAAATAAAATAAACTCAGTTAAGCTACAATAAATAACTCTGGTTGTTCTCCAAGATGGCTATCTAATTAAGTCTTGTTTACATGCCTCTATCGTAACAACAACATATTTTAAATCCTATTGGCGTGGCGTGCACGTACTCATGATTGCCACACCATAGCTGTGTTCCAAGACAAGCCGCGTTCGCACACGCTACAGGAGTCTGAATTCATTGACTTCTTCCCATTTTACAAATTATCTTGTTGTGTCCGACTTAGAAATGTGAAAAAATAATCAAATATAATCTATTTTTTAATTAAAACTTTAACTTTAAAGTACCCGATTTTTTTAGCAAACCTATGGATCTTTTTAAGCAATATAGTCAAAATTCTCTGTCTTTTGCGGAAAACAGCTATCATCAGTACTCGCTAATCGTAAGAACACAACTACCCAAACACAGTTTTATTTCAGCATATCAAGTTCCAAATAATTAAATCAAGATGATACTTCCTACGGCTATAATCGTTCCACGTCATCAGAATCTAATCTCGTGTACCATCATTTTATTTTTGAATTGATTATTTGATTCTCATAGGTACTATTATTCAACCTTTTTATTCAGACTCTCAAATCAAAGAAAATGAATGTATCTTGCGAGCAAGACTATTGTGGACGATTTCATCAAACCATCCTTGAAATCTTCCCATAACTTTCTTAAGAATAAACTCACCAGAACCTGAGTATGGCCATATTCTTAGTTTTAGACGACAGGTTTATATCAATTCCCACTCAGAAGATACATATACTTGACTCCATTGTAATCAACTTTGATAATACCTCATTTAGAATAGGTATATGCCTTTCCTAACGTCTCGTGTTTCACATGGAAGAAGCCAGGACACAAGGCCTCCCCATTGTAAAACTCATGCAGAAAAGTCCATCCAAGGGTAACCAAATTTCTGAACCTGAATTGAATAGCAGCCTGAACAAGCATCATCAATTCTGTCAAAATAACAGCGAACGATATTTTCACATTTTTCAAAACACCACCAATATGTTGATTTCAGAAAGATTAGATCGAACAAGTCCAACCAAGTGTTACTTTAACAAGCCCAAAAATTATTTGAAGATTTCAATCCTGCACCTGTATTAAACTTCCTGCAACTACACAGTCTACTCGATAATATTCATGGATCTCAAGATCCCATTAGAATTGGGAAGGATTACACCAATGATCTGCTAGCTTTAATCCAACTTCTCACATGTATCTATCCTCTCCTAACTAAAATATTAAAACATGACTTAATAAACTCGGAAGGAAATTACTCACCCAAATCTGTTCAAAGATAGCTGAAGGAGAGAGCGATTCATCACATGACTGTATGTATCCAGACCTATTTCAGATTCATATATATAAAAGCCCTCTGAAAGCAGACATTACTGAATAAGAGGCAAAATGAATCAAATCGGACATGAATCCAATGGTGCACATATTAGCAAAAAGACAAATACAAGTAATCATCAGAGTTTGGCTGGGACACACAACATAAACACATGCAAATTTGATCAATCTTAGTGTGATATTCCTGTGTGTGAACTCAGCAGTGCTCAAATAATTGTGGGACATATATAAATGAATTATCATAAATATCAAAACTCCAGACATTTATAACATCTCACAGAGGTTATCAGTTCTACTAGAATACTCAATTCAATTATTCGATTGATCTAAAATATATAATACCTATATATATTTTAATAGCATATTGTCTATCAAATTGTGCTTGGTATTGCGTACTAGATTCTAGCCAGAAAAATAAAATCATGTAGAAAGTATGTTTATTTTGTAGCCTTCTATTCTTGCTGAAGCCAGAGTTCTCTATCGAAAAACGGAGGATGTATACAATAAGCTTATTTTTTATGTATGTACGCGCCTTTTACCTTTTAAACGTGCACAGATTTTGATGATTCTATCTTCATTAGAAAGAGGAGTGTTGAAAAATGGCCCCATGCTAAGTAAATCAAAATCTCAAAGTTCGTGTTCCCAAAAATATGGAGGTGGAGGGAACATTTTTTTTTTCGAAAAATAAAACTTTTAAGAAAGCATTAACTAGTCAAAGACATGTTATGCAATCATGAAAATATAGCTTAATAAATTAGATAAATATAAAGTACCTAGAAATAGTCACAGGCCAAATTGAACCAAATTCGTAATCAGCTATTTCTTTCTACGCAAATTTGACTCTTACTTTATTTCTGTATGATTTTGAGAACAAAAGAAACTTAGCTAACCACGACTGACTATATAGAAAAAAGCTATTTATCATGCGTGATATTTGCTCTTCGAAATCAAAAGGATTCCATTGCTTCAACTTTTGCTTTTATGAATATTTAATATTTTTCGCATTGCATTAAAGGCCAAGGTATGTTAATTATTAATAACAAAATTTCACAAAAATCCATCCAAATCAATTTTCCTAAACTCCGCACGATAGAATAATAAAAGCAATACAAATTATAATAATAACATATAAAGTGAAAATATGTGGAGATAATATATTTTAGAATGCTTATATTCCGCAAAGCGATGAACTTGCCGGTAACACATTCATTGCTGGGAGAATAATAACGTTCATTTGAATTTATTACGAGGAAATATATTAAAACTGTAGTCGGCTCGTAACCAGGGAAAATGCCATAATCCTACTTCCGCCCTCTTAAGGTAGGTATCGACTCACGTTTTTTTTTAAATCCTGCTGAACATGGGATCCCAGCCGACCATCTTCGTAAGGAGGAGATATGCATACAAATCGAGGTATGTTTGTTTTTAGGATTTCGTATCTAAATGGTGCCAACGAAACCCATTAACCAAGCCTTCTGAGTCCGTCCGTGCATCTGTCAGCGGACTGCATCTCAAAAACCATATAATGAACTTTGCTTTTGCTCGGTCTTAATAATAGCTTTATCTTTGGAATCTGGTACGAGGGTACATTTTATTTCTTCGGGCTTAGGAAGTTTTGGCGCCGCCGGCTTAGCGATGACGGTTTGGCGACGCCGTTTTTTGGCGCCGGGACGATTTGAATTGTAGCATTAATTGCATATATATTTTTTTCACTCAAAAATCAAGATAGAAATATAGAAATTTAAACCTGGCTTTAATCTGCTACAAGAAGATCTACTTTAGTAGATATTATTTTTATAAGATTATGATAATTGTTTACATCCAAAATCCAAATCCAAAAACTAGCTCGAAAAATAAAATATAAAAAACGTCCAAAGTCCATTTTTTCAAACTGAAACTCCCATTTTTTATAACTTTATCGTATTAAGCAGTATAAATAAAGGGTGACTTTGTGCCAGTTTGTCTATAACAAAAATTAGTAGTTTTCGAAATAGATAGCAAGTTTTCGTTTTTTATGAAAATAATAACTGTCAATAAAAGTCAAAGTTATTTAAATTTATTTATTATTTATGAAGAATGTGAAAATGTTTATTTGAAGAACATGTAATATATTTGCGATGAGATTTTCACTGAAATTTCTCTATCCAACAATTTGTACAAGGCGATTCAAAACCGGAATAATCTACAACTTGTTTTGCAGAAATTGCTGGATAGTCCATACACCCCAAAATTCCGATTTCAAGATTTTGATTGTTAACAAAGAATTTCTTTATATGTACTTTAGCCCTTACAATTCTCAAGCTCTTGAAGTTTTCTATAACTTTCTTAACATATTTTGGTGTTGGTTTCTGATCTATTGCGTCACAAATTTAATACATGTTCTTCAAATAAAAATTTTTACTTGCAGTCAAAAATATTAAATAATTTTTTTTATTTTTTATATGACATACAGTTTATCCTATAGTCCGCACATCCCATATAACTTTTTATATTTATTGTTACAAAAATGTCAAAGAGGCAGAAAATTTTCAGAGGCTCAAAGTAGGCTCAATGCATCTAATTCAAAAGCAAGGTGAATTTTTTCTTTTGTCAAAAATAAAGCTACTTCACCATATTGAGTTTCTATATTTTTGAGAAGAATACTTAGAGAAACAATTAGGAAAAAAATTATATATGTTCATATTTTTACTTTAAATTACTAAAAATATGCAACATTTCCAACAATTATTTATGAATATTATTCTTGATTTACTTTGCGTTTCGTATAAAATCCCGTACTTCTGCCATTGAGCACATTGTATATTCTGTTGCTTTTACAATAATGAATTCAAAATATAACTATTAGAACCGCATAATGTTAACTTTCTCCATCCAGATGTGACAGTCATTTGAAAGTAAAATTGGATAAAATTTTATTTATGCCAAATAAAAAACAAGTAGGCAGTTTTTGTTTCATTACTCATTTTAAAATATGATTAGTAAAATTGGAATGTCAAAATAACGAGTTTATTTACTTGTCTTTCAAGGTGATAAAAATGGTTTTTAGAAAACATTTGACATTGACAATTTTTTTATAATATACAGGGTGTTTCATAATATACACGCGGGACTTGAGGCTCGTCCAAAAATATGAAAAAAGTTTGTATTAACTTACCCATTAAAATGCACCATCCTCCAAATACAGGGTGTAGAAATTGAAAAAAAATATAGGTTTTTTGTGAATATCTCCGGAACCGTTTATCGTACAAAAAACAGCTTTTGTAAGTATTTGTCAGTCATAATAAGCTAAGTTTTGAGTCAGCATTTTTTTTGTAAAGTCATAATTGGTGAAGATTTTAAAGGAGTAGTGGGTGTTTTTCTTCTCATTTTCTACGCCAATGAAAAAACTACGGTTTTGGGATGCTCATTTGAGCTGCCAATGTTTTCTACCCAAAAAGGTACTTTGGTCGTGAGCTCTAAAGTAGACCGTTTTCGAGAAAAATCAACTTTTATGTTGAAAAAAGACGGTAATTTTTTTTAATTACAATTTATTATTTACTAATTAAACAAAATTTACGTTAACGTTAGAACAAGTAACAAAAGCTAAGACTGACCGTATTTTTTTCAACATAAAAGTTGATTTTTCGAAAACGGTCGACTTTAGAGCTCACGACTCGACTTTTTTTCATTGGCGTAGAAATTGGGGCGAAAAACAACCACTACACCTTCAAAATCTTCACCAATTATGACTTAACAAAAATTTCTTCTCAGACTCAAAACATAGCTTATAATGAGTGGAAAATGGTTACAAAAGCCGTTTTCTGTATGATAAACGGTTCAGGAGCTATTCACATTTTAATTTCAACACCCTGTATCTCGAAAATGGTGCATTTTAGAGGGTAGGTTCATATAAACTTTTTTCATATTTTTGGACGAGCTATCACATACTCAAGTCCTGGGCATATATTATGAAACACCCTTTATAGAAAGTTTCATTTGAAATTTAACAGTTAGAATAGTACCATTTTACAGAGTGGTCTAATTGATTCATCTATTCCTCTAATCAGATTTGTAGGTTATGTTCCGCCTCTATTTAATTTTGATGTTCCTTGTCAATACCAAACCAATCACGATTCAAGTTTGTAGTATTATTTGTATTCATGTAAAATATGATCATAACCTATTAATCAGGTGATCAGTTCATTTCAAAGAAATTTCATTTCATGATTTGACGTAACACAGTTCTCTACATAAATGGACTATATTATTAAAAATACATTTTGTTATTAAATATTACTTTGGTAATATGAATATTTATATAATTTATCTTCTTCAAATTAATAAATTATTCGGAATAATAAACTTAGCACTATGAAGTCTTCATAGCTGTATTTGTAATTCCATAAAGGCGTTTTCATAATCCATTCTTAGTTCGTACTAGCTAGTATCGTGTTAAAATAAAAACAAAACACTATCCTATCATAACACTGACATAAGAGTCCTAAACCTAATTTAAGGTTAGACCTCCGCACTTAATTTAGTAGCATACTAAGTTTCGATTATGAATACGCGTGTTTAGTGCTCATTTATAATGGACGTAAGGCGTAAGATATGCGTAATGGATCAAGTTGAACGCTGGAAAATAAGTGGGATCGTTCACAATAAGCGAACGTAACACTTATGTGTTACGGTAGACCGTAATATCTTACGGCCGAATGTTAGGCGGACATAAAGTTGGACAATGTTCAACTTTACCTGCGGCTTATGGGAAATTTTGGAACAGTTTTAGGGGATTTAGCTTTTTTGGGTTGAATTATTTGTCAGTTGGTTTCGGTTCGCATTCTTGTATATTTAAGGAATCATTCTTCATCATGAAGTTTTAGTTCTAGTATTAAACGTCGGTATTCACCTTTCTTTTCTTGATCTCTGTTTACTTGACACACACTCCATCACCTAGGTTTTTTTTACACAATATCTTCCTTGTACTCTACGCATTGCTAATAACAAAACCACTAATTGCATTTCCAATTCCATGGCGATTAAGTTAGTATACCTACACCAGAGAAAACCCCCCAGATGAACTATAGCCGTCAAATTATTTCACGCATGCGTAACAACAAGTTTTTACGTTCATTATAAATAGAAAAATGTTACGTCTACCTTATGCGTTATGTAGCCCTACGTCTTACGTCCATTATAAAGGGCACTTAGTGTTTAAGAAAAATAAAAAATACAAGGTGTGCTTGTTAGAAAAATAATAATATTTGAATTATTTTACAGGAATTTCGCATCGATCTGGTGTACGTACACACTGGGTCAACCTTTATGCTTCTATCCTACATCCACAACTGATTATAAACGAGTGTGTACACCGCACCTTGGACACCTTCAATTAAATAATGATATCCATTCTTTCTGTCATTCTACCACATTCTTCTTTTCACTGATTTGAATTTGATCAACAAAGGAATCTTATATTCCGGTCATGTGATGTGCGTGTGTTCCCTATTAGCTAAATGGTATTTTATTACATAACGTGAGTGGAATAAAAGTATAATCGAATTGTAGAATACGGAGACCCTTTTTTTCCTTTCTCCAGAGGAGTGTGGGTGTGACGTTTTTGGCAAGAGTTGTGCGTAATATCCCAGCAGGAGGAGGAAATGAAAAAAATTGTCCCCGGGGAAAGCAAATATGTATATGTATATATATATATATATATATATACGTAATATTTCTATAGAAATGTCCTCAGAATTTTTTGTTTGAAGGTTCTGGTTTCGTAAGCTCGTCCGACTGTTTGTTTTTGTAATTATACCTTATAACGTACATGACTGGAAATCTCAAACAACAAAGCAAGCGGAATTTGTTAGAATGAATTTTTGTTAAGTTTATTACTTCTAATCTCTACTTAGTTTAAGAGTTGTTATCCGTTTCTCTCTGTCGTTTCTCCGCCTAGTTCTTCTAAACCACGCAATGGATTTTGAAAGGTTTTCATAGTAATTTAGAGATTTTTACGCAGATGGTTTATTTATTCTTATTTAGTTTTTTTTTTATGAGAAATTCGTCACATTCGAACCCATATTCCAAGAGGAGACCATTAAGGGATGCAGCTCAAGAATCAAACTTTCATGAGAGAACGCATTAATCATAGATTCATCCGACCTAGTTAGATATATAGATATATATTTATTCCAAACAATAATAAAATAACATGGAAACTATTATTCTCGAGGAATATTTAAGAACCGAGCCGCCTCAGCCGCGGGGGAGTAGAATTTCCGAGATAATAATAGCCCATTATTGCGAGTAGTATACTCTACTTTATTTATGACTAATATATAATTTCTGGAAGTATACAACTAAAAGATCCTTCATTTTCATCCATCTCTATACAAATACACAAACACTATACAGCTCAATATTCCCTAAGGGAATAATAACTAATAATACGACTTCATTATTCCCTAAAGGAGAAATATATGGTATTATGCTGCAAAAACAACAAGTTCAATACTTACACTATATACTAGTCGTAAATAAAGCTATTCAAAAAAGAGAGTAAGTAAAGAGACAGTATAACATGTTTAACAAAAAAAGACCCTAGCTATTATACTATACTAATACTATTCACTAATAAGTGCTTGAGTTTATATTTAAAGTGCCTTTTGAAGCCAGCATTCTATTTTTAGTACCAAAAACTGAGTTGAATTGTGTTCAAGGGTTGACCGGAACAAGGGAAAACCTATGTCATCTTTATTCCGTGTGTGTTGAGGTTATGTACATTGTTGATTTTTTCAATATGTTGTTTTTGTGTGTGAATGTATGTAAATGTATACATTAAGGTCAAAATGCCCAATTCCTTGGGAATACGGTTCTACATGATGATCCTTGATTCAAGCCGACTATCCCGGTGTTTCATCAATTCTGAAGTTGCTATTTAGGCAACTAGATTCATTTTATTTTCTATTTTCATTTGTTGAGATTGAGAGTAGGTATATAAGATTCTATAAAAAATGCCATATTATCATTGATCTTTCAAAATCAATCCATTAAACGTGGGCTCTTTGTTTTTTTTTGGCAAGTAATTGGTAATAAAAATAATTTACTCTACACCAAACGAGTTAAACAATACAATGATATGCAAATAAGAACAAAAAAATCAATAATAACTTAGTTGTCAAAGCTATTAGAAGCATTAAGTACAATGTGAAAAATTTGGGGTTACTTGATTTTTGAGCTGGTACGAGAATCTCAGAATTAGTTTCTTTTAATTTAGTTTCTTTTAATGCTATTTATATTTCAATTGAAAGAAAACCAAAAACAGTTAAGAATCATATTGAGCAACGAAGAATTATGTTACATGAAATCTATCTGCCAGAGTACTTCATCTATTCAAGTTTTAACTTTGTGGTTAATTCTGTCAATTTTCACTCTTTTCGTGTAAAATATTTACAAAATAAACAAATACATTATTTAAGAAGAACTCCTTATAAATTATTTTTTCACAACTTTCGCCTGTATCCTTTCAAAAGTAAGTAATTTAATCGAACATTTTCTCAAAGTAAGAAGTAAAATTGGTAAAACTGCCTTATTATAATTATCAGGTACATGATAATTGAGAATGAATTTTAATTTATTGAAAATATAAAATTTTCCTGTCAATCTATCGTGTTTTAACTTTGTCCTTCATATTTGCAATTAGGTACTCGTATGGAATTCTCATCAACATTACAAATTTGTATAATACATAAAATATCATTATAATCTCTATAGCCTCTTCAAATTTAAATTAGGTACCTCATTATATTCCTTCCAAATGTTATAGATTGTTATCTTAAACGTCACTCTAGTTCCCAGTTTCAATTAGTTGCTTGGACAAAGTTATATACATATTATCTTTAGTTGATCTTCAAACGGCTGAATGTGTTTAAACAAAAGGAAAAAGCCCCTTTTGAATATTGAAAATACTTGAAACTGTATTTCATTATGTTGATCCCTTTGTAAGTAAGAAGAAGATTATGCCAGGGTAAGCTTACCTAAGGCGCCCTTTAAAATCCACTCTCCTGAGATTGGGATCATTGATACTGAGATAGAATAAAGAAAGAAAAAAATGCTTCTCCGATGGCAACTTGAGATATGCGCCCTCGTTAGAAAATCCGCGTTTCTCTTCCGAAAAATTTACCCCAAATGGAAAATTAATCGTGCCATTTATAATGAAAATGAGAATAAAAAGTCCATGAGAAAAATTGTCTTACTTCGAGTCAACGTAAGTGCATGACATCTAAGAAATTATTCAACAAAAACCTTTTGTCATTTCCCTTTCAAATAAATTGGTTGGTTATTGTCTGTCGGATTGTTTCCTTGTGTTTGCAGTTGATATTATTTGTTCAGCTTAATTAAGGAATGAGTTTCACTTACATGTTTCACTGATAAAAATGTTCTGCCAAACCAACCTTAAGTAATTTGCTGTTAAATTGAGTAATCAAAGTCAAACAAACTTTTCAAGGGAAATGAAATCAAACTGTCTAAAATGAGAAAGAAAGAATTAGAAGTTTTCTCGTCAAGCTGAAATCTTATAAAATTGTTTGATCTCGACTGAGAAGATGTGCATTTCTTTGAAAAAAGGGTCATTGACACCTGATGATATAGTGCAAAGTGCTCTGAGACAAAATTATTAATAATTCAACATAGCTTCATACAAAAATAATATTGATCTCCTTTCTGTAAAGTGGTCCTATAATTTGGAAAATTCGCTCAAGTTATTTACGAACGAATTCATGGGATCTCACCCTTTCTCATCTATGGATTTGATGAAGAAATGAGAGACTTCGGCTCGGTTCTCAATTAAAAGGCCTGAGCGTATCAGTGGGGGTTTAACTTGTCTAATAATCCAGACTGCATATGTTCGTTCTGCCCAGTTCACATAAAGCCATCGGTCCCCATGGGTTGGTGAGCATCGATACCAAGTAAATCAAACATAATTAATGATGCATGGAGCACTGGAACAACCTATACCTAAATAGGATTTATTCGTCAATTATGGCCAATTGCTATTTATTTATTTATTTATTAACGTATGTGATATAACAGGTTTATTAATTTTTTTCTGTGACTGGAAACACGTTTGAAATTTTGTCTCTGTTGACAGGTGACAGGGTAGATAAATATACACATAAATATAAATCAAATCACAGAATTAAATTGACAGATATTTGATTACTTCAAAGGTTTTCTTAGCCACGCATGTCTAATTATTGTCGACTATCACTTTATTACTTCAAATTTCACTTTGATAATTTTCTGACTTTAATATGTCGTAAAAAAGATTCAATATTAAATCATCGCTTTTCCTATCACAGAAAAAAAATTTGTATTATACTTGGGAAGAAAATTAGATTCTAAAATTTAATACCTTTTTTTCTTGTTTGATAAATAACTATTGATAACAGTTTAAATTTTGTACAATGACTACTTACCTACATGAATTTTGATCTGTATCCGCCAGAGTCAATCATGAGACGGTCAACTAAATAGGCAAAATGTGTGCGTCTCACAATCAAAATACTCCTGTAACTGCATCCTTAGTCAATGTTTACTTACATGCATTTCCTTGTCCGACAATCTGAGTACCGAGTTGTAGAGGGCGCTGAAGTCAAAGATTTTCTGACAATGTGACATATACCGATCGTAGACAAGTTTTGATGAAATAGAGAAATAGCTCGAAAGGAGAAGTTTAAAAAGTTGGCGTCGCCTGTTTTCATTAAAAATTAATAAAAAGCTTAAGGTTTACGGAATGCATAAATTTCCAGCTAGTGAGTACCGTAGACAGGTGGATACAATTTCGGAGTAGCCATAGGATTCGGGTATGTATAGATATTCCTATGTGTAATGGTTGGGTTTAATTAATGCGCCTTTGTAAGGGAAGTCCCCAATTTTCTAATTACTTATACGTTGAAAAATATTAATTTTTATTGGTCTGCTCATATTTTATGTATTCTGTAGACGGTGTCAGCATTGGATCCAGAAATAATATTATGTTTTTGACTTCAAAATTTCACACTTGTCAACTTCCCTAAATATTGAGAGCTTTCTAAAATGAAATTTTAGTTTAGAAAATCTAGAGAAGCACTCTGTAATAATAATCCAAATTAAACAAAAATAACTTAATAATTCATTTTAATTGTAAAAAGTGGGGTGCTTGGAAACAAATGTTCATCATCAATAGTTCATCGGTCACTTTTTATAGAAGTACGATCATTATGAAAACATACCTAGTAAAAATCACCCCCGAATTAACACAATGAAATGAAACTCTATTGCTATTTTATGTACATAAGCATTAGTTTAAATTTCTATATAGTTTTAGATTAATTCTAAAATTTTATATTCAAATCCCCTTGTAAAGAAAAGCTGCATACACCAATGAAGTGAAAAATATGAACTACCCTCAAGTCCCTGTTCGGTATTAAGTGAGGAAAGCGGAAGGTCGTAAGTCTGGGCGTCGAAATTTATTGCTAGGGAGCCGGTATAGTATAAGTTCTTACATTTTATAATCTAATAAGAACGTTTACGTGTGATTACAGGTGTGTTTATAAAATACTCGCATATATCCGCCCTTTTTCTCTTTCCATGTCATATACCTACCTACCCCTACGTTATGCCTTGTGCCGTTTTTCACGTGACTGCTCGGGGATTTTCTTAGAAATGTTTAGGGATCAAGGCTATATAGAGCCGTCTCACAAAGTCACCTCATATATATATATATATATATACCTATACCGACACTATGTGTAATAAAGATAAAAGTTACATCGTAAAAAAGTTGAGGCTTTTATTATGTGATTAACTATAGACTTATACAACTCCTTAATGGTTCAGGTGATTTCTTTGCTGCTGCTGCGTGTAAAATGTAAACATTTTATGGCACCAAAGTACACTCTCTTTTACAATGTTACGTAATAATGAAATTTTTTGTGGCTGAATATATTGTTGAAATCTAATTTTAAGGCGCTTTTTGCGTTGAGTAGACGTTATTATACCAAATATGCTTTCATCAGTCCAATAATATTTTATTAGCAGTTACCTGCACATGGTTTCATATATATTTTCTTAAAAATTGAGCATGAAAATCATATATATCAAGCAGGTATCTTATCTACAAAGTCAGTTTACTAGCAACTCAAGGTTTTGCTTAAATATTAATTATGCAAAAACAGACATATCATTTCGAAATAAAACATGAAATTACACTGAAAATAATTTTTGATTATGAATATCTGCTGCTAAATATATTAAACATACGATTAGCAAGACCAAGACCGATATGATTTCGTCTTGGACTTGCCTCATTTTTTTTATTGGTCTTGGCAGTACTTGCAGGACTCTTGCCAAAATGTTGTATTTTTTATATGTGTGAAAAATTGCTAAATTCAAATGAAATAGAAACCTGCAATATGAATCGAAAGTAAGTAATTGACAATCTTATCAGATAGTATCATTTGAAATGTTTAAATATCACCGTATAAAAATGTCGATCACTGTCCAGAACAAACACTCCTTGTATTTCACTGGTACCTAACGATTCTAGAATAATAATTAATTTAGAGCAAGGGAGATGCGTAAATGATTAAGTAAGTTAATAAACTATTATTCACCATTCACAAATGACAATCGTATCTTACTAGCGCGACGTTGTGTCTTTATGATTTCTTTGCATGTTCCGACGAACCTGAACACTCATTTTACTACTTTCTCGCCATATTTTCAAAAATCGCTATTAAATAAACGTCATTGAAAATATTTCAGATTTATAGATGATTTGTAACTACAACTAGCTTTAAATGTTCTGCGTGATAGAAAAAATAATAAAAATAAAAAAACGTGTAGTTTACCTTCCCCTGGCTATGAGCAGTCTTAATTCTCTGAAATCAGCTCGTTAAGATGGGTGGAAAATACTCTATAGGATGTTTTTTGAATTCAGGAAATCCTTAAAGGTTGAAATGAACTCGCTTTTCACCCAATAACTTATTAAATTTAATATTTTTATATTCTGTAAAATAAAGATAGGTAATAAAGGAGTACAAAAATTAAGTTAATTAGTTAATTTACCAGCGTTTCTTCTCTAATCATTGACCCAAAAAATAATGTTTCCTACCAATTTGCTGTTTGGTTGCGAGAGTTTGCAAGTCTCACAAGTTTTGCAGTACGTACGACCAAGACCAGATTTAACTTGGTATTAGTCTTGCATTGCGATATTGGTCTTGCAAAGACGGTCTTAATCTTGTAATTTTGCAAAATCAAGGCTGCAAGACAAGACCGAGACCAGTTTCGTAGCATCTCTAGTCTTCACTTATGAACCAGGAAGGCTGATCTGAGCGTTTCGAAGCTCATAGGTTCTATATAACAAACAAGTTGTCAGTTCTCGCCATTTTTTAGGTTCTCCAAATATTGTATAAACATGTTCTACGTCATGTTCTATAAGGTCATGAATTCCTTTGAAGAGCTCGTCTAAATATATCAAGAGACCAATGATGCGATGTTTTCATGATTCGTATACCATCCAATATCCTTGTATGATATTCTAGTTACCATGAACCTAGTGTCACCGTAAATAGTGATGTAAATCAATCTTCCTAACAATGTAATAATATCCTTTTTTATACTTCACTCGATATCTTTGACCCTAGGGTCGAAAATGAGAATTTTCTTACTTAGGACCGAAAATAGTTTTGTATCGTTTTGTCTTACTAGATGGCGCTCGTCATTTATTAATGGTACAATTTATATTTCGACAATCTAGTATCTTCAAAGATATATAGCGATCATATCTGAAATTAATATATCTATTTTGTTTTTGTTTATTAATTATTATTAGTATTATATTAATCCAGTTTCCTATACCAATGGCGGCTTACATTAAGATCAACAGTCTCTTGTCAATTGTCATATTATGACAAAGAGCTTAAGCCGGTTCCACATTATGCGCTACTTGCCAGCACTTGTCAGTAAAAAATCACACATCAAAGGAACCGAGTCAACCCTCCATTGAAAGAAATTGGCATTCATCGATACTTGCCTAAAATTGTATATAGTTTACACGTATACTGTAGATGAGTAAGTACTTTGTCTTGTGATTGGCACTTGCCAAGTGTTGTGTAATGATGATGTATAGCTGGTCTTACAACATTCTAAGAGATAGATCATATGACCAAAGATATGCTTGTGCAAATGGCGTTACGTACTAACTGTACAGATACAGAAACAGATACCAATTAACTTTGATATGATTGTGATGAGAACTAGTAACGAAGGCAGTAAGCCTTCATGAGCATTCACACCGGTATGCTAATACTTCCTGTACCAACAATTTGGAATTTTATCTCACTAAAATGTTATATTTAGTCTTATTTTGATATATTTAGCTAAATTATGCTACTTTGACTTAAGTTTAGCCCAAAAAAGTGAAGAAATTTGATATTTTCGACAATTTTCCTTAGAAAATGGTCTAAAAAACATGTGTTTTCGGCCGTAACTTGACACTAGAGTATCTAAACTTCACCAAAAACAATAGGGCTTTCTTGGGCCGATACCAACCAACAGCAAAAAACCCTCGGTTCCGTTCTTGAGTTATCGTGGGGATTAACTTTCTTGCTTGCTTGCTTGCCAACAGACTCATGTTTTTTGCAAATATCTCGAACGGAAATGACGTGATTATTTTTGGGTTTTTCACAAACGATAGATAATTTCAGGCAAAACCTAGACTATATTCAACACTTTTTCATTGGAGTGGTTTTTGTGTGTCAAAGTTCCAAGAAACTGATTTTTCAAAAAACCAAAAGTAATATATATATATATATATATATATTCATATCGTGATACGGTGTGAATATGATAGGTATATGCTGCTTAGACCACGTGGCGAAAGCGATTTTCCGGGCATCAAGATCCATTTTCGTACTTAAAGTAAAAAATACCATTTATGTAACATGATTTTTATACAATAAAAAGAGAGAATATATGCTTTCACTATTATCAGAGATGCGTTTATTTACCCCCTTTACGTTTTGTGTATTGTATAACAATAGCTCTTAAAGAGTGAAGTCCTTAGTAGCGCGTTGGAGTTGACACGCACAATTGTTCATTGTCATTGTTTCGTGAAATTGCACCATCCTGCACACAAAAGCAAATATACTACTTGAGCTTATAATATGTCTCAGAAACTAACTGGCCTCTATGCATCTGAATCGGTGCATTACATATATGCACGACGACCATGAGAACTCGTAGCTGGAACACCAAAAGCTCAGCCTATGTTATGGCGTATATATATATCTAATGCTTCGATTCTCGTTTGCACAATTATTATTAGAAAGTGGAGCATGTGAGAGCTGAAAGTGGAGCATAGATGCGAGAAATCGTGAATTCAACATTCCGATTGCTGGTGCCGCTTTCAAACTACTATGTGAAACTTCCGAAATATGTTACTCACAGGAAACCGAATCCACTTCAATGGAATATATATGGTTGTGTGTATGTGTGTTTGTATGTTTGTGACCACATTTTTTTCACATATGTTTCCAACGAAGTAATTCAAATAGAGATGTGAGAGTTTGCGACTTAGTTTTCCTTTGAAAGCTCCAGTAAAAATCACAACACCCAAATACAATGTTAACTCTTTAATTAATATCAAAGCAGTATTTTCATTAAAGATATCGATATAAACATTCAAAAAAGTTCATAAAAAAGTATGTTCTCAGAATCTTGGTTTCGGATATACATGGTTGTAAGGTTTTATTTTGGTACAGGTTATTTCGAAATAATTCAACAGCCGTTTGCGATATTAGATTAATTTAACCAGTGGTGTAGATATGAGTATGTCTTGGTATAATTTTAACCAAAATAGTAGTATGCCACTGTTTTCTCGCAATTTTCTTTGAAAGTTATTGATAACCATTAAAGAAAAAAAAATACTATCTATCTTATTTCATAAATAAAGACAGCAACGTTTTTGACCGACGAGCCCAAATGGATATTTGGTAAAGAAAATGTTGAAAATATCCCCCGCCTGCTTGTATGCAGAATTCTACTCTTCCTTTCATCGATCTACGAACTCCTTCAAAAATTCCTGGTGAGTTCCGTATGGTATTACATCCCTCAGTTATTTTATTTATAAGTTCTTCTCGAATCTGAACTTGAGTAGTATAAATTAATATTTTAAGATGACTACATGAATAAAAGTCTTAACTAATCAAATCAGGTAATCTAGGCGGCCATAATTGTGGTTCTCCACGACCTATCCAGCGATTTTCATAAGCTTCATCTAGGAATTGACGAACTAAAATGCTGAAAGGAGCCGGAGCACCATCATGCATAAGATACATTTGTTGGTGCGTTAAAAGCGGAATATTTTGAAGTAACACAGGTGAATGATTCTGATGAAAATCGAGGTAAGAATTTCCTTCAAGAAGTCTTGGTAGAAAAAAGATGCTTTTAAATAATCACTAATAATAACGAGATACATTTGGGTTTTCTTCGGCCCACTTATGATTAATATGGAAATTTGTTACATATTCTCCGGAAAAATTGCCTTCATAGGATACCATCGAGAAAATTCTTTACGGGGTGGAATATATCCTGGTAGGAGTTCCTGAACTCTTTAAATAGGGTAAGGATACAACAAATATTTCTTTAAAATTTTCCATAATATATAACGTGGCACACACTGAAATGCCTGCTAATTTTTCTGGTACTAGTTTCGGGATCATTTTCGATCTCTACACCTTTTCCAAGTGTAATTCAGAAAGCATCAATTTAACTTCAGAAGATATCAAATGTAATTCAAAATAATCAATCAAATTTTAGAAAGCGTCAAATGCATTTCATATTAGTCAATTGTAATTCAGAATTCGTCAAATGTTTTTCATATTAGTGCATTGTAATTCAGAGCTCGTCAAATTTAATTCAAAACTTATCAAATGTAAATTAGAACGTATCAAATGTATTTCAGAACATACGAATATCA
This sequence comes from Crioceris asparagi, assembly GCA_958507055.1. Classification (NCBI taxonomy): domain Eukaryota; kingdom Metazoa; phylum Arthropoda; class Insecta; order Coleoptera; family Chrysomelidae; genus Crioceris; species Crioceris asparagi. The sequence continues at coordinate 81,541,817 of OY293828.1, read as the reverse complement.
AATCTAAATCAGAAAGCATCAGCTGGGTAATTTGGAACATATGTGTCAAATCACAGCTAACCGTGGTAATTATTTTTATCAATCATATTTGTGTATTGTTTTTGATTGTAAAAAGCAGCTATTCACTTACAAATTTGCCAAAATGAACTTCAAAGACAATTGTAGAGTTTGCAGAACTACAATGATAAGAAAAACATCTGATGCTTTCTGTTTTACACTTGATATGTTCTGAAGTAAATTTGACAAGTTCTGAATTACAATTCACCAATATGAAATACATTTGACGAATTCTGAATTTCAGTTGACCCATCTGAAATTCATCTGTATAGTTCTGGATTTCAATTGACTAATCCGAAATACATGTGATGCTTTCTAAAATACAATTAACTATTCTGAATTACAGTTGACGACTTCTGAAATACAATTGAAAAAGGTGTTGTAAAACAGCCTCTTCAATCACCGGACGAGCTGTATTGAAAACTTCTATATCCAGACAGGCGCTGGTGAATAATTGTAAAAGTTCTCCAATCGGAAATGGAACGATCAGGATATCTTTCGGGGTAGAAACGCTGGGCTCGTTTAGCAATACCATCAGCAGGATTGTAAATAGTGATTCGCAAAGCAAGACCAAGACCAAGACTTACATGGTCTTGGTATTGGTCTTGGTCTTGCACCCTTGGTATTGGTCTTGGTCTTGCATCAAATCCTTAGTCTTGGTCTTGGGTCTTGGTCTTGCATATACGGTCTTGGTATTGGTCTTGGTCTTGCTGCAAGACTTGCAAGACTTCGCAAGACTCTTGCAAAAATTTTCTTTTTATAAGTGTGAAAAGTTGTAGCGATTCTAAACCGTAATTGCTTAATTTAAATGAAGAAGATCCCTGCATATGTATGGGAAGTATGTAACTCATAATCTTATAAGATTGCCTGTAATTATATTATCATTCGAAATGGATAAATATTGACCGTATAAAAAATTGTCATAGTCCAGAACAAACACGCCTGGTATTGTAATGGTACCAAACCATTGTAGAATAAGTAATGAGAATAAAACTAGGCTTGTAGAATTAAGTTAGGGCAAGTGAGATGCGTAATTAATTGATAAAGTTTATAAATTAATAATCACCATTCACATATGAGAATCGTATCTTACTTGCGCGACTTAGTCTGCTTGTGTTTTCTTGGTATCATCCGTCCCAACTGAGCACTCATTTTACTACATACTTCTACTTTATACTTCTATTTCATAACTCATGCTCTTGCTCATTCTACAATGGTTTTGTACCATTTTCTTTAATAAAATAGAAAGAATCTCTGAAAGCGATCAAAAGTATTTCTGGTTTATAAAACTAACTTAAATTTTTTTAGAAAGCTTTTTCCAAAAAATGAAAATTAAAAACAGGTAGAGATTTGTTAATACGCGCATTTATAAAACTAGGTATCTATTTAAAAAGTCAGTCGTAAGAATATCTTAGTTGAGTTATTTAATGAGCATGATCGAAAAAATAGTTTCAAAATAAGGGCAATCTAAAATTTCAAATATCTCCAAAAGTGGCCACTGGATAAATGTCATCAAAAAGATATCAGATTTATAGATGATTTTTAACGTTTGCTTAAAACATTCTGCGCGATAGAAAAAATAATAAAAATAAAAAACCGTGTAGTTTACCTTCCCCTGGGTACAAACTATCAGGATTCTTTGAAAACAGCTCGGTAAGGGAAATCCTAGAAGGATTGAAGTACGGTATAGGTATAGGGTGTTTCAAAATTTTTTGAAATCCGGAAATCCTAGAAGCGTATAATGAACTAGCTTTTCACCCAACAACTTTTAATTCAATATTTTCTAATTTTCTAAAATAAAGATCGATAATAAGGGAGTTCAAAGATTAAATTGATTAGGTTATTTATTAGCGTTTCTTAACTTATCATTGAGCAAAATAATATGTTTCCTACCGATTTGGTGTTTGGTTACGGAACTGCAAGAGTCTTGCAAGTCTCGCAAGTCTTGCAGCAAGACCAAGACCAAGACCAGGTTAGTCTTGGTATTGGTCTTGCATCCCAGTATTGGCCTTGGTCTTGGGTCTTGGTCTTGCATAGACGGTCTTGGTCTCGGTCTTGGTCTTGCAATTTTGCAAGACCAAGACCAAGACTGCAAGACCAAGACCAGTCTCGCAGCATCACTAATTGTAAACAAAATGCATATGGGCCTTCTCAAAATATTAATAATTTACAATTTTTCTAACTAAAATATTGTTTATGACAAATAGAAATAACCAAACAAACTAATTAGTCAACAAAGTTGCACCTGTTACTCGTGAATGACACTCATTAACTTGATTTGATATGAAGAATTTACTCAAATTGCCGAAATCCCTGTACCTACTATGTAGTTTCTATTTATTTTCTAGTCTATCTCAAGTTCTATGGTAAAAACACAACAAACTTTTTTGTTTAAAACTAAATAATTATCAACAATTATCAAAGAAAGTTTCAAAAAAACAATAGCGCATTACTTTATTGGTTAAAATTGTACTAAGACATACCCGTATCTACGTCACTGGACGGATAAAAAATATATTTTCTGTTAAAAAAATATGTATTATTATCATAAGATCTTATCCGGGAATTTAATATAATATCGCTAACGGCTCAAAAGAATCTAAATGAAAATAAAATCTTACAACTCTGTATATCGGAAACCAGGCTTTTAAGCACATACCTACCGTTATATGAACCCTTCGACTTAAAATTAGCACAAGAATCACCCAATAAGATAAGTACATGACATTATCTAACAGTATGTATATTGCAGATTTTTTCCTTTTAAATATTTTCTTAGATTTATTGAAAATTGGTTCAAGAGGATTTATTTATTTATATTTAATTGTTATAAATGACATACTTTCATTTCTGAATATCTTGGCTTATCATCTCATTTCACATTTTATCTTAATCATTTTTGAAGTTACTTGAAAGATGAAGATACTTGGCGCAAAGTTTCACCTACATCCAGAAATGTCGTTTTTGGTTCAATGTAATAGACTAGGTTATTTATGATCAAGTTATATGTTATCAATTATTTTTCACTTACATTTTTGGCGAATGCGCATCAGAGTTATTTGCTTTAGCATCTGCATAAAAGAGACGATATATCTTTTCCAATATTACCTGAAAAAGAAATATGTTATTAATTAACCAATCATGTAAATAAAATTCTGAATATTTATTGATATATGTATTATGGATGGGTATGGAAACATCAAGATCACGAATGAGAAGTATACAGAATAAATGCCCAATAGATAGGAACTTTCGCAACTTTTTCATTTACTTAATCCTTTGAAAATTACTTAATTTTGTTAACTTGTGATGACATCTATCAGTTGTATTTGTGGTGAAATATTGGTAAAAAGCAATATCGAGCTTTTTTCTTTGGAAATATGAGGAAGGTAACAGAAATATATAACCAGTTTTAAAAGAGCTGACATCAATAACATTTTCATTGCCATGTCAAAGAATATTCCCAAAGAGAATGTTTTTATATTACTTAATTAAAACCTTCAAATATTCACAAATTTTTCACCGCATATACCTACTATGGACAGTTTAGCCAAATTTTAATTATGGATGTGGATTAGTATGTGGAAAAAAATGTGATGGAGTTCTGCTGAATATATATCCGAATTTGTTAACAGAGGAACAAACGAAAATTTTGCAAACCTGGACCTGGGTGATAATGCAGTTATCACTAAGACTAAAAAGTACTAGAAAACTATTAAAAAGACCATTTCTCAACGTGGAGTAGATTTATTGAGGAAGATATATCTCAAAGTCATCTCCACAATTTACTGAAAATTTTTCATTCTTAGGGTTTGAGACATGTTTCTAGTCTATATAGACGCATCGTCAGTCAGGATGTCAAAAAGGAATATTTTGTTAATTTTTCCACCCATTCATATATTCCAGACTGAATATGAGTTTATATAGACTCGAAACATGTCTCAACCCCTAAGAAATCATTATTTCTTAATAAATTGTGGATATGACTTTGAGATTTATTTTCCTCAATTAAGAATTTTAGTGCATACTAGTCACGCATAAATCATTTTTTTATAGTTTTAAATCTATTTTGTATTGACTTATGAGTTTAGAAAATTAAATTGTAATATAATTATTTATTTTAATAATTATTCCAATTTAGATTCGATAGAATGCTTTTATGGTATCAGACTCTCAGGGTCTTATCTTCGGTGGTTCTTAGTTTTGTTTAAAAACTGTATCACTGATGACATGTGAAAATCATTCCAAGATTCAAAACGCATTCTTTAATCAACGCAATATTTTACTAGTGACTTTAAAGTAATCTATAGTGACCTCAGGAAATTAGTATTTTCTAAAGATTCATGCTTGTTTCGTACACCCGCGTTGCGTAGGTACACGTCAAAAATGTATCCAAAATATTCTTGTTTTGAAAAATAAATTAAATAATCCATTCTATCTTGCTTTGTACAATAATTTATGATTTTAAAACATTTTTTTCTTCATTTTTGACCGACTCCCCAAATGAAGGAGTTATATTTCTACTGATTTTCTTTTCTTACCTGTTCACCCATTTCTTATTGAGATGATCTCAAATTTCCACAAAGGGACTTTCTTTTTTAATTTCAATTGTCTGAGTTAAGGAAATTATTATTTGTGGCAACTTCTAAATTGAAAAATTGAAAAAAAATAACGACTTTCAAGTTAAACCACCAGGGAAATGTGAAAGATTTTTACAGTTATATAATAATGCGAAAATATTAAATGATTTGAATTCTGTTGGTGCTGGGACTTTTGAATATTGTGCCAAAAGTCTTCTATCTACCTATAAGTTCAGAATTAGCAGTAGGTACCTACCAACACATTTTATATTAGGTATCATATTTTTTAGTGCATCAACTCATAAATTCGTATATTTCTTTCTAAAAATACTTTTCACTTTATTTTATTATAACAACTGATCAAGTTTCACGTCTCACCGATTTCAATGTCTTAACAAAATTCCAAAAATGTGTTAATTAATCCAATGTACGAAACAATATATCATTTTGAAGTCTGCGAAACAAGATTTTACTGTTTGGAACTGGCCAATTTACAACATTCTGAAATATTTCTTAATTGGATATTTTGAGGGATGTCTTAGAAACAATTATTAATGAAGTGACAGAGTAAAATCTAGATTTTTATTTCGACAAAATTCGAAGACAATAAAAACAAAATTGAGTTCTTTGTTGACATACCTACGCATATTACTGTCAATTTTGTAACTATGAATCACCTACTAGGTATATAAATAAATACGTTGCATATATACAGTTCTATCTGAAAATGTGGCAGAATGTATTTTAACTTAATTTTGCACAATTAAGATTTCGGTTGGCATTTTTAACGTTTCCGCATGCAAATAGTCTCTTATCAAAGAGAAGAATCTGGCAAGTATACGGTAGTTTTAGAAGGAAATTTTTAAATTGAAAACCATTCAAAGGCGTAACTTCCCACTTTCAGATAAGAATGAAACATCTTAATGGTTGAGATTGTGAGAACAAAATAAGAAACGACACCAAATGCAGCAAGCATTAGATACAAGATAGTTGTGATGATATTATCAGTGATTCATTAAATTTTTAGATCAGATTGCATTTGTTATGTAAATACACCGATACAATCGACATCTCAAATCTCTATCAATATGTATTTTTGAGTGAAGTAAGAAAATGAGCAGAATATTACAAAATAACTATATACCATAATAACAAATCTAAATTCATGTGAGATATACTAGATGATTCAGTTTCATATTGTATTTTTGACATTAAATTATCCCTTCGATGACATATCTCATAACTGCTGTCAATTTATGTTTTTCATAAGACATGCTACATGTATAACTTTCTACATGCAGCAATATCGTAGGGCAGACCGGGCCAAAACGTGGATTGTGTCAGGACGGAAAATGGAAATTAAGGTTAGAGGTTCTATTTGAAAATATTTATTTTGGATCAAAATGATTGGGGCTTAATGGAATACTATATTTTTAATCTTACATAATTCTTGTGCTGAAGTTAATGGAAGGGACGATGAAGCTCATATTTTTGAAATAAATAAAATTGTTGCTCGTTTTACTCGGACCATTTTTTACTATTCCCATGAGAATTTTTGTTTACTCATTATTGTTCCTTTTACCAAATTATCAAACTGAATCTCATGTTTAAATTTAACAGTTCATTATTAATATAATCAATAATAATATCTTCTATCGTTTGATGTAGTAGAAAAGGACCATCGATAATTTATTCATTCAATTTCACTGAAAATAATTGTTATAATCAACGTACCAGCAGCCATATTACTTTCCTACGCTACTATAGTATAGCTGTATAAGGAAAGTTTTGTAATCGTATGAAATTTTCGTTATCGAGATTTTTACAAATGTTGACGTTTCAGAGTTTTCTAAGTTTGATAAACATATTTTCAGCCATTGGTCTGTCTGTCTGTCTGTCGGACTGTGACAGAATTATCTCGGGAACGGATCGGTGTATTTTGTTGCTTCGTTTTTCATTTTGTTTGGTACCAATACCACTCACCGGTGGCACGTAATGAGAATTCTGTATAAACTGGGTGCTGAGCTATAGCCAAAAAACGTGATCTGCTCAAGACGGTAGCGCGAAGACGGCTCTGAGGATTTTGATTAAACTTGCCTAGAGTATTCTTCTGAGAACCCTCCACCACCCACATACAGCGCCATCTCTGAGAAAAAGCACAAAAAAGTTATGCTTGAATATATTTTATATATATATATATATATATATATATATATATATATATATATATATATATATATTATGTTTCTCCATATTCTGGCTAAACGTTTCATTTTGCGAAGAAATGTTACATGACCATTGTTGTTTGTCTTGACATGCTGAAAAAAAATAGTGGTAGGACGATTTCATGGGACGATTTTTTATCCACTGGAATGTGCCTGCGAGCGGTAGGAAAGTCGTGTGAGTGGACACACCAGATATTTTTGGTTGGAACCTCCTAGTTTTCAAGCAATTGTGAATGAGGAGTATAATGATTATTATATGTTAATTTGGCAGTTTTATTCATTGCCCTAATTTATTTCTGCGTTCTAATTTAATGTTAGATGCTATCGTTATTTGAAAGATTTATGCTTTCAAGGTGAATGTGAATTTGTTCGAATTTTTGTAGCTGGTTATGGTCTCGCATATCTGGAGAATCAGAAATAATTGTTGCACAAGCACTAGAAATCTCTAGGCACATGGCAAATTACATACTATTAGATCCTCGTGTGGTTGTTACTACTCGCCTTCGACTCGTAATGCCATATACAACACTATTCCTTCAGTGACTAGTATATTCCTACTATTTTCTGAGAAACAGCATAAATGTTTACAATCATTAAATTCCAGAAAAAGTTTACAAAATATAGAAAAAGCCTACTTTGAGTCTTATTATATGAATTAATCTTTAAATTAGGTAGTGACAAATGCTGTAATGTCAGCCTTGGATAGTGCATGTCCTTCATCAAAACATTAAATGTTAAAAAGAAACAAAATTTATCGTAGCATTATTAAATAGATAATAGTAGAACCTCCAAACTTGTTAGAGATAATGTTGATATCCAAACCATTTCGAGTGCTCTCACAATTATGGAAGACAAATACCAAGCTCTATTTTTCGACAAATTCAAAACCATCTACCAAATGATACCCAGAGGATAAATGACGGGCCATTTTAGAATGGAGATTTCCCAGAGGCCAGCTTACAAGTTTTATGCCTGCGAAACTGGTAACTAATATAGAAGACAAGGTACACGGTATAACATTAAACAAATTTATTTCAATTTACACATTTTGTATATTATGATGAAACTTGTGTGACTTAATCTCAAAAGTCAAAAAGTAATATTATTTTATTCGATAGAGATTAACAATTAGATACCAAAGGAATAATTTTAAATTTATTCATATTTTTGGTTTAGATCAGAATGAACAGAAACTTTTCGAATTTGAAACATAATTTATTCAATTTATGTACCTATCAGTTTATCAGAAGTCATGATTGATTAAAAACTAGGCAACCGAAAACTAATACTAAAAAATGTTTATTATAATAATTATTACAAGTTAAAAAATCCCGATGGCCTATAGTCAGCGGAAAGGTAATTTTTTCAAAATTCCTTGAATTGAAATTTAACAACCTTTTCATTGGTATATCTACACGTTATTACATAAAATTGTCGTGTCATAGCCTTGCGGTTAGAGGTTTTTGTTTTGGCTGTTGAATATAAAGCAGACAGGGTTCGCGTTCCACTTCAAGGCAGAAATTTTTTTTTCGCCTATTTCTTTTCAATAAATATACTATATTTTTTTAATCAGGGTCTATATTAAGATCTCCAGAAAATGTACAAATACATCAAATTTATATTGAGTGTTCATGTTTTATCAATATTTCTTATTTTTCTTTATTAATTTTTATTTTTTTATCTGTGCATTTTATGAAAAATTGCTTAGAACAAAACTTGTAGGTACTGATTATATCTATAACCTAAAATTATTTTTGATGATATAAACCCTACGGCTCTTTTTTGATAATTTTTTTAATGTTTGAACGGTCGCCATTTTGAAACTACTTACCTGATATTGCGCAATAACGAACTCGGCCGAGATATTTGAGAGATTGATTTTTGTAGCAAATTTGAACTTGATACCTCCAAAACTGCGAACTCTATCGTGTTAACAAATTTCGTAATATCCCATATATATATATATATATATATACATATATATATATATATATATATATATATATATATATATATATATATATATATATATATATAAACTTTTGAACCAAATGTTGTTTTGGACTAACTTATAGACATATAACAACATGCCGTTGAAATTTTTTCGAAATTCAAAAGCGTGAACGATCGCAATAGGTACATTTCTATAAGAAATTTACCTAAAAAATCTCCCAAGTACCAATTAAACTCTTACCTCAGAGTTCTGTATTTTTACCTATGTTAGTATAAAGAATAGTAAACACAAGAACTCTATAGGAAAATATCATGAGTTATAAAGAAATACATAATTTATTTGTTTTATTTTTATTTTTATTATAATGTTCTATTATTATATTACGTCAAATTATAAAATACCCGTGAATTTATCCCACGCAAGTTCTTATAAAAATTTATTCTGATAATTTCATCGTCTTAATTACCTATGTGAAGTGTGAACTGGGCTAATAATTAATGGTGTGAGCCTAAAGTTAGCTGCGCCATATTGTTTTGTAAGCATATAGATCAACCGTTCAGCAACAGATGTTACAACTGGTATTATTATTCTTTCAATTTAATTCGTGAAACTGATTTTTGAGTGCTACTGTTGAAGCGATGCTGTTCTCAAACATAGAACCCACACTCAAATGTAGCTTTGGATATACGCTATCATTTTGACGGGTTTCGAGAAAAAATATGGTTTATTTTTTACAACAAAAAAAATAGATTTATTATATTTATAGAATAGCTTTTGCCCGCGAATTCGTGCGCGTGGAAAACTGCATTCAATTCCGTTCCATTCCTTGTAGTGGTTTTTTGTGATGCTTATACAAACATACAGAAAGATAGACAGACGCGATAAAATGTAGCCTATATTATATTTTAAATTAGCCTCTAGTAATACATCGGTGAAAACTGCCTTCAATTCCATGCAGAAGTTTTTGAGTGATGCACGTACGCACATACAGATAGACAGACGAAAATTCAAAAAAATGTTGTTTTGGCTTTTGTTGCTAGAATAAAGCCCCCCCCATATTATTATTTCTTAAATATCTTTAATGCAAAGTCAAAACCCTACTATTAAAACTATAGAAATTTATTACAAACACTGACACCCTTCTTTACCCCGTTAGGGGTTAAATATTCCAAAATCCCGTCTTAGTGAGCACCTAGGTTCTAAAAGAAACCCCCATGCAAAATTTAAGACTTCTAGCACTTGTAGTTTCTTAGATTTCGTGATTAATCAGTGAGTGGTATTTCGCTTTTATATATAGATAGATTATCTTTATATCAGATATTATCATTTTATAAACGAACTTTAATTAAGAATTGCAACAAGGGAAGCTATAATTCGAACTCAGCTTCCTGCGGCTACGCAATATCTACTCTTGTTTTCGGTAGAATCGAAATGTTATTAGCTATAATAATCAATCAATAAATTATTCGTTTGGGAGATGCCTTGGTAATAAAACGGAGAGATGCAAACGTTATTTTGCTTATTACTGTCGAGAGCTTCCATTATCCAAAGCAAAATATTTCGTTCTAATTTCATATCAAAACAACGTCCAAAGTATTTTCTCTAGCAACAAGAGAAACAAACAACGATCACTACAAACTGTAGGTTCTATGCTTGAAGGACTTTTCCATCATAGTCATGGCGTATTATTCTGTTTGTACAAAGTGGAAAGGAAATTTGTTTGACTTTCCCGACCTTGTGGGCCACAAAGCTACAAATGTATGTTTTTGTGTTTGTTTATAGTTTATACCTACCCGTCCGATTCGATGTGTTTGGTTTTGTGTTGTTGTTCAAGAGTCTGCAGGCCGATTATACGTTCGAGAAAGTTCGACTAATAATACAGGATGCCAATGTCAAAAAATGGTGGCTCAAATTACTAACCAGCTACGTTGAGATGAGCAATGTTATAGCTATGGTTTCAATTTTACTTTTAGTGAGCTCGAACTAGATGTTGCCGTGTAGGTAATTTGAGGCGGTAGTACTCAACATAAATACGGTAGAATCTGAAGAGACAATAATGTTGCGTCTGAAGATGCCTTATTGTATCCTTTTCAAGAAGCTCAGACATGTTTTGGAAATCATGATTTCTTGGTTATGACAATTGAGTAAGTATTAGTAGAGCGCTGTATAGATAAGTATTATCGCCTCCCGCCATTGTGGGTCCTGACTGTCACGTCAGTGGTATAGGTAGAGCGCTTGTTTACGTTTTTTAAATGTATAACATATACCACTGACGTAACACTCAGGACACACAATGGCGGGCGGCGATATTACTTATCTATACAGCGCTCTAGTAACATAGGGGAGAAGTTGTCACGTTATAAAAATGACATCAATTCCGCCATATGGAGAAGATCATACTGTCATTTTGACTAGCAGTTTGCGTTAAGTGCAGTTTTTGGAGTTTTCTGATTCATTACTAATTATCGTGTTGGATAATTAATTATTTATTTCAAAGAAATATAGTGTATTGTGCCAATGAATGTGTAGCTGAAATAAGAAAATGATAATTCATCCGGGATTACATTTTACAAGTAAGCGCCTATAAAGAAACGTGATAGTCGCATTTATAAATTTTATATGCTTCTAGGGGGAAGATAAAATTAAATAAAAGAATAATTTTATGAATTATTTACTGAAATAATTTTGAACCTAGTTGATGGAACTTTATTTTCACACGAAATAAAGTATACAACTGAAGTCAGAATCTTTATAATTATAATTAGTTGTCAAGTATTTTCTTAAGCTGTATATTTACTTGAATCCAATGCTGTGCCAGTCGCCATATTGATACGATCTTAATGTCACTGAATTGATGCCATTTTAGGGCTTCCAATGCACATGTCATTTTCCCAAATATTACTAACTCAGTGGTCGCGCCTTGTAACTCTATTATGTATGTATTGTCTATTTATTTACTGTTGATCATTCATATTTTGACATATTTCACAGTAGAAATCTTCTTTCTTATCTTTCATTTTTGACATCCACTGCGTCAACTTCTACGTCTTGGATGGCGTTAAAAGCGGTACCACGTTGGGTTTCTGTTTGTCAAGTATGGACTTCTCAGCGATGCTCTGACTTCTTCGGATACATTCACGAATCATAATATGTCTATCTGATCTAAATCGGGCAGAAAATACTTTGGCATAAGTTTAAAAATCATCCATCATCCTTAAAAATTTATATCATTAAAGTTTTGTCAATTCCCAAAAAAATAAGTTTTGCTACTAAGACAATCTGGAAAATCATTCTAAAGACATCTTAAATGCTGCAAGAGAAGCGTCTTCGTGCTTGCTTCCTTCAAATTTCAAGAAGAAATACGAGAAGTTATATAAAGTATTTGTAACTGTATTTTTTATACAGTGTCTTCCATTATTTTAGGCAAAAGCTATCAAGTAATCTACATATTGCATTTTGAAAAGTACCTTACATATAAATGAAAATGTGGATACATCAAGTTATACGAAGCTACTGGTCTTCTTAAAACGTCAAAATGACACATGAAGAAAAGAAATCAAAAGTTTCGTCTTAATAGAAAGTTACTATTTTCTTAAAAGATGCTTCACATGTGTAGTTCTTGTTAATAGAAGTGGTACTAGTATTTGGTTTGAAGGGGCATGTCGGCGAACAGAATTGTTCAGCTTACATGTAAAAGATATAGAAGATAACTATTTTAAAAATTACTAATTTTTGGTAAAGACAACCAAAGTTCCTCTTATGTTTTTTGCATGATACAATAAAATAATAAATAACGGGTGTTTCCTTTTGAAAAAAATGATTTTCGACGTTTTTTGGATCTAGTATTCAAGCTTCTTTTTTGATCACTCTGTATAAACTATTATCAAAATATCATAAGAATACCGATATAGTAGTTCTTCTACAAGAAAGTCAACTAAACTTAAATATTATATCCCGTATAACCGGAAATGCGACCAACATGAAAATATTTTAGACGTATGTCCCGCAGTGGTTTAAGCAATTCACCAAATTTTCTGATATTTTGTAGTTATCGTTCCCTTTCAATCGATCGATGTTTTGCCCGGAGAAACTCCCTGTACACTTCATATCTTGAGAAAATAGTTTTTACATTGACATTTTTGGAGATTGTACCATGCTCAAATAAATGCACTATTTAATAATAACAAATGCGGCATAAGAAACCATAAATAGGAACATCAGTACATATTATTATATACATAATAAAATGGTCAAGCACGCTTTGAATAAATATTTGCTTCAAATCAGTAGAAAAGTCTAGAAAACGTTTCACGCTTACTTGAACAAATTTACCTTGCAAGTAGTTTCAACAAACACAGTAACGTAAATATGTGACAAGAACTTGGCTTTATATCACTTTTATGTTTTTTCTGTGCTATCATTATTTGTTTATGTTTGGCAAGTACTTCTTTCTCTATTCTTTATTCGAATACTTATATTGTTTATTATATCTACGAAGAAGTAGTATCTGTCTTTAAGAGTAAAATCGTTTATTATTAACAATACAAAGTTATCTAATTCACCAGCTTCATGTGGAATGTTTAAAAGTATTCATATAATAACTTTGTCTTTTATACTAACCCTCAGTGTGATGATTTCTGATTTCTATTGTATACAGGGTGAATCGGGAGGAATGGTCCAAACTACAGGAGTGTATTATACACTTGAAAATATTGTACGAAAACTCATATCTTATTGTTCGATTTTTATTTGTTCTCAAGTCAAGAGGTAACACAAAATTTCATATTTTACAATTTTTTTTTAATCATAGTGTTCTTTTAATAAATTTTAAAAAATGCCGCCATTTACCTCTAAACATCTCTGCTTTGTCCACAAAGAGCGCCTGTTGCTCTCCTAATTGATTCACGTCTGCCTTCTAAAATATCGGCTGCGTTATTTCGAATACGTCGAATTAGTGCATCACGAGTGTCCACTTTTACTTTGTATACCTCATTTTCGAACCAGTTCCATAAACAATACTCTAGAGGTGTAATGTCTGGGAATCTTGGAGGCCAATTGATAGGACCAGCTCGACCAATCCAACGCCCTGGAAACCTTTCGTAAAAATGTTGCTGCTGGAGCACGATTAAGCTTATAGTACATTTGTATTTTTATGTTTACAGGTTCATCCTCTAGTAGTCCTTATAATTCGTTTTGTAGAAAATTGAAGTGCTCGTGTCCTGTGAGGCGATTATCCAAAATTAAAGGGACAATTAAATAATTGTCGAGCATATTACACCACACGTTTACAGAAAACTTGAAAAATACTTTCAGCACTTGCGTGGGATATTCTTCTGACCATACATGAGAATTAAGAGTATTATTAATACCATCACGAGTAAATGTTGCTTCATCCGTATAAAGTATATGCGGTATAACACAAAGATTTATATCCATCAACAAATTTCCACAACTTTTAGCATAATCTTCCGGTTGTAGGTGTACTTTCTGTTCATGATACGGATGTAAGCCTTACTCTTTTTTATGGGATACCCAATTGGGTACCAATTCTTCGTGAGCTGGACGTTGCATCCTTTTCTAGTAAATCAAGGATATTTTCTACATCCTCTAAACTCTCTAGAGTAGTTCGTTCAGATGTTAAGCTAGCATTAGGATGCTTGCCATTCTCGCACAATTTGTTGAATACTCTGATAAACACGCTTTTATTAGGATATCTTTGATGTACAACCCTTTAATGATTTTCTTCAACAGCAGCTATTGTATTTCCATTACAGAAACCATAAAAAAACACCATATTTACATATTCTTTTTTTTACCCACAACACGTTTTATTTCGGATATTGACCGAACACAGATACCCAGAACAAAGTCGTTAATTCAATAAGTACCATGTCAAAAGACATCCACCTTTCCCTATTCCATAAAAAAACCTCATGAATAATCTCATTTCCGTTTCATACTGAAACCTAAATATTCTCTGATTAATTACTTATTAGTATAAAATGCTTTGGATGCCTTAATTAAAGTGTGAAAAATAATTGAATTAGCATTATCCCTAATACTCACTATGCAGATCCCCAGTTTAGGGAATCTTGATTAAAAATTTTGGAAGTTCATTACCAAGAGCTGTATCTTGCCTGAAGGTAACAAGCGAATGAGATTTTAAACCACCGCTTATTAAATTTACCGTGAGATATTAGGTTTCTAAATAGGTATTACATATTTTATATAAATTTTATACAGTCGATCGAGATAATAATTTGCTGTTTAATGAATATGATTATATGACACAGAAATTTATATAAATATGTCACATTATTATAGATAAAGATTAAACGAGGAAATAATAATTCTTGTATACTTTTTCGTACTTGGTAATTCTATGTGACCATATCAAATGCTTCTTGATGATTTCAGCTCGCTGGGTGTAAGTTTCTACGCTGTATACAGATATTAGGAATGATTCACATATAGCATTACAAAAATTGGAAATTCAGGTGTATTTGATAAATGCCTGACGAGTCATTACTATCACCGTCCTGGTATTTTTATCTGGATCTAGTTGGTCGTTTATACGAGATATTTATTGGACCCCTTCTATTAGTTCTCCTCCATTTATTGTTAGAGAGGTGCTATTGTCTAGAGTTTTACTGGTAATCATGAGTTTGTTTTTTTATGTTGATAGCACAAACAAATCAGTAACAAAGGCATATATTCTTGATATTATACGCTAGCTCAATTTGCTCATTAATTGGTTGAGATAAAACTTTTTCTCTTTTAAAAAGTAATTTTTTATTGCTACTTCATTTAGTATCCAAACATTCTCACCTCTCTGAATAAATAAAGTTGAAGCTTTGAATGTTGTTTAGGTATATAAAATATACGTTTTCTGAAATAAATTGAAAAATATTTTTTTTAATTATAACTCTCAATTAAAAATAGTACAGTAATTCACGAAATTTTACTGTCAATATAGGTCTATGTCTTCAAATATATTTAAAAATGCACGATCAATCTTTTGCCATCTGCTTCGTGTTTTTTTTTTTGAAAAGATAAACTTTGGGAAAAACATTCTAAATACAACAGAGCTTAAATACAAATCACTTTTAAAATTAATAATACAGCAATATACATTTTACATCAACTTGATAGTAGATACATTTTTACTCAGTGGCATAAATGAATGAATAAAGTAGGTATTGCGTAATTTGTTGCCTATCAAGATTTATAAATTAGTAGCTTCTGTTCATTTGTCAAATCTATTATTTTCTACTTACTCACATACTACAACGTCGCTGCGATCTGAAAGCTTTTATTGCGTTCATTGTTCTGAAGGAGTTCCATTAAAGATTATACTGATTTCAAAAGTTTCTTATTAATGAAGTCTTCAATATCCAAGAAGATAGTATTTTATCATAGAGATAAAAAAAAGTTTTAAACCTTACTTCATATCCATTTGAGATTGTTTATTATGCTGTTTAAATATAATTTATCAAATCATTAGTAACGCTTTTGGCGTCTGGTTAATGGGAGGATCTGTTACATATATTTTTCTAATCTTGATTTTCCGAACCTATATCGTAGATAGTCGATCAACTTTCCTTTGTTCTTATGTCTAAGATATCATTCCGTAATTTAGATCCATACAACATCTCATTTGTCACAAGTATTTTGAATAATTGTTAATTTAGTCACTTTTCCCCTTCTATCATTCTTTCGCTTATCTCCTCTCAACTATTGACGATAATTATAATTTTTTGCACTAAGTTATATTCATGTTCAAATCTACTTTTTCGCATTCTCCCTTAATTTTTCAATGTATTCTAAATCGTCATTTTCATTTTCTATTGGTCGTCTTCGATGTAATATGATGTCTCCAATGCTCAGTCCTTCTTAAATATATTTGTCAATTTTTATATTTTAAAAAGAATTGCTGACAGATACCATCCCTGCCTAAGACGACTTTTAGTTGTTTCAAAGTCTGACTCTGAAAGTGTCACCTATTTTTATTCAACCGTCTTAGATGTATGTATTACCTTGTGGTCTTATCAGACTGTCTTATGTCGGAAAGTTCCATTGCCTGTCATAGTTATTGATGCTGTCTTATACTTTCCTTCGTTCTTTTCTAATACATTTATATTACTTGCTGTGACTTTCAGCAAATTATAATAAGAAAAACTTTGTAAACTATCTAGTAGGTATCTAGTCATGCATGCGATCTCATTTCAAAATCCATCGACTAAAACATGCTTGCAGATAATTAATTGAACAAAAATATTGTCATGTTTACCCATATATTTATATCATTATATATCATCATAAAATAAACTGGGAATACAGATTCTCATACCCAGTTTCTAATGGCTCTACAGGTCCATACCTATTAGTAAACTCAGGTTAATTTAGGTTAATGTGATACTTTCCCCCTACTAACTATCCATAATAACTTAGGACAGCCCACCATACCATAAAATATGGCATAGAAACTCTTCGGAAATATCTCCCTGTACGCCTACATATTCGCCTCAGGAGATCGACAAAATACTGTGTAGAAGGAAGAAGAAGGGCACGCAGGTGGATAGCAGCTGACGGCCCTATCTCGCAGCCGCCCTACCTTAACCTGGTGAACAAAGTCCCCCCATACTCACACAATGTATCCTGCTACTGCTCTTTTCTGTCCCTGCTTTTCCCATAGAGAGACACAAATTTCATTACTGTCTTGTTTATTGGCTTAAACCTCACATTCAAGATATAATTATTGCTCCATACTTATACACCCCGTTCTTTGTATGTTACAATCTGGAAAAGAATACAGAGTTGATTTTTCTGATTATCTCGTAGTAACGATGGATTTGTTCTTATGCGTATTCTACGGAGTATTAATCTGAGAAGTCGTTGTACTTGGTGATTACAAAAGGACCCTGACCATGCATCGGAGAATGTTCACTCATAACATTTTTGATCGACTCCATATTAAAAAAAAGTTCTTATAAAAACTAGGATCTACTCCATTAGTTGGTGGAATGAAGAATACGACTGATAATTTCAACTTCAAAAGTACCAGCACCAAAATATTATTTCCTATTTTTCAGTGCACCAAATAATGTCACGTCAATTTAATGTGTAAAAAGTATTATTCAATAATTTTACCGTATTTTTACATGTTTCGTAATAAGTTTAACTTTTTATTTCGTGAAAAAATTAAGTTTCACCTAGTAGCAGGAAAATAATTTCAATCAGTAATTCACAATACAATTTTATCGACCCGAAGAAGTAGAAAAAGCATATAAAATTCAGAAATACAACTCTGATATTTGTGTATTCTTACTTGTGTAATTCTACATGAGTTTTTTGCCTGCAGCAGCATCGTAAATCATAAAATATCATATTTCTTTGGAATAATCACTTGAAAACTAGCGATATCAAAGATAAACTCAATGAATGCAAAATGCAACTCAAAATGAGAGTGACTTCAGTATGGCGGAAATCATGGTACTTTTAAGATTTGATAGCTTCTCTCCCTATGATACAAATTCAAAGGTAATAGTTTAGTTTGATACGAAAGCTTTAATTTTTGATGTAGTTCATAAAATCATAGATTTCATTGAGAAGCATTATCAAGCAAATCACTTCTCACTTCAGAAGATTACAATCGACAATCATATGTACATTTATCAAATAATTTCAAAGTGAATTTCACTATAAACACTGTTTCATTTTAATTATTTGAAAATGTTCGGCATGTGGCTGTTTTATAACTGATAATCATATGTCTGAAACTTGAAGCGCCTTCTTAGTTCTCAGTTTCAACTGAAGTATAATACTATAACCTTCCATTCAAAATTACTGCTTGATTGAAAGCCATAAAGGTTACCTAGCAATAGGACTTTGTATGGAGGTAAAACAAAAGACTCACATGTATCAGGAACTTGTATGTTTGCGTCATCAAAACGCTCGAAACGTGAAAGGGATATAGCAGCAACCATTCAAAATAAATGAATGTGATGAAATGCATATTTTCAGGTAAATATTAAATCAGTACATACATACAAACATATAGAAAGACTTGAATGCTGGCTATTGCGATCTTAGAAAAGATTCATGATACGTAGAACCAGCGAGATATTTTCCTTTGTCTGAGGAATATATTACTATTCACATGTTTGTAGATTCGGAATTTTTCATAAATAATTATAATTTTCTACAAAAGCAAGGGTTGACTATTATATGTCATGAAAAAAATACACAATGGTATTTATGCTGTGCAAGTAATAAAATAGGTACTTAAAAAATAGGTATAAGTACAAATGCAATACTTATAATTATGTATTTTGATTTTTGGTTTATTTTAGTTTTTAGGACTTTCTGTTAAGGGACCTCGCTACCAGCTGATCGTTTTTGATGATTTTTTCTGTTAACGTTTCCGAGGTGAAGTATGAAGATTGATCCCAGAGTTTGGAAATATCATATTCATTTATTCATATTTATAGAACAATATAATAAATCTCTATTGGAGCATGGTATGTGTTCGGTCAATGGAATTATTTTTGTAATTGAAGCTACGGTGTTCCTATTATCTAAACAGATATTCCAAATGTCCAAATCAAATCCATATCAAATCTGTAATTTTATCAAAGATATTTAAGTATTGTTTTCGTAAATGAGACATTTACATGTGTTTATGAAATGTCTGTTACATGGAGTAAAGTGATTAGTTTCACAGATAGTGTGACGATCCTTTGAAATTATCATCACCAAATTGTTATCTGCAAACTCGTCATCTGCAATAATCCACTTATTTATATAATACCTAGTAAAGTTTAGGGTTGAAGCAAATTTCATTAAGGTCTTGTTTGCTCGCCTTGGATATTATCCAGACCACCGTACTTGGGATGCAATAATTGCGATACGAATTGAAACTAAGCTAACCCTTCCATCCTGTTGGAAGTTTTGGGTTGATTTTAGTTTGTTGGAATATGGTGCAATTCTGTGACCAGAATCTCCGCTTATGAGTTTGAACAGCATAATGAACTTATTTAATTTCCCATTCCTATTTTTTCCGCGCATTTCACAATTTATTATATGCTCACTTGAAGCAGGATAATATTTCTCACAGGATTAATTTATATTATTGAATATCCTCCTTTGATGTAACTCTTTAATATATATCGGGATTATTATGTCTTTGGTATGTTAGGCAATATTTGATAAAGCAAAACTCCTGAGCTGATTAAATGAATACAATTAGGTAAAACTATGCAAATGTTCAAATAGAACTTCAGAAAATGCAAATATTTTTTCATCAGGAACAAAAAATATTATTTTAATGGAACTAAATTTTGATATATATCTCTACGTTCTAGCATTTCTTTGAGATGTTCTAGTTTTATTTGATGAGCATTGTCATATTTAAAATCGCCATCAAAGCAGTATTATGAATTAAAAGAGAAAGAAGAAAATAATTACAGCAGAGAAGGTCACAGGTTCTCAACCACAGTAAATAAAATTATAGTAAATTATTATAGTTTAAGAAATCTGAATGAAATGTGGCTAAGAGCGAGCAGAACTTGCACACGAAGGCTTCCATGCCACTTTAAAGGAGAAATTCTTCATCAGATATAGTCGACCGACCAATGTACGGACGGATGTACTTAGTATTTGTTGTTATAGCAGTAACAGAAATACCTACATATTCACTGAAAATTTCGTCTCTTCACCTATCAGGGTACACGATATACAGCATTCCAGCTAAATATATTATAGTGTCTAAATTTTGGAATAATTTCAAAAGTAATAAATTGAACGAAATAATTTATTGGGATTTTAATAGATAGTTTTTACAAAAAGTAGGACAGAATTTAATAGTTGTGCCAACTCCAAATAAACATTATTCATATTCACACCGTTTCACGATGTGAATATATTACTTTTGGTTTTATGAAAAATCTGTTTTTTTGGAATTTTGAACCATAAAAATCACTCCAATAGCAAAGTGTTGAATAAACCCAATGATGTGCCTGAAATTATCTATCGTTTGTAAGAAACCAAAAAAATATCCCTAACTTACAATAAAAAAAATCATCTTGAACATTCCTAGATCCAAATTTCAAATTTTTAGTAGTTGTTTTTATTATTTTATTATTATTATTATTAAATTAAATGGAACTGCGCCAAGAATGTCACAAAACGGCATCCACGTATCAAATATTCAATGGCAAAGAAGCCATTTGTATTCCAACAGTAACCAATAATACGCTCATCACGTAAATTTAATAAATTATCTAAAATTCATAAGGAATCATCACCATTTATTTTTTCATCTATTCGATTTTCCGCATTCCCAAATCGACATATTGTTCGCATCTGTGTCGGAGATATTCCAGCCGTATTCCTTCGGTTTTCTTTTCTCATGCAAATTAGACACAAAGTAGTGGCGGCGCAGACAAATTGAATATCCTCAAGGACGTGATTCCGTATTTTTGCCTCTAATAAAATCATAATGATCGAATCTGTATATTATGTATGTGGGTGGTAAGCGTCGCTTTCTTTTCCACTTACCCCAAAACTTCTCGGTGCACACATACATATCAAATGAAAGGAAATGAACGTTCTCTTCTGCACCACTTCATTTGAATATGGATTGCTCAAATTTAACGGATGATGAAGCGATTCGTCTTCAACACTTCCACCGAGAAATTCCACTGTTGTACTTTATACTACATACATACGAAGAAGAATGAAGTGGATAAAATAGATAGGCTGCTAGGAAATTTCACAAGAACGACTTAACTGGCGTTTATCTTTGGAACATTCTATTTTCTGTGAAAACTGAAGCAGATAAACGGTTCTTAGATGTCGTAAGTAGGTTTATTTTCCATTCTCCCATTGATCTTCTAGGCTGCATTGTCGAATTTATGGCTGGTTTTGACAGAGAAACGTATATAGTGATTATTTTGGGGACACGTGTCTTTAATCACATTATTACCATGGTAAAATTGATTGTGAAGAACAGATCACATAATTTAGAATGTAAGGAATATTCGTGTAGTAGTTTAGTATCTCAAAAAATATTAGACAGTGGTTTGTTATAGTAATAATCTATTGTAATCCTTAACATTTTAAATCGCTTAACCCGAATTTGAGCGTATCCAAATATTTTTTTGCGGAAATATATTCCTACGTTTGTGTTTTATGTCTAGTTTTGTTATTGTGAAGAAAGGTAACATAATTTAGAATGTAAGAAATATTCGTGTAGTAGTTAAGTCTCTTAAAAATATTAGACAGTGGTTTATTATAGTTATAGTCTATTGTATTCCTTAAAATTTTAAATTGCTTAACCAGAGTCTGAGCTTTTCTACATCTGTTCTACAGCCAATAGTTTTGCCACTAAGGCCAACTAAAAAGGTGCTGTTCAAATTATTCAACACCTTATACCATCAATATCAGAATATTAGTTACCAACATGGGATTTCCAATTTTTAGTCAACCTTAATTTTGTACATACCAGTCTTATCGCGACTGAATGTCCAGCACGATTACCTGATCTTACGCTATCAGAGCTCCTCTCGATTCATCTGACTTACGGAAATGGCTCCGGTTTAGAATTCTAAAATGGAACACACTGCATATTGCAACATGTTGTATTTCTATGACAATTCTGGTTCGGAATGCGATACTTTCAAGAGTGTATACGCCTACTTAGTTTTTATTGTCATTTTTAATATTGTATCAGTGTATTCAGGTGGAAAACTGTTACGAAACGAGTTTTGAATAAGGAACAAGGCAATTTAAATTAATAAAGTAAAAGTAAATAAATTATTATCCAGTCTTTGCCTCAGTAATAGTTTATTTATGCTCTGTTTTTTAAGCAAATCGTTAATAGATTTGTATCTTTAGATTCGTTAAGAAATCCGAAAGTGCTAGCCAAAAAATGTCGCGAATGCTCATTACATTATAGAATTTTAGAAACAAGATCAACGCCATACCAAAAATAACCACTGTACCTATAGTTGGTTTCACGAATGTTGGCGTCTGCCTTGAAAATGCGGTAAATGGATTAATTCACCGGACGGGAGTAAATCAGTGGCGTAACGATTTCCAGATGAGATATGTTATTTCAATTTTCTTATCCGCTTCAAAGAAGTTCATATAATTAAGGAAGATTGCGTTGCCTTCGGACATACGTGCAGCGCCCTATCATTGTATTGAAGGAGATAAATTTGAAATATTGATGTCATAGCTTAGATCGTAGAACGTAGTAGAGAGTTTTATGATAATGAGACGTATAGCATGATGTTAGTAGCTTATGAATGATTTCAATAGCCGTCATTCGTGAAACAAACTATACTAGTCTTACATGTAACATTTTTATGCTATTTCCATTTGCCAGACATTTCATTCATTGTATCAACTAAACTGATGCAACTTCCTCTTGTTGTTGTCGCCATTATAAAAGACGGGTTAAATTTCTGCCGCATGTACCTAAGCGTTCACGCAAACATTCTCTTATGCGCGCTGTTTTAAATACTTTAGAATACGGTCTATTTCAACCCAGTAGCTGAGAGTTAGAAGAAGAGAGCAAGAGAAACATTAATACTTACACCGTGAACACAAAACATGCTGTGTGGCAATGACACGGTATTAAGTCTATAAATTGTGAATCACAGTCTCTTACCCTCTCATGGGACCACCAACCCTCTTATACAATTTTGTTCTCTATCGCAGTCTGTCGTCCCCATGGCCTTTCTCTCCAAATTTCGTCGGCCTTGTCGGTGCAACCAGCTCCCGCGGGTATAAAATTAGCCTGAATTAAGATATATTTCATAAACTGTATTATATTATGTATATGCGAGATGAATTGGTGGGAGTGCTCAACTTATTTGCTCGGTATACCTAACCCAAAATGTAGGATCCATGCCACAAAATTATAAGAAGAGTGTAATAGCTCTTGTATGGTGGAAGTTTTCATCAAAATGTTTGAGAAACTTATGAAGTGGAACTTTATGGATTAAATCTAGCTTCGAGGGTTGGCACTCTGTCAACATATAGCGTAGATAAAGATTTGGGATGTCTATCGGAGACTAATTTTTGACTTTGGCCTGTTTGGATCTAGTGGCAAAATATCATTATTTTAGTGCTTAGAGACTTTATAAACATTTTCTAAAAGTAGGTACTCGTCTTTGAATCTCGAAAACGAAGCTTACCATCTATTATAATAGTTATGTGGTCCGAGACAGACTCCAATGAATAAATCATGTCATATGGAATATCTGCCTTTCTCAACATTTATGATAAATATGCCACCTCAAAATTTTGTTCATTGAGATATCTTATCGGGGCTCAAGCTCCTTCTTACAAACTGGACATTTGGTACGCTAAAATGGTCAGAAATCTGATGAAAAGCATAACATAAGAAATATTGAAGAGCATCTTATTATAAAAAAAAAACTTAATAGAGATCCCTGCCAGTGAAAGTCATCGTTTATCTGATACAGGGTCCAGAAGACATAGAGCAACATCTGCTTAAGACATTGGCGGACTTTTTTGATAGCTAAGGAAACTACAGCAAGCTAATTGGTTAAATGGTTAGTAGAAACTTATCTCTAAGTTCTGTAGAATCTGGGCACTCGTATCTGGATCCAAGTATGTATATGAATCAGTAATGAAATATAATATGAATATATGGAATAGGCACTGAGCGATGAAAAACAAGCCAGGAGTGATGAAGATTTCTATCATTGTCGTACTAATTTGTAACCATTGGCATGACGTATAAAAACATTTAATTTTCTGTAGAAGAATAAATGACCTCTAAATCAACAGTAGAGAATATGTAATACTATTACCATGCCTACCAACGATAACAACAACTACTCGGTGAGCTAATACTCCATCCCGCATTGATTTACATCATCGTTGATAGGTGCAATATGATTGAATACTATTCAATACTTATATTGCAGACTTGTAACTTCTATTTCGTTCTCATTGG
Source organism: Crioceris asparagi (assembly GCA_958507055.1). Taxonomy (NCBI): domain Eukaryota; kingdom Metazoa; phylum Arthropoda; class Insecta; order Coleoptera; family Chrysomelidae; genus Crioceris; species Crioceris asparagi. The sequence continues at coordinate 81,517,010 of OY293828.1, read as the reverse complement.
AACCCATCAAATATACATATGACTCGAGGATGTGTCCGAAGAAGTCAAAGCGCCATTGAGGCAATTTTTACCATACCAACCAATGAAACTGGTTCCTTTCAAAGCCTTTTATGTACAATCACAGAAAATATTCTTAAAGTAGATATATTGAGACCGCTAATACTGATATTCACAATTATTATTATTATGTATCGCCATATCTTTCATGAGTCTTTAAATAATATGCTAATCATATTGAGGAATTATACAACATTCCATAAGTGAATTGATTATTTTGCCCCAACTCTAATGAGCTCAATATAAAATAATTAATTCACAGTTTTCTAAAAAATGCACCATCTACCACTAGAAAATGTTTCGCGAAAAACGTTTTATGTAAGCAACCGTTAATGGTAACAAAAGAAAATTTTTGAATCAGAACCTCACCTTCCGGCAAATAACTGCGATAATTATTATATACTTTGTTTCAGCAAAAAACCCTTTGATAAATATCAGTTGAGAATGACACCAAATAGACAATACATATTTATTATTTCCGAAGGAATAGAGAATGATGGTTTCCAAAACAAATACTCAGATATAATATTGTAGAAAGTATATCTTATAGACATAACTGTATACCTAATAACTTTCCATGAAATCTTTCACCCTTGAGTTCTCTAAAATAACATCACCAACGTCTCCCTCTTCGACGTCTCACGAAACTGCTCTAAGTAATTCATTCTAGTAGGTACATTTTCTCAGTGAGTCTGCTCGTAATAAATTGACGTTGTAAAAGTTGATAAGAAAACTCGATAAAAAACGATAAATTACAGTGTGGAACTTCCTAAATGTATTGACCCCTATTCTTTCACATCGTGGTGGTTTTTTTATAGACCGCGCCGCCGTACCTCCAAAACAACCCCATTCTAGCAGGCTATAAAGTGGCTGGTATGTTTATCAAACGGGTGTACGAATATGAATAAATTTAGCACATAACAGACGCACATTATTTACTTTGTTTGAAAATAATGTCCTCTGTCACGCTATTGATTGAAACGAATGAGCAATTTATGAAATTGCTCAAATTTGATTATATTATGGATGACTGTAATAAAGGTAAATTTTTTGACAGCATGGTGATGGAATGAGCTTTGTTCCTGAGAATAGTGTAGCATATTTACCACGAGAGCCAAAACTTATGGCGGGACAAAAATTAAACCTAAAACATAGAAATTTTGCGAACTGAAGAAAATCCTGATCGAGCTATTGCAGCTGTTAGTAAGGTAGGTTTGGTATAATTTTGGCTTTTTAATTATTTGTACCTCCATCACAATTATCTTGCAAAAGTCTTATGTTTTCATGAATGATACCATTACAAAATGAACTAGGAATTATCATTTTGGATGGATATGTCTGCCAGTTTTCATTAGGATAAAAAGTGGTATGATTGATTTATTTGTTTACAGTCGAAAGACATTAATAATAAAAATATTTGTTATAAAAAATTGTACAGACTTTATTAGTTGTTTCACTGAAAAATACAAAATAATATTAATTCTATTGGTGCTGGTACTTTTGCAGTTGTTGGCTACAACAACAAACTACAACAAAATTACCAGCACCAATAGAATTAATATTATTTTGTATTTTTCAGTGCAACAACGGTAAAATTTTTGTAAGAAATATTCATTTCACATTTTTGAGAGTAACATTAATTATGAAATTTGTTGAACGTCCATTAATACCTAAGAAGATATAGCCTTAGCTTGAACTTGTTATTATTCAGAGATCTCAAATCGTCGCAGCGCAAATATACATATTTTAGACTTGCGGTTCTAACTCGAAAACCTTAGCTCAATTTAAATGTTGCTACATATAATCTCTTCTTTAATATTTCCAATTTTCGAAAGAAAAAATATCTTCGACATAGCCGAAATAAGCATATCGCATTTATCAGACTCTTATGAAGAAATGTTCAATTTAAACGTTTCCAGATATGGTCCTATCTTTAAGTCTGCCTTCTCAGATTTTCAATTTTCTAGAAAAATTGCACGATCCACCCTCTTTGGGGGCAGGTTTTTGAGGAAAATAGATTTTGGATTTACGTTTTTCTAAATATGGGACCATTTCTCAACTCCTCTTTCATATGAAACTAAAATCGTTTAAATTGGATTACGTTTAATATTTAAAACGCGCGAACAGGCATAAAAAGGCAAGCATTCAACCGAATTGTATTCTACTTTTTTGAAAAACATATACCTGAATTAACAAACACATAAGATATTTATTGATTTTAATTACTCATAGCAAAATCTAGATATTCATAATCTTCACTCAAGGCACGGATCCAATAATATTGCAGCTATATCGTGGTTTGCGTTAATAGACCTAATTAAATAATATATCATTGATCATCACTTTCTCAGCCTTAGACCTTTCAAATAGTCGTTTTATAATTGTGTTATTTGGTATTCAAATTATTTTCATTTAAAAAAATGATTAGAAAAACCTATATTAACCTGAGTGTGCTATGGACTTTTATATCCTGTCTTCATTCGGATCACAAGCATAATACAATAAAAGAAGATATGATCACGCGCATCTTCGATGACGTCAGGCGGTGACGAATCATCAGGGATAGTCATAAAACGCATGTTTCAAACTATAATCTCTAAAGTTAGTGTTCTCTTGCAATTTGGGTAAGTACGTAAAACATAATTATATATTATATAGGTTCATAATATAATGAAATATAGAGAGAAAAATTAACCAAAATCTAGTAGAACACAAATTAACTTTGCCTGAAGATATTCGATTCTCCCGTTTTGTCACGGACTGACGATTTGCGCACAGCAGTCGATCACGCGTCCACCAACAGAGCATATCTTGTTTGTCCTAGGATCATGAATTACAAGAGGTGCTTCTTGTATAAAATAACTAGTGACAGCAGTTGAAAACTAAATAAACAATTGTCATTTCATAAATGAATATAATATACTCGTAGATATGGCTTGCGATCAGTACCTAAAAATATTTTATATTCAAATGTGAATTCATATATTTTCAACACCCTTTTGTAAGCATTTTAGCTAATATTCGACTGACAAGCCAAATACAAGATTTTCTACTTCAACTGAAACTCTTTAGCAATGAACTGGAGAGGATTCAAAATTCACATTCAATTCAAAACGAAAGAAAGTTTATAATAGTTTCGAAAAATTTAGGCTAGGTTAGCTTACGTAAGATCAGGTTAAGTTACGTCAGTTTCGGTTAGGTTAGGTTAAGTGACGTAAAAATATTTTATAGTCAAATGTGAATTATTTCATTTTCAAGACCCTTTTGTAAGCATTTTAATTAAGATTCAACGGACAAGCCAATTAAAAGAGTTCCTGCTTCATTTGAAACTCTTCAAAAATGAACTGGAGAGGATTCAAAATTCAAATTTGATTCAATTTAAAAGCAAAGGTTAGGTTAGGTAACGTTAAATTAGGTTCGGTTAGGTTATGTTAGGTTAGGCTAGGTAAAATTATTTTTCATTCAAATGTGAATCAATCGATTTTAAAGGCCTTTAAGCATGTTATGTGATATTCGACTGATAATCCAAATAAAAGATTTCCTTCTACTATTGAAATTCTTGAACTGAAAATAATTCAAAGTTCAAATTTAATTCTGTTCAAAATGAAAGGATAGGTTAGGTAAAAATATGTTGTAAGATGATTTCAATTTGAAACAATTTTGTTAAAAAATATCTAAGCAAGACAAATTTTTGATGACTCAATCGAACTGGAAAAATAAGGAGTGGTATTAATACAGTTGAGATATTTAAAATGAATAATGTTTTAGAGGACTTCTTGGTATTTAAAATATCTGTTATAATCACTGAATTAAATTTGATAATGATTATTTGAATCACGCGATATCTATACTATTCTTAGGGTAAGTCCAAGATAGCTAACCATAGTTTCTCTTTCATATATAAAACTGAATGTTAAACTATAGTTTTTCTCAATGAAAGTCTTACAGCCATATTCATAAACAATACTAAGTTCAATACTAGCTTAAACTTAACCTTAATGTAAACGTTCACAAAAGTATAAGCAGGCAAAAATTAAAGTGAGGCATGGAAAAAATAAATACGAAATTATCAGAATATAATATAAAGAAAAACTAAAAAAAAAATGGAATTAACTAAATAAATCACCTAATAATTAACTAACTAAGCGTGCGACTCACAGAAAGAAGATCTACTCGTATGATGAAATTTAGAAAAACTCCAAGTTTTGATTATCTAGTTAACGGAGTTGTATACCCTAAGAGAATAGGCATGTTCTATGCGCTGGCAGGGTCAGAAAATGGTTATGCCTAAGCTCTCTTGAATTAACTTGACCACGAGAAACAAGCTTGTTCAGGGGATAAAGAGGTGTATAATTCTATATACAAACACTTCAACAGATTATTTAAATTGCTGACCAATTGTTAACCCATTTAATTCATTAATTTTTGAAGACACATGACTGTACTTACGTAAAATATAAATAAATCGGCAGTGGCTTTTTTGAATCTTCTGCAACCTATACTTTGTAGAATAGTCTATGAATGGATAGTATAAGATTAAGGAGTAGAATCTTTTAGACAAAAAAAGACTTTCTACTAATTTTTTTCGAGTTTTGAAATTTAAAATATGCCTGTTCGTGTATAAAAGTTTTAAGAAGATTTCGCCGTTCAGTTCCAACGAACAAAATGTAGACGAAACTAGAGTATTTAATTTCTTTTTCTTTTCCTTTTATTTTTATGTAGAAGTTATGTTTAGTTCTTTTTTGTAGAAGTTATATTTTATTTTATTTTATTGTACATAGATAATGGGTAGAATTAATTGAAACCAATGATTTTTTAATTTCTTTAACTACAATTCTGGTATGTGGTGGTTTTTCATCACCACAACCTAGATTGATAATGGGTGTTTAAACACCCGAAACATGTCTCATTAACAACTTCATCTTAATCCTTCAATAAATTGTGGAGACGACTTTGTGGTTTTCTCTCTTCTAACTGATAAATGTTAAATATATCATTAATATGCTGGTTAAAGCGAAGGTTGGAATCAATCCTAATTCCCAAGTTATTGTTGGGGCAAAAAGGAGAGCACAACATTTACTGGGATTTTCTTTGAGGCAATATTTTTTTTTTAAAAAAATCCATTGTTGTAAATATACACTTTATACGAATCAAATGGTGTTCGAGTCAAAACTGAATGTCAGTTAAGTGTCATCTGCATGTGAATGAATCGCGCAAAACTCAACACAGCTATTTAAGTCAAAGTATTATTATCTAAAGGAGTGGCCCCAAGTTCGAGCCTTGGGGTACCACAGATGGAACGTCTTCTGACTACGAAACTCCTGTGACGGGATTAACTTGTTGCTTTCTACCAAAAATGAGCACGAAAGAAATTAACAGCACAGACAGATAAACCAAAATATTCTACGATTAACAGTGTTAGACGCTTTTGAGAGATCAAGCATTACATAACAGCGTTAATCTTGGCACACACAAACATGTGTTTAGAAATATTTTGATATGCGCATAATTTGTCTAATATGTATTCGATTATTTCAAATGTAAAAACCAAATGATCCAAAACTTTTCAACTCTTACCACATTATATAGTAGCAACAAGCTAATAAATTAAAGTATCCGACTCCAACATTAAGGTATATTCGCTTGAAACTAGAAATGAGGCTTTTAATAACCCAGCTACAACCAGACCGTTGATTATGTTTGCATTATATTTCAAACTCACGATATTCCAAGTTAAGAGAGACAGAGTTAGTAGTAGATAGAGACTGTCCAAATACAAATGAATATAAGTGTGCTCGCTTTAATTTCAGTCACTCATGAATAATTATGACCGGCAAGTAGTAGCAGCAGCACTCGTCTTGTTCTGAAATGTTTTCACTTCTCCATATTTTACTTGCTGTCAGGAAATAAATGCGTGTGTCGAATATTTCATTTAAGAGAGTTTGGAACTTTAAACAACAAAATATGGCAGATTTGTCTCAGGCTCGCGGCACTTCTGCTGTATGGTTGCCATATTTCAAAGAACTACGGTCCGGGACGATTGGGTCCCTTCCTTGAAGGGTTTCTTAATAGAGTAGAAATTGAAAATATAGTGAATCTGCATCTTTATTAATGATTTTTAAGGTTTTGTTCATCGGTTGTATGGAAAAGAAATAATAAAATAACAATACATAATGCAAGTATTGTTAAGATTTTGAAGTTGGAGCCAAAATATTAATAGAAATTATACGCTATCAATAATTCAAATAGCAATTTATTATTTACTCAATTAATAATTGTATTTTCTACAAGAAGAAGCATTTTTTTGAAATATTGTAATTAGTTAGTACAGAAAAAATATGTGAGTGAAACTGGCGTGTTAATATCGAACCTGCATAATTTAGCATACTAATCGTACATCTTAAGATTTACACCACAAGATCGTATGTTTTGCAGAATGAATTCCTAACTTCAATATAAAGATAAAATAGGTATAAGTCAGACTTTTTTATAGGCCTTATCTCAGAGATTCGATGATTAAAGGGAAGGCAATTACTTTATATTCATAGCTTTTATATTGATGGAGAATGTAATCATAAAAATATTTGTAATTAAAAGCAGCTGTTTCTGAAATAAGTGAATATACATTTTCAACCGTCTCAGTGTCCTAAGTACATAAATATTTTTTGACAAAAATTGGACCAACTTTATTATTTTTGATAAAAAATGTTTATTTCACACATTTGAGTGTAACATTAGTCATGAAAATCGTTGAACGTTCACTAATACCGAAGACGATAGTACTTATCCTATTACCCATGTATATTCCTTGCTTGTACTTACATACCATATAAATTTATGAGGATTTACACGAACAGATTATTATCCATATATAAATAGTTTGCAAGATAGGACTCCATAATTGTTATTTTAATTGTGTATTCTATTAGAAAAACTAATTTTTTTTTATTGCCAGTAAACACCTGTATTAATATTTAATTTGTAGTTATTTTATAAAATAATAGCTTAAAAAACTAAAAAACACGCTTGATTAGCAAACCAAACTAAAAATTTCAGATTTCAGATATCATTTCATTGTAAAAATGTAAATGTAAAATTAACTTAAAAAGCACCCCACGCTTTTTTACATTAAAATGATATCTTATTTATTTTAAAATTTTTAGTTTGGTTTGCTATTAAAGCGTGTTATTTTAGTTTTTTAAACTATTATCTATTTCATAATTTTTAGGACGGTTTTCTATTAAAGCACAAAAATTCATCCATAAAGCTCCGAGAGGTATAGGTATGGAACCCTTCATCGAAAAGTCCCACTCGCACGTACACAACATCACAAAATCTCCCAACCCACATACAGATAGAAAGTTCCACGAGAATCCATCCATAGAGCTCAGAGATATAGGTATGGTACCTCCATCAAGGAGGCACTCGCACATACACAACATGAAATTATTATATTGTCATCGGTCCATTAAAAGTAAAAGTTTCAAGTCGATCCGATGTTTTCAAGTGAGTGAAAATCGTGTATAAAGATTCCGTTACATACATACATACATACATACATACATACATACAAAGCAAATAAAAGCGTGTTAAAAAAAGCAATCTTACAACCGAATTATATAACTTCTCCTTTTTTTAAAGTCGGTCAAAAATAGAGAGGAATGTATGATGTTCTATGTAGTTCAAACAGGTTTATAAATGTATTACTAATAATAAGTAAACTTACTGCTTACTTGTTATTATCCAGATATCTCAAAACATCGCGGTGGAAATAAACATATTTCAGACTTTACTACTGCTGTAACGCGAAAACCGTAGTTTTTTTTAAATGTCCAATTTATATATCGCCACATATAATCCCTTCTTTAATAGGGCCCTCACGTAGCGGAAATACACATATTCCAGACATCACCATTGCATTTACTCGAAAACTGAAGCTCTTTAGAAATAAAAATCAATTCTGACATTTCGGGATATGGTCTTATCTTTAATTCTACCATCATAAATTTTCAATTTTCGAGAAAAAATTCTCCTCCACCTCCATCGGGAGCGTTATTTCTCAACTCTCTTCTTTCAAATGAATAAATAGTCATCAATATCGGAGCATTTTACTATCAAACATACAACCGAATTGCATACCGCCTCCTTTTTTGGACGTCGATCGAGAAAACAAATATTTCAAGAAATCATATGTTCTAAAAGGTTTACCTAATAAAGAAATTTTAAATTTTTCTAAAACATATCTTTTATAGCAATCGAAGTGGCTTTTCCGAAGGGATAATGTTTATGAAACCTTGAAAATTTGAATATGGTATACCGTCTCTCTTTTCAAAAGTAAACAGAACAATCGAAACCGGCTTACGTTTACTATGCGAATCGAGGTTACATTCATCAAACAAACATAAAGTCAATTGTATAGCTCCTTCTTTTGGGTAGTCGAGTGAAAAAGAGACCGTTATAAGATCACTGGGATCTATCTGCCATCCAGTTAGTCCAAGCAAACTCTTTCATAACTACTGAATGAAAAAAAAAACAAAATTGATAGCTTAGCGCTAATAAACGAATTTTGATAATTGGGGTGAATTTTATTGAACGACACTCTGGTATCAGTCCGTGTATTCATTCATTCGTCAATTTTATAACTAATGATATACTCTTAAATTTGAAGTAATTCTTTTTACAAAATTATTAGTTGTACTGAAAAATACATAGTAATATTAATCTTACTGGGGCTGGTACTTTCGAAGTTGATGCCAAAATGTACAAGTAGATATATGAAATCACAAATTGTAATTTACCAACTTCTTTGAATAAAATAAACTTGCAAGAAAAACCTCCATCTTTATAACTTCCTTCATCCTCCATCTCCGACTAGGATATAAAAAATATCAACCCTGCCACTTTGGTTTGGAAATAGAACCACACCAGCACCACCACTGCAACATCCCCCTTTTACCTATCAACCATCGATAATTATTGCATAGCATCTCAGCCGACCATGATAATTACTGGAAGCTCAACAAAGCTGTCAACTGACACACACAAAGCTCTATTGCGTCAGAGCGGCAGCACCAGCTACTAATAAAGTTAATATAGTTTTTGTTGAGACAACAACATTAAGGAGCTGCTATGGAAACTATGCAAATTGCATAATATTGCACATACCGCCGTGTGCCGCAGCAACATACGATTAGTCAGAGAAGAGCATCATCATATGGTAATGGGAGCAACAAGATGCCCAGCAGTAAGCCCAATGTATGTGGGTGTCTGTGTGTGTGGGGAGGCGGTCATCGTTGCGGTTAATTTCATTATAGAGTGGTCAAGTCGAGCGAGCAAATTGTTATGTCCTAGATATACGTGTACCTATACTACAGAGAATGTGACAATATCAAGAGATGTTGTCTTTATATGTATACTGCAACATTGTGATCAAAAATCAATGAGATTACGTGGAATTGTTTCATTCTACTCATGTTTTGTCATTATTAATATTATTGTAGGAGTTTTGTTATTATACTCAAGAATTATATTTTCAGAAACCCCATGCGCCAGATTGTATTGGCTAAGAAAAGTAATTATTGTTCATAAATAAAATAAATAAATTATCTTTTATTCCATTGAGACTATTTACCTGATATTAAAAAAGTCAGTGAAAAAAAAATAATACATACAGTATGTTGTAACATAAATTAATATAAAAAGAGATACCAAAGTATTATAAACTACATTCAATTAATTCGTTTAGATCATGGAATGAGTATTGCAACAGGAGATCTTTGAGATATTTTCAAATCATTAAGATTTTGGATTTCTCTTATTAAGATCGGTAGTTTATTGTATAACTGTGTATCAGTATAAGTTTTGGAGTATTTTCATAAAATAACCGATGAGGCGATAAGCGAAGAAAATTACCATGCCTTGTCTTACAGTTTTTATGAAGTCGTTTAGATTATTTTTAACTAATAGAATAATTTTATAGATATTGATACAGGGGAGAGATACTATTTTGTTATTTTGAAAGTGGCCTCTTCGTATTGCCTGTTCTAAGTCAATAATATGATATTTATTATTCTATGAACGAGCAGTTGATAATTTTCTTTTGATTGAAGTTTGACATTGTCTAACCTAACCTAGTTTACTTACCCTATGCCATACTCATAGTTGACCGGTGATAAGCATAAAATCAACGAATATAACAATACTATCAAATATTACATATATATATATATATATATATATATATATATATATATATATATATATATATATATATATATATATATATATATATATATATTGTAATATTTGAGGTTAAATTATTGTGACCCATAATGAAGTAAAATATTTGTTTCATAACTTCAAAAGATACTGATATTTTATTCAATAAGTAACTTTTAAAACACAAGGGCCTGTTTCGCACTGTATAGTTCGAAATTTATATTACGGTAAACTATAGCAGAAACACGGACTTAATAGGAAAAATCATGAGGAAATGAAATAGTTCAATTCATATGCAGAACAATCGACACAATTCAATACCATTGCAATGAGAAATGAAAATTTTGCCCGATATAGATCTAGATAGTATATTATACAATCTCAACAACTAAATATATATTTATCTGCCACCTAGGGGAAATTTCACAAAGATTCACGATGCCGAAATCAAAAAATTATTCACGTTTCGACCTTAGACACTCGAAGTGAGATGGATCAAACGGAAGGAACACTGAACTCACGAACCTACTACTAGCGATCGTTAATTGTATTATTGAGCCAAGCTGCACTTGCATATGCATCGACATAATTGTATAAAGAAATATGACGTTCTGTGCTTTGTGATTATGGCTGTGTTCAAGGAGTCACTATCAGCGCTATCAATGCAAACACTACCGAAGCTGTTCATGGTGTCAATTGTGTGATAGTGATAGCAAGCTCCATGAACGCTATGTTGCTTTTGCGTTCACATTCTGTCATACATATGCTGTCACATTGAGGTTAAGGCACAATAAATATTAATGAGTTAAGAAAATTTACTTATTTTTTGTCTCTAAAGAAATATTACTAACTGAAAATGCTTTTCAATCTGGATTAAAACCGAACTCAATACATTGGATAAATTGGGGTTGAAGTACATAATAGCGAAGATGGCTCACATATTTTATTCGCATTCTCACAAAAGCTGGAATAAGAGCAAATTGGAACCACATTTCCGTTGTAACTTTAGTGTGGACTAGCATATCTATTTGCCATACCATGGATTGAGAACAATTTTAAACTTACCCAAAGATCTGAATATCTTGTGTAAAATCATAACTTTTGTACATCCCTCAATATGTGGTGAGCTTCTTGTTAGTTTTAACATAGAATTTACAATCTACTTTCATTGTTGTAAATTAAAATTACCACTTAAAATATAAAACTTTTATTAATTTTTGATTTAAATAAATAATATGTATTATTAGTTTTATTATTTTTTTATAAACTCGTAAAATTTTTGCTAGCCATTAGTTTTTAAGTACCTATGTTAAAAACTATATTGAAAATAATTAATATTGAGGCATACGTTATACGATTATACTCTTGCAGGGGAATTTGGTGACCGCTACATGTTGAAATGCATCTCAGTTTTCTCATCAGGCGAAAACGTTTCTTTCAAATTATTAATTTAACTTATCTCATAGAAACTTATTCTTCTACGGTTTACAAATTCTGGACTCATAAATGATTATCGGTCTGTTAAGTCAGTGCCAGAATAACGTTTATATCAATTGTACAGTATTCCTGTTTATGGAGCTTACAAACGCAAACACTATCCATACACTACCTCCGAAGAAATAGTGGCATTTTTGAAGCTGCTTTTGAAGATTAGGGAGGGCGAAGCTAGAGTGTAAGAAGCCATTCCTATGAGGGTTCCTTTTGTCAATTTTCCTGGAACCCCTATAAAATGATTTTTCCAATAAACATACGTAGTTGTAAGTCATTTTAACATTAGCCTTCACCTCTGCTCATTGTCCAATCATCTCCAAAGGTCGTGGGTTCCAGCAAGTGAATCCTTCCTTAATTTCCTATTTTTCTTTAAATTAATATGAATATGCCAGGGCTTTCAATCTAGTTGCTTTCTCAGATATGGTTTAATACTAAATATCTTCAGCTCATAATTATTTCTCCCAGCTCAGTTTGATATAAAAATTTATTGTCCAATATTTAATTGAAATTCAACTTCTTTCATCATGAAGATCATAAAGATATTTCATATCAATTATTGATAAATATTTTGATGCCATTTTAACAGATCTTTTCTGGCTCCCATCCCCAATTCTCCCTGGTGCAAAATATTGGGGTGCCAGCAAGAACTGTGAGAAAGTCAACATCGTCAAATAGTTGGAGGAGAGAGGGGCCACTTAAAAGTTCCAACCGAGACATCGGTTGGGTGGTAAAATGTTGAATCGATCAGCCACCACCAACCACATTCTCCAAACTGCACAAATTTTCCTTAACATTTAGAAAGGAGAATGGCACAGAGAAAGAGAGAGAGTGAGAGAGACAGGGTAAGCTGCTAATGGGATAGACATCGTTCACACCAATGCAAATTAAACCAATTTGAAATACCTATGTTCTGCGCACCGCCAAAATAAAACGCGGAAAGAATAATGTTTGGATAAGCGTTTGAGGGATTCAATGAGACTTAAAAAATATTCAAAGGCACGTATTAAGTCAGTGAGGAAAAAGGAAATTACCTTGAATTTAGTAGGTACTTCTAAATCAGACTTGATTGTGGTTTCTTATATCTTCTAGTTTGTGAGCTCAATAAATTTGATCGGAAAATGTATGATAGAATATCCAGTATTAAATAGTTTTACCATTATGGGGGTTAAACATCGAATGTGCTTCTGGATTGACAAGTTCAAATGCCGATTCCAAAATTTGCAATCAAACAACACATTTATTATCGTAATTTAGCATTCCAAAAAGATTACAAAAATATGTGGTTTGAAATATTTCGGGTATCTGAAAATCAACCGATATATATTTACCAAAAAAACTTTCTGTGGAGGTGCCTACTTATATAATAGGACCTATACTCCTATTAGCCCAAAATAGCCAGCTGCAAGGCATGATCCCAAAGGTGAGTTGCAATGTGCTGGGGAGAGGACTACCAATCCAGGGGGACCGCCAGCTTTACTTTCCGAAGCACGGAGAAGTATAACACACCAAAACATTGTCCCAACAAGAGCGCCGGATTTAATTTGAAGGAAAACACATTAATTTCTTAATTAAGCAAACACTTCTATTTCAACATAAAGACAAAAAGACTGGATTTCAAAAATAACCCGCCGTATTTGCTCCTTAAGATATTCAACTGTTTCAAGTTTATTCGTATACACCTTTTCCTTCACATAGCTCCAAAGAAAACATAGCTCCAAAGAAAAAAGTCTATTGGTGTTAGTTCGCACGATCTTGGTGGCCAATGTTAACATTTCGCAATACCGCTCACCATTAACAGCGCATTTCCATAAGCATTTTCAAAGAAATACGGCACGATCACCCCAGCAGCTCAAAATGCACATCAAATAGTTACTTGCGGTGGGTGGATTGGTTGTTTAAGTAACACACGAGGATTTTCAGCACTCCAAATCCGACTGTTTTGCTTATTTACGTATCCGTCGAGTTGAAGATGTGCCTCATCTGAAAAAATGATTTTCTTCGACAAATTCGACTGAATGATTTTGTTCTATTTCAAACAGGTACAGTTAAACACTATAGTTCAATCTTTTCAAATGTTTTGAAATGAGATTACAGCCCAAAAATACACAAGAACTGGTTTTTATTCAAAATCATCGTTAAATAATGAGGCAGTTTTCTATTTCTCGAAATAATAACTGCAAAATCAAGTGCAAAAACTCTCACAAAGGGCTTTTTCCATCAAGGCATAAACATCTTATCTGTGCTTTATTATTCTCTATAGAGGTTCTTTTAAAGTGTAAAAATCCAGAATTACATTTCGTTTTTTTTTATTTCCACGTCCCCAGAGCTGTTGAACAAACAAGTGTTTGAAGATAAGCCATCTCTTCTACCCATGCAATTTAAACGGTGTTTTTGTCTGTGTCAGCCAAGTGGATGATACGGAAATGCAAATTAAACATTTCAAGCCTGTCTAATATTTTATCTAGATCCCTTGAAAATGTGTAAGCTGAAACAACAAAATGGATAGAGGATTTTATCGATATTTACAAGCTAAATGCGATAATAATTACATATTTATTCTATTTAAAATAGTATTCACTACTGTCTTCTTCAAAATGGTTTTGGTATGATTTATTAGCAAATAAGTCGGTGAGTAAGTAAGGTGTTTACGTTGTTACGCTGGGAATTTTTAGTATTTCTTTTATTATCCTTTCAAAAATTATGACTTTGATAACGTTTTCGTAATATTTACAAAATCTGTTGCCAATGGCCATGTCCACTATGGGTCCTATTAATGTTAAAATATATTCTGAAGAATGAATATGTCAGCACTTATAGTTCCTAACTATATAACAGAAAATCAGCTGCTTCTAATCAATTCCGATTTTATGATTTGCAAACATTTGAATATTCGGATCCTTATCTTTCTGTGATGTAGTGTTCTGGTTACTTGAATAAGCTATAGTTTTCGTTACTGAGAAAAGAGGAGAACTCCCTAAAAATCGTACAATTTTAACATAGATTTTTTTTAGATTTGATTTTTTGGAGTGGCTTATCCTCCATATTTTAACATAAGCCTAAATATGAAGTGGTATGTACCACGTGCCGCGAATTTAAATTGAAAACTATCAAAAATAATATTGCGCTATGTCCATGAAACTTACCTATAATTTTCCTAGTAGAAAAACTAAACCTTCGTAAGTGTATTTTCAAAATAATAGTTCTAGTGGTATTATGTCAAATTTTAAATGAAACTTTATATATACGATATACTGGTACAATGTATTAATTATTTAATACTCTGCTTTGAAAGAATAACAGACTCTCTGTATTTAAGTACTGTTTTCTTTTCATAAATTGAAAACTGAAGTGTTCATGGGGAGATTCTTGGATCAAAAGTCAATAGATATGAGTATTTTATGTATAGATTTAGTATATTTCATGAATGATAGATCCAGACAGATTTCAATCACGGCTCTCTGACTTTGAGAGACATAAACGTATTTTGATGGCGGCTCAGAATAACTAAACATCTAGTAGAACATAAATCCTGAACTAGTTAGAGAATATTTCCAACTATAGGCTTTTTCGAGCGGTTATCAATCTGTATCAAATTATTGCAAGAACAGGCATATAATAATAAATCATTGAATACTTTAAGAGTCTTATTTTCATTAAAATTTAGACTTTGTTATGAAATATTACTAAACACTTCAGAAAGTTCCTAGAAACTGAACCAAACAAATCTCAATTGCTGGAATATAAGAATAATGCATTGCAGAGATAACTAAGGCCAAAATGTGTACAAGTACCTCCAAACATACCAACATATATAATCCCAGATTTATTTAAAGAAAGAATTCGACTCTAGGAGCCTTGTATGGTGATGATTTATTGAATAATGATTTTTTCAAAATCATACTGATTATAATAACTGCAAATACCTGATCGTCTTAGGTATGGTGATTTTATTCTCAATTAATCTTCAAACAGCAACTATTTTTTTGACCGAAGAACCTAAACGGTGAAGATATACAATTCAACTGTCTGCTTTTTTGGGGTATGTGCGTCCGCTTGATGATTTTGGATTCATTTGAAAGAGGAGACTTGAAAAATAGTAACATATTCCTAAGAACTCAAATCGGATATCTCCTTCTCTCCAAAAAACGGCCCCGAAGGGGGTAGATGGGCGATTTCTCTCGAAATTCAAAAATCTGAGACGGCAGAATTAGAGATAGGCCAATATTGGAAAACGTTTAAATCGAAAATGTTTTCAAAAGAGTTACGGTTTTCGAGTTACGGTTTCGATGTTAAAAACTCAAATATCTGCATTTTCGCTATGTGATGGGTTAACTAAAATATTAGCGCGATATAAGCAGAATATTACAAAATTAAATATTTTATATTTCTGTAATTGGACCGTTCTTGACAAAATAGATTTTCTTCACGAGGTATTGTTAGCCTATACTAAGTTGGGTTCAAAATACTGTTGAAAAAACATTTTCATGAACTTCAAAACTTCAAGGAATGCGCTTACTAAATATTTTTATATCAGTGCTTGACTTCGTTTCTGGGTATGACTAGATTTCCACAGTCCTATTGTGACAGTATTGAATATTTTTAAGATGATATCAATAGGGAAGGAAATCAATTTTCCGAACAATATGCTTATGTAATATATTTTCATGTAAAATGCTAATGTATAAAATTATATCGAATCAGTATAAATAAATATGAATTAATTATAAACAGGCTTTCCGCTAAGATATTTATTTACCCCCTTCATTTATTTTATATTCAGTGGCACTTAAAGAGTAACTCCAGTCGTGCGTCGGAGCTGAAACGCCCTTTTTTTTTCTCCATAAATTTGGTAATGGATACTATGGTATGATTTACGTCATAATATACATAAATGGTGTATCGTTTGAGCCGCGCTTTTCAAATGAATTTTATTTCTGCAGTAGGCTTTCTGTCACACCATATGACATGAGTAATTCGAATCGTTTGTTTCATGGTAGGTGGTACAAGGGCTGTGTGCAGGGAATTGTAGTGAAACATTTCACTGAGATTTATTATTTCAATTGTTACAATTGAGGTGTTCCAGCCCCATGTTGTTGTTGTTGTTGTAGCTGGGTTGGTATATTTGTGTGATCATATTTCAACAATGGTGATTTATGTGGAATTATTCGTATCAGTCGAAGAAAATACGCATCTCTAGTGAGGTATCGGGATGGGGGGGAGAGATATCTACATTATTCAACTACTAATGCATGAGTATATCCGGCTTTACTTGGCCGTTTTGACTAATAATGCACCTGGGTGTGATTACATAAATAGTTATGGCAAATTGTTGCATATGCTACTCTCCATCCATACACAGGTATAATAATCAATGGCTGCTGGAATGCTCTCAACAAATTAATAAGATCAATCTTGATATACTGGTGATATCTCCAAAGGTGACTTGAATTTATTATCTTAATTCTTTTTCATTGCCTCTACTGCAGCTGTTTATTTGCCTGTCGACTTTCAGTCCCTCTTGGAGGTTCCATCCTAGGGCTTCTTTAGCAAAACAGTTTTCTCTTTTGAGTATGTGACCCATCTAACTGATCTAACCATACTTCCGCTAGTTGTCATGCTGAGTGGTGTTTGATCGCATAACATCCACAAGTTTTCAATGGAGATCATTTTGAACCAGTCACTGTTGAGTTTGTACTCGAAGACAAGAGCTTACACATGTTTGTAACTTGTGTTAGAATAATCTGTATCTTTATAAATCTGGATTTTATATAGTAGTGCAAATTTTATATTGTTCTCGATGATTTTAAGCCTTCCCTAGAAATGAAGAGTTATACCTTCACCGCTGATGATATTGGATCTTTAGAGATTAGATGGCAGGGGAAGTTCGAACGAAAAATAAGCGAGTCTTTATAAGAGTTCCTTGTCACTTTTTCGCCTTTGTTATTTAAAACATTGAAATTATAAATGGTATTTCATTGAAAATTATAAATTTTCTGCTATTATCTTTTCTTTAGAAATTATAGGAGTGTCCAGAATAAACAAGAGCTATGAAGAAAACACAGATATCTAGAAGTCTATTAGGTACATGATAGTTGTCTTTATCGACCCGAGAAAATTTCTAAATAAGTTTTTATCTTTGATATATTTTGTTTATAACATCCAACCCAGAATCCTGCAATTATTTACAAAGCATAAAATGAATACGAATAATTCCTCATATGGAGATTTAGTTTTGAGCGTTAATTGGTAGAAGGAACAAAATACAATGAGCGTATGTAGGTATATCTAACAATGACACCCGTAAAATAGAATGTACATAGAAAAAAGTTTCTGGATAATCACTTTTTTGTTCAAGAATAGTTTTGACATAAGATGATGTAATAAAAAATACAAAATAATCTTTATTCAATAGGTAATAGAATAACTTAGAAATATCGCGTGAATCAAACAATATGCAATTATAAAGTTCTTGTATTTAAACATGATAGATTTTGTCTTCTGATAATAATATTGTTTTCAGTTTCTGAGTTAATTTAAAATTAAAAAGAAGAGAATCAAACTCAAAAAACAAGCATACTAAACAGTGAAAACTTCTAGAACGTGATATTAGCAGTCCTAACTAAAGTTGATAAGTTTTCATTACAATTATTCATGTCTGAAGTTAATGATTTAAAAACTGGATTCTCTACTGAACCGGTGTAAGTTTCTTAAGCTATATCCGAATGAATTCTGACCGGAAAGTCGTCAACGGCTAAACTAATACGATGTAGACATACGACAGATAAGAGTTTCAGCCTAGTTCGCATAGTAACAGGATGGCACACTGGCAGGCGGTTATATTAGATTAACCTTTTCAGGCTTTCTTTTTCCTCCACCCTCCATAACTTAAAATCTATTTGATCAATAAACTTGCAGTTTTCTGCGACTTGTAAGACAAACTTCTAACAATCAAATCTTAATTTTCAATAGAAAACCACTCACTATTCACTCATCAAAAGTTTTGATTCTTCCAGGTGATTAGGAAATTGAAAATTGGTGTGAAGGTAGGTTATTGATACGATGTATAAGGAAGCATCATCAAATTGAGAACTGGGATGGCATGGAATACAACTTTATAAATATTTTAAAACATTCTGTAAGAACCTGGTGAATTACATAACTTTGTACTGTTTTTAAAGGACGATGTTACTGTTAATAACATATTAGTGCCTACTATGATACCGACTTAATTGCCTTAACAAAACAAATGTAATCTTTTCTGTTAGTTAATGATGTTTTGAATTTCATGTTTCAAGTTTTTACCCACCAGCTTTTTAATCTTCGAGTCTGGTAACAACTTAATCGAGTCGCATTGACAACCAATGAAGATGACAAATTTTCTTTCAAACCAACAGAAAAATGTTAAGCAGTATGTAGCTGTGATTTGAGAAACTTCAAAAGAACTTGTATCTAGTTAGATCTCACTTCATTTATTAGCAAAGTACAGGTTTATTGTAGCAAACTTGGCTTTCCCTAACATTTATATTATTTCTTGGAATTAACTTTTACATTAATGCACCACAGAAGAAATTGAAAAATTATGTAAACTTAATAGACCTGTGAGTATTTTTAGTTATATACCTTCACACCGACCGAATTTCTATTTTCGATTCTTACCTCGTCCTTCTCGCATTGTTAAATGGTATCTATCAGATGTTCAATCTCTTCATCCAACTGAGTAATTCTCTTTCTCTAGCGCCCGCTCCCAAACTAGTTTGGGATTTCCTGATTAAGAATGCCTGCCATTCAGAAGTCAGATAACTTACAAATAACCCTCAATTAATTAAGGTTCTTAGCTTGGGAGAGATTCTCTCTTCTACTTTATATACCAACACAACTTTCGAACTGTTTAAAATGTTCCCTTTACACTAAGTCGTTACCATCGAAACCTGATATATACCTACTAGTTGTGTAATTATAAAAGTTTGCTTATTATTGCCATAGAATCCCGGATCCTTCCGCAGAGAATAAGTTTAGAAATTGATGAATTCAGGAATCTTATACGCAATTAGTCCTTATTTCGTTATTGGAGAATTAGGTTAGGTAGGTACCTTAAAGTTTGCCTGAATGGAAGTTCGGCATTTTAATGATTTGAAATGTGGATAAGTTTACTCGTTTATAAAATTTATAAGCCAAGAAAACAAATTATTGACTTATGTCCATCAATCAAGTCACTTTATTTAAAATAAAAATATGTTTAGCCGGTAGCAACGTAAGGAAAACGGGCTATAAAATTGGTCAGACAGAAATGAATGGAAAAATAATGTTGAAGGCAGATGACAGAGATAAACTAACAGAGAAAAATCAAAGGGTTTCCAGATCAAAAGACACACAAAATGATTTCATTTTACATAATTATTAATATGCAGGCTTATATTTGAATACTAAGTACCTACTTGACATAAAAAAACAGCATATTAGTGCCAAGCTACCTTCAATGTGGATCCAATTTAATCCCATATTACTTGGGCATGTCTCACGTAGGCATTCAATCTGCAGATAATCTGGCCTCGTGCACTTTCTATTACACTCTACCATACCTAATACGTACGTAGTATGTTTGTAGTAAGTCCAGGGTCAACTAATGCTGCCGTGCAGCACAATCTTGATGCTTGTTCATCGAGATTTACTTAAAGCTTTATTGTTTTCGGTCATTACAACTTCCAATGTAGTTCGTGTGCTCATTTGGAAAACTTTTTCAGACAGAAAAATGTAATGGTGGTATTCATGCAACTAAGTACCTAGTCATTTATGTAAGAGAAATTTCAGTTCAATTTAACTATATGAGCATAAGAACACAATTGTTGATACATTTTACTCCCACAGAGGACTTTTATTAAAATCAACTTCAAATAATAATGTATTTTTCTTAATCAATCATAATTTATTCAAAATGTACTGCTCATTTCGAATTTCTGTATTATTGCAAGATGTTTTAGAGCTATAATTTTTTCATTATTCCCAAGAATATTTTTGTATAAAAATAATCATAGTTTATTCTCATAATTTTGTGAACGTTATTATTTCTAACAGGAAAAATACTTTAACGTTATTTTTTATATATGATAAAGATATTTTATTTTCCAAAAACCGAGCTAAAAACAGTAAGAAGCTTTTCCGATCGTCAAAACTTGAAGATGAATGTTATCTCCTCTGGCTCTGAAGATTGTATGTAAGTTATCTTACCCTTAAGAATATACATTCTCGGTTATTCTTTATTGCATTTTGTCGACGATCTTGCTCAAATGGATCTATTTCTTATTTCAAATGTTTTCAATACTTTTGAGATAAGCACTGCAAGCTGGTGGACATGTCATTATCTGAAAACGGATCACTGGATACCGCTACAAGTGATTTGACGATAACTGTCCATACAGAATTAAGTTTATCCATTAACCAAGGCAAATGTAATGATAAGGTCAAGTCTTCCACGTATCTTTGGGTACCACGTCAGTCAACAACTCAAAGTGTTCTCGCTAAATCAACCGTATATCCTTCTTATGTCGATCTGAAGATTTTAAGCTCTGATTATAAACTTTTCTTTATTTCACTGATCAACAGCCCAATTTACACACTTTCTAGTAAGTGAAGACTGTTTGTTGCTTTAGATGAAGTAATGACGGATGAACTGGGCAAAACGTTGGTCGTTATAGAGGATTCTTAAGATGTACACAGATTTCAATATACGAACTCCTGTTATTAATTTCTTCTTTTTATTTAGCATCCCATGCCACTTTGTGTTTTTTTACGAATATCCTTGATTTCCACTTGATCTGATATTGGTTCATTGATAATATTTGGTTGAAAAGTGGTCAGTATACCTCTGAAAATTATTTACCCATATTATTATTAAGAAATAAATATATTATCACAAAGATCTCACCCTTGATGATGTATGTTTTATAATTTTGTTCTTATTGTTTATTCGGTTGTAAGGCTTCGTGGTGCACCATGGAGAGAGCTCTATCATGAACTAAATGAACTATCACCTTAATAGCGACCAGACAATCTTGTAGATCACTTGTTTAATAAATTAATCTATAAATGGATGAATACCTATATATTTTGTTTTACATTGGTGTCATGATTCCAGAACATTTGCATTAACAAAATACACATTTTTCGGTGACTCGTGTGGTGTTCAATAGAATTGTTCTCATTTTAAATATACACGAAACAAGAAGACACTTCAAAGAGATCAAAACCTTTTCCATTAAAAGAAACAAACAATTTCAAAATTTTAAGCAGTGAAATTTCCGGGCTTCCATATTTCCCGTATAGTCTATAAGCTCATAATAATCTCAGATTTTTTCATTTATTTTGTTTGTAACTTGTTTTAAGTAACTCACCGTTAACAGATAACTCTCGTAACTTTCAGTCTATCCGTCTGTCACAGCCGTTTTTCTATAAATTTATTGTCCGAAACAGTGCATATGCAGAGATAGATGACCCATATTATAAATAAATGAAATTCTGGAGATTAACTTGGAGGGTATACCAGGAAATGGGTTTTTGGTCATTATGTGACTAAAAGTATTTTTTTTTCTCATCTCAATACTTGTGTTAGCCGAAAAGATCCTTTCTTATTGATAACTAGATGAGTTGGAACCTCACTGTCATCAATATAGGTAAAATGAAATGTAATAGGTTTTATCATACCTTGTTTAATTGTTAAAAATACTAAATAAAAGTAATCGATAAATAAAGCCTCATTTTCATAAGTTTGAAACTTAAAAATCATCTACCTTTATTAAAATTTTAATTTTTTTTACGATGAGCTATTTTAGTGCATTGCTTGTAATTCCAAATAATCCTAGCTCTCTTATCTCCACCCTATTTGCTACAGCTGTTTCATGATAGTTCATTAATTAATTCTGCATTTAGTAAGTTTATTCTCAAACCTTCTAGAACCTACATGTAAGGTACATTTGCTCACAGAATTGTCAGTTCGAAAAGCGTCTAGAATAATCTCCAACAATGTCATCTCAAATTCAGTTATTTAAAGCCGCGTCGATCACGGGTCTGATTCAGTCTATGGAATCATTCAGTCAGGGTGAAAAGTTAATAGTATTTCAGTCGGTAAAGACGGTGACAGGTGATTGTCAAAGTGGCAAGTCGTGACAAAATGTACTACTACGGAATATGTTGGAAATAAAGGTTTTGACGGCAAACTGCAAACTTTGGAGTGAACTACTCAAGTGAACTCCTCCAACGGTTTAGCACAGGGCTAAACGTTACAATATCAATTTCTCGCATATTAAGTGATTATTTGATAGTTTAAGCTCATGCACCCGTGTGTAAATTATAATCATTTTTATTTAGTCTCTGCTAGGAAGAAGAAATTATAGTTTTAAATAGAATTAAAACATCTCGAGCAACACACAATAATGCTATACAATGGAAGTTCGATAGCTTTTTGTTGGAAATTAATATAAAGGCTGTGAAATGAAATACTTTCTTGCCATCACGTTATTTTTATGGAGAAATACAAAAGAACAGAAACTGACTCTATTGTTACAAAAAGTCTATTTGCCGGTGCTCTTAATGATTTTATATTCCACAAAAGAATAACGGCTGGAAATAGATTTTGATCAATAAAGTAAATTACTACCCTAAGCAGCCAGAGCTTCGTAACAGCATGATTTTAAACTTGATGTGTTTTCTTATCTTTCTTTACATTTTTCGAAGCGTTCCGTGACTGTCACTCACCACTGTTCCAATATAATTTCCAAGCACTTCTGTGTCTATTATTTGATACTTGAATAATTTTCCTCCGAATAATACAGTTACCTCTCTAATTGGCTCTTGTCAACACATATAAGTAGATGGTATGTTGTTAGCAGGCGCTTTGTTTTCAGGATATCCCATTAAAATGAATTCAACACAAACAACTTTCTTTTGCTAGATTAATACTAATTAGGATTTTATTTACTAACAACAATACGTGTGCGACAGTTGATGTCATCGCTATAAACTTGCCAGGAGCTTTTAAATTAAATCAGAGTAATTAAAGATATTTACCTAAGTAAAAATACAGCAAGTACCTACAGATAAAATTTCTATTTTGCGTATCCCGTTCTGATGTAACAGAGTAAAAAGTAATAAATCAACGAGTGGAATTATTATGAAAAAATAGTCTTTATCATGAATCGAAGTTTTGGAAATAGTTGTCACAGAGTGCAACCGCTTCTTATCACTTTACTTGATTTGACAATACCACACTTATCTTGGAAGACTTACTTTAAACAGATAACAGGAAATCGAGAACCTGATTGATCAGGATTTTAGTTTGGATGTTGATCCTAATTTTCATACAGGCGAAGACAATATATGAATTTTGTGTTTTGTTGGAGCAGTAATAACAAAGTATCGTCATTAACAAATATGGAGAGAATCAAATTAGTAGTAATATTATGAAAGCTAAATTGTATTCATTCGAAAAATATTGTAAAGCTGTGAGACGTAACATATGTTAAAAAAGTCACGTGTATAAATAGAAAGACATGAAAATGCAACGGATTAATAAGATCTGGTCTATATCAAAACTAGCTGTTTTACCTGGAAATTTCCGGGCAAACAGTTTCGTATATTGTGGATTGTTGAATTTTTAATCCAAAATATTGGAAGTTCAATATTTTTCTGTTAAATTTTCAATATTTTGTATTGGAAATACAATGTATTAATCATGGTATCTTTTTACATCATGGTATTAACCTAATACTATGAGGTTTGCTGCAGCAGTCGGTATAGTAAATATTCGCACATATCACATTATAAAAAACATTTACCAATAAAAAACTTTTTGAAGCAAAAATTATGATTCAAGTGGTTAATTTTTGGTTTTAACTTCAGTACTTTAAAATAAACAAAGTATGATATAGATATAAAGAAAGAAAGAATAACAATATCAGTCATTATTTGCTCTAGCAATCACAATTTTTATCAGCTGTCGATAGACGCTGTCGCTAGGCAATGGCTAGGCATTACCTACGCCACTGAGAAGTAGTCCCAATCTTTATTTATTTAATTATTTTAGAAAAACTATAAGAACATAAAATATAGCCTATGTCACCTGCGTAGAAATAGAAAATTCAATAGGAAATAAATTATTGAAATCGGACAAGTAGGTTTCGAGATTTTGTGGTCATACAAAAAGTCCTTACTCGTATATATATATATATTGTAACGTTTAACCCTGTGCTAAACGTTGTGAGGTGAGTTCACTTGCGTAAGACTCAAAATTCGCAGATTGCTTCCAATGGTTTATTTTCAAACACACTGTACACGAACTTCTATTATGGTACAACCGTCACCACTTGTCACCTTGACAATCTATACTGTCACTGTCTTCACCGACAGAACTACTATTAACCTCTGATTCCACAGACTGACTGTTATCAACTGACTTTAAAAGACTCACTGCCTTCAGAAGACTGACTCTGTCCCGTGATCGTCACGGCTTTATATACCTGAATCATGACATGACATTCATCGAGAATGTTCTATGAATATCTAGACGCACATAATTAATGTTCTAGATCCTTGTCAAACTGACAATAGTATGACAATATAGTTTCTGGAAGGATCGAGAATTACTCTACCAATTCTAGAAGTAAATAATGAACTATAACATGAAACAACTATAGCAAACAAGGTAGTAGAAATAAATAACTAATAAACGAATAACAACCGTAACTACACGACTACCTATCCACGTTACAATATATATAAGTATGGAAAAGCTATAAGAACATAAAATATAGCCTTTGTCACCAGCGCATATGTAGAAAATTTAAAAAAGAATTATTGAAATCGGATAAGTAGTTTTAGGTCCATTAGTTAACACAACAAAAGTGGCAGACATTGATAAAAAATAGTGTCTCTACTAAATTCAAGTATATTTAGTGCTAATTTAGTACGCAAAAATAAAATTTATAGCTCTTCGATTTTTGAAATTACGGGCAATACTGCTAGCTTAATATTAAGTGAGCACACTTAAACTGAATATGATCGAATTTCGGAAAATCTGCTTTAAATAATTCAGTGCTAATTTAATACTTAATAATTAATAATTTAAACATGAAAATATACCTACTTTTAGACACTTTGTCTCACCACGTAGTTTGTGCTTTCCTTATCGAATATAAGAATATGTTCAATATCGCAAACGTTATATTGGCAGTTTTGGTAACAATGGAATTAACTATTCGCTTCATTTAACATCACTTTCTCGCGAATTCTCTAACTTATTTTCCATTTCACATCTATAGTCACAATTCTAAATAGACTACATTTATATTTATGAAACCTTGTAAAAATTGTAATTCCCACACTCTCATCTCAGCTTAAAATTATATGGTGAATATTTTATTATTTGAAACTGTTATATTTTTTCATTTCTTCTAAACTATCTATGTTCATTTATCTACATAATGCACCTACACTACGCTTTACATGTTCTGTGTCCGCCTCGAGTAGCTCTTGTAGCACATATAGAGAGTTTTTCCATCCGTGCCAATAATCCGCTGAAAAGCTTGCGTCCGACAAATACACACGTGTTACCTTTTCTATTCGTATCTCTAAAGCCTCGAATCGATCGTGCATCAGCCTTCGGCGCTTTGGCTGGTAAAATAGGTATAACAAGTTGTTCTTGAAAGCCCAACAAGCCCACTTTGGCATCCATGTCCCTTTGTAAGCTTGCTGGATATATTGGTGATGAACATACTTGTTGAATTATGATAATACTGCATTTTTCTTTAGAGAAATCTATCAGAATCAAAGGCACAACTTACCTAACACAAAGGTACATTTGTATTATCATGGCATTCTATTTTTCTACCTTTAGACCGACGAACCCAAATGGAGGAGGTATACAATTCGCCTGTAGGCTTTTTGGGGTTTTTGAGCTCGCTTTAGTAGATAAACGTATTCCGATTTTGATGATTTTTGAATAATTTGAAAGAGAAAACTTGAGAAATGGTCCCATATTCGTAAAACCTCAAATCCGAAATCTCCGTCCCTCCAAGAAACACCCTCGAAAGGGGTGGTGGTTTAAATTTTTCTCAAAAACCGAAAATCTGAGACGGCAGAATTAATGATAGTTTATTATCTGTTTAAACGTTTAAATTGAACATTTTTTCGAGAGAGTTACGGTTTTCGAGTTACAGAGATGTTAAAATCTCAAATATGTATGTATTTCGCTACGTGGAGGGGGCAATTTCTATCGAAAATTGAAAACCTGAGGCAACCAAATTAAAGACCAGATTATTTGTAGCATAATTTATCTTGAACATGTTTTCCATAGTGTTACGGTTTTTGAGTTACAGCATTGAGAAAGTCTAAGATATGCGTATTGCCGCCGCGATGTTTATAGATTTCTGAATAATAACAAGTATAAGCATTGTCACGTTGGTGCCAAGAGTCTTCTATTTAACTACAATTGCACAACTTCAAAGTTACCAGTACTAATAGAATTAATATTATTTTGTATTTTTCAGTGCACCAACTAATTAAGTCGGTCCAATTTTTTGTAAAAAAAAAATTTCATACTTTTTTTGTGTAACATTAGTCATCAAATTCATTGAACGTTCACCAAAGAAGATAATGAGTTGCTTATACTTATTCAGAGATTTCAATTTCGAGGAAAAATATATATTTCAGACTTGAACACTGGTGTAACTCGGAAACCATACATATTTTTTGAAAAATGTCCAATCTAATTGTTGCTACAAATAATCTCTTCTTTTATTTGTCCATCTCATATTTTCAATTTGCGGAAAAAAGCTGCCACCACTTAGCGAAAAAACACATATTTCAGATATTTCCACTGCTGTAAAGCGGAAACTTGACTTTAATTTTGTATTTGGTAAAAGTTTTTGAGAAAGGACATGTTACACCTCTCTCAAATAAAGAAAATCATAAAAATCGGTTCACTTTTACTATTTAAAAGAAAACATGCAGACGAACAGTCGAATTATTTACCATCTCCATTTGGTTCGTCGGTCAAAAATGTCCCACAATAAAACAAAGTTCATATACCGGGTTATTCAAATTCGATGCTCACCATTGGGATCTCGTATACCGTGAGAGCTACGAAGAAGGTTAAATTGGGGCAAAGTTGCAAAATGTAATGGGGATTAATATGCCATAAAAAAATTTGAATTATCATTTTTCATTTTTATGAATTTTTGAAAAAATCAAATTTTCACATTTTCTTATTTCTCTAATAACTTCATTGTCATGCAACGAATTGAAAAACCAAAAGCCTTTCTCCATAGCAACTTTTTCTATTGCATCCAGTATGTTGTGGAGATAAGTAGCAATCAGAGAAGCAACTTTAAAATCCAGGTCCGTATTTAATTTTTCTGAGTTGATGATGGTTGTAAAATGATGAAACGTTGTACCAAAAAATAGTGTGCACAACTGGATGCAGCAAAAAAAATTGCTATGGAGAAAGGCTTTTGGTTTTTCAATCCGTTGCATAAGAACCAAGTTATTAGAGAAATAACAAAATTTGAAAATTGTTTTTTTTAATCTCAAAAACGAAAAATGATACTTCAAACATTCTTGTGGCAAATTAATCCCCATTTCATTTTGCAACTTTGCCCCGATTTAACCTTCTTCGTGGCTCTTACGGTTTACGAGTTCCCAATGGTAAGCATCGAGTTAACATTAGAAAAAATAATGCCTATTTAAATTAACAACGGAGACATTTTAGGATCTTTTTATGGAAAAATATTTAAGAAAAAACTCAGTTCAAACTAACGAAACGGTGTGTTATTCAATTTCTACTTCAAAGCTAAGCTGATTTTTCTATGTAAGTAAAATATTCACTTCGATGAAAAACTTATGACCGCTCCATTACACACCTTTATGCCTTCAAGTCAATTACTCGTGAAATCTTTGAATAGTTTAATGGAAAAATTCAACGTCTCACCTTCAGTTTCCAAGATGACACAATGTGTGCACTCTATACCTGCGATAAGCAGAGCACGACCTATAGTTTGCCGTCTATATTTTTAAACGGTTCTATTTTGCTTGCCTTGCTTCTTATTTATTTATTTGGGTTACATCTATTAATTGATATTTGACCCCCTCAATGTTGACAGATTGATCTGAAATCTAGTACACACCTTTAGTTCTGATGACAATACAATTCAATACATTCTGCATCATTGTAAATGCACGATGGCCGTCGCTACAAAATGGTGGATTATATATTGTTGCACAACTCCTTCAATATGGGTATCAAATGGAAGGGCTTGACTGGTAGAATATGTGATGACCGAAATTGTGTGACCTTAGTTTCGTCGAACCCAAATGTACCGAACAGATGTACCGTCAGTTCGGTTCGCCTTTGGAAGAGACGGCGTACACCTTATTCATCCTAAAGCCATTCAGTTTCCAGCAAAGTTTCAGTATGGGACAGCTGAAAGAAGGATGTTGCCCTTAATTTTGTCTTGGGTTCCACTGTACACAAAATGCAAGGCAGCGCTGTAAACCACACGATTGTGTATTTAGGCTCAAAATTGTTTGAAGAAGGAAAAGCATATGTGGCTCTGAGTCGAGTAAAGTATTTGGAAGGATTATGTATTGAGGCGTTTGATTGCAACAAATTATCAGGAAACAAACCTTGTAATAATGAGGCACTTAATGAACTAAATAGAATGAGAAGTATTAAATTACAAAATTGAAAATAAAGTGAGTGAAATTTTTATTTTTAGTAGTGAGACAATTAGTGCACTAAAAAATAATTTTGTAGGTCTCAGGTACCTGACATCACACTACTCTCCTCATCAATCTAGGACATTGGTTAGACAAAAAAATAAATTATGAAAATATGAATGACTTCTAAATCAACAGTAGAGAATAGGTAATACTATCTATCAACGATGACGACAACTACTCGGTGAGCTTATACTCCATCCCGCATTGGATTACATCATCGTTGATAGGTGCAATATGATTGAATACTATTCAGTACAATATATTGCAAGCTTCTAACCCTTTTGCTTTAATTTCATTCGGAACACATCACAGTTAAGTCAAGTGTATGATCGCCGATTTCGTTTTTATTAGAACTCATCACTAAATTATGCCTAACAAATAGTTTCAGATTTTCTCCATATTTCATTTAAGTGTGCTGACTTAATATTAAGCTAGTACACACGCCTATAAATTTAAAAAATGAAGAGTTATAAATTTTTTAAAAATGTATTAAATTAGCACTAAATTATTTAAAGCAGATTTTCTCAAATTCGATCATATTCAGTTTAAGTGTGCTCACTTAATATTAAGCTAGCAGTATTGCCCGTAATTTCAAAAATTGAAGAATTATAAAATTTTATTTTTGCGTTCTAAATTAGCACTAAATATACCTACTTGAATTTAGTACACTAATTTTATTGATGTGTGCCACTTTTGTTGTTCTAGCTTAATGGACCTCAGAAACACAACGGGCTAGCGCTAATAGCGCTAACTAAGAGTTAAAAGTTGAAACGTAATACACGTTGTTAGATATCAAAATTTTGAAAAAATAAATTGGTTGGGAGCATGAAGGGAGCATCTACATATTTTGTATTCTCAGGTTAGGCTACATAGGCCCAACGATTCTATTTTTTCGTCTGACCAATGCCCTAAATTGATGGGGAGAGTAGTGTAATGACTGACTAGTACCTAAGACCTACCAAATTACTTTTTCAACTTTTAGTGCATTAACTGCATCATTACTATAATTATCTTTTCCTAATAAAGCCGCTTAATTAAAAAAATACTATTCTTATAACATTTTCTAGCTCAACTTTGATTCCAAATGCTTTTGACAAATCTGATTAATTAATCAATATCTAAAGAATACTTGAACGCCTTCCCCTGCAGCCATTGTTTCAAGAGGCTTTTAATTTGGCAACATAATTTCAATGAACAGCCAAATAGCTCCTACTTTTACGGCTCATAAGGTTATCATATCTCACACATATCCAGTGAAATATTTCTTGTTGTTATTTTTCCTGCGTATGAAAGTTATAGCGACTTACATAATTTTTGATATGTATATGTATAAAAATATGAAGAAGAACCCTAAGTGAATAGACAAGTGACTTATGATTTAGGATTGTTTTTGTTTTGTTTATGTGATTTTTTTTATTTGATATATCGAGTACTTTATCCATTACATTTTTTTAAATATATCCCCAAGCTAATAAATTAGATGTAAGTGTTTGTTAACGCTAATGTAGTCGTTAAAACAAATGTGTACAGAATAATAATACATTAAACAAATTATTAAGTAATTAAATATTCATAATGTTCTTTGCTTCAAAATGTATCATCAAGCCAACGTGTTTTGTTTAGCTCTGCCATTTTTTGTTAATTTCGTCACTGTTTTTGAAGAGTGTATCCCCTTTTACAACAGAGATAATAACATCATTAAAAATCTGAAACTTGATCAAAGAGATGAGCCTACAGTTGATTCATGTTTTAATTGCCCTTATAGCTGCTGTTGCCCTTTGGGTATAATGAATAAAGTAACGAAATTTGCAACTCAATTCTGTATCCTGTACGGAAAGTAAATAAATATGCAATTAAATATCAATTGTACATACATACATAAGGTATTTCTACCTTCAGTTGCTTAAGAATAATTTCAAATAAACCTTCGTGGTGAAGAGTTTGTTGTTGGAATCTTATGATTTTATTATAAGTACCTAAAAGTAAAACAAAGGGATATATACCTCAAAACTCTATTATAATATAACAACAACAACAACAATCATCGAATGTAACAATAGCACATTACTGATAACAAATGAAATGAAATAATGTCAAAAAAAAATTTAATTCATGAAATCATGAAGATAATAAGACTCTAGGTTCAAAAGTAAATTCAGAATTTTCTCTTGAATACTTTGCTTTCCCTCTGTATTTCTTCTTCGTTTATGTAGGAAGACTGTAAAGATGAGGTTCTGGTTTTATATCATTCCTTGAGACCCTTATAATTGCTAAACTTTTCTTGATTCTAATGGAAGAATAAGAGGAATTTCCGAATATATATCTCATTAATTGTTAACAAACTGTTTTATTTAAAATACCTCGACATGATTCCCTGAATTTCAGGTTACCCTTTATCCTGACTGCCTTTTTCTGCAGGACAAATGAAGATAAAATATTTCCACTGTCATAGAAAGCTATTCTGAATAACGGTCGTGATTCAATTGTTCCATGATATGCAGTTCTTAGCATTGTGGAGTCAACATCCTCATAAAGTGTATTCCTCATTTTACGGAAAAATACTCTCTGGTGGTTGTATGCCAGATGAAATAAAAGTATACATGTTTTATCCATAATGAAGTTATTTTGTTCAAATCATATCTCAGCTAGCAGGAATACATCCTCAAGTAGCCATCTTAACTTTGGCCACAAAGACTTTATTATAGTAGGAGATTTGAGTCATTTGCATAATTTACTTTACTCCATTCGTGTTCCATTGTGAATTCTCGAAGATGTTTTGTACCTATATAACGAAGAAAATAGGACCAGCAATACTTTCGTGCAGAACTCCCAATTTCAGTTCGAGAGGTTAATGTCTTATGGAACCCTTCTTATTAGATATTTCTACTAAATGTATTCGTCCACTGAATCATGACCGAATCCATTCCAAAGCTGAGCCAGTTATATCATATTTTCCTCATCTTAAAAAAACATAAACACACAAGCTATAAGTGACCTTGGCAAGGTCCAAGAATAATTTTCAGTATTACGCATCAAAAATAAGGGGAGCTTTGGATAAGGTTGTCTATACCAGAAATTATTAGCTTGCTGCTTGTTAAATATTGGTCAATTTTTCTGATATACATCTTTAAGGTTAATTTGGAAGTTGTGATAGAACTGGAACATGATTGCATTAGAAAATAATAACAAGTGTCAATTAAAGTCAAACAAGTGTCACAAAATGTCAACATAGGCAATACTATTGATTTGCAAATTTTTAGTGATAATCATGGCGGGAAGACTTAGTTATTATTTTAATTTATTTATCATTTATGGAGATTATGCTAAAGTTATATAACAGAAAGCATCACCAAAATCTATAAAGAAAATTATAGAAAACTCCAAGACCTTTGGAACTGTGAAGCCTAAGGTAAACAGAAATAAATCAATTGTTTACAAAGGAAATATTGAAATCGCAATCTTTGAATATTTTGTCGCATATCCAATAATTTCTACAAGACAAGCAGCACTCGAACCAGGAATATCTAAGGCGCCAGCCCTAAGGATTTCATGGAAACAGAAGTTTCCTTCATATGCATTTTCCATAGTCCAGCATTTGAAAGTGACTGAATGTACAACATTTTCATTGCTAATAATTGTTATATTTCTAAGTATATTAGCCTTTATATTTTAAAAGTTCATGAAGTTATCTATAATTTTCTTAACAGATTTTGGTGTTGGTTTCCGTTTTTGTATCTTCATTATATAATTAAGTCTTCTCGGCATAATTATTACTCAAAATTTGCAAATGACAACTATTATATGGACTTTTTGTGACACTCGTTTGACCTTTATTGACAATTGTTACTATTTTCTAATGCAATCATGGCCCAGTTCTGACATAACTTTAAAGATGTGTAGCCTTATTACCGAGATAAATAAAAATTTAATCACTCAAGAAAAAAAGCAGGAGTTTCTATTTGAAAATTAGGACCTCTTTTGGATTTAGTTTTCGAGCTTCTTTTTTATTCTTCCTGTACAAATAATTATCAAAATACCATAAAGTACAAGAAAAGCAGCCCAAAGCAAACATTATAGGCTTCGTCAAAGGAAAGATAATTATATGTTTTGGAGTGCAAACTTAATTTTAGACATAAAATTTTAAATATGTCAAAAACGTTTACAAACACAAGTATAAAACGTTTAAAATAAAATATTTTTTAAAATTTTAGATGAAATGTTGATACTCAGTATATTACATTTAGAATAGTATCATTGGCATCTGCTTCCATTATAATCCCATATAAATGCGACTAACATGAAAATATTTTATTCGTATGCCCTCCCGTGAGATTGTAATTATAGTTTGCCCACAATTTATCAAAGTGGCCATATCTTGAAAAACCTAGCCAAAACCCTATATTCCTTGTAAAGGGGGAAATGAGCTGATGGGCATTCTTGTATAAAACATCCTGTATGGTAATAAGTTTGACCATTTTTATAACTTTCATCAACTCTTTTTTTGTATCAGGGTAAAAGAGAAACATACTCCGAAGTATAAGTTGATCACCCAGTATATGAATACATCTCAACTTCGAGTATCTCGTGCCTGAATATTAATACCGAAATTACTTTTCGTTCACATCGAAATGTCTCCCTCAGCCCTCAAGTTGATGTCTATAAATATATGCATCCGGCCGCCTTAGGCTCTTATTTGTACCCAATTTGAAATTTAAATTCCCAACGACTCGCGTTTCGTGCTTCCTCTTTATGATTTTGAGCAATTTAGCAAAAAGATGTGAATGTTTATACCTACACCTAAATACCTAAATGTTAGTAGTAGAGCAGCCAGGTTGAAAATATCCTAATGCAAACTCACATGCATATTTGCTTGTTTGTTTGTTGTTGTAATTTCGGTTTTGGGCGTCAACACTTTATCGTTTCCACATTTCATCCAGGGGCTTCAGGTAGTTATGCTGCATATATACCAAGAGAATGGCCACAAATATTTGTCAATCTTGCATACACAAGAGGATTGCCGTCCGTATATGTTTGTGGTCCAATAACCACCATATTTTCGATTACAGGTATTGCAAAAAAACTGCAAATCTATCAGCATTGGAAAATGTTTACTTTCACATGAATCAATGAATCCTTGATGACAATCCCATGCAGGATTTTCTATCAAAATCTGTTTGTTTTCATCAACACTGTTTCTTCGTATTAATGGAATAATCATCATCATCATATCTTTCCAATAAATTGTTTCAGTGATACAACTATATAGGATCACAATTTGACAGAAAAACCCCGAACGGAGGAAGTATACAATTCGACTGTCTGCATTTTTTTTTTGGTTCGTGCGCGATTTTTATGAAGTAAACGTACTCGGATTTTTGATTCATTTGAAAGAGGAGAGTTGAGAAATGGTCCCATATAATGTTTGTAAGAAATATTTATCCAGACTTACTCGTCTGCACCGGGCGATTGCCCCTGACTGACTAACTGACTCCGCAGCACTCTCCAATGTATAGGCAAGCAGAATGGCTCTTGTATTTTCTACACCCATCTTCCGATGCCAAGCGAGCTCTCCCGAACTTACGCGAAGTAACTGGAAGCTTCAGGAATATGTCTTGACCCAGGCATGCATGTCTGACCAATACCAATAGCGGTATGCAACACACCACCCGGGTCCCACCAACGTCCGCACTCGCTAAGGTGCTCCGTCTTCCGACGAATCGCACACGCCCACCATTATGGCACCGATCACCGAAGCCAAGTTCGTTACAATATATACACATCTTGTATAACTACATAAAACGATTTATGTGCAGTTGTTTCCTATATTAACAAGAAACATTCTATTCCATCACAGGACCCTAACCGTTTATGTATTTTTATCAAAAAATCCTTAATTACTTTAACCATAGCATAAGTTCATTTAACATTGAAAATTTGAATGTAGCAGCATATCTCAGAAATCTTCCATCAACTGAAAGAATAATTATCAAAAAAATAACCCACTGTCGATTTGTATAGTTACATCTTCATTTTGGGACGTCGGTCAAAAATTGACTGACGTACTTTGTCGAATTGTGGTATGAGCTTGTTCTTAAATAATCTTAGGTTAATTGTTAATAATGTTTATTCTTGCTGATATAATAGATCAACTAGAAATGCATTGTTTCTGCAACGAGTAGCAGGCTGTTCAGGGAATATTATTAGGTATTAACGCATTCGCCATTTTTTTTACCTGAAATTGTACGTAGCACAAACTTATTCTTACATTATTTATTTTAATATGATTTATCCTAGAGCCGACTGTGATTTTTTCCGGAATATACCCGTGATGCACAGATACAAGTCTTAGTGCTAGTCGCTCACTTATTGCGATCAATTGTTTTTTGTATATATATATATATATATATATATATATATATATATATATATATATATATATTATTTGAATCTTAGGATTATAACTCAAGAAATTATATATTAGTCGTAAATAAAGTACACTATTCTACTTCCAATAATAGTTATTATTCTCTGATAAATATTCCTCGTGAATAATAACTATCATTATTGACTCGTGGTTTATTCTACTATTAATGTACTTGCCCTATTGTTAATTTATTCTATAACTATGGTCTTTTTTATATGATAGTTTCGAATTAATTAAATTCATTTATATTTAATTAGTGCATATAAAATCTACGGTATTTGGATACTTTAATCAATGTAGGGCCTAGAAGTATAGGTACGTTTTCAAAAAAAAAAAAAAATTGGAAACCTATCATATTCAATTATATGAATTATCACATTGTTTAAATAAAAATGGCAACATTAACACCACTTTTTGTATTTTGAAAAAGTTATGCAAAGTTCCTATATTGTGCCTGCCGGAACTAGATTGGCTTTAGAGCGACTAATCTTAATGTAAGAAAAAAAATATGAGTGGCGGGTAATCCCATATTCCGGTAGAACTTTGTACGACTTGATCAAGCAAATCATGAATTTGACTAGATGACTAATAAAAAAAATTGAAATATCATTATGAATTTGATTTTCATTAATGAGAAAAAATGATCAAGTCAAAATCGCTACTATTGGATTATTTGGAAAGTTGGTGTAGAGATAAATTTCGTTCAAATAAAATTACAATACAACAGTATTACTTAAAAAAAATTCTTTACAGTTGTTATTCTTTCTCCCATGGAACTTGGCAATTGCTTCGTAGTTTTCAATGAGCCAGTATCACACTTTCTTGTTGACGGATTACCCCCAATTATATTCAATTCGACACTTAACATGTCCCCCCCCCACAGAAAAGAAGTACCTACCTATCCCAAATGGGATGGAATCTCTGAATAAGTATAAGCAAGGTTTTATCTTCTTAACGATTGAACGATTTTGATGACTTCTCTCAAAAGCGAGAAACTGAAATATTTTACAAAAAATAGGACTGACTTTATCATTGCACTGAAAAATACAACATAATATTAATTCTATTGGTGCTGGCAGTTATAGAAGTGAAAAAAGTCTTCTATATAATTACAACTGCACAAATTCAAAATTACCAGTATCAGTATAATAAATACTATTTTGTATTTTTCTGCGCATGAACTGATAAAGTCTATCCTATTTTTTGTAAAAAATATTTATTATTTTAACTTGTGTTTAAGAATTTCACTGGTAAATAATTAAATAACTTAAGAGAGGTGATGCAGCTAATATTGTTCTTTGGATCATTGGTAATAATAAATCTTTTCTGTTGTTGTTTGAAGTTCTCTATCAGTGCCTCGATAACGAAAC
The DNA here is from genome assembly GCA_958507055.1 of Crioceris asparagi. NCBI lineage: Eukaryota > Metazoa > Arthropoda > Insecta > Coleoptera > Chrysomelidae > Crioceris > Crioceris asparagi. The sequence goes on along the minus strand of OY293828.1, from coordinate 81,479,684 downwards.
TAGATGTAACATTCACGGGTATTCTAGCCGTATTTTTGAACTATTATTTTCAATATTCTTTTTTGCAAAATTACTAGTTACTCATGCCGCATGAGGCAATAGAGATAAAGAGAGCGTTATTAATATTATTTTTGATAATTTAGCAAAAACGAAAAGCAGGCTGCTTGTCTTTTTAGAAATATAATTTACATGTAAGAGCCATTGCATGGACTGGTCAAAAATGACAGAAATTTATTTTGCGGAGTCGACGCCTTGTACGCTTATATTATATCATTTATTTTATGTTTGTTCGAGTGGAGACACTATCTTTGTATAGAACAAATGTTATAGTTTCACTCAAGTAAGTGACAAATGATTTGTACATAGCTAATTTTATACAATATCCAAATAAGCGTTCATTTTTTCTTCATAGCGTTTCCAGCTAAAAACGATAAAGTCTTATCAGGTAGTTAAGCAACTAAATCATTTATATAAATTATGAAGAGGATAGGATCCAGTATCGTTCCTTGTGGAACACCAATCTTTTTTATTTTTTTCAAAACTATGAATACCATTTCGGTATTTTTACTGATTATTTTCATTAATTAGTTAAATAAATAAATAAGAGAGTGCGACAGATACTTCTTTTCCCATAATCATATAATTTCTCCAGTGGTGATTAAATGCATCAAAAGCGTTTTGTAGAGTATAGAAAAGATGCAGTGGGGCGAGTAGCATAATGTATATTTTTGTAAATAAAATTCGAGATTGCTTTGTACCCTTATTTTACATGAAACTAAATTGTTTTTGGAGAAAATATTACAGTTACCAAAAAAATTATGTCCTTTATGTAACTTTTTTTTTTAATTTTTAGCGAAGTTACATAACCATAGGCCGGCAAGCACTAATATTCCATCTCTCACCCGTCTTGAAAAGTGGCTTAACTACTGCGTAGTTTAATTTATCAAGCCATTCACCAGTATTTTTTTTATTACCTTCAAACTGGCCCCATCAGCTCCCCCGGCTTTATTCTTGTGTGATTGTAAAGTTTTTGCTATTTCATCTTTCCTTGTTGGGTGAAGCAGAATTGATCTATTGTTCATGGGACTATTTCTTGGACCAGGACAATCAGGTAATCATATCGACTAATACCGACAAAAGAAATTGTTGAATTAATTTGCAACTGTATTTGGGTGGTCAAATTTGAGCCATCAATTTCAATGGGAGCAACATTATTATTATTATTTTTACTAAGATTGTCATTAATGAAATTCAAAATTGACTTGCTATCATCACATTTAATTTCAACTTGTCAAAGTTCTCTCAAAGCCTGAACTCAAACATTACCAAGCTTTACTTTATTGAAAAACAAAAAACTGATCAACGTCAAATCCACAACATATCAATCAATCTTCTTTCTGTATAAGCCATTTCTCAGAAAATACAAATCGATAAAAACAGTAAACACGTTAGAGAAAGAAAAACAATTTCATCTCAGACCGATTGGATTTTCCAATGTGGAAATATAATATTAAAAATCTATGAGACGAAAGTCACTTAACTACCAGTATAAGCGCACGCTTTATCTGGAAAAGCTTTTAGCCTGATTTGAATGTAAAACCCTAAATACTTATCGAAGCGGATATGGAGGGAAAGACAACACTTACGGTGTTTAAATGAAATTTATGAGTTATTTATTGGAAGATATACCACCACGTTACATTTATCAGTTTATTTGATCATTCTGCTTTATAGTCTGTATATATATATATATAGATAATGTTGATTATCCACTTTTGGAATTTAAATAATGTCAATTTTAATTGAACATGCTTTAAATAAAATACAAAATAGGACTAATTAAGAGTGAAAGCTTCCTCAAGATGTCATGATTGTTTTAATAAAGAATGTACCTTCCATAAATAAGTTTCTCTGATTTTAATACATTTCAGTTGTTTTAGGTTCACAGCATAAAGAATGAGAAGTGATAGGCAATTCCAAATTTTAGAAAGTTTTGTTTTTGTAAACGAAATAAATAATTTTTTTGTTAAATGCAGTTGTTTTGCTCACTTTATATGTTTGTCTAACGGAAGTAAGTAAAATAGAACAAATACTGGATGTGTATTCTTAAAAAAAGCATCTTCCAACACCTGGAAAGATTTATTGGCGGAATTTTCCACAATATCTTGCTGAATATTTTGCTTCAGCTCCTCAAGTCAGACAGGTTTGTTGAAACAGTCCTTATCCTTACTTCCCAACAAAAAAATAAAGATTACTCAAATCTCGGGCTTTAGGCAGTTTAGCGATGTCACTGAATCGTGAAATCAAATAATATGAGAACAGTTGTATTAACAAGAGGCTGTGGCTGCTCTTTAATTGTGACATGTAGTTGTATCTTGTTATAGGATCAGTCCACTAAATTGAGGCACTATATTGTGCCGACGATGTCGGCTATTTTGCTTATTTATAAACCCACACACATCCAAGTATACAGTCACTTTAAGTAACCAGTTGTATTACCTCACAAGTATATTGGTACGCCTGAAATTTCCAACGTTGTAAAATTGACACTAATTAGAATGAGCTATATAATAAGTTAAGATCATAATTTGTCTCATTTGACCTTAAAAGTATTTGATATTGATTGACTAATTCGTATTGTGATGGTATTTAATGTCATAATTAAATACGAATTATAACCTACAATAAAGAGAATGTCCTCAACATATTTATAGAAGACAATAATAAATTGATTTTACTCTGTAAAACTGTATTAGAGCATGTTTAACAGTACTATAAAAACTAATAGAATTCAAAGCAATCTTGTACATAATACATGCATCAATCTATGTCAAATGATGTTGGGGAGGTCATTAAGAAAATCAGGATCTTATTCACCAACTAATTTTTAATAAAAAGGTCTTCTTTTATATGAAAAAAACTTGTTATTCTTCTATCTATCTAGTAGAGCGAAGTACTCTAACCAATTTCAAAATAAAAATGAAATATTATCATTAGTTATGTACTGGATAGGGGTGATGTCCAAGTTTCAATAAAATTGATTTCACTGTTCGGAACTATCAAGGAACATCCTTCTTCAGGGCGTAACTCAAAAGTATGAATAATACTGAAAATATGATACTTTTTTGTTGACTATTTGACCATTAGGGATGTATTATAATCCTTCGAATAAGACCGCATTGTAGACAATAAATTATGCTTTATTAGTTGGTGCACCAAAAAATACAAAATAATAATAGTTCTGTTGGTGCTGGTATTTTTGATGTTGGGTAATTGTAGTTTGATAGAGGACTTTTGACACCAACTTCAACAGTAACAGCACCAATAGAATTAATATCTGATATTTTGTATTTTTCTGTGCACCAACTAAAAAAATCGGTCCAATTTTTGGTAAAAAACATTAGTCATGAAAATCGATAAACTTTCATAACACCAAAGAAGATGGTACTTATCCTGGAACCCATGTATGTTCCTTGCTTGTACTTGTTGCACCCATATTTCAGACTTCACCAATGCTGCAACTCGAAAACCATAACCTTTTTTGAAAAATTTCCAATTTAGATGTTGCTAAATATAATTTATTCTTTGATTTGGCAGCTTCATATTTTCCTTTCTCGAAAAAAAACTGCCCCCTCCACATAGTGCAAATACAAATATTTCAATCTTTACCATTGCTGTATATCGAAAACCATAGCTCTTTAAAAAAAAAATCATTTTAAACATTTACAAATTTAGTGCTATCAAATTAATGCAAAATTATAAGCAATCGAATTGTATACCTCCTCCTTTTTTGAATGTCTGTCAAAAATACCTGTGCTGTGGAGTGACTAGATCACAATTCCATTTTACCAATTACCTCTCTGATTTTTTTTCTACTAATAAACAATGCTTATCTTCTATTCCTTATCTCAACTCCAATACTCCCTAGCCGAGAGTTATACTTATAAGAAACAAAACATAAAAGGACATTATCTTAACATTTCAAATAACTTTTTCCGCTATTGGTAGAGGATAGGCAATAAAAGTCCAGCGCCTGCTATCCAGCTGAGAATCTATAAAATTATACAGACTATAAATTCTCTAAGGTAAATGGTTCAGTGCAAATGCCGTCTTAACTGCAGAGCTTTTATTTATTTTTCGTTCCAACGAACTTGATTTTTCCTATAGAGCCCCATATAACCTTTGATGAAATATTTATGATCTATGTAGCATTTTCATTGCATAAAATGTAAAGAGTTAGCATGCATGTCTTGGTATTTGTGCTTGACCAGAGTTATTTTCTCGATGCCTTTTACTTGCAGCATGCACCCCAGACACATATTACCGTTTTTTCTTTTTTTTTATAAGAAATAAATTTCATACAACAGATATATTGAGTGAAGGACGTCGTATACTTACTTTAAAGGTTAGAAGATATTTGCCGATGTACCTAATCTATGAACAAAACGGAGAACAGCATTTACTATGAAGGAGAGAAAATTTTATGTCATTCAATTTCTGATAGGTAATTAAATTAATGCTTTGAATATAATAAACGTATGAAAGCCCTTTATGCGTACCCCGGGCGTAATTAAAACTAAACATATCAAATATCAGAAGTACACACTAAAAATAAATTAAGCAGAGTGATCAAAACCATACCAAAAATCGTTTTTGACGTAGTAATTAGCCTTAATTTTTTTTATTGCAGACAGACTGCTTTTCAGATTTACGATACTGAGAGAATGATTAAGTATCACTGCCAAGTGGTGGGGCGGGTTGATTCCATAAATTGATGATCTCTGTCTTTATTGTAGTTTATGACATTTGACACAGAGAAAATTTAAAAAAATGCGGTGAAGTGTGATTCGAACTCGCATATAAAGGATTCCGTACCATTGTAAAATAAAAATTCTTATAATCATGAGATACAGACGACTGACAGACGGTTGGATGGACTCAGTATATGTTGTTATAGCAGTAATAGAAACACACATTCTCTTGAAATTTCAACTCTCTAAATATTAGGGTTCATGAGATACAGCCAACACACAGACGAACGGACGGACTGAATAGTATGCAACAAAAATATAAATTCTCTGAAAATTTCAGTTCTCTATCTATTATGGTACTTAGTTAGAGCCCACTCATAGACAGCCTATTCCAGGCGTATTCATAATCGGCTCGTACTCACTTGCCTTGAATGTTAACATGTATATATGTTTATATTCCTTGTTACTTAAATAACTATTCATGAACGATAACTTGCATTTACTTATTTCCAAATAATTATATATTCCTCTTCAGGTACAGGTAGCTACTTGTATTTGTTACTTCGAAAATATTATGAAATAGTTATTTTCTTAGTACCGATCCCTGACATACAGTTAAGAACTATCATCTTAGCTAGAGATGTGCATGGTTTTTTAATTCATAAGCCAGTTGAAAACAGTCAGCCACAAGGGTAGAAACAAACTGATAAATAAATATACATATTTTCTTATACCGACGCAAAACTGGTTGAGTCTCTGGTGAGAGCACATCTCTCCTGCAATTTCATCTGGAAACATCCCGTCGCCGCATTATGCTTTCGCGCTTATTTGTTTTAAGAAAGCCGAAGGCTCAAGCGCCCGAAGTGATGTAAAATGTGTTGGAAGATAATGCCTGCTGCCACACAGATTTTATATGTGCATGGCGGGGGGGCTTTTCAGTTTTTCTTCTGGAGTCTGAACACTCTTCCCTTAAAATCACGTTCGACTAATTCCAAGTGCGCTCCTGTCAGGAATAATCCCCTCAAGGATTTTATCAGTTTTGCCACTGGGAGGTAAATCCTTTCGATAGATTTTGAAACCATTTCTTTGTTCACCATTCGATCGGCAATGTTGAATATATATATATTGCATCGAATGAAATAAATGAGTTGGTAGGTAGATATAAATTGTAGTAAATAAGAAATAACAAGTTGGCTCCATGACGACTTATTAGATGATTAGTAAACACACTCTATTTAATTGGGAATGCTATCGTTCGGCTTCATGAGCATTTTAGTAGAATTACCAGCCAATTACATGGTATTAGTTATATAGAGCATTGAAACAATTTATAATTGCATGTACTAGAACTCATAGAATGTACTTAAAACAACACAAGAAAGGTGAAGAATAAACTTGTGAAATTTACAATTTAGGCCTAAGACTGTCTCCAGTTCTCCCGGTATTTTTCGGTGGAGTAAAGAGGACAATCAACAAGTATATGTTCGACTGACAATTTTTCGATGCACGTTTCGCACATGGCTACGTTTTTGTTATTCAAGAGGTAGTTGTGGGTGAGCCGGGTCTGACCGAGGCATAAGCGGATAAGAAGCACTTTGTCACTATGATATTTAGGTAGGTTTAAGCATGGTTTCACCTAAGGCTTCACTTCACGATGTCACAGGTTGTATTTCACAAGCGATTTCCTCAGGCATACTGTAAGCAATTGCTTGAGATATCGTTGCTTTTTTTGATTTTTTTACAGATGATGATGAGATCCGAATGAACTATGAGTGGATGGGCATGGTACCTATATTTGTTGCAGACATTCCAGCGAACCAAGCAAGTAGATCAGCACTAAGAACTTCTGTCCCTCACCTGAATTGAATACGATGGTCGCACGGTAAATAACGTAGAATTTTCCAGTAATACTTGCAGACGAATATAATCGGCACTGAAGATAATTATCAGAGCCTACTACTGCTGTTCAGGTCCCTTCTGAAGCAAGGGTGTAAAGTAAAGTAAAGTATTTATTATTCTCTCATAGGGTTTCGAGGTTGTTTGTGATCAGTATTAAATACGATGTATTCTTAGATAGACCACTGAGGTTTGTGAGAGCAAATTGGTTTAGATATCATCCATCGGGGAACGAAGGTGAGATTTGTGGGAAGACTTTCTGGGAGGATATTGTTCAATTTACAGAAGAGGACTTTGATTATCTCATAGAATGCTTTCCTTTTTTATTTATGGTTTATGGAAAAAACAGAAGCAAGATGCAAGTAAAACATTAAATAAGAGTAATTTGAATTCAAATCTTTATTGCCTTTATGGTTCAAAACATACCTTGATATATCGAGACCCTACAGGATCATTCCAGTGCCTATATGTCTGACTGTAACACAGACAATCCATCTTTTTGTTCGTCTGTCACAATCTATTCTCTCCAAATTTACACAACGAGAACTTCTCAAGACTAAATAAACAAAGCATATTCTGAAAGCTAGATCTTAGAGGCAAATAAGAGAACTGGGTAAAGAAAATTTTCTCGAAACAAATCTAACCATTAAAATTAAAAAAATTCGAAGTTTTAGAATAGGTAATCCTTTTTTGAGTAGAGTAGAAGTAGAGTAGAAATAATTTCACATTACAGAGGAAATAAGCTTGGTTTTAAGGTGCTGCACAGTGGATGAGCAGTGTTGCTGCTTGTTTTTGATTTTTAGTAGCAACAGTAAAGCTTAACACTTAGGATTCTAATGAGTTCACAAATTATCCAATATTCCATTGGTAGATACCTAATAAAGCACCAAACAGAACGGACCATACGAGCTATAGCTTTGTACAACAAGTTTAAAAAAAATGTTTGCCTCAGGTTGGGTTCGAACCTCAGGCCAAAATGTCTATTTGGTTCTTCCTTGATATGAGTTGAAATTGAAAAGTCATTCGAACGTCTACAAGTTATATACCTAGCTATAGTTGCCTTTCACTTAACGAAGCGGTTGATAATTTCCGAATTAAATCACTAGCATTAGAGGTTTCAAACAATTATGTAATGTAATGTATGGTTTATTAAAACAAGTTGAAGATCCTACTTCAAATTGACAAGCACCTAATGACAGATTGGCAACGAATAACATTAACTCACTAAAATTATTTCAAGATGACAGTGACATATTAAAAAACTATTTTTTGGCAACCTGCACATTTTTGTAGCCTCTGGAATGTTTGTGTTTGACTCTCTCTTATTTAAAAAACACGGCTGTCCTATCGTTTTTAAAATACGGTTGTCTTTATGAAGTTATTTTTTCCAAGATCCGAGTAACATGGCACAGATTAGTTTGTCGTAGATATAAATTCATTTTCTGCCGCGTTAAGTGGAAGGCAACTACACCTGTGACATTTGGGAGATTTACATTTGTACATCAAATATGAGTAGCATAACAATCGTGTCATAAGAACTAAATAATAAAGAATGTCTATGCCCTGCTAATTGTTCTCCAGTCTATCTTCTGAAATGTTCCAGTACCAGTAAATGCACCATGCACAAACTATTATGCATAATTGAGGCATTATTTTAATAAAATATTCACTTCCACTCACAGTCCATCCGTATTTATAATAGAAATTCGAATCACAGTTCATAATATATTATGATAGTCGTAGGCAGTATTAACGTATAAATATTTGATTGATTCACCTAAGTATTATATAATCTAGAGTGTAATGCATCATCGTTGTTAATTCAAATGATCACCAGGCAAACAAGCACAGACAGACAGATACTGCACGGAAGACTGCCAAGAGAGCAAAAGAGAGAGATTATTATCACAAACAAAACTGTGCGAATATAAAAGAGTTGTTGCTTGTTGCTGCTGCCAAGAACGTAGTGGAGTGCTTTTATGATAGCCATAAAAATGTACAGGATATTTTTCTCACATATATGCAATGGAAATTGAAAAATTGCATACAAGTAAAGTCGTTTTTCTGAAAGTAAATAGATTACTTATGGGAGGAACTGTTGTTTTAGTGTTTTAGAAAAGTTTCAAGCAACAATATACATAATAAAACTGAGAAAATTACCCTAATATGTGTAAATCAATCGATAGATAACGTCATAAAATTAAAAAGTCTCAGAGCAAAAATGTTTGTATCACGTTTATTCCAGAAAAGTTCAAACGACGGAATTTCATAACATATAACATACAACATGTTTTCTAGTTACTTATGGTAAGGATAATACAAGACATTATTCAAAACTGTCTAGGGTGACTACGGTGAAGGTGAAACTTGTGATAATAACAAAAGATTCCTGTAGATATTTTAATATTACGCTCTGGACAATTTAATCGTAGAAAAAATGCCTGCTCTTATGTCACTTTTCCAATTTATGAATATTCTGGTCAGTTTATCCAAGGTAATGATGGAGCCCCTTTAAATTGTAATATAATATACCTTACAGTGAAAAGGAACCATACTTATACCAATTTATTAATAAAAATCCGGTGTTTCCACTCAATTGTCCGATCAAGTTGTGTGGCCATTATTTTTTTAGGGAGCCAAGAATAAAAAATATAGGTCATATTATAATTTAACATCGTTATGCATCGTTTAGCCAGAATATGAATGAACAATTTCACAGTTCATTTGAACAAAACTTTTTTTTGCCTGATGTTTCTCATATATGTGCCTTGAGAAGCCTACAAGAATGTTTATTAAAAGTTTTATTGAAAGCGTTGAAGCCGTTTTCGCGCTACAGTTCTGAGCAGTACGAGCAGAATGCCTATTCTCTGCCACTGGCGGGTGGAATAAATACCCTACAAAATTGAAAACACAACAACAAAATCGGTCCATTTGTTCCCGAGATAATTTTGGCAAATAATGACAGACAGACAAACCATTGGCCGTTTCTTTGTACTCAGGGGATCCAAGTAAATAGACGCTCCTCATTTCAAATGCCTACTTCGAATGACTTTTTGGTTTTGGATCTCTCGATAGAAATTCTTCATATAATTCAACATTAACCTATTATCACTCAGAACCGATTACTGTGTACTACAAGGATCCATCCAAGGTCCCACGCTATTCGTGATTTATGTAAACGATATTGTTTGTAACAAGCAAAACAAAAGCAAAAACAACATTCACTACACAAAAATGAGCCATTCGCTCTTTGGACTCAATTTCAGGGACTCATACAGGCCCCATTTCAAAGACCACCAAATCTTTATATATACATACAAAATATCCCTCTTGATCCAAAAAAAACTCTCTAGTACGACACGCAGATAGGTACCATTATGCAAAAAGAAATTAACTGTTTATCCCACCATACTACAAATTCACCCGAACGCGCAATGGACCTCTGCATATGGGAACAAAAATTTATAAACATCTTCCGAACACTATGAAACAATTATCGTTTATCGTTGTATAAGTTCAAAAGAGAACTCATAAAATTACTGCATCTCCATGTCTGCTACGACCTTGATATTTTTCAATCAAATTCCAATGAATAACAAGCACGATTCCTTGTTGTCCATTTTCATAACCTAAAAATTAATTTTTCTTTCATTTTCACTTGCTTCTTTAGATTTGTAAACGATGGAACTTTCTTCTATTTTTTTGTCAATATTGTTGTTGTAAATTTATTATACATTTTTTACTGACTGTATTCGCCCTCCCTCCAAATGGGGCTTACTATGTTATTCTAAAAATCGTTAGGGTTATTGGTAAACAGTGGAGAGAATATCGGACAGAAAAAAGGCTCCTCATAAGGGTTCTTCTTGCTACCACTCGGTTATGGTATCCTAAGAATATGAACAAAAGAGGAACTCGTTTAATTTATTTCTCAGCTTCACTTCGATTGGTCAATTAGAGTTAGAAATGGTTTAAATTATTAAGCAAAGCTCCTTTTTAGGAGAACTAACACAAATACCTATGCATTAGATACTATAATCAATTTTCCTAAATAAAATCACATTATCTGATCCAGCATTTGTGTAAATATATATCACATAACAGAAATTCAGAATCACAAAACTGCAACTGCAATATACCTATAATAAAATACATAATGCATTCCATATATACATATAATGTATAACATGTAGGTAATTCACCTGCGTGACAAGGTGTTGTATAAACATCACGTCCGTCATGTCACGCCAAAATCATATTATGAAAATCTATATATATGTGCAAAGGCGACATTATTCTTTTTTACACTTTGCATTGTCATTACGTCTGGTGAGCGTCAAAAAGAGAAATAATAAAAATAAACAATTCATACATACACAAATTAGTATTCACTTCTGATTAGTATTAGAATTTGAAGATTTAACCTCAAAAAATACAGACCTATTCCCGAATTTTAATCCTTTCCAAAGTTTAGAAATTATTGAAAGGAGTGAGCGAAGCGTTTCAGTTCAAATTCGTCTAATCTGTAAAGCACCTATAAATTATTTTATCAACATTTTCACTTGCTAAATTGATGCTGCAAACGGCAATTATTTTACAGTACTACCGATGCTTCGATCATCTCGCTCTTCAAGAACATAAAAATTGAAAATCTACAATACGATCATAAGGCCTGTGGCAACTTTTATATTGAAAACATGGACACTGACTAAGACTGATGAGAAACTGCTGGTTGTGTGGAATAGTAGATGCCTCAACAAGATTTTTTCCCTATTTATCAGCGAGGAGCCGTGAGAATACGCATAAACCGGGAAGTGGAGGATCTATAATCGGTACAATGTCCCAGTTCGATGTGTGTAAAAGATAGCTGTATGGAGATCTGGCCGAGCTGGGAACATGGAGAGGAAGTGCGGCTAGATAGGCATTGTGCAGGCAATGCAGAGACATAGTAAAGGCCAAGGCCTACTCAGGCCTGTAGCACCGAGGAGTGAGATAGTTAGCGAGTTAAAGTTATTATAAGTTATGAAAAATTTCAAATAAGATAGCGGGTAGACAGTTCTTAGGTTCTTAGGAGGACAGGTCTACTTTAGGGGTACAACCCTGCCCAATTATTAGTGAAAACCATGTCTTTCCTAACATCGTATGGATTTTCTTTGTATCTTCTTTCTATAAGTACCCAGTAACGCAGGATATACAAGGAGTAATATGTTAACGAAATATAATTAGACAGCGACGTTTTAGTGCTAGAATAAAGTAACTAAAGGCAACTTCGTACTGTTTATTACTAGTTCTAGAAATTGCCACTTTCTTTGAGTACTGTACTCGTATTCTAGCGTTGAAAGCCTCTCTGCCTTGAAAGTGTTACCACAGACAAGGGACCTACAGTTTAATGTGGATTCCGAACCACCAATATGTCTCAAGATACCATTCCAGAAAGCTGTACTAGGGAAATATACTGTCGCTAGTTTCCCGTTGCTTTGCGAGAGGAAGGGAATGCAATGCGACAGTTAGCGATTGGTCACTCGTCCAAACCGTTCCCAATGTACTGTGCTGCTTAACTTCGATGATCGAAGTCGGTCAGTGTTAGTCCGCATCTATACGCTCCCCTAATTGTCACTATGCATATAAATATTAATCTTGAACTGGCCAATACACTCCAAAGTCTCTTAAATGGTTCAGATTGGCGAAGAACCGCCTGGTCGAAAAGAATATTTTAAAACCAAATGCAACGCGGAAAATAGCATTTTAACAAGAAAAATTAAAAACAACAGAACAAGAAATATGAAGAATAAAAATGTAGAACTTAGAATTGGCGTAACTGCACTATCCTGGTTCAGATATTTGTCGCCACGACAACACAGATTTGTTATATTTGGAAAGAGATAGCGGACAGTATATTAATACACCTACAAGCGAAATCAGTGAGGATAATAAATAAATATTCTCCTCAGGCTTGATTTATTTGTTTGAACATTAAATGAAATAGCTATACCTAGTTATTGTTGAGGTGATCACAAAAATATAAAAAGGACTAATGGAAAGTAATATTACAAATTTTGAACGGAAAAAAGAAAATAACGAAAAGACAGTTAAGTGAAGTTATTTTTCAAGATAACGACATACATATAACAATCACCTGTCAAGATATACATATTTGAAGCTTATATCTATAGTACTTTGGTTGCATCTAGATACTACGAAGTTAGGTGAAAACGGAATCCAAAGTACCCAAGTGCACACTGAGGCATTGATTATAATCTGTTTTGAGCAAACTTAATTGAGAAAAGACATCCACAACCATCATCAATTTATGTTGGAAAACTGTCTGATGAACAATACCAATACATACGTATTGATCATTTGCATTATAGACTAATAGAAACAAATATTTGGAAATTTAGTATCGAAAGTGTTTTGTTATCAAGAGAAGAGAATCTTATAAAATCTCTAAAAATATTTGTTCTTATTTAAGTTATGAGAAAATATTGAAGAACGATAGCATTATCAAAGTACAAAAACAAGAAGAGTGGACTGTGAATCCACGTAGCAAAAATGAAGAGCTCCTTGGATCTATCTCAACTTAAATATTCTAGAGTTTAACAGATCTCTTGGTGACAGCTTTGATTATAAAAAGTTTTTTCTGTAAGAAAACGTTTTTTTTTGCAGACACTTCTATATTTTCGAAAGCATCTTCAAAGAAGTGGGCAAAATTGTTTTAAATATTACTGAAACCTTTAAACTAAAAAAACAAGTTATTAAAAATATCGGTTTGAGAATCAGAGCCCTAGGAATTAGAAGTTTAGAAATATGTAATATATTTTTCTATCTATTACTCACTTACTTTTTTATAAATCCAAAACTACTACATTTTATCAAAAGAATAAATATTTCTCTATATTTTCCACATACATTTAGGTAAGTACCTACTCTATAAAATTATCGTTTACTTTTCAGTTTCGAAATTAAACGTCAATCTTCTTCTATTTATATAAAAGCGGAAGATCACTGACTAATTCATCACGAAATCTCAGAAAGTGCTAGAAGTCTCAAATTTTGAATAGGGGTTGCTTAGTGAATATACAACAAGTTGACAGAAAGAATATACGTGGACGAAGTCACGGGCATCTTCTAGAGCTCCTTATATTGACGGGTGTATTAATTCTTCACTTAAATGAATGCTAAAACTACAGTAGAAATTCACTCAATACCTGTATATCATAGAAGTAATCGAATTAGTTTTATTATTCACTCAGCATTCTAACAAAAGATACAGTCATAAAATTGATAGGATAGAAAACTGTTGACTACATGTTTTATTGTAATAATTTATGTACCAACACAATCCGACTTGATTGATATTTAGGCGTGAAGTAGTTGATGGCATATTTATTTTATATTTCGTGTTGAAAATCATTACCATAGTATGTCATTATGAGAAACTACTTCAAAATAATCAAGATATGAATATAGCTACACACTTGACGTTTCAGCTGCTAAAATTCTCATATCACAACAAATTTCTATATTCACTAGTAGGTAGTTCCCTTTGGCTTTTAAGCGCGTGTTGCTCCAAATAATATTCCAAAAAGCAATTGGTCTCCATCATCTAGGGACCATTTCGATAGACTTTTTTTATATAGATTTTGGTATGAAATAAAAGCAAAAATATACACATAAGTCAACAAAATTTATTTGTTATCACGTACCTAATAATAAATAAATAAAACTTTTTAGATTTCTAATACAGGTAACACATTTCTTATTTTAAATAGAATATATTTTTATAGATTTCTAGATTATTCATAAAATTTTAGGTTGACGTTGTGTAACAAACCCTATACCTAGTATTTATAGCTCCTATTTTTTTTTTTTTTTGAGAAAAAATTACAGTTGCAGATATATGAATTATTTCATCATTAGTAGTCTTTGATACCATAAATTATATATAGCCATTGTCATAAATCATACAAGCACAGGTAAAAGTGTGTAACGAACCCGAAACAATCTCTGGCAACATACAGGGTGAGTATCAAAGCGATAAAAACTTTGAAATGAATATTATCAACTATCTCCGATTTTTTATATGCAAACCCTGAATTTTCTTCTGATTCGCCATAGTCCAGGACTAAAAATAAGGGTACTCTCTTTTTACTTCCTTATACTTAATATCAACAATTTCTAAAATAGGCCGAAATTTAAAATTCTGTTAAATATGAGGTGCTAATTCGTTCATGTAGTAATTCCTATGGACTAAAAGTCAAACTGTCAGTTGTGTGTGCTTTTGTAAGACCTTAGCTGTTTATTGAAGTCTTAGGAAATGTATTTACAACTACAAAGGATTGATTTGTTTGAATATTTTATTAAAAACAATAGAAGTATGACCCTAACAATTAGACACGTTCAAAGAAACTTCCCTGCAAGAAGAATTCCTGACAAATCAATTTTTCAGCAAATCGAACAAGACTTAAGACATTACCTAGCTCCGTATAATAATACAGCATTAGTCCGAAATTATCATTGTGAAAAATTTGAAGAATGAATTGGACCAACTGTAAATGTTGCATAGCCACCGAGAAGTCCTGATTTGACTCCCTAGTTTTATTTCTCTGTGGTACGATAAAAAATCGTGTGTACCAGTACAACACGTAGAAGATTTAAGAAATCAAATAAGATTGGAAATAGAACCCGTCAAATAGGACAAACTTTGGTTAACGCCGAAAGAAAATTGGAAGTCATATATACCACATGGAGGATATGCAGCTCGTTTGTTATAATTTTAATATTTTTGTTTACTTTTTTTGTTGAATAATTGTTCACTATATTATCTGAGTAAATCAGAGATAGCCCTGAAATCATTATACTTGAAAGAACTTAATTTGTTAAGATAAACAAGTAGTCACTTTTTTCTATAACAAGATTTTATCTCTACTTTTTTCCGTATCTTTCATAGTTTCTGAGATAGGGGGTAGTGAATCTTATTCTGGACAGCCTTTAACATCGAATTTCAAAGAAAATACATTCTATTTATATACAAATTTTTATTTTATGCATGGGATAATTTTCTGTTATAAATTTATCTTTATGAATAAGGGCAGTTGTTCTTTTTGCCTTAACGACCCCAAATAAAGAATAAACTCCAAAAAGATTAAATGATAAGATTTGTAAATGTGTAAAAGACGTTATCTCATTTTCCTTACATTTTATACAAGTTTTAGTAAAAATGCTTCTAATTCTCTCAATTGAAAAGATTGAGATAGTTCATCAGAGAATATTGCAATAGTTAATTTATCCGCATACCTACGTAATTACGTCCTTACCTGAAGAAGGTGTAATATATCTTCATACAATACCTACGCTATTAAATTATCACCTACTTTTATCGAAATTTTGATCAGCAACCTGGGGTAAAATGAATCAGAAGACAAGTAAAGCTAAATAAAACATTTACTCTCTAAAAAGAGAGAATAATCTATTATACGAGCTTAAAAAATAAGTCATTTTTGCGACACATTCTCAGTTGTTCAGACAGATATAAGAACAACGGGTGAAAACTCCAAAATTGTTGTTCTCAACTTGTCTCATCTAATCTTCTCATTATTGTGCTCAACTGACATTTACATCAATGTAACCATATACCTATGCAAAGACCCAATCATTTAAATATTCTGAATTTCTACCAAATGCTTTAATTACAAACAAAACTCACAAGATACTTGTTCCAGAGTACCTTACGCGAGAAAATAATGAATAGGTACATACATCTTCATTCGAATGTACATTGCTCAGGTGTAAATAATAGCAATTTGGCAATGATTCAGTATTTAACCTATGATATCCAAGTTTCAGATGCTGATCCAATTTAAACTCGAATTTTGACTTGTAATGCAATATTGATCTCAATATCAAAGTCTGAGAAAAGTTGAAAACGGGGAAAACTACATTGACAAAAATATAGGTACAAATGTAATTACTTAAGTTCGAGGGCACATGTGATTTGTTTTAGTCCCAAATTATATGAGCAAATTATTTCTATGTCATTTGTAGTTTTAGTTTCTTAAAGAAAAATTACTTGTATTTATTGTATATCAGTGCAGAAGCTTTCAATAAAAATTCCAACTTTCTCAGAAACTAACTTTATATATCCCCAAAGTTCACTGCCATTAAATTATTATCGGCTTAGCAACTTGTTTTTTTGCTATTTTATTTTCGTGGTAGGTATAGACGAACGAGCGGAAAATCGATTCCTTTGTAAAAGGTTTTTAAAAGGCGATCATATTATTCTACACATAAAAGCGCATAATATTCGAACAGAAAAGGTATTTATTGTGAGCTGCCTTTCAATTTTCCCATTGATAATAGAAAGAAAGAACTTTAGCATTACGCAACATGAATTTTGTATTGTCGAGCAATTTGTGAAGCTTTAGCATTTAATATTCAAGAAGTGACCTTTCAAGATATTCATAGGTATAATATGTTATATCAATTATCAATTTATGAATTTAGATTTAGTATCAAATATATTTAGGCTATTGAGTAAAATGAAGGATACGTATTTTATTACCTACTATAAAATTTTGTTCATTTCAATTTATAAGAAAAATGACAATAAAAATTTGTTTATGAGAGTTTTCATATTCACCTATTCTTTCGTAGCTTTCCCTCCCAGCCAATGCTGGAACCAACATCCCTAGAAGAAGGCAAAACCACCACATTTCAAGCACTCACTCCAAAAAACACTGATTAAAAAATTTTGCACTTCAAAGTTTAAATCTATATTTTTCTAATGGCAGCTAGAAAAACATGATCATCCATTAAATTCAATTGTTACAATTGATGCAAATTTTTTAATTTGCTATTGAAAGATTGTAACAGAAAACTTCGCGATAAGTTGCGAAAGCTGTCGTGAGTTCTCTAGATAGAAATACCGTCTATCTCTCACCACTTTCCCGCGCTACGTTTTCCACCGACGAAAGTAATCGGACAACTGAGGGAAATTCCCGGTGAAGTGAAACTCGCAAAGGCGGCAAATACATTGAGCATGCGTCGCAAAATTCTGTGATCATTTTCTGTAGAAGGAAAAGAATATGATTTTCAGGAAAAGTTACTAATTGTTTTTCCTAGAATTATGATTCTTCATTGCTGGAGGTTCTCAAATATATAAATAGATAGTGGTTGAATAAATCTGTTGTCTCTACAAAGATGCAACAGGAGCTAGTCTAGACATACCAGTACGATACTATTCAGCAGTACCTTCGAAATAGAAAACAGATCGGGGTGCTCTATTCCTTTTCATATTCTACTTGGTACATATACCTACGAGTTTACTGTGTAATTGTCAATGAGTATTGAAATCAAGTAAATATTTTTTTTCAAAAAATTGGATTGACTTTATTTGTTGGTGCACAGAAAAATATAAAATTATATTAATTCTATTCCTACTGATAGTTTTTAAGTTGAGCAACTGTAGTTAAATATAATACTTTTAGCACCATCTTCACAAGTACCAGCACCAAGAGAATTTTGTATTTTTCAATGCACCAACAATTAAATTTTGAACAATTTCTTATAAAAATTATTTATTTCATAACAGTCATGAAAATCGTTGAACGTTCATTAATATAACATAGTACTTATCCCTTTACTGATGTATTTTCTTGGCTTGTACTTTTAACTTGTAACTCTTTTGAAAAACTGTTCAATTTAAACGAGAGAGAGAGAGAGAGAGAAATAGATATCGATTTGGAGTTTTTATGAATATGGGACGATTTCTCAAGTATTCCCTTTCAAATGATTGAAAATCGGAGTAAGTTTAAGATATACAGTGCGCGCATAAATTTAAAAAAAAAAACAGGGCTCGTCGGTCAAAAAGGACTAGGTTAAAAAATAATGTTAATAACGTTAGTTTGGTTAATGAACATGTGTTGAAAGGGCCCCAAAAAACCTTTTAGGCGAGTGACACAAAATATTACATTTTAGGGATTCATTAGCGTCCCTAAAGTGAAAGTGTCAATTTTTTGTCTGCATTTACTTTATGGCCGCTTTTACTTTACGGCCTCTTCTGTCATCGCCATGTCATTCTTTTAGAAGAAGTTCAGCCTCTCTTAATATTAAAAAGCCACAGTGGTTGGAAATCTAACTTTGTAGCGGAAGGCTACATCAAAAATTTAATTTGTACAAAAAAAGAAATATCAAATAGAATACTTTCAGGAGGAGACGGTACTTGGGGGTGCTTTTTCCTGATTCTCACAAAAAGATCAACTTTACGGCCTTTGTGCACAAATAACTATTTTTTTATTATCTTTGAAACGGATTAAGATAACTCTACGAAATTTAAGCCACAAATACCTTTGATTGGGTCATGAAAGTTACTGCTGACATAGGTACTTTAAATATTCTGTTCAGCAGCAACAACAATATTTTTCAAACAGATCGCCATAATAAAGGTAGTTTTATTTAAAGCAAAAAAAAGTTAGTCTGTATAGGTAACTTGCCTCAAAAAAGGTAAGGTTGCCATTCTCAAAAAACAGATTTCGATAAAGAATCGCTGAAGGAGCTGCTCGTAGTCTAGAAACCGAAAAAATCGATGATTTCAAGTATTCAATTCTTGAGTTTCATTCAATTTTTTCACTCTCTCGATCCATATAAGCATTCCTTCAATCGTAAGGTATTCGAGTTTTAATTATAATAAATTTAGAAGAAAAGAAAACACAACTTCAATTGTTTATTGTGTGCAATGATAACTAAAATAGACGGTCTGATGAGTTGAGTACGAATTGGCACCATTGAATAGGATAAGATTAAGAAAGATTGAAGAATATTCTCATCTTGAGAGCTCTCAAGCAAGAGCGCAAAGTAACAACATAAAAAAGCTGAAGGAAACAAATGTTCTGGTATTTCAACTTATTTGTTGTTTAATAGTTCTACATTATTTTCAACTAGATTCCAACTAAGCAAATGATTCCAAATTTACTTGGAAAGCTGTGATTCCAATAGGAAATAAAAATGTTAAATTTTATCACATGAAATTATACATAAATTGAATATAACTAATCCATTTAAGCAAAAACCAAATAATGTTATTCTCATAGCACACTATATATTACCAAATCTGTGTCAATTTTCCAAACTCAACTTTTGAGTATTATTAATTGAAAACATAAAAAAAATACTTTTGTCACTTTTCTGGGCTACTACTGTGTGATGCTCTATAGACAAGGAATCCAAATCAATGACTCTGCTAAAGTCTAGAAAGGAAACGCCTCATTCTCCAGCATTTTACCAAAAAAATTGACCGACTCAATACAATGAAGCCACAAGGTCTCGAAAGAGCGGTTTCCATTGAACTCACTAGGCTAGGCCTATGCTAAAGGACTATATGGTTTTCTTAATAATTTAAAGGAACATTACGCATTATTTTGCTCCTTTATAGTTGATGGGTCGGGTCGGTGTTTATTCATGTTCTTGATATCTAACATAATTTATATTCAAGAGTCATTTATAAAGTGGATTCTTCTTTGCAATTTTAGGGTTCCTTACCAAATTGGTGAAAACGGGAACCTATTCGAAACCTCCGCTAGCCATCCCTTCGTCCGTCTGACAGCGGGCTGTATTTCATGAACCGTAATTCGTAGACAGTTGAAATTTTCACACAATGGGTATTTCTACCTATGCTATAATAACAAATACTAATTTCGTTCGTCCGTGAGCGAGATGTAACAAAAGAAACCGTAATAGGTAGAGAGTTGACTTTTTTAGAAAACGAGTACATATTTCTATAACCACAATTACTATGTCGATCCCTCCGTCTGCCCGTTGAAATGGTATGAAACCCTTCGTTTACGAGTTCCACTCGCGCTCGGCCGATTTTTAAATGTATTCAGTCTCTATATTTTATTTATTAGAACTTATTTTTAAAGAAGAATCTGAGAAGCTTTAACATAGATAAATTAATATTTTATGACAGAAGAAAAATTTATGGCAGAGCTTTATCCATTGGTAAGTTGCGTAGAGACTAACCATTTATTTATGTACCTAGAATAGCTGATTGTTGCAGTGGATTTGTTGAAAGCGTCACCGTAAATAGTTATGTATTCCGATTAGATGAAATTTCCAGGAACCGTAACTCAATGTGAAGAATCAATCAGTTATTAATCGATAAATTGATAAATTAATTGTGAAGTCTGACCCAATAATCAATAATAACCCATATATATTTATCCTCTATAATAGTATCAGTATAAACAATAATAACAATAATTGATTCCTCTCATTTTATTTGGAAAGTCAAATTATATTTTGAACAGTCACCAAATCCTTCTAGAATTAAATTTTTACATCTCAAACTGAAAATATAAGAAAATATGAAAAGAGGCTGTACAATCATTTATTATTTCTTAAATATAAAATTACCAATAATCAATATTCAGTGTATACTGTGAGATCTACATCCTACTTAGGTTAGATATAGATTATTTCTTTTCTAATAGATAGATAGATAGACAGATAGATTTATTCGTTCACCATTTATTAACATATTCACAAGGAAATATAAATGGACAAACATGTCAAATACAATATTTATCATATACATATATCACTAACAATTTGGACGAACAATTCGTCTTGTACGAAATATAACAGATTCCAACTAAGGAAATGTTAATTATGAACTGGTTCCAAATTTATCTGGAAACATTTTGTTTCGAGACGTAATAGAAATGTTAAATTCTATCAAAGAAGACTCAAAATGTTTACACTATACACAAGCTGAATCTAGCTACTCCGTTTAAACACAACCAAAATAGCAACAAAATTATTATATCCTCATGGCACACGAATAATACAGACTTCTGTTTAAATTTTTTCCTAATTTCTCAAATACCTATCCCAAAAGATTTAACTATCTGTTAAATCTGAAGCTGAAAATATTAGGAAAAATTAATTAATCTGTTATTTTTAAATATAAAATCACTCATATTTGTAATGTTCCAAGGACGATCAATCTGAAGTGATTTATGCTATCCGAATAAAAACATTCAATTTATCTCATTGCTAATTATATTAATTTCTTCTTATTTATGAAGTGATATATTCCGTAACTTTCCGTATGTTTTTTCAATGCCTTTAGACTCTGATTTTGAATTATTCAAATATTTGTTTCAGCTAGCACCATCTGATGCATGTCAGAATCAACGACTTGATGTAATGGAAAAAACGACATACTCGTAGGTACTTTATGTACAAAAACTATTGTACGGCTCTGAGACGTGGCAGACGTTGAGAGATAATGGAATAGATTGCTAAGATCTAGCTTCATATTAAAGATTCATGTAACACAACAATATTTAATTTATGTATAAAATAAACTTTGAAAACATTAAACCAAATCATTTTCTGATGTTATACTATACACTGAATTCCACTTAAATTTCTTAGCAAACAGAATATAGTGAAAGTTTTAAATTTTTATATCTCTTCAGACATATATTGACGCTGGTGATGTTTCACAGGAAACCCTTGGCAAAAAAATTAATATTATTATATTCGTTTCACAACGTTTTCCTTATTTTCAATATTCTTGCAACACATTGCAGAACATTTCCTTCTGAATTACCATATTTTTTGATATAAGGTAAGACCACGATGCACTAATAGTGAATAGAAACTATGAAGTAAATGACATCGTCTGTCAAGCAAATGTCAAAGAAAGTTTGAGTCTATTTTGGATCACAGCATACATTACCTTTATAAATATAATAATCTTTTTCTCTTCTCATCAATTTCTCAAACAAGCACCACCAATGTTTAAATAAGTTCAACTTAAATTTATTTGAAAATAAAGCTGGATTGTGTTTCTGAAATTAGTTTATATTTATAATGATATCGATATCTTAAATGTAGTTAATGTCCTTCGATACATTGGATCATTATTAATTTCTTTTTACGATCCTCCAATTGCTTATCCACTCAATAAATTTGTCCAGACTTAAATATCTTAGGCAACTAAGCAACTTCACCAAAACACAATCCAAAACAAACTGAGAGAAGAGCGAAAGCTCAAAGCGCGAGAGCGCCGCCAGTGGACATCTTTGTCGCTGCTCGCATATGCTGCAGCTCAAATTACGCTTCCAATGGACGAGCAGAGCCTAAAGCAGAAATGCACTACACAAATCAAATACAGAAATCTCTAATCCATATTCTACCACCCAATGCCAGTTCCAATTCTGTTTTCATCAATGGTAATTAGAATCAGGTATCATAATTAAAGTTTGCTACATAATTAATCACTACTACAGCATTAAGTCAAGTATCCTTATAAATTCGAATTTAATGTAAAATAGTTTATAAAAGTTACATCCATAATTTCTGGAGAGGTAATTAAAAACCAATTCTAACTTTGGTGAGTAGGTAATTAGTAGTAGTTGAAGTTGTTCTCTCTGGTATAACAGTATAACTTCGAAAAAATTGCATTTTTAATCGGAGAATGTTTGTTGACACGTACAGAAAACAACTTATTAATTTTAAAGTAATGCCCAAGAAGGATGCCATTGATTTCAATGAAAATAAAAAATGAGAAACTTTAAGAAGTGCAGAAGTGAAATTCGGGAGCAATCTAGCGAATAGACACTTCCTCATCCAAGCTAAGGGAATATGTCCTTCTCGACAGACCTAACTTCTTTTTCGTGTCAACTGAACGAAAAGATTGAGCTTTTTTACCCAGATGACTCAATCATGTACTTATATGGCATAAATAAACAAGTCAAAGTTCTAGGAATTAATTTTAAAGGGATTACTTTTGTAAGAAGATCAACTGAATTATCAAAAACTTGAAAACATATCGTCGTAAGAATAATTTTTAATTTTTTTCTTAATCTATGGAGGTGTTGGAATGTCTACTCTTCTATGAATGCTTCCTTCATCTCCTTCTTCTTCTGTTTCCCCCTCTCACGGTCTATAGTATCTTGTGAGAAGTATTATGACATTTTCGTTATATCAGATCGTAAAACGGAGTCCCCTTCTCGGTGTATAAAAGAGGTGGCCCTGGTCGGCTACATCATTCCGCCGAATTCCTCTCCTCTTGTCCCAAAACCCAATTAGATAGCTCTACTTCTTGCAAGTCTATTTCATAGTTCTCAGGAAAATTCAAGTGATAATCCTGGATCTTTACATGTCCGCGGAAAACGTAATAAAAGGGAAATCTCTCAAAACAAATTTGACTCACACGTGTTTTATGGATGTTTTCTCGTCTTACATTTGAAACGGAGCAGATCTCATTCTCAATATTTCTCTTATTTTAAAATTTTATATGCAAAAAAGATCGATGTTCCATAACTCTATATTATGTAGATAACCATTTAATCGAAACATGGTTTAATTTCCTAATAATAATATAGAATATTCAAAACTAATGTGTCTAATTATACTGTGAATAATTCAAGGTTGCGTGATGCCGTATCCAGAGTTGCATCAAATAAGAGATATTTTCAAAATTAATGCAAAATATTTTTTTAAGTTGTGAAGAAAATTACGGTATCTTATTTTAAAATAAATAAACACTACAAAATGATATTTAATATATTGTTATTTGGCCTTTAACAAAAATTATATCATCAATTGAAAAATCCTATATTTTTTCAAATTATTGTTCTATTCTGTTTAGCGTAAACATATATTGAACAAACATTTTTCATTTGCTATTCGTTTCACGCTAAATCGAGCAATCTAAAAAAAATTTTCCAACTATGCTAGAGAAATGGATATCTTGTTACCTATATCAGACATCACATTTGTCATTTCCTAAATATCCAATGACAATGAGTCATATACACAAATATAGACTACACAAATAGAGAATGAAATATGAAAGTGTGACGGAATTAGTTCTATTGTGGTTCTATACATATTGCGCTAGAGCTCATTATTTAGATTTATTCTTTTAACAGCCGTAACAATCCTTCTCTTTTCCGTCCCCGAATAGTTGATACCTCACCCCTACTCAGGCTTCACACTCGCAGAGTATTTGAACGGCAGTTTTTTGTTCTTACCGACTGCATTTATTGTACGCATCCAGGCCGATATTGTTCATATACTTCCTGAGCCTACATTATCCTATCAGCATCACTAACAATATCTTTATCGCTTTCAGACTCAGACTTTCGAGTGACATTTTAGCTGAAGGTCTTTTTAGAAGTTGTTTACCTTTGTCTGTGTCCTAGAATTGCTTGCCACCAGCTCCAAGCCTAGTTGTTGGATATGTCCCTTATTGTGGCAATTAGCAATAGGAGAGGAAGTTGCGGGTCCTGTAATGCCCTGCTTCGCTCCCTGCTTGGCTAGTTTATCTATTTAGACTTATTAGGCCCATGGGGTAATCCCATATCAGTCTTGATGTTGTTTGATATGAGTTCAATGCTTTTAGTGATGCCTGGCTGTCTGAGCAGATGACCATTTACCTCTCGTCTTAGCAACTCCTCTACACACCATTGTATCGCCATTATATCTGCCTGAAAGTCTGTGGCGTAATTTCCTAGTCTCAGATAGATCAAACCCGTAGGTATATCCCGTAGATACCAATCCCTGTTCCTGAGTCAGTTGTGTAGCCATCAGTGTACCAATTCAGTAAGATCTCTTTTAAGTGCCACCCAGCCTTTTCTATCTGGATGTGCCTTAATATCTTCATACAACTTTTTGTGGACCTTGCCGATTTTATATTTATCGGTGACAGTCCCAAGTACTAATCTGTGGTAGACAGATCTAGCGTTCCCCTAAACTAGAATATGTAGCTTAGATATTTTCAGTATAACATGGAGGATGGCAGTTGGTATCTTTCTAATGGTCCAAGTGATAATTAAAGGCCTGCCTCTGGATTCCAATCAGCTGCCATTGAGCTCCTGGGCCAAGTCCTGGGCCACCACAATATTGATCCGTAGGTTATCATTGGCCTTACTACCTGTGTATATAACCATATAGTAATTTCGGGGTTTAATACCCAGTTCTTACCGCACATCTGTCAACACCTTACAAGGACAATTCAGGACTTATGTATGGTTTTCTCCAAGTGAGATTTCCATGTTAGCTTTTGGTCAAAAAATACTACTATCTTTTTCTTCAAACTGAATCTTCACACCATTAACCTGTGAATTTTGTAGACCTTGAAGGTTCCTTCTTTTTGTAAACGTGATCAAAATCGCCTTTCTATATATTATATAAATATTTACTCTAGGTAGATCGTCCGCGTACCGGAAGCAATGAAAACCTTCATCAGATAGTCGAACTAGAAGAATCTCTACTAAAATTACCAACAGAAAGGGCAATAATATTTGGATGGATATCTAGCATTTTTAATTTTTGCTCTGTTTATTGCATTGGTAGGTACAGTATACAGTGTAGTAATACTTAGTATAAGTTAGTTATATTTGGTATAATTTGTTGGAGGTATATACTCGGTACAAACAAATGTGAGAAGTGATAAATATTATGAAATTAGGTATAGATAAGTCGAGTGATGACTTGAATTCTAATTCCAGAGGATGACTTTTTTGGACATTCTATCTTTTGTTTTTCAATCAAGTACCTCACAATAAAATAAATGTCACTTTATACATTAAAGTGCATCATACGCAGACAGAACATTCTCTCTCAAGAATTTATTGAGTTTCACATACATAATGTCAAATGATATCATCCTCATATAGCATATTGATGCATTGACATTACCTGGATATCTTGATCGGATATTATTATGTCCTTTTAGAGAAAGCGCATCGAATTTTATAACAAAGCCCTTCTTACACACCCACGCACAGATTCAGCAACATCAGTTATACTATTATTTGACACCTTATTTGCCATAGTTCAGTTATACAGCATCGCATAATCTTCAATGTTATTGCTCTTTCTCGCCCTCAAGCATCCTCCGTTCCATTTTATGGCAACGCCTCCATTTCTCTCCTTAACGTGCTCAGCTTCCTGCCAGTACACAACATTTCCCGGTCGTAACAATTATCGTTCCCTACCACAAATGTACCTACACCTAGAAAGGATATAACAATATTGTACATTGTTTTGAATATTTGAAATTACCAGATTTTATATCAATCTTGAATAGGAATTCAGATAAAAGATATTGGAATGAATTATTTTACTTTTATGAGTGAAATTAGTTTATTCAAAATCTGGACCTTGAAGTTATTTATTTCGAGCTAGATATATAATTACCTATAATACCTACTAAAGAAGAATATAAACTAGAGTAAAATGACATGTTCATAAGAAGAAAAATAAATATCTCGTCTCGAAATAAAACTGTTAAATGAAATAAAAGATATGAAATTTGAAATAAATGCATTAAACGAAAAATTTGACTTCCTTGGTTATGGTCACATTGCCTGCAAATAGGAATACGATACCCTACAAAAAACCGTCTCCTATCAAACTTCAATATTTAATTATATCGAGAAAAATTTGGGGCATCAAGACCAAGATGAAAATTACAAATCTTTGGAAGAACCACATGCAAAACTAATTTTTAAAGAATAAATATTAAAATCTACAATATTTTTTGCGTCCCTCGAATATCTATATCAAAACTAGGAACCATAAAAAGATAAACAACTTGAAACGTCATCAATTTTACGCCGAAACTTTTAATAAGAATGTAATAGCTCATGCTTCGGCGCAGATTAATTGTACAGGGTGTTCATTTTAAAACTTATCACTTCAGATTTCTCGAAATATGAATTAAAAAAATCACTAATATCTAAGAAACGTTTTTAATCAAAATTAGCTTCGCCCTTCCTTAGTTGAGCTCCAGGAGCTACTTTCTTGAAAATCTTTAATATTTGGAGGTATCGAGTGATTTATTATTTCTTTTGGCGCTATATTTATTAAAAAAGGAATTTTTGATTGAACAGTTAATTGTACAAATACCACTCATACCTTCTAATATTGTTGCATTTTATGCAAAAATTTCAGATATCGGATTTTTAATTGAAAAAATGGAGATAAAATTCACTTCAAACTAAATCTTTGTTCAACGACATGTTAGGTTAGGTGCACGATATGATGGCACCGTTCTCACTAGCCTGTTTGGGTATCATTTTTCTAATGTATTATTACAAAAAACATTGGTAATATCGAACGATTTAATTTTTTAAAAAATCTCGCAATTTCTGTGCAAATATTAAATAATGCCCTCTAGTGGCATCATACTGAATTACAATCAAACCGAGTAATGTAGAATTTTTAGCTCGTAGGATTAAAAATTGACTTGAAAGGTTAGTTAAAACCAATTATTAAAAATTAAATAAGCTCATTAATCAAGTCCAGGAAAGGAAAGGAAATTTGGTTGAGTATTTTATATCGTTTTTGCAAACATTCGATAGCTATTTTGATTTTCGAGATTTAAGAGGGAAACTATTTTTAAAAATTTCAAATTTTATTTTTTTTCTGAAGTTAGCAGGAGAAATAGCGAAAAGGAAAAAACTTTTTGCAACAACTGCTTAGCTCAATAAAATGGCGTTTACAATATACAACGTTTCGTTTTCTAGAAACCTTCATCATTATGATTTTTTATATGGGCCGAAACAGAGTGCACCCTGTGTTAGATTACATTACTAAATTAAAAATGTATTGCAAGATATAGCAATGATAAGTGATTTCACTGAAATTGGCTCATTTGTGTTTTGGCAGTGTGCGTTCAATATTGTTTTTTTGGCGAGACTTGGGGCAAAATTAAATAATTTGATTGATAATGTTAAAAACTACACCCCTAGTCAAAAAAACGTAGATATAAAGAAAATGTTATTCAAAATCAGTATTAATAATACTGAGTTTAAGATCCATTTTATTTATTTATTTGCTCTTCTAAATCTAGGTCATTAGCGGTTTGAGTTCAATTTGCTATACAATGTGTATTACGTAAATTTTAAAGTGTCGTCATATCTTATTCTTTATATCCAGCGATCCAAAAAAAACTCATCCCCAGTACCCAGGCCTTTGAAAATGAGAACATGCATAGGATACTCATGCGCAGTACAGAAAATGTGTTCCAGCAGCAAAATCTTGGGACAACTACTAACTTGGAATTTCAAATATTGCGGTCTAGCCCGATGTAATTCAATAACAGAAGAGTTCCAAAACAGTTCTCACAATTCCATTCAAAAGCAAGTATTTCGGAAATTCTAGACATGCGCGCGCTGTAGAATTATTTGAAAAGTAAGGTTGTGCATGGATATCTTTTTTTAATTTAATTGTAGGTATGTATTTTGTATTATTTATCCTGAGAAAGTTTGTTTTGAAACTAATCATAGTGAATATTAGATTGAATCAAAGAAATTTTAAAAATGCATTTATTATTTCAATATCAGGTAAATAATTATTTACAAAAAGTCATATTTAAAATGAATTATCGAATTAAAAAATATCCAATATTTTTTATTAAGAATGAATAAACAATAATAGAATTTAAAGATATAAACAAATAATCAACTAGCATCACCAAATGTATACCTAAACAATAAAGTACTTAGATAACAATATTTGGTAATATTCTATAAATGAGATCTTGATCATAAAAAAAATCCCAGATTAAGAAAGTGACAGACAACCTTAAACGAATAAATAAAAAATTAGGTATATATTTATCAATCCGACAATAATTTCCAATAAAATACCGGAAAAATTAACTAAAAAAGATGGAATCAAACTCGAAGACTAATCAATATTCGTTTGTGTAAAATTATATCAATTTACATAATACTTTCTGTTTTTGTGCAATCAAAACATCGTTGTTGTTTCTTTTTTCTAACGTTTCTTTAAAGTTTTTTTTTTCTGCTTTTAATATTCTGTTTTTTGACTGTTCAGTTCTGTACTGACATCCTGTTTCCTGTTAATACATACATTTAATCAATGATTTCGTTTATTTGTTTTCAAATAGCGACTTGGTTTTTCAACATTAGTTGGTCAAAAGTTGTATATCCTGTTAACTGTCACATCTTCTCCTCCCTCACTTCTAGCAACAACTTTTTTTGTATGAATTATCAAAGTAATTTTTTTTAGGAATTATCTCTGCATCATTTTCTTTTGTAGGAATTATCTCTTTATCAATGGATAATAGGATATTCGGATGTTTATTGTTTTTACCTGCGGAAGTCTTATTTATCTCTTCCAGATACTAAAAATATTTTCTCTTCCTTCCGTTCAATTTCTGGTTGTCGACATAGTCCTTGTATATTAGTTTAAAAACTAATCCACCTTTTGGCTCTCAATTATTCTGATATTATTTCGAACATTTATTTCAAATCATTCATCACCACTCTTTATAAGTTCTTGACTCATCTAAGTGTTTCCTTTTCAATTGACGATTTCTTTTACCTCTTCGATATCATCAATTTGATAAGTGCCAGCTTCAGCCACATCTCCTTGTGTCTCACTAGGCTCAAGATCTTCCACATGTACCTACCAGTTGGCTATTAAAAATATAATACTTGGCTGAAAGCACCTTCTCTCACAAAAGATGAAAGTAATTATTTATTATTATGTATTTACTATATTAGTATATTTTAGTAGGTATACAACAGGTTATTTGGCTATGATTTAATTTTGAGAGCCTTGTCTAGTACACCATAAGTTCAGAAAAGTATTTTAAATGAACACAATAATTGTCTGTTGAAAACATACAAAAACCTCAAACTTTTTAAAATCTATTTCAGTTTTATTATTTTTCCAGCAGACAACAATTCGAATTCATTACTGAATCAACTAGTTGCAATCGCGTTGTCGTCTCAGTGTTGCCAAAGTCTAGTAGACACTGTCTATAAAATATTGTATTTAAAAGGGATTACAGCAATATCATTGAGAACATAATTTAAAGTAGTTTATTATACAAAAATACATGCAACCAACCTCTTTTGCTACTTTTAATTCGAGTATCAGCTTAGGCTCAAGATAACAGAGCGACAACACTGTACCAAATTGACGTTTTGACAGCGACGATTGCGCGATCGTCGCGGTCGCGTTGCAGTTGCTAATTACATGATAACCCCACCGTTCTCTTATTGGTGTCGTATCATTTGCGTACAGTCTCATTTGCGTACAGACTGTGAGGGAAAGGTGACTGGGAGGGAGAAGCGCTTTCGTTTATACCTGTCGGGTCTCAGTTGCGTACAGCCCTTCGACCACTCGAAGGATTAAAAGATTAAAGAGAAAAACAAGGAATTCAACAGACATAATAAAAAAAGAAAAAGGAAGGAAAAGAAGTAGCAGAGCATATCAGATTGGTTGAATGATTGATTACTGAAAATTTCAGGAGATGAAAAAAATTACAAATATACTTTTTTTGTGAAAACAGCACCTACGTACTTCATTTATACATTTTCACAACTCTATATTATGAATCACCGTCTTCAGAAGTTTATCAACGTTGCCAGTTTGTTTGTATTCTTCCGTTGCACGGGAAATTTTTCATCGAATTTTCTGTATCTGAAATTGAGAATAGATACCATTAGGGCTGTTATTTTTAAAGATACATCGCGTCAGAGTCGATTAAAAAGTGTTTTTGATTTTGACATGAGAGTGGAAAAAGGTAATTATTTGTAATTAAGTTAACGCATAGAAAAAAATAGTTGAATATGTATTTAGATACATAAAAAGTAGTTTAATTACATTTTCAACTACTTATAGTTAAATACTTAACAACACTGCAATATTTGACGCTAAATTTAAAGTAACACCCGGTATATGTAAGTGCATATTTTATATTTTTTCTTACTTACTTTTTCTTCCTCTTGACACTTTCCAAGTTCATTTCTGCCCGCATAATCTGTATCTCTTCTCGGCTTCTTCTTTAAGAAGAGTAGTCAGGTCTTTGATTCTGGGATGCGCTCGTCCGACAAAACTATTCAATTTATGATTCCATCCTTCCACGGCGTTGTTTGCGCGATGCCTTTCTCCATAACAATTCCACATTTCTATTGGTATTACATCGTTCTCTAACCATTGATCCACAAAATAATCTAAGAATTGTCGCACTTTTCCATCTTCACTTGCATTTTCCATCAATTGTAACCACTCCTCTTCTATATGGTTTTCTTCCTTGTCTTTATTTTCTGGTTGTAGAAATGCAAGCGTGGCACACATTTTCACGGTGTTTCTGGTACTTTCGTCACTTTTGTAGCTTGTTGTCCGATTTCTTGCACTTTCCTCCACAGACACTGCGTGAAATGAAAATAGCAGCCGTGAATCATAATGCTCGGAAATGTTTCTTTCAATGCTGATATTGCTGCAGCCTCAAAATCAATAGTCACTTTTGCTGGATTCCAATTTGGGACGATATTACGAATAAACCGAAATAGCTGTAGATAGGTGTTTTTGTTTTTGTTGACAGGCAGAAGGGCATATAAAACTGGAGCGACGTTGGTTTCTTCATGATAACTTCCTAAATCGGCATAAATGGTATAAATCTGGGCAAACTGGCTCGAACAGGTCCTAAATATACCGTCCGTAAAAATAATTTCTCAACTTTGCAAAATTTGTCTTGCTCTCCTTCCATAAAACATCAAGATTCTGTCCGCCTGGCCATCATCCGCTAGTAAAAAACTGTTGCAATCCTTCATCAACAAAATCCTGTCGTCCATTACAATCTCGTCTCGTGTAACTGGTTCTTTTTGCACACCTAATGCTGTTGCTCTGTGCCTATGGAGGGTGTTTTTCACATTTTGGAAAAGCGGCACTTATGGCACGAACTCGTATCCTTTGCGTGAAATGATCTACCAACCACTAAGACATTAGATGCGAAGACAGTGGGGAAAAGGAAGAAATCTCACCCTGATTGGCTGCAATGTTTGCACTTTCCTAAGTTATGCATGGTTACCCCAACTGGTTTCTCCTAATTGCACTTAGGAATTCTAATTTGAAAATGATTATATGTTTGAACAGATAATATAAGAATATTAACAAATTAAAAGTAAACAAAGTCTTATCGGGAGATTATAATTTTATTTTCAGATAGGGCCTTCTTAAATTGTACGCATCTGACGACACATCTGAGCAGGTAGAAAAGATGCCGCCTCGAGCCACCTGCTACCTGATACATAACTTGTACGCAAGTGACACTTACTTCAAAGGTGTACGCAAATGATACACATTCCTCTTATTGTGCTCGAACAAATCTATTAATTCCTCTATGTAAAGAATATAAAAAAGGCAACAAATCTTTCAAGTAATCGTAAACAATAATTTAATGAATTGCTAATAAAAACCTTAAAGGTACTCAATAATACATTATCCATGCATTTGACGATCAATAGGCCTCGATGGCTATGTATCGATATTGTAGGAAATAGAAGGGGCGTCGTTCGATGCAAAGTACGAGAGTACTGTTGACGTTCATAAATGCCCAGCGACCATCAACATCATGAATACTCATGAGCCGCACAACATTTTTATGGCATCTAAAATGTATCTAGATCCCCGGTTGTTGTTGTCAATCAAACAATATCGTTGCATATTCAACGGGAAGATATATGTATCCAATATCCTATAAACATCTTGATGATGATGATATGGTCATGGATGATTGGAATACTCAGTGGAACACATGAGTTTAACGCTTATTATCACTTGAAATTGGTCATAATCTATCAATGGATACACAGTTTGTATAGATGAGGGTGAATTTATTGCTTATTTGAATAATAAATCAGATAAAAGGTTTCTCGTAACTTTGATTTATGGTTTTCAAAAGATAGACAGAAAATACATCCAACTAATGGTATAGAAAACTAAATGTATGTTTTATACCTAACTCAAGCAAAATATTAGTATTTTATCTTTCTATATTATTGTTAATAATAAATCGTTCAGATATTAGCTCATTTAATCAATTCATGCTTTTCTGTCCCTAATTATATGAATTTCCTTAAAGCGTACAAAATATTGAAATACCAGATCGTATCTCAAAATCGTGATTTTACTCCCCTCGCTTGAATTGATCCGTTCCTCGTGTTTTCAAGGCAGACTCCATCATTCGTGAAATAAGCTATAGTTTGTGCTCACTTGCAATTTGGATTGTGTTAATTTGGGTTCTTTCCTAATCCATGATTAGTTTATAATATTTGTGACTTCTGCAATATAACGAGGAAATAATGAATCAAGATCTCGTAAAATATAATTTAAATTTGCCAGAATATGTCGGTGTTAATGTTCGATTCTCCCATTTTGTCACGGACTCTCGGAAGATGGACTGCTCAATCTGCTCGAAAAATGAATGTTCTATAAAAAAGACAAAGCGAATTTGCGGCCAATATTTGTCTCTTTTCGGTGATCTATGAAAAAAACATAACCTATTCGACACTTCTTCTGAACCAATCACAATTCTACTAAATAACAACCACTGGCTGCAGAATAAATCTATATCTCTCATACTACGTATTTCCACTTATTAGCGAGATAAGGACTGCTAAAGTCAGACTACTTTCAATCATAAAACACAAGCAGAACTAAAACTTGTGTCAGATATTAGGTATAACATTCATTTGTTCGATCAGTGGAACTTTTGACAATTTACAGTTTTGTGAGAGTCTGCCAGTGTGATTGGGACTTAAAGGTGGATGGTTCCATACCGAGAAAGTCGTGAGACATGTAGGAGATATTCTCATGCTTTTCTCTCTTCGTGCATGTCCGTGGATGGATTTGGTTTGGTGTTCGGACCTGTTCTACATACGAGTAGGAATCTGAGGTAACGTTTTCGTACCAGAATGTATCAAAGTGTTTGCCTGGGAAGTGCGTGTACAACAGGTAGTTATATTCATAAATTGCACATAATTTATTTAGATTTGGTAGTTTCGTTTAGTTCCACCCTAACAATACTGTTTGATTCGTATTCCTCTTGCCTGAGATGGGGTACACTAGAAAAACGATGAAATAGAGAATTCCAACGAATTTTGGGACAAAGTTTCTACAATCATAAGAAAAGAATTGCCTGATATTCTCTGCATGTCAAGCATTCAATTGAGCATTACCTATTTTATCATATTCAAATTCTTGTATTATTTTTCCGATAAGAAAATTGTTTTTTAAATAAAAATCTTACTCTGTTAAGCTTGAAATCAATGACGTAGTCTCAGCATATCGTAGATTCTGATTTATCAGTTCAAACCCAATGTGCAATAATACTTTCGAAAAAATTAAAAAAAAAATACTAGGTGCATCATAATGTAGGTATAAGTGCCTACATGAAAAATATAAAAAGCTTTTTTAACTCTGTTCAATTACACAATGATTCGGCAAATGATAATGCTTTATAGTATATTGGAATAACATTTGAATTCCTATTCCAAAATATCAGCACAATTTCTGCTCTCGCTTTCTCTCTCTGTATATGTGGCTTGACAAGTTTACTACAACAAAAGCCGAAATTTGCCTCATCCAAACATAATAAATACTCGCATTTGTGAGCCAGCGGGAGTATTTGCGCTGCATCAGAGCCTTGGCCTGGCAGAAAATATTTGACATATAGTTTTGGTTACTGCCAAAAGCGTCAGGGTGATGCGACCGACGACAGTCAGTGGCTGCCATAATATTATGGCAAGCGGAATGACCATCAACAAAATCACACACCAGCAGAGTATTTCTCTCTCACTCACTCTATCGGAAAGGAATGCAGAATTGGATTGAACATGGTGCAGCAGTACAGCAGTTCTAGCTCTATTGGGTTATTTATTATTGGCTAACACAAAATTGAGCTTGACACTAGTGAAATGTGATCAAAATAATGTAAAGTTGGGTTTATAATACAAGAAACTGTACAGTCTTTAGTTTACAGGATAGATACACCTAATACAAATCAAATGCAAAATACTATTTTATACGAAAGCTTAATTGAGTTTAACAAACTACCTGTACTTATCAAAAACTATGATAAAGACTTTTGAGAACATTTTTATTTTACTTAAATGTTGGTATAATAATATATATATATATATATATATATATATATATATATGATGTCGTCTTTAAACTTTACTGTTATTTTATTCAACAATAAGGTTTATTTATTTAATGTCTTTATATTTTAAGTTTGTTTCACTAAATTGAAATCAACATGGGAATGTGCCTACACTTGAAACTTTTCATAGCCTTGACGGTAAATAAACTTCTTCTTCTTCTGTGAGTAAGGCACACCCTTCCAGAGAGCTGCACTAGGCAAATATACTCTCGCTGGTTTCCCGTTGCCTTGTGAGAGGAGGAGAATGCAATGCGACAGAGATGAGAACGCGCGCCGGCATCAACGGTCACTCGTCGTATTGCGCTGCTTAACTTCGCTGATCGAAGTCGGTCAGTATTAATCCACTTGTTTCAACCACTTCTTCCAGCTCGTTGATTTGTCTGCGTCAATTTGTAGGTTAGCAGGCGGCTTTATTCCACATACTGCGTCGTTCGTAGCCATTTTGCAAATATCTCAATTATTTCATTTTCTTCGATGCCTTATTATCTCACTTCTGACACCAAGTAACATTAGGTTTATTAATCAAAAGTCTTATTTTATCTTATCTTATCTTATTTATTGTTATATATGTACTACATTTATATAGTCATGGATACTGTGACAGTTGATATATTCAGAAGAGGATGTCTATACTTTACAAATAACAACATATTTTTATATTCTCTAGACAACATCAACATCTTCATAAACAATTCGAAATATATACGTCTCCATAATATTAATTGCATTGAGGAATATATAATTGCCTTTGAGGTAAATTTAAAGTATACTTAATCATGATAATTCAATTTTACTGATTATGATTATCTTAGCTTTCAACCAGGATATCAGAATTTCATAGCAATTTTATAAAATTTATTTCTTCTCTGAGGACTTACTCTTATATTATGAAGGCACGTTGAGTGGCCAAGCCCAAGTATGCATTCAGTTACCACTTGAAAAACATATACATAAGATAAAACTGTAGCTTAAAATTGTCTAGATCGATATGAATAATTCAGGTACAGATTCCGATCGCTCCAAACGGTCTCCACAACGTCATAATTGTGCCTCATATCATTCACATTTTCCTGTTAATTTTCACGTCGATATTTCTTATTAAACAAGAGCCAAGATGGATGCACGCATGTAGTAGTTCCTGAGGATCACTATGTATTGCCAGAAAGTTTCTGCACGATATTGTTATACAAGGGAGTAAAGCTAGTTTGTCACCTCGAGGTGTACCCTTGATAACACTATATGAACTAATAGGGGACAGGGATAATAATTATGTGTTTATTTCTTCTCACTATTTAAATCATCTAAAACTGCGTAATATTGAAACATTACTTGTCACTTTTGGAAGCAGAATATTAAGAACATTTTTTCCAACTCAATAATGAAAATTGCGCAGCAATCATGCGAGAGAAGAGGGAATACTGTAACGAGAATATACAAATGAATGGGAATTATTTATTAAGTTATTGCTGGCCCCCTATTAAGGACCCACCGAACTGTACCATACTCCGTTCTTCATTGTTTTTACCGTACTGACTCACTCGACTGCTCTATAATGATTGACTCCACAACAAATCCACCTCGAAGTTTTCACGGGCATCGTCCAACGCCCCGAGCATTCCACCAATAGCGCGAACTGACTCACTCGACTGCTCTATAATGATTGACTCCACAACAAATCCACCTCGAAGTTTTCACGGGCATCGTCCAACGCCCCGAGCATTCCACCAATAGCGCGAACATGCTTCGGGATATTATCTTGACCTTGACATGTATCGCTGACCATTAGCAGTACCTATGCGTACATGGCGTCTACACTAAGTATATCCCAAATTCGTTAAAATACTTTTGTTCGAAATACACACGTTACTTTTTCGACGTATGATTACAATAATTAACATAACTTTCATCGCTTGAACTCATCAAATTATAAAATGTACTACCGTAAACAAACTAATACAAAAAATGTGTCATTGACTGACAGAAAGAAGTAGGCTTATAGACAGTATGAGTGACTTTGTGGTTTGAAAATGTAAGCATTCGAAATTTCAAAAGATTTTAGAAAACATACCAGGATCTAAATGCAGTTGAAAATATTTTTGATTGAATCATAGCATTCAAAGCAACATTTTTTGTGAAATAATAAAAAAATGTTGAAATTTTGTCTCTGACTACATTAATATACTTTTTTTAAATTTAAAAGGATTTATTAATTGTACAAAATATTCAAATCTTCATTTGAATGGAGTTTTTAGCACATTGTTTCTTCTATGTGCAAACAAAAAGAGGAAACTGAACCCTCGTCTTTCATGAGACTTTGTTCCTTTCTGCATAATCCATGCTTCTCAATCCATTCAACAACACAACAAGTCTTGCGGTTACTTTGAAGAGCTTTTATTTCTCAACACCCTGTCACAAACATGCATAATATGGTCCCTGGTGAATTTGCAACGTACAGACATTGACCGAAACCTGGGTGGCTACTATCAATATCCAGTGTGTTCATGAGTGAATAAAGCGAAAATATATTCAAATATTAAATCTAATTTGAACCAACAATCAAGAAATATTGATGTATTTTTATTTTGGTCATAATTATAATAGATATTATTTTCTACGGTTCAATGTGAGTATTACTAAATCGAAGAATTTCGAAGTAATTATGATTTTTTTTTCTTGGATGATGCTTAAAATGATTTACATATTTCTCAAGAATTTATTCTTCCGAAAGCTCTAGCCAAGAAATTCACTTCAACGTTACCATTTGAAATTTTACGTTCAAAAAAAAATTCTCTTGACCTCGTTGAAGGGTATAGTTGGGATAAATTGCATCTTAAACTTTTTTAATGAAAAAGTCTTAAGAATCTGAGCACTTTCACAAATCAAATTATATACCTCTTCTGTTTCAAATTAGCCAGAAATTTGCTTTCTTTAATGTAATTTTGGTTGTTGAATTTATGTTTATCGAGTGAACAAATAATTAATCTTTACCAAATATTGATAGAAATTGTAGTTATATTAGCAATTCGACCAAGACTGCATAAAAAAAAGATTTCTACTGCGATATATGGCAAATACTCCATCCCGCATTGGATTAAATCATCGATGATAGGTGCAATATGATAGAAATGGTATTCAATACAAATAATGCAAAACCTTCTAACCCTTATGTTTTCTCTACCTCACTGACTGTCTGCCTGTGCCAAGATTTCCTTTATTTTTTCTAGTGTACTGATGCTAACCATAGTTAATACACAATAGCGAAAATACGTGTTTTGCTTAAGATGCAGAGCGAAAACAGCAACAAATATTTTAATAAAAATTCCCATAAGTATTTTTCTGGAGAACTCTATTCTCTCGAGGCGCATCTCTAAAGAGAAGTTTAAAAAAATATTATAAAATACATAAGGTATCGCCTTCTTCAAGGATATATTGTTTATTGATTGATTCTTTCAGTACTCCTTTCTGAGGAGCTGCATGTGGCGATTTCATTTTTGATTTTTGTATTTACTTGCTATTTTGTAATATTATCATTTTCTATGTCCGTTCCTGTTTCTCTTTCTCGGTGAACATCATCAGGACAAATTAACATTTCACCAACATATCAATTTATTTTAACTTTTTCCAACTTCTAAAGATCAGTTAGCTTCACTATTCCGGATGTTTTCTTGGATATCATTTATGAACTTAAAACACAAGAAAATTTTTAAATTTCTCAACTAGATGGAATATTTCTAATCATACTTTATTGCCAAATGTCGGAAGGATATAGCACAAAGGATAAATCTCAACAACACAGTTTTTGTTGGAGCTCGTTAGTGAGATGACCACCATCTCGAGTTCGTATTGGCTAGAAGAAGAAATATGAAAAAGAACTACTTCATCAAGGTCTTTTCTCTAGCTATAATACTAGTCATTATGAGATGCTTCGGACTTTCCAGACATAGGAAAAGAGAGAGAAATAGTAATAGTAGTGTGCCGAAAGGCAGCAAGATAAGTATTATTTCCATCAATTCCGCTTGATAGGTAGAAGAACGTAAATAGAAATGCATCCACGTTCATTGTGTGTTTGTGTTTGTGTATGTGGTGAGGAAAATGAAAGCTATTTTACGATTTCAGTAAATAAGCAATGAAATGCTTTCATCTTAAATCTTTTTGAAAGCAGGAATATAGTAGCCAAAGTGCGACGCCTCCAAAATCAACAAAAAGTATTTATTATATCAAAATATGAATGGCTCTGAATCAAAAGTAGATAAAAGGTAAGACAATTACCTTGCCTACCAACGATGACAACAACTACTCGGTGAGCTAATACTCCATACCGCATTGAATTACATCATCGCTGATAGGTGCAATATGTTTGAATCCAACTCAATATATAGGTACATTGCAAACCTCTAACACTTTTGCTTTTATTTCATTCGGAACACATCACAGTTGAGTCAAGTATATGATCACCGATTTTGTTCTTGTTAGAAACTCATCACAGACACATATGACTCGAGGATGTGTCTGAGGAAGTGAAAGCGCTGCTGAGAAACACCTATCAACGATGAAGTAACTCAATGCGGGTTGGAGTATTAGCTCACCAAGTAGTTGTTGTCATCGTTGGTAGGTACGGTAATCGTATTACGTTTTGTCTACTGTTGACTCAGAGTGATTCATATCCTAATATATTTCACAATAGAAATCTTCACATCTTTCATACTGAAAAAACATTAGGTATAAGTAAATAGGTATACGTCGGCCAAGGTATTTTTGTGAGAAACTTGATTTGGCAGAACATTTATACCTACAGTAGGGTCTCGCTAATTTGATACCTTACATTTTCACTAATCGCGGTCATCTAGATGGATTATGCAGAGACATTAACATAGATTATTATGTTTGAAATATAGTTGAATTATAATCTGAAGAATCCTAATATTTTCAAGACTACTACCTAAGCTGAAGTTAATAAATTTTTATTCGAAATTAATTAGAAATGTACAAGAGGTCCTACAACATGGTGACAGATCATTCTTATGTTTCTTTTTTAAATGGAACACCCTATATTT
Organism: Crioceris asparagi; assembly: GCA_958507055.1. Lineage (NCBI taxonomy): Eukaryota > Metazoa > Arthropoda > Insecta > Coleoptera > Chrysomelidae > Crioceris > Crioceris asparagi. The sequence continues at coordinate 81,438,984 of OY293828.1, read as the reverse complement.
TACATAAAATTTAGAATTGCTTCTCTTCTGGATGTCATTAATATAAACTTATACTAGGTTATACTGAGGGGTTCAAAAGATACGATCGAATTTGTCAGAAAATTGCAATGATTTCAACTTCCTAAATATTATTTAAATGATAAAATGATCTAAATTTTTTGCATGTGTCGATTATTTTTACTTATATTTTGTTGTAATAATGACTTATTTAAGCATTTTTGCAGAAGTTGTGTACAGGGAATGTCAAAACTCAAATACAATATTTTTCTCCTTTTTTATTTTTCTATATTTGTATTGAAAATTCAACACAGAGTTGAATTTTGAATACTGTGTTACCGGGAACTCGCGAAAAATCCTATAATCTCCGTAGCATACACTATGTATAATCCACTAATAATATTGAATTCAATTTATAGTTTTGATATATTAATAAAACTTCAAGATAACATATCTCACTCGCCCCCACATATATATATATACTACCCCGCGCTCGCTCCTACAGCTACCCTACACGCTTGTCTGGCAAGGGGTTGGAAATATCAAAAATGTCTGGTTACTGCGGAAACATCATCTACTCATTACCCAAGTATCATGTATAAAAATCAGCTTTTATACTATAACGGAAGTAGAATTATAATGTCCTGAACATTCAGGGTGTCTGGCAATGGGTTGCCACGATGTTAAGTGTCTGGCAATGAATAATGTGATTTTCAATAATATTCTGAAGGTAATACCGAAAAATAGCTCTTTATTATTTGACGAAAGTTAGTAGATCTTTATTTTACACACGTTTAGTACCGTTTACCTGCCAAAGCCACTGCAACCTAAACTTGATAATGAGCCATCGTTCTTACCTGTGTTGGGAGCATGCGCTGACAAACTTTCAGCTTTTATAAAATAACGAAGGTCTGGGGTTCCCTGGCTCTTAGACTATTGGAAATTCAATATTTTTGTATTAAATTTTCAATATTTTGTAATTTTGTATTGGAAATTCAACTTTTTCTTTTTAGTGTAGACAATGTATAAATCATGGTATCTTTTTTACATCACGGTATTAACCTAAAGAGGCTTGCTGCAGCGGTCGGTATAGTGGAGCCTCGTACATATCACATAATAAAAGACATTGAAAAAAAAACATTTGAGGGCAGTTATTACGGTTCAAGTAGTTATTATTTGGTTTGAAGTTTAGTAGATTAAAATAAATAAAGTAGGATATAAAGAACGAAGAAATAACAGTCATTATTTGCTATAGCAATCACTAATTTTTTCAGCTGTCAATAGACGCCGACGCTTCGCATTACCTACGCCGCTGTGAGCTATATGAACATAAAAATTATTAAAAAAGTAATCATTTATATCGGTTTATAGGTTTTCGAGATATTTGGGGTCATATGAAAAGTCGTTACTCGTATATATATATCGTGCAGTTCGAAATAAAATTATCTAAAACTTTCCCTTAATCGTTATAATCTAATATTGGACACACTGTATATTATGTAGACATAGAGCAACTATATACATATAGGTATATAAAGTCCCTGAAATTTTTTGGCAAGCAAACAAAGTACTTTTCAACAATGATAAATGTTTCCTAAGAAATAGAGTAATCGCGGCGCAAAACTTGCACCACGATCAATCGTTTAAACTGGGAATCGGGGGGCGAGTTCTGTGGTGTGTATGTATGTGTGTGTGTAAGAGAGTTTGTAGAAAGAAGGAAAAAATGGGACAGCAGGGGAATACCCCATAATTCATGCGGGCTTAAATAGGGGTACAAAAAAGGAATGGTACTTTTTTATTAACGGATTTTACCGAGTGGAAACAATACGTACAAATAAAATGATTTGATTGTACAATTTGTGGTCGTTGGAATGTTATCTGAATTGATTGAAGTTTATCTTGTTTTTGTTGAATATAGCTACATGTGAAAAAATATCAAATATTATAGGGTTTTTGCAGTGATACGAACATTACAGGTAAGATCGACACTCACCGCTAGACTCATGAGAAGCCATTTAGTTTTGATTCATCAATTCCTTTTTTTTAGCTTGGGCTGCTCATCTTCTATAGAACAGGTGAAAGCAGGTGTTTTAATGTCGTCTTCTGAGCTGAAAATTCGTTGATAATCTGATGTATTCAGTATCTATGGATTCATTTAATATAAAAAGGGGGTTGTTGGGCGTGACCACGTCTGTGATCTAACTGCACTGAGAATATATATATACATAGGGTTTTTCATAATATATGCGCAGGACTTGAAGATGTGATCGCTCGTCCAAAAATATGAAAAAAAGTTTATATTAACTTACCCTCTAAAATGCACCATTTTCGAGATACAGGGTGAAAAATTGAAAAAAAAAATCGTTTCTTGTTAATATATAAATATAAAGTCGACCTATTTGGAGAAAAATCAACTTTTATGTTGAAAAGGCACGGTCAATTTTAGCTTTTTTTACTTGTTCTAACGTTTACATAATTTTTGTTTGATTATTAAATCAAAAATTGTATTTAAAAAAATTACCGTGTTTTTTTCAACATAAAAGTTGATTTTTCTCGAAAACGGTCGACTTTAGAACCAATTGAACCTTTTTTGTGTAGAAAAAATGGGCGCCTCAAAACTGTACTTTTTCCATTGGCGTAGAAATTGTGGAGAAAAACAACCACTCCTCTTCACCAATTATGACTTAACAAAACATTTTTTCTGACTCAAGAATTAGCTTATTATGAGTGGGAAATGCTTACGAAAGCTGTTTTCTGTACCTACTATAAACGGTTCCGGAGATATTCACAAAAACCGATATTTTTTTATTTCAAAACCCTGTATCTCGAAAATGGTGCATTTTAAAGGGTAAGTTAATAAGAACTTTTTTGCATATTTCTGGACAAGCTATCACATCCGTCCTGGAATATATTATGAAACAACCTGTATAGTTTCATATAAAATAATCAATTACTTCATATTATTCATTTATCTATGCTTATGTAATTATATCAGTCAATAACGATGAAGTGTTCTCTTAAATAGATAGGTATAGAGTGGCTCAAATATCATACATATACTGTTAAGACTATTTTTTACGTTTATTTAATACTATAATGAATATCAAATGATGTAACATATATAGAGACTGTTTCATTAAAACTGTAAGGTTTAGCTTTCCTAAACTCTATGCAGAAATACATTTTTTACCGAATTCAAAAAAAGGAGCAGGTTGTATGTCTGCTTTTTTTATGTATGTCTGTTCGATTTAGATGTTTCATTTGAAAGAGGAGAGTTGAGAAATGGTCCCATAATTTTAAAAAAAATAATTCTGGAATTTATATCCCTCCAAAAACCGCCCGTGAAGGAGGTGGAGGAGGCAAGTTATCTGGAAACGTTTAAATTGAGTTACGGTTTTTGAGTTACACCAATAGTAAAATCTGAAATAAATGATTGATATGTGTATTTTTGCTATGTGGAAGGGTATTTTTTTCTCGAGAATTGAAAATAGGAGACGGTCAAATTAAAGAAGAAATTATATCTAGCAACATTTAAACTGAACATTTCTTCAAAAGAGTTTCGGTTTTAGAATTACAGCAGTAAAGTATGAAATATGTACATCTGCGCCGCGATGTTTTAAGATAATAAGCTAAGCCTATATATACATGGGTAATAGGATAAGTATTATCTTCTTTTGTATTAGTAAATGTTCAACAATTTTCGTGACTAATGTAAGACTCAAAAGTGTGGAATAAATATTTTTTTACAAAAACTGGACCGACTTTATTAGCTGGTGCACTGAAAACTACATAATAATATAAATTCTATTAGCTACAACGGCACAACTTCAAAATTACCAGCACCAATAGAATTACCAACATTATTTTATATTTTTTCGTGTACCAACTAATAAAGTCAGTCATTTTTTTTTGTAAAAACTGTTTATATTATGAGTTTTCGATTCTCGACATATAATTGGCAACACTTATCTCCTCTACTTAAATTTTCTCTCTCTCTCATCATTTTGCCCAAATGCATAATAAAGAAATACACTTGCTTTTGAAATCTTATGACAAACTTAATTAATGTTCTACATAATACACTTTTAAGTTAAGTTCTTAGCCTACATAATACTATCAAGATATAGATTAATATATAGATCATTTCTAGTTTGAGTTTCTGAACAATAAAAAAAATATTGGCAATCAATACCAAAGATTATCCTAGGCATTGTCTTTTGCAACAAATAAAAACCATCTTAGGCAAACTGTATCGAAAAGGGAAAGCAACTGAAATAGTATTTAATCAAACATGGGTATACATGGAAACGAAAAGACAGATAGTATGGCTCGCAGTGCCTTTTCGAGTCCATCAGCAAAAGTTGTTAAAGAAAAACCATACCATGACTTATAAAGCCAGATAAGAAACGACATCGATAACTCATTGAAAGGCAGGCAATGGATACAAATAAGCTCCCTAATAAACCAATATATGAAAAACCCAAGAGACAATCATTTCACGTCTAAGAAATGGGCACACCAAACTGACTCACCAGCATATTCTGAAGAGATGGCCTTCAAGACGCTGTGAGCATTGTAATATTCCACACCTATTTGTCTGTCCGCAATACCAGCAGGAGAGAAACAACCTCAACCTTAACAGCGACATATCAGTGTCTTTAAAAAGTGATTTTAAAAAAGTTATTCAGTATATCAATCACATTAATATATTACACTAATTATAATATAAAATGTATTTTCAAATACCACCGCTTATGACCCTGAAAGTTCGATATGGGTTTTACATAGATAAAAAAAATCATACAGATATGAAAATTTATTAAAAATTGTAAAGATATAAGCGTTCGAGCTACTTGCTTACTTAAAATTATAATTTATTGATATATATGTTCCATGTGCATTTTTCTAAAATTTCACTTAAAATAACAGATTCAATATTCAACTTCAAGGAAAAGATTATTAGTTGACTCCAATGGTACCTATTGAAAAAAATTTGGGTGTTGTAAACATGCGAGAAGGTGAGAGGCTGTTAAGGCATCCAGAATAAAGATCTATATAAATTTAGATACTTTCTAACTTATTATGTTACCATAACAAATAAGTAATGACATTTGTAATCGATGGCTATGAAATCTTTCCTGTTTTTAGCTAATTTATTCTAAATTCACCACTGTAATTATTTTTATGATTCTATTAAGTTGTTATAACAATTTAGTAAACATTTGCAGTTTGCCTGAAGAAGATAATAAACATTATCGAAAGCTCGGCTTAACTCAAGGAATTTTATTCATTACATGACAGCATCTCCATGAACATCTTTTTATTAAATATAAAACCAGTCAATAATAAAATATAAGTATAAGAAGTATAAGAAGACTGTTTGCTCACCGAGCTTTGGAAAATGTTTGTTATCTTTCAAGGTATTTCCTTCATTGGATTAATAGTTGAATTCATTTTTATTATATTTTTAGAACATTGAACCGTTGTACGTCGAGAGACGAGAGACCTGAAGTACAATGATTCTGAATTTAGAGAAAGATTTAGGTTAGGTCTCAGGTATAATTTATTAACTTAATAGTTGTTCCATTTGTTCTTTTATTATCAATATTTTTCCTGTAGTCCTCCACAGTTTCAGTTAACAATTCTTTCTCCTGGCTGGTGAAGTTTCGTGAACATTTGGGAACAGATTGGATATTCTCTTTATTATTCATATTCACAAATCAGTAAACAAAGCGGACGTAGAGAATGATTGTTACACGCTAAAACCAGCAGAATCCTTAAACACAATAAACGCAAGAACAATTTTAAAATATTGAGGTTACGGTGACAGTCGGAGTGACAGATAATGATATTTTCACCGCAATTCAACATAGAACATCAGTTATTTGGTATTCTATGGTTCTGGTTTTCAAATATACGCCACTGATCTCTCCGATACGCATCCATTCAATAACTTACACCAGATATAAGTTCAGCAACCCAGACAAAGTTATGGATCCCTTAAGTTATCGGACTAATAGCCATCGAATGGATAGCCCCGAATATTTAGAAACCGGGCATTACTTTGTTAAATTGCAATCGGTGTATGTGTGTGTATTTATTTGATTGGTGGAATCAATTTTATTCAAGTCACCGATTGATGATCGACTTCTCAAACGGAGGAGGTATACAATTCGACTACCTTCATTTTATTGTTTTTAAATGCGCTGTATATATTAAACGTACTTCGATTTTGATGAATTTTGATTCATTTGAAAGTGGAGACGTGAGAACTGGTCCAATATTCATAAGAACTCCAAACCCAAATCTCCTTCACTCCGAAACCACCCCGATGGGATTGGAGGTGGCAATTTCTCTCGAAAATCGAAAATCTGAGACGGCAGAATTAAAGATAAGACAATGTCTGTATTTTTCAGTGCATCTACAAATAAACTCGGTCCAATTTTTTGTAGAAAAAATGTATTAATTTCCCAATTGGCTAGCCGGAGTCACCCTATACATTATCATCCATAAATAACAGAGATTGTTGCGTTTATTTTTTATAATTATTCAATCATTAAACATGACAGTTACTTTCTATACGGCAATGATAACTATGTATTGACATTTATTATGATCAATTAAATTAGTAAGTACCAAGATGAAAGTTCGCTTCAAAATGGTGAAAAAGTGAAGAGTGAAATAACTGTAATATGTACCTACTGCAAACTTACTTAAAATGATTTACTGCAATAGTCAATACAAGGGGAAAAAATTAAAAAACAAAATAAAGGACTATATTTAAAAACAAACTATACACCGAACAAAAATCCCATTACTACAAAAATAATCTGATTAAAATCGTAAATCTATGAATGTATATACAGTTGGATTGGAACCTATAGACAGATTGATTAACAAAATTTTAGGCAATGCAAATTGAAACGAAATGATTCAACATGTTATCGCTTTTATCATAAAAGAGTTTCAATTTTAAAAAACACAACATTTTTTAATAATCCCACATAGCTCTATATAATGGCTCCATGTTATTCGAATTCATATATTTAGGTACATATATATATAACAGATATTCTATCCAAAATAATAATGAAATAATGAAACAATAATATATACTGTAGAATATCTCTGTAGACTTGATTGATATTTATTTAAATTAAAATTAATGATTAGGTTCCCATTGGCTCTGGCTATTTCATTATCAGATAATTTAAGCAGGTCTAGTTAGCCTTTGAAGGTAAATATCCCATAAACGAAATGAAGATATGTAGGTTCATTTGAGTTTAGTCCACATATGATATATCTGGGTATTTATGAAAAATATCTCACATATATGTTTAGAGTGAATAACATGCTTATTTAGGATGATTCAATGTTGAAGGAGAATGTGTTGGTAGTTTTTTTTATATGAAACAAGAAATGATTAAACTCAAATGGTCAATATCAATTATATCTGTCTGCAATTATTTTTACCAAAGGGACTAATATTCCGCTTTGTAGATTGCGCCATGATTATGTTTGCCTTAATATATTCTTCAATAAATACATATTGCAATATGAGTAGTTTGTTGCTATAACTAGCTTTAGTGCGGGTTTACGAGTTTATTGGCGCGCGTGAGAAGCTAGCTCACGCAGATTCCTTCGAGTGCGTTGAACAGGTTTGCGCGACCGTTTTAAGCCGACCCATTTACGAGTTTCTCTACAACTCCAACGTACGTAGCGCGCTTTATTAATCGACTGCGACTGTCAAAACGAAGTGATACGGAAAGTAATAAACCTTTGTGTATCAACCACAACAATATTTGAAAAGTATTAGTTTAATACTCATATTAGTTGACTCATCTGTTAATATAGTACTGACGAAAAGATAGATATTCACGCCGTCGTACTGTATATCAAAGAAATAAATACACAAAATAAACTATATCAAAACTGCACTTTATAATTTTGATGAAATCTAATCTATAGATATATAACCCCAAAAACACAAATTAAAAATCTGAAAATATGTACTGATAATATGCAAAAGACACGATAAATTTGATAAATTATAATATTAATTGATCATAACTTTTGACAAAACGACGATTTGTCGAATACCTAATCGTGATTGGTTGCTGTGGTCCATATCTTTACGCCAGGCAGAGCTTCGCGCGCATTGTTTTATTTGTCAGGGGAAATATCTGCATCTAACGTAAGCGATTCGTGGCATACGCTAATGACTCGTAAATGATCCTATTTGCCACCATAATTACGTTTAATTTGTTTACGTGCGCCAAGCAATCTGCATGCGCCAGCTTCCCACGCGCGCCCTGAAACTCGTGAATCCGCACTTAGTGCGCATGGAAAAATGCATTCAATTCCAGTTTCTGCGTCATGCGTGTACAAACATACAGAAAGATAGACAGAGGCGGTAAAATGGAACCTTTATTCTAAGTTAGACCTCTAGCAATGCATCGGTGAAAATTGCATTCAATTCCATGTAGTAGTATTTGCGTGATGCAAGTACAAATATACAAACAGACGCGGTAAAATGGAACCTCTATTTTAAGATAGATCTCTAGCAAAACATCGGCGAAAACTGCGTTCATTTCCATGCAGTAGTTTTTATGTGATTTGCGTAAAACATACAGACAGACAGACGAAAATTCTAAAATATGTTGTTTTGGCTTATGTTGCTCTAATGAAAACCCCGATATTAGTTCTTTTTAAATATCTGTAACGTACAGACATCGGGCTGTTACAATTTTGATATATGTGTACATTAGTTATATGAAAACACGAATTTTATACACGAAATACAAACAACATTTTTTTATATAACTGTCAAAGAACATGACATTTCTGCATCTCTTTTGATGCGTAAATTTATGTTGGAAGTAATTGTTCAAACTTTACTATCAATTATTAGTCCAATAAATGAAATTGTTTTATGATGAGTAATCAATTAATAATTGACTCTGTTAAAAATAGATTCTTCAAAAAGTAATATTTCATGTTTATTTTTTAAATTATTTTGACAGTGAAAAAAATATTCACGCATCAATAGAGATGCAGAAATGTCAAGTTTTTATACAGTTGTACAAAAGAGTTATTTTTTGTTTGGAAAAAGGATTAACGTCTTTATAGATGCTGCAATGAGAAAGAAAAAAAAATAATATTGATTATATTGGTAACAGAATTATAAATAGATATGTCTAGGAATAATCCGTACTCCAGAAAAGTTTTATTGAAAAATAACACTCAACAAAAAAAAATCAAAGAGACTCTGTTGTACAAGAAAAGAAAATCAGTTAGTAATAGTTACTTAAGTATATAGAAATTTGTACAATGGTACGAAACACTTCGTGTGTGAGATTGACTCGCACTTGGTCGGTTTTGTTTATTATCTAAGCCTGTGTTCGAACACAATATTACTAAACATTGAAATGTCTCCAAAATTATAGATTTTTGAGACAGAAAGTTCCAATTTTACATGGAAAATATAAATCTCCACTCGAAATAATTAGAAGTAGCTTGAAGATGCAAATAATTTATTATTTTCATTAAATAGAGCCCTTTCATTGGGGTCACTGCTACAAATTTTCAAAACATAAAACTGCTACTAGGTATCTAATTTTGAATAATCACATATTTTAAATAGTTGTACTACTTGAAACTATTATAATAGAATCATAATTTTACATCAAATATCACATTTTTCACAACCCTGTGAATCGATAATCAGTTTTGTTCTACATAACACACAGACACAGAACATTAAATTCATATTCAATATTTTTATCGTATACACATGGTCGAGCTACGTTCACATAAAGTCACGGATTTGAGGTTGGCTGTTCTCCAAAAAATCTATACGATTTACAAAGAGAAAAGTCTAGTCCTCTACTACCAGTCGTTCATTCAGCAAAAACATATACACAACAACAACAACAGGTGCATAATATGTACTTGAGCTTTGTGCTGGAAACGCAAAGCTCAGCCGCAGCTTTACATCCTGTTCACATTACATTTCATTTTGTTTTATTTCAGTTTTCGGTTCCGCATTTATATATTTCGTGCACCCAAAATATTCATTTGATGTCGCAGTAGTAGACCGTATATTTCTAAATAATTTACCATCTAGATTCTAGATGAAGACCTAATTGTAGCAATATTTGTCAAGTTAATGATTGCAAAGGTAATATTAAATTCCTATTATATCACTTATTCTGCTTTTGTCGACTAGAATGAAAATGATACAGCGTCATTTTCACTATCAAATATATTTCATTGAGAAACTGTGTAAGGCATGAATGCAATTGAACCGAATTATCCATTGAAGCAGATTTTGAAAATGCTTGCCCTCTTTCTCCAAACATTTTTCATTTCGTCTTCTCGAATAAATCTTTTCCTTATACTTGGGTATTTCGACATACTTAAGTGCCTTGAGTATGATTCTTAATTTTCAGCCAGTATTTTGTATTGTAAGGGAAGTATAGACCAATTTTTGTTGCATTCTTTTTTTAATTTGTAGAGAACTGATACCGCTCACCTGTGACAGAGAAAATACATTCTGCTGGCATTAGTTGCTACACTATATCAAAAAACGTGCTTTGCTCAAAACTTTAGAGTGATAACAGGGCTTCAACGATTTGGTCGAAACTCTTCCATAAAATTCTTCTTAAAGCTTCTTACCAACCAGAGAAAAGCAAAAACGCAGGTAAAATAGCTATTTTCAATTAAACTGTCAAATTAAATATGACCATTGTTGTTTTGTCTTATCACGAATAAAAAAAATCCCGATGGCCTGTAGTCAGCGGAAAGGTAAATTTTTCAAAATTCATTGAATTGAAATTTGAACAACCTTTTCGTTGTAATACCTACATGTTATTACATAAAAATGTCGTATATGTCATAGCCTTGCGGTTAGAGGTTTTTGTTTTGGCTGTTGAATATAAAGCAGACAGGGTTCGCGTTCCACTTCAAGGCAGATTTTTTTTTCGCCTAGTTCTTTTCAATAAATATACTATATATTTTTTTTAATCAGAGTCTACATTAAGATCTCCAGAAAATGTACAATTACATCAAATTTATATTGAGTGTTCATGTTTTATCAATATTTGTTATTTTTCTTTATTAATTTTTATTTTTTTATCTGCGCATTTTATGAAAAATTGCTTTTCACAAAAGTTGTAGGTACTGATTATATCTATAACCTAAAATTATTTTTGATGATATTTACACTACGGCTGTTTTTTGATAATTTTTTAAAATGTTTGAACGGTCGCCATTTTGAAACTACTTACCCGATATTGCCCAATAACGAACTCGGCCAAGATATTTAAGAGATTGATTCTTGTAGCCAATTTGAACGCGATACCTTCAAAACTGCGACCTCTATCGTGTTAACAAATTTCGTAATATCCCATATATATATATATAAAATTTTAAACCAAATGTTTTTTTGGACTAACTTATAGACATATAACAACATGACGTTGAAATTTTTTCAAAATTCAAAAGTGTGTACGATCTCAATAGGTACATTTCTATAAGAAATTTACCTAATTAATGGTGTATAGTACGATTTTGATAATCTATCGAATTTGTATCTGATCCTAGCAATCTCCTATGAGTGGACATACTCAGATTTATGGTGATCTTACGGAAATAAATGATGATTCAGATTAGTTCTAGTTGGCGCATAATTACAAAAACGTTTCAAGCTCGAACCACAATTATTTCTTACAAAATACGAGGTAAATGTTACATTTTTATAATTCCTCAAGCAACTGAATTGTGAGCTTATAATTCCTGTTACTCATACAATAAACAATCGTACATTATAGCTGTTCCGTAACCCGTCCGCACGCTACGCCGCTGCCCGCATGCTACGCCGCTGTCTTCTGTGAGTCCAATAACCACCGCTAGGGTCACCCAAAAAAGATGCTACCAACAGTAACAGTACCAACTACCAACGTGCTTGTAATATTCAACACGAAACAAGAACCATCGTCAGCAGATTAACAAATTAACATATATATCAATTAAAGTGTACAATAAACTATTTTGAATACAGTCCACATCTTTTCAATACGAAGAACATGGTCCATCAGAGCGGATATCATCTTCAGTGATCTACAATAATCAATAAATCATCAATACATCAACCTGCAGTTCTCAAGTTTCAACGGCCAAATTCAGCCATTAGACAAGGCAAGAGAGACGGAGCTGTCCAGTATCAGAGCAAGAAAGCAGACAATCTAACAGTGAGTTTCCTATTTTCCTTACATTTTATACATAACCACTCCCTTTCACAAGAGTGACGATATTTCACACAAAGATTGCTGTTACAATGACTGAAATGACTACATTAAACAGAAAACGAGGTAGCGTGAAACGTTCTCTTACGTCTTTCACTAAGCAATTAGATATTCTTGAAACAAAAGAAACTTTATCTGAAATCGAAATATTTCAATTGAAAGATTGGCTAGACAATATTACAGCTATACTATCTGAATTTGATACTATCCAAAACGAGATTGAATCTACTTGTCATGAGAATCAGTTAGAGGATCAATATGTAGAAAGAGAAAACTTTCATCAAAAGTTTTACGAAGCTACAGGTAGGGCAAAATTACTGCTGAAGCAAAATAAGCAACATGATTCGGGTTCGGAAAAAGCGGTAGAGGTTGGCGATGCTGGCGCTTCGAGACACGAACCGATTGCTACAAAATTACCAGAAATTTCCTTGCCAAAATTCACCGGTAACTCTGAAGATTGGTTAGAATTTCGAGACACTTTCGAAATTTTAATTCATAAGAACGTGATGTTATCAGATATTCAAAAATTTTTCTATCTGCGCGGTAGTCTTGAAGGCAGTGCGGCATCTTGCATTAGGAAGGTACAATACGACGCTTCGAACTACATGGTAGCATGGAACACTTTGTGTTGTAGATTTAATAACGTTAAGAAATTATCACATGATCATTTAAGTTCTCTTCTTTTTTTCGAGCCTATTCAAAAGGGTTCGCACGAGAAACTACAATTTCTGGCTGACAATATTGCTAGACACTTAGGTGCAATTCAACAGCTAGGTCAATCCACAGATAATTGGGACACACTCTTAATATTTTGGATTTCACAAAAACTAGACAATGAAACTCTGTGCGACTGGGAGCGGCAAACGCGAAATAAAGAAGATTATTCTAATATCGATTACTTCCTTTCGTTTTTGCGCGAGCGAGCAAATTTCGTAGAAACTTTAAGTTACAAATGCCATAATTCTGAATCCAAATTCCAAAATAAGACCGCTTCAAAGGCCAATAGAGATCTCTCTAAATTCCCTCGTAGAGAAACTTCGAGAGTTCTGACTACAAGGCTATATTCCTGCTATTTTTGTAAAGGCGAACACGCAATTTATACGTGTAGAGGTTTCATGGATTTATCAATAAAAGAAAGGATTCAATTCATAAAGAAAAATCCTTCAATATGTTTCAATTGTCTACGAGAAGGACATTCTATATCAAAGTGCAAGCTTGGTCCATGCAAAAAATGCAAATCCAAGCACAATACGCTTTTGCATGAAGATCAAGAAGCAAATCAATTGCAATCAACATCATATGCTAATGTCGATTCTACAACAAGCTGTAAGGCGATAGTTTCGAACAGTAGCATATCAGCTATAACAAACCAAGTCCTACTATCTACAGCGAATATATTAATCATGAACAAGGACAAACAATACGTGAAAATGCGAGCATTATTAGATTGCGGTTCACAAACGTCTTTCATCTCCGAAGATGCACTAGAAATGTTGCGGATTCCGAAAGAAAATGCAAACTTAAAGATATTCGGTATATCTAATGTGACTTCACAAGTTAATACAAAATGCAAAATTTATATTAAATCCATTTACACAAATTTCAAAGCAGAAGTCACGTGCTATATTTTACCGACTATCACCAGCATTACGCCTCAATGTCGATTACAAGTCGATCATATCAATATACCGGAAGGGCTGCAATTAGCCGACTCCAATTTCAACAGTCCGGGGCCGATCGGAATGCTAATTGGTGCAGACTTATTTTGGCTTCTCCTAAAGTCAGGTAAAATCGTTTTAGGTAAAAATCTTCCAATACTCCAAGACACCGAATTAGGGTGGCTGGTCTCTGGGCCATTCGGCACTCCAGAATTACGTTCAAATTCGACTTCTTGCAACTTAACCACAAATCAAGATCTGTTATTATCTATTTCAAAATTTTGGGAGATTGAGGAAGTACGCGATAAAAAAGTTGAATCGAAAGATGAAGTTTTATGTGAAAGAATTTTCTCGGAAACTACAACTCGACAATCCGATGGAAGATTTATCGTTAATATGCCTCTTAAACAAGAACCCAATGTGTTAGGAGAATCACGTCTGCAGGCAGAGCATCGATTCTTAGCATTGGAAAGGCGATTAATGAAAAATTCTGTCTTACGCTATACTTACAATAACTTCATGCGAGAATACGAAAAACTGAATCACATGTCACTTGTTACCGATGATAATTCAAATGAACAATCTCACATACATTACTATATGCCGCATCACGGTGTTCAAAAGGAAACGAGTCTCACGACAAAACTAAGGGTTGTTTTCGATGCCTCAGCTCAAACAACTAGTGGTCTGTCACTAAACAACATTCAGCTAGTTGGACCTGTCATACAAGATGATCTTTTTTCCATTATTTTAAGATTTAGATCATATAAATATGTAATTACGGCAGACATCGCGAAAATGTACCGACAAGTCATGATAAACCCTCAATATCGCTCATTACAAAGAGTTCTGTGGCGCTATGACACAAATGAACCAATCGAAGCGTATGAACTAAACACGGTCACATACGGTCAAGCTTCGGCAAGCTTTCTAGCAATCAGATGCTTGGTTGCTATAGCTAATGAAATCGAACACAAAAAACCCAATATCGCGAGAGTGATAAAGAAAGACTTTTATGTCGACGACATGCTTACAGGAGCTGATACCATAGAAGAAGCAACAACAATATGTTATGAAGTAGCTCAAGCGCTAAAAGGTGGCTGCTTCGAACTTCGCAAATGGTGTTCAAACGCACCGGAAGTTCTCCAAGGGATTGATCCTTCCAATCTAGACCACAGTATTCTAGAGTTTTCATCAAGCGATAATACAAATACTTTAGGCCTCACTTGGTCGTGTCAAAATGATAAATTACTGTTCAATATCAATAACTCAGGCTCTGCTGATTCTAGATGTACTAAGAGATCAATTTTGTCAACAATAGCAAAAATATTTGACCCATTGGGATTAGTCGCTCCATGTACAATTTTCGCTAAAATCTTCATGCAAATACTGTGGGCTAATAAGCTATCTTGGGATGAATACTTACCAGCAAATCATGAGATAAATTGGAGAAAATTCCAATTCGAATTATCATTATTGAATAATCTATCGATCAGCCGTCATGTAATAATCAGAAACGCTGTTGACATTGAATTGCATGGATTCGCGGACTCTTCAGAACGAGCATACGGCGCATGTATATATTTGCGAAGTCGTGATGCTCAGAATTCTATAAAGGTAAGTTTGCTATGTGCGAAGTCAAAGGTAGCGCCGCTTAAAACTATAAGCATTCCGCGATTAGAATTGTGCGCAGCATTGTTGTTATCTCGCCTAACTGAAAAGGTACGAACTTCTATGAACTTCAACTTTTCTAATCAGTTTTTATGGTCCGATTCTACGATAACTCTAGCCTGGATCAATACTAGCCCAAATCTATTGAAAACGTTCACCGCGAATCGAGTATCAGAAATTCAGTCCCTAACGGAAAACTGTCAGTGGAGGCATGTTCCTACGTCTGAAAATCCAGCCGATATTTTATCCAGAGGAGTATATCCGAGTGAAATATTAAAATTAGATCTGTGGTGGAGCGGTCCGTTATGGCTCAATCATTCAATGGACACATGGCCTAACGAAAAACCTGTTACATGCGACTTACCGGAAATGAAAGTTCAAACATTTCTGACACATAAAACCCGAGCCATAACATTAGATTTTCCATTTGCAAGATTTTCAAGTTATTCAAAATTGATTAACACTACAGCTTACATATTGCGTTTTAAAAACAATTGTTTCAGACCTAAACTTGAAAGGCTTACAGGCGTTTTAACATTACACGAAATCGATAAGGTAACGTCTACTCTAATCAGAATTGCACAATATCAATCTTACCGACAAGAAATCGATGATTTATCAAAGAGTAATTGTGTAAACGACAAAAGTAAGCTTTCTGGTCTTGCACCTTTTCTAGACGAAAATCAAATCTTACGAGTCGGTGGTCGACTAAAGTATTCAGATTACGACTTCAACAAAAAACATCCGATATTACTTCATGGCAGTCATATTTTCACAAGATTACTATTCGAAAACGAGCATCAAAGGTCATTACATGCGGGACCACAGCTACTGCTGAGCCTTATAAGAAACATCTATTGGCCAATCAATGGGCGCAATTTGGCTCGTTCCATAGTAAAGAAATGTCTACGATGTTTCCGTTTTAATGCAGGAATTTCCCAACCTATAATGGGCAATTTACCAAACGATCGCGTCTCTATATCTAGTCCTTTTAGTATCGTCGGTGTGGATTACGCCGGTCCATTCAATATTCGCGATAGAAAGAGTCGTGGTTTCAAATTGAACAAAGCATATATTGCATTATTCGTTTGCTTCTCAACGAAAGCTTTACATCTCGAAGTAGTAACTAATCTTTCTTCAGAAGCGTTTATTCAAGCCTTGCATCGGTTTGTGTCTCGAAGGGGCAAACCAGCCAAGATTTATTCTGATAACGGTAGTAATTTTGTCGGAGCTCAAAGAGAACTCAAAGGTTTCTTTAAATCGCAATCCTTGAACGAGGATGTTCACAAATTTTCAATTTCAGAGTCGATAGAATGGCATTTTATTCCTGTCAGTTCGCCACATTTTGGTGGTCTGTGGGAAGCTGGTGTGAAAAGCTCCAAACATCATTTGAAGCGAGTGCTCTCTAACACACCGCTTCTCTTCGAAGAATTTTACACCCTTTGTGTGCAAATAGAGTCACTTTTGAACTCCCGACCTATCTCTCCTATGAGCAACGACCCTAATGACCTATCTCCCCTTACTCCTGCTCACTTCTTGATTGGACGTCCAATGCAGTCAGTACCAGAAGTCGATTTAATAGACTTACGGATGAATCGGCTTAATCGGTACCAGCTAATTCAGCAGATGATGCAGCATTTCTGGCGAAGATGGCAGCTAGAGTACATCTCAGAGCTGCAAAGGCGGTCCAAATGGAAGGAAAACAAGAGTGTTTTGAAGGAGGGCGAGCTGGTCCTAATCAAGGAGCCCAATACCCGACCTACCCAGTGGCATCTAGGTAGAATTGCAGCAATTCATCCTGGACTTGATGGTGTTGCCAGGGTTGCCACGGTGAAAACTGCAGCTGGACTCATCAAAAGAGGTTTCCAGAAGCTTTGTCCTTTACCCATTCAAAATTGAAAGGGAAGCCTTTCAAGGTGGGGGGCATGTTCCGTAACCCGTCCGCACGCTACGCCGCTGCCCGCATGCTACGCCGCTGTCTTCTGTGAGTCCAATAACCACCGCTAGGGTCACCCAAAAAAGATGCTACCAACAGTAACAGTACCAACTACCAACGTGCTTGTAATATTCAACACGAAACAAGAACCATCGTCAGCAGATTAACAAATTAACATATATATCAATTAAAGTGTACAATAAACTATTTTGAATACAGTCCACATCTTTTCAATACGAAGAACAATAGCAGCTAGAAGAAACATCACAATTTTAAATCTTTTCTCTTGAATTCAAAATAATATAAATCATAATTGGCAAAAATAATGATTGTCACTCTTAAGAACTTTATCGATAAAATTATATGCACAGCAGCTTTCATTTTGAAGATACAAATCCACTGGAGCTTAAAAAAAACTTTGAAAGAAACAAAAAACAAAAGCTCATCAGGTATTGACGATTTATCTGCCTATAAATTTTTAATATCCTTCCAGACACTGCCTCTCTGACCTTGAAAGCTTTCCTACTTGCTTAAAAACAGCTGATCACTCAAAAACCATTGAAAAACTAATGAAAAAAGGGCACTAGCCTTTCTTCATAAATATAAGATAATAACAACCACACAATTTGGTTTTCAGTTTGAAAAGGGGGCAAATAATGCAATCTTCTCCTTTCTAGAACACGTTTATATAAATCTTGAGAATGGGGATGCTGTAGTTTTCCGTGACTGCTATGGCTTCAAAGGAACATGTAATAATTGGTTTAGGTCTTATTTAAGCAATAGAAGACAATCAAATGGAAAACTGTCTCACACCAACGATATCCCATGCGGTGTTCCACAAGGATCAGTTCTGGGTCCAATTATTTTCCTCATATACTTAAATGACTTAGCAACTCCTTCGATTCAGGTAAGTTTTATTATATGTGCAGCCGACAATACAATGTTTTGGCTGAGAAAAAATATGGATCTTGTGAAAAAAATATTACCCGTGATATGGAATTTGTAAAGCAATGGTGCGATGTAAGCTATTTATGTTTCAATAAAAAAAACTAACATACTCACTTTTACCTCGGACATCAATAACTTACGTTTAAATGGACATATTCTAGAAAGTAAGATCCATTCCAAATTTTAAGGAATATTCACAGACAATAATTGAAATTTGACCAACATATTGCAATTTTGAAAAAAAAAACTAGTTTCATGATGCCATGTACTTCGAATAGTGGCTAATGAATTGAGTCCATCAACAACAAAAATGTTTTATCATTTCTTTATATAATCCCATCTGAGATATGGTTGTTTTCTGGAGTTGCTACAGTCAATAACTTTTTCAATCAGTGTTTGTTTTGCAAAAGCTAGCAGTTAGTAAACTTTACATGGCGCGTGGGCGTGATTCATGTAGACCATTATTTAAAAGAGAAAAAATTCTAACTGCTAATTGTCTATTCATTCTAGAAACTATCTGCCAGATTTATAAAATCCAAATTGGGTGTCTGAAAATAAAATTTCTCTGCCTATTTCAAGATCAAGTCTGACTAAAGATTCACTAATCTATGAAAGTAAGTAAGATAAGATAGAGAACATTCAGAAAGCATATCAAAGAACCACTGGCAATGAAAGCGTACTACAATCTCGAAGAATATTTCAATGAAACACTGCTGTGACTTTTTATTAATCCATCACATGTTAAATTATGGCGTTGTGTTTTTCTGTTCATTTTTATTACAATATTTATAAGTTCTAAGCTTTGTCAATCAGAACATTTCTTTTTCTTTGACAATAAACTACATATCACTCACTCTCAATTACTGGAATAGGAAAGTGGCTCGTACAAAGATTACTGAATACACTTACATGTCTCGAACCTGCAGCTACAGTCAATGGCTGGCAAATTGAGATTTTCTCCAAATTGTTCGGCTTTAGGGATGAACAAGGTGGACTAGGAGGAAAAACTCTATTTACAAAATCACGCATCACGGCCATAATGACGGTAGTTTCATGGCCTCAAGGAGACTATTTTGAGGAAATAATATTTAACCAGTAGCTGGATAGATTGTTTATTCAAAGAAAAATATAAAAATGCACGTATTTGATCTTACCTTTCCTTTCTTATTTTTGACTTTAAAGAAACCCAACAGGGATCAATATCCTCTCTATAGAAGAAATGAAAGTAGTCTAAAGCAGTATCCAACAGTGAAATTAAATAAATATATCTTGTACCAGTCGTAAGAAAAAGGCGCATGTTGTTTGCATACTTCAATCGTTTTGATATCCAGCTTTTCTTGTTTTTGTGGTAGTTATTCGATGCAAATATTGGCTATAATCATGGTATGTATATAGAATGTTATTAGAATGATCTGGTAGTGGATGTAAGTGTGATTGGGCCTTCTAGGTGGAGGGTTCCATACCTGTAATGCCCAAACAAGGATCTCTGAGCTCTATAGCTGAATTTTCGTTGGGGTTTTTGCTGTATTTGTGTGTGTAGTATGTCACTGCTGTTCTCTCTTGGTTCATGTCTGTGGATGGATCTGGGTTAGTGTTCGGGCTGTTTCTACAAGCGAGTAGCACTCTAAGTTAGACGAATTCTATACTTCAGATTTTTTATGACTTAATGTTATCGTACAACAATCTAACAAAGTAGTTGCCTCGGAAATGCCAGGTAAAACAAAAAAAAAATAAGTTTAATATACAGGTAAAACAGATAGCATGTCAATAAAACAAAAACTGATGGTTTATATATGTGTATTATACAGGGTGAAACAGGGTGTAATAAAATTTCATCACAGCTGCTTTATCAAGTGCTATGCACTCTACCCCATCAAAATATTCCTCACTTACAAGTTGCTCAACAAGAGTAAGGCATATAAAAGTTGCATTTTTTCTAGAGGGGAACACTCGGTATTTTATTGCATTTTTGTATTCTCACCGCAAATAATGTAAAATCTAGTGGAGCTTTTCGGTGGGTATCACTTATCATTCTCGAGATAGTAGTTTTTTCACCAAACTATATGTAGATTTACACAAAAAAAGGTTATATCGACAAAACCGATTGATTTGGGAAAATACGTTCATCAACTAAAATAACAACATATTGTACGAGAAAATCAACTTTCAACTATGTGGAATTACAAGTGAAGTATTTAGCGTAAAAAATATATTTGTTTGTTAGAATTTAAAAATTTATAATTTTGGAGGGATTCACCATAGACGATAACCAGAAATTCCCTTTTTCTTATTTCAGATATAGTATGATCTATATATTGAACAAAATAAGGAATATAGAGCTTTAATAACTATTTGCATAAAAGCTTGAATACGAATCTATATAGATAAAGAACCATTTTCTATGTGAGACAAATTCGCACTTGACCATTTTATTCAATCTAATATATTTATGTTATTAAAAGAAAACATTTAGAAATAGTGCAATATTTCCTCCCAAAGAAATATGGCAACAATGCTACGTCATTACTTAATCACTTCTTAAAGTCGAGCGCTGCCCTGAAAAGGTACCAGGATAAAAACTTATCCTTCTAATTTTACTGAATGATGAATTAAGAGAATGTCTGCTACCATTAAATCTTAAAAGCTCGAATTGGAAGCTTGCTTAACAAGGGTTTATTATTATTTTGTTGGGGCATGTCACCTGAAATGTGACAGAATATCCTGTAGCAATTTGTGTGAGAAAGAATCTATCAGAGCTTTGAAGAAATAATAGAAAGATAGATGATATCTTATTAATATTTAGAGTCCAGACTTTATTTTTCTTATGATGTGAGAAAAGTTGTATAGGTACCTACCTATTCCTTGAATTGCAACTTTATTTTATTTATTCAGTCAAGAATGTAGTGTTAGGTGGATAGCTTGTAGATCGTATGATAATTATTTTTCTATTATTTTTCTATTACCCATAATTTTTGTCTGTCTGTATTATAAAAGTAACGGTAACATGGACGCATAAAGTTAATTAACAAATTCTGATTACGAGGGCTTCATATCGTGAAGCAAATCTAAGTAGTTATTTAAAAATATTAAGATGAAACTACATTTTGCAAGGATGAATTCGTGGGTAACGGCTAGCTATAAAATACAACAAATAAAAATCTTCAAGCCCATCATGTGACATATAAAATGAAAGGACTCATTAAGAATCATTTAAACTGTTTAGAGGATATTAAGAAAAAATATAACAAGAATTACTGTCCTCACCATATCAGTTTGAATAGTTAGAAGATGGATACATTTTGTAAACTTCAATCCGCTTCACTTTGCTACCCCAATCTCTACAATGAGACATTCAATTATATAGCGCATTCGCCATTTTTTAACTCGTTCGGTAAAATCTAAAATAATACTATTAGTGGAAAATATTATGTATCAAGAGTTGTTAAATTATTTATTTTGTTACTTTAGAATCTAGTCAGGTCAGCAGAAATAGAGTAGAAGGTTTCTGAAGTAAACTCATCTAACTTATTGCGCCTTAAACATTGATTCACATTCAAGAGATCCGTCTTGGAGTCGTGAGTAAGGAGGTACTCAGCTAGGAGAGCTCCGTGAACTTAGAACCCGATTTGAAAATAAAATTAATTAAAAAGTATACTCGTAAACTACAAAAGACGTAGTTGTTTGTAGTGAAATTTATTTGTTTGTAATTTTTCAAAAAACCTTGAATATAAAAAAATATATATTAACTCCTACAATTTTTGATGTTTTTATGGAATTTTTCCGAGAATGTGTCAACAATCGTTTGTAGTTTTTTTTAGTGAAAATAATTTCTTTGTTAATTTTTTTCAAAATTATTAATCGTGTAAACAAATTGACGTCAAATGAATTTCATAAAATTTTTGTGCTTCCAGAAACTACAAACGACGTTATGTTTGTAGTGAAATTTATTTGTTTGTAGTTTTTCAAAAAACACACAAAAATATTTATTTCTACAATTTTTGATGTTTTTATGGATTTTTTCCGAGAATGTGTTAACAACCGTTTGTCGTTTTTTTTAGTGACAATATTTGTTTGGTAATTTTATTAAGTATTATTATTTTCCTCAACAAATGTACGTAAAATAAATTTCTAAAATATTTTTTGGTTCCAGAAACTAAAAACGACGTAGATGTTAGGAGTTATTTGTTATTTGTTTGTAGATTTTCAATAAACTTGGTAAATGAAAAAAATATATATACTCCTACAATTTTTGATGTTTTTATGGCATTTTTACGAGAATATGTTAACAATCATTTGTAGAGAAATCTGAGAGTACATAGATATATTATTTTATGAAAGTGAAAATAGCCATAGTTGGATATATAGATAGAAATGTAAGAAGAGTCTATTGATAAAATAGTTTAAATATTAAAATTTTGTTAAATTTAATTTAAGTCAAATCTTGTGATATTTAATGATGTTAATGGAATGTAAAAACCAAATCTGTTATTACTAAAAAATAAACTAAAAATAATTGAAAAACAAATAAATTTCACTACAAATATCTACGTCGTTTGTAGTTTACGAATATAATTTTTAATTAATTTTATTTTCAAGTCGGGTTCTAAGTTAACGGAGCTAGCTAGGAGTGGTGTGTCGACTAAGTTTTCTACAGCACCCAAACGAATTCCATCGAATATAAAAGTTGTCTGATCAGGTTCTGCTACAATTCATTTTCTTCAGCCAACCTAGACAAACAACAAGGATCTTATTCGATTTTAGCCTGAATATGAGCTAGTATTTGAAAAATCACCGCAGCTCATCTGACCATAAATTGTCTGCCTTTTCTCAGCGATATTCCCTATTGCAACGAATAGAGAGCTCTAGGCAAAATGTTCTTCAAAATCGTTTAAGTCGTTTTCGCGCCAAAATCTTGAGCGAAACAACTTTGTCAGTTATTGCCCAACAAACATTGCGACCACGATGTCAAGCCTGGGGGCCTACTTCCGACTGCATCGAGTACTGAATCAATCGAATTCGATCACAAATCAAATGACAATCGCTACCCATCACTATGGTAGATCGAATAGGTACTAATCAGCATCGAGAAGCGGTCTCTATTCACTGATTTCCACTCTGGAACTGTTATTTCTAACTTTCTACTTAAATGATAGCAGATATCACAATGAATGAATAGAATTAGTGTTATTTATTAATATTCACCATTATTATGGCTCATTTTGCATTGTTTTCCATCAAGCCAATCGTGTATAGAAATGTGCGAAAAAATATATCCAAATAATAAATGGTTATTATGGATAAGCGATTTATCGATTTTATACCCCCGATTATATCCATGTTTAACAAGAATCTTTGATGCATCGGTGGATGATTAGACAAAGTCATTTTTCAAGCAAGCATCAGAAATAGTTGGCTTGGAGTTGAATATGGGAAAAACTAAGTTTCAAGTTCTGTTAAAGAAAATATTCTAATCCAAAACGAAATTCCACTGCTTCAGGAAGAATACATTTAGTTGGGCGGCTTTTGGCAAAATTTCATTTATATTAAATATCAAGGAAGTTGCTATGAATTTAAAAACCAAATTGTACGCTACATGTATTCTACCAATAACAACATATGGATTGGACACAATGGCCTTACTAAGAAAAGTATATATCGGTTGCAGTGTACACAAATGGCAATGGAACGAAGAAAGAGGAAATACGAAGAAGAATCAAAGTTTGCGATATCGTAGAGACAATAGCACATCTAAAGTGGCCAGACAGGACCAAAGTAGATGGGGACATAGAATTTTAAGTTGGAGACTCTGGGAAAACAGAAGAAGTGACTGGATGATATCAGACAAGCAGTTGGTAAGTACTGGTATCAATTAGCCCAGAATCGACAGCTCTGGAAACAAAAAGAAGAGGCCTGCATCCAGCAGTAGATAAATTAAAGCAGAAGAGGAGATAAATGCAAGGTATGTTATCAAGTACAATAATTTCGGTTTATAGGTATACTATGATGTACCTACTTATAATTAGTTGAAAGTCGTATAAATTAAAACATGAAGTAGTTTCCAAACCTTCAACTGTGGGTACACATGAATAAATTGCTTTGAACATGAGAATATTATAATAAAAATATCCCTTCCAGATTTCAATGGGATCATCTTTTAATGGTTCTAACAACCACCTACATAAAGAAAGAAGCATTGGCAACCTAAAATATCATCATTCGGAATCAAGAACCATTCAATCAACAACTGAAGAATGAAATGTTGTTCCTAAAGGGTAAATATTGTCAATTTCATGATGTTTAAAGCTAGATGATGGAGTTTATTGTTTTACTGTGTATTAAATTACATTCGCATCAAAATAAGTATGGCTTGTTGTACAACATAGGAGTATGATCAGCAAACGCAACCCCAAAATAACTGATGACTGTGAACCCCTTACCTTTGACGAAAAACAGTGTATTGTCCTATGAGCAAACTATAAAATGTAATTTCTAGTGAATAAAGCTCACCTTAACAAGACCGACTTAAATTTTATTTTACACACATCATTATTTAATATCTGTGACTCAAGGCATATAGACTGCCCTACCTCGCCATTTCCAGAGAGTAAGTGTTTCTTAGCAATTCAAATCTGAAAAAGGTATACTTACATTTTAAAAAACAGCATATACATTAAATCAAACAAAGCAATATATCACAAGCAATAATTTGGTTAGTATAAATTAATATATCAAAAGTTTCCTGTGGTGCTCTTACCTTCTTAGATAAGAGCACCGCATAATTTGGCGACTTTTGTTGTGCCTTCCAAGGTATTCAATAGAATTCCAAATGTAGGGCAACGCTACCTTTATTTATGAAATTCAAAAAAAATCTTAGATTAAGAATTACAGCTATTTACTCATGTTTAATCAAAAATATTAGGAATAATAAGAAATTATTTGTAAAACGCGCACCAATAGGACCTTGAATATTTAGATTTTTATTAAAAATATCACTGTGACTGCACCTGAAGTTTATGACTTGACACTTGACGAATAATTTCATAGAACTTGTGTATTCTATGGACCAAGTGAATATTTTGCTAAATCGAGTAGAATATAGAATAGAGTAGGGAATCGAATCGAGTTTGGCTTGAGGTTAAACAAAATACTACCAAGTCAGTCAACCTTCCAAGGCAAAATCTATCAGATATGTAAAAAACTCATTCAAATGATTACAAGATATGACGAAATAACCGGCTACCCTCTAATCTTACCAAAACCCAAATGTCTCCATCAATAAATTCAGAAAGAAAAAGCACAACAACCTTAATGGCCTGCTGTGCCAGTTCTTTAGGAACACATAAATAGCTCACTGAACTTACATCGACATGTTAATAAACTATTCACACATTTAAATTGCAAATATATACCTACCTACATATTTTCTCTCACTTCACTCCTCACACGTGACAACAGTGTTTTTGCTACTTCAAACACTTACTATATGACAATTTAATAGCCTGCCGACATACGTACGTACGTATATTTGAGCTTTATACCGGTTTCGCGTGTGTTGAAACTGCTGAAACCCAATAAATTTCAATAACTTTCAAGGTGTCCAATTAACAATTGAATAAGTTACTTCAACAGTGTTTGTATGTGTGTGTTTATTGTGCGCTTGGATCTAATTAAACGTTTGAGCTCGGAAATCAACAATGTTTATACCAACGTCGTTCCAATACTAAGTACCTAGCAGCAAGCTTTAGCTGCCATCAAAAGATCAAGTGGCAGACACGCAATTTTGCATTTAAAATGAAAACCTCTGGACGCGCCAGCCATAGCTTTATAGCTAAATTTAAATTTAGGTTAGGTTTTCATTTACCTTCAGGAATTACATTGATTATAATACACTCCCCGGCAAAAATAAACGGCCACTAAAAACTGACCCCAATTTCAAAGTTGGCTTCCTCGCGAAACGCTCATTTGATTTTGATCTTTTTATGGTTAAATTGTAGATTGATCTCTCATTAACGATGCTATGATTTACCGAAATTTGTAACACCTTGTGGAATGCAACAGCAACTGCAGATTTTTTCAACTGGAATCACATTGAACTGATCCTTTCTTAACATTTTGTTTTTGGACTCATTACATTATATCTGTTTTTATAAGTGATACACTTTTTTAAAGAGAACGCCTCGGACGAAGATGTGAAAACACAACAAATAAACATTGAAACGTAAGATAATTAGAAAACTAACAAAAACATGAAAGGAAAAAATAATAATATACAAATTTTAACGGGCTCCCCGTGGTAAAATCACTGCATTTAGACGATGTTGCATCGAATCAATAAGATTTGTAGGACATTCTTGGGGAATGGCATAACATTCTTCCTGAAATGCAATTGGCAGATCCGCGAAGAATACGTCTTTGAAGTTGGTTTCAGAGATGCTCAATTGGATTGAGATCAGGACTGTAAGCTGGCCCAATCATTCGTTCAATACCACTTCGTCCAAATATTCGTTAACTACTCGTACCACGTGCGGTCGCGCATTATCGTGCATTAATACGAAGCCGTGACCGATAAAATTAGAGTAGGTAACAACAGCGTTTTGAAGAATTTCTTCTGTATATCGATACCAATTTGAGGCGCCAGTTTCCACGAAGTTTGAATCTGTACGGCCGTCCCTCGAAATTCCCGTCCACATCATCACAGAACTCCCATTGAAACTTACGCGTTCTGGAATTGTACAGTCCACAAATCTTTCATTCCGACGTCTCCAAACTCGCGCTATGTTGGAGCTGAAGTGGTTAAGCATCACAAACAGAATAGAGCTTTTGAGTGTTTGAGCTCAAAAGTATTTGCCTACGTAAACCGTCTTTTCTGTTTGAGAAACTGTTGCCTAGAAACCAAGTGCATCTCAGAAACACGAGGTATCGGAACCTGTATAGCATACCTAAGCACTCAACTGTCTTGTTCACGAAATGCTTTATTTATAGGGCGGCCCATATATAAGCTGCCTGATGAGCACAAAGCACTGAACCCATAGGGCTTTAAAAAGAGTATCAAGTGTTTATGGTTGGAATCATCCTGACATTTATATTTCTTTGTATATTTTCTTATTTTAGATTGAAGTCTAGAAATGTAATTATATTTGTCATTCATTCCGCTTATTTTTACTTTCCTACGCTACTGTAGCAGCTGTATAAGGAAAGTATTGTAATCGTGTGAAATTTTCAGTATCGAGATTTTTACAAATTTGAGAATTCGATAAGTATCGATTTTCGCATTATTGTCCTTACAATTTCCCAAGTTTCATCAGAGTTGAATACTTTTGACACTTTTTTTGCTTAGCATATATAAAATTTTCAGGGGTCTGTCGTGCCCAAGTCCATAAGAAATCTCTATATTTGCTGGGTTGATAATGAAATCATTAAAGTGGTAGGCACTTTCGGCTTTGCTCCTAGATCAAAAATAAATACTTGTGCTAAGGCACAAATCTGCAAACATGTAAACAAATGCTTTTCGTATACAAAGATCCTTTCAAATGCTTTAAATAATTCACTCGGGTTTGTTAATGGGTGCAATTAGGCAGCAAGTAATCAAAATCTTGAATTATCTCCGTCAAAGCCGTATAGAGCCGCTAGAGCATTCGCAAAATAAACAAACACAGCAAGCAGTACTAGAGATGCATGTAAGGCTTTTCCACCGCATTAATAGAACACAGAATTCGTTGCTAACTATTTAATCGTACTTGATGGAATTTTAAAACATATTTGTGGAATAATTTTCTGCTTTATTTGCAATTTTTACTGTGTGCTGATGTATTTCGTGTTGAATCGTAATGTGAATAAATGCACTTAATTATAAATTTGTTAAGGCTTTATTTATTTAGGTACGGATAACGTAATTTCAGATTTGGCGATAAAAAGTCAAACTTTCATTTACAGTTTGTTTACCGAATCATGGCTATTTTGTATAATCATTCACGAGCTACGTACATATCGCTATACGTCTCATCGCATCTCATTATCATGAAATTCTCTACAACGTTTGTCGGTCTAAGCTACGACATCAGTATTTCAAGCTTCTCTCCTTCAATAGGGCGCTGCTCGTATGTCCGAAAGCAACGCAATCATTATTTCATAGGCGTCACAAAGTCATTGTGACTTTTCAAATAATTCAGGTGCATAAATTTATATTTCATAACTCAAGCAATAAATTTGTATTTTGTGTTTCTGCATTATTGTTGATAATAAATCTTTCGTATTATTTTTTCTTATTTAATCAATCGATATTTTTTCCTCTATTTATATGAACTTCCTTGAATGCCATATCTTATCTCGAAATCGTTACGCCACTGATTTACTCCCGTCAGTTGGATTGATCCATTTCTCGTGTTTTCAAGGCAGACGCCAACATTCGTAAAACAAAGTATAGACGTATGTTTTAATTAGTATTGTACATACATATTTATCTGAAAGCTCATATATGAGCCAATTTTATTTCATAGGAAATTGAGAGATTTAACGTAACATGTACGAATACAAAACGATTACTTATGTGAATTTCGATAAGTCGGAATGTTTAATATAATTATTTCGGAGTAATAATAAATAGAAAGCACATGATAAGTACTTTTCAATTAGAAAGAAAACAACGTCCACAGTAGAGCTACACTTTGAATTAGATAAGGATAGGAGTGAATAGACAACATAAGACTAAACTTCGGTCAACGTATCAAGACCATTTCATAAAATATCTGAATTTAAGCTATATTGATATCTAGACAGGTGTGCATAGATATAATGAAATTGTTGAGATATGAATTCTATACATTTATTTTGAATACCTATATTATCTCATACATAGTTCGTTTCGTGAATGTCGGCATCTGCCTTGAAAACACGAAAAATGTATGAATTCTATTGAAAAAATCATAAGTTTGAGTCGTAAATCCATTACCATACCCCGAAAAAAATGCGTGCGCCACTGGATTCTGCATAAAATTCTCTATGGGATAAGTTTTCAATTTGACATTATCGCTAAGAAACTCCATAGATCTTTGGGTATTCCAAAAAGTGTGAATTTTCAAAAGCACGCTATCACTTATGAACAAAAGAAGTTAGGCAAAATCAATTTAGACCATCTTGAGTTTCACAAAAATGAGACACAGGGCGGCGAAAACCGAGATAGGCTGTCTCAACCAAAATAGGATGCACTGTACAGGGTGAGCATAAAAGTTGTTTTCTTACGGGAACACACCTTATTTGAAGAGATAGAACATTTTTGACCTCTTTTCGGCGGATCGAATTTTATAAGAAACTCATTGGTTCAAACGAAAATTGGCTATCTACAACTGTTTGTCCGGTAGAGGGCGTTTGTAAAAACTCTGCAATTTAAACAATGCCAAGTAACTTTTTTATTTTTAAATAAAAGTTAAGTCTAAAGAAGCATATCTTAAGAAACTTTTTATGCAGATACGAAAATGTCAAATGTTTTTATATAGGGTGTTCTTTTTACGAGTTACTAATATAAAATTTAAATTTTCTTCCGAAGCACCCTGTATATTTTTCCATATTTGAAAAGAGCTTGAAATTACCTTATCACCGATAAAGCAAACATTATATTTTGCCTTAAGAGTTATGGAAATACCTATTTAGGATTTTATGGTTCCAAACTGACGCTGAGCATCAAAATACGTTTTGGTTATGCTATATACTCTAATATGTTCTGAAATTGCATATAAATTGACTTTTTATCGCATATTCGCAAAATATAGTTTGAGGTATGAGGTATGAGGTATCATTATCAGTTTATATTTAAATTAACCTAGTCTAGAGAAAACAAAAATTTAATAACATTATTTATAAATATTTTTATAACAATAAAAACGCAACATAAAAGAATAAATACAACACGAAAACTATTAAATATAAACTATGAACCTAAAGTAAGTGTTCGAACTGCCTAGCGTTCTGGTCCAAATACAACCGACACATTTTTTCAACATTGTTGACGGCATTAAGGAGCTCTAGTGGTTATGTCTTTTTTATATGTAAGATTTTTGATTTTTCCTCAAAGAAAAAAATCTAAGGGAGTCAAGTCGGGAGATCTTGCCGGCCATTTTATGGGTCCCAGATTGGCAATCCATTTATCTCAGTAGCCATCATTCGTGAAACAAACGTAGGTTTAATAGTATTTTTTTCGTTAATTGATTAGTTCAGGTGTAGGTCATAGTACATGAAACATACTTATAATTTGACAATAAATTCAAGAATGAAATAAAAACAAAGGTCTATAGAAAACGCATTAAGGATTGGAAATCGAGGTGTCTGAGCGGTT
This sequence comes from Crioceris asparagi, assembly GCA_958507055.1. NCBI lineage: Eukaryota > Metazoa > Arthropoda > Insecta > Coleoptera > Chrysomelidae > Crioceris > Crioceris asparagi. The sequence continues at coordinate 81,408,141 of OY293828.1, read as the reverse complement.
TTAAGAAAAATATATGGCTCAATTTTAACTAAAAATATAAATATTACTTCCGGGACGCACTGTATAGATTATAGATAGAGCTATTATCAATGTATCTTAGGACATGAAATATAGCCTCAGCACTTGGAGTGCAAAGAGAGATGCATGTGGAATTACCCTGTATATTACAAGTCAGAACCAAATCAAAAATAAATTTCCAAACATGTCTCGACTGTGAAAGTCTAAGTATCCGAAATGGGAAACTCTTGTTCTTCTACAAAAGAAAAAATACAACAATCGCGTACAATGTCGAATGATTATGCCCCCCCTCTCTTCTCAAGACGCAACAACAATAGGAGCTATTGTCTCCACATTCAGACAATAATGGATTTTTTTCCAGTCCTTTCAACTCGTCGACACACATTCAATGTGTGTGTATGAGATAGACTTGTAAGGCAATCTGGTAATGCCTTAGTTGTGTTCTGTAACGCATAAGATAAATTTCTCCATCGCTCCATAACACAGAGAGAATATGTCCCAGTTTCAAAACAAATTAATATGTATTTCGAGTGCGTACACCGTAGTTGATACCGAATTTAATTCACACCTCTGGTCGTCTCAAAGCCCTCCTCATCCAGACAGGTTCGCTTTTCAAGGAGTTTGGCCAAATACAATATCCATACTATGCGCCTGGTAGTACAACACCACCTATAGGACACGGCCAAATAACGAAACACACTTTGCTACATGACGTCAGCATAATTATCGGTGTTGACATCGCACCTAACCTAACCGAGAAATTGACATTTTCGTTTAAATTAACGGATCAAACAACTGTGGGAATAATTGTGACTTTTTTCTATTGTTTGTTACGTAAATTTCTTATAGAAATGTACCTATTGCGATCCTGCACACTTTTGAATTTCGAAAAAATTTCAACGGCATATTATTATATGTCTATAAGTTAGACCAAAAAACCATTTGGTTCAAAAGCTTATTTATATATATATATATATATATATATATATATATATATATATATATATATATATATATATATATGGGATATTAAGAAATTTGTTAACACGATAGAGGGCGCAGTTTTGAAGGTATCAAGTTCAAATTTGCTACAAAAATCAATCTCTCAAATATCTCGGTCGAGTTAATTATTGGGTAATATCGGGTAAGTAGTTTCAAAATGGCGACCGTTCAAACATTTAAAAAATTATCAAAAAAGAGCCATAGAGTAAATATCATCAAAAATAATTTTAGATTATAGATATAATCAGTACCTACAACTTTTGTTCAAAGGAATTTTTCATAAAATACACAGGTAAAAAAATAAAAATTAATAAAGAAAAATAACAAATATTAACATAATAATAAATAAATAATAAAACATGAACACTTAATATAAATTTGATGTAATTGTAGATTTTCTGGAGATCTTAATATAGAAAATTCTGCCTTGAAGTGGAACTCGAACCCTGTCTGCTTTATATTCAACAGCCAAAAAAAAAACCTCTAACCGCAAGGCTATGACAAATATGACAATTGTATGTAATAGCATGTAGGTATACCAATGAAAAGGTTGTTCAAATTTCAATTAAATGAATTTTGAAAAATTTACCTTTCCGCTGGCTACAGGCCATCGGGATTTTTTTATAATTTGACTTAATACCTAATTAAATCTTGAATGTTAAAAGTTGAATTTCCCTGTCTAATTTAAATTTTCCCATTTGACTCATTAAGCACTGTCAGAGCAAACAACAAATATAGTGAAAGTTAATGGACGTCAGATATCAGATATTAGAGATCAGAGAAGTAGAAACCAGTAAGGAAAAGGTGCTCGCAATGAATAAGAGGAAGATAACATTTAGTATAATCAGTAAAAAACGAGACTGATTAAAGAAGATCCAGTCAAAGAGAAACAAAAATCCGCGAGAGCGAGTATGCTGACGAGACAAGTCTTAGCATCGGAAGACCACAAAACGTAGGCAATATGATGAAAGGAGAAAAATATTCACTGCTACATATTATACCAGAAAATAATGCAACGTAGGTGACGCACTTCCAAGTTAAGTAACCTTGGAAAGTAAATCAACTACACCTCAGTTGATTTGTTCAGAGTAATGAAGTCAAAGATAAAATTTGTCATATCTTCAAAGGAGACGGCATATTCAGAAGAAGTGTTCAATCATAGTCTTAAAAATAAGCGTAAAAAGGAAAGCATTATTTCAACAGCAACTATGTATTCCGCAGATACAGAATATTATGGAAAACGATGAGAGAGAAAAAAGATAGATTATATATTAGATCAAAAAACCCCGACAAAAAAAATCCCGATGGCCTGTAGTCAGCGGAAAGGTAAATTTTTCAAAATTCGTTGAATTGAAATTTTAACAACCTTTTCATTGGTATACCTACATATTAATAATTAAAATTGTCATAGCCTTGCGGTTAGAGGTTTTTGTTTTGGCTGTTGAATATAAAGCAGACAGACTTCAAGGCAGATATTTTTTTCGTCTATTTCTTTTCAATAAATAAACTATATATTTTTTTAATCAGGGTCTATATCAAGATCTCCAGAAAATTTACATTACATCAAATTTATATTGAGTGTTCATGTTTTATCAATATTTGTTATTTTTCTTTATTAATTTTTATTTTTTTACCTGTGTATTTTATGAAAAATTGCTTTGAACAAAAGTTGTAGGTACTGATTATATCTATAACCTAAAATTATTTTTAATAATATTTACACTACTGCTCTTTTTTGATAATTTTTTTAAATGTTTGAATGGTCGCCATTTTGAAACTACTTACCCGATATTGCCCAATAACGAACTCGACCGAGATATTTGAGAGATTGATTTTTGTAGCAAATTTGAACTTGATACCTTCAAAACTGCGACCTCTATCGTGTTAACAAATTTCGTAATATCCCATATATATATATATATATATATATATATATATATATATATATATATATATATATATATATATATATATATATAATAATTTTTTCGAAATTCAAAAGTGTGAACGATCGCAATAGGTATATTTCTATAAGAAATTTACCTAAAAACTAGCAGAAAACTCTGAACCAGAATCAAGTCACCTTTCGAAAAAAAGAAAACTAAATCAGAATTGGTTCAATCATTTTGGAGCTGCGTTACTTGACACAGACAATAGACTCGTTAAACGCAATCAAAGAAAAACCAACAAAAAGCATTCTCGATCTACTTTAAAAAAATATATCAAAATAGGACCAATCGATTAGGACTGAAGATGCTACAGGCAAAAAGACACATATACACATATAAAAAATAAAAAGAAAACTAGCTGAAAACACTTTCATTCAAGAAGACTGCTTATCGACAAGTAATTCATAGAGCTACAAATATCTTGATGCTTTAAGGGTGAAAATTGTCCATTCGTGTATGACAATTTCGCCAAACCTACTCAGATACATGAGAGTAATCTCGGAATCACTAATTTAGCTATTATGTGACACAACAAGGTTGTTTATTTGGAAAATTAGTCAATTAGACTTGTAACAGTTATATGTTCCATTTTTTTTATTCTTTGTCGTAGGAGTAAAAATAAGCAGCCTCTGTCACATTTTAAGACCTAATAGTTAAGCAATTGTTTTGGTTCAGACTAAATAATCAAAAAACAAATAGATCTGAACTCATTCAATTATTATATTGTAACGTGAAGGCATACAGCCGCTGGCACTGGGCGACAATGTGGCGGCGTCCTTTTGATGCTTATGCGCGAGCGATGGGAATTACGAGAGTGGCCGTTGACAAAGAGTGTGACGCATGTGTTTACTAGGATGCCGACACAGGATTCCGAGAAAAGTCCAGAGGCGGCTGGAGTGATCTAAGGAGGCGGCGAAAGATCTGGAGAGTCTTTTTCGGGTATATATTTGGAGAGAACTGTCGGCATGAGGGATAGAGTGTAAAAAGGTTGTGTGCAATAAGACAATTTATGTTTAATAGAAGAGTCAGAGTAAGATAGTAAGAGTATCCAATAGTAAAGTGAAGTTGTAATCTTTATTAATCTACTTTCGTGTGTAAATAAAGTTTATTTAATAATTGTATATTAGTCTCACTTATCTGTGAACAATTTCTTAGTTTTACTGAAACCAAAACCGCCTTGTAATTCCCTTACCTCCCAAGCCTGTGCCAGACAAAAGAGACATATCATGTTACATATTTCAAATGTACCTATTCCTTCATTAGTTTCTTCTGAATTCTGAAATATCAATAAATATTCCTCAATTAAATGGTAAGAAAGGTAGACGTAAAACCTTCTTGTTTTTTTTTGAAAAATTATTCAATACTTTCCGAAGTATCGAGTATCTTATAAATTGTCTACTGTTCTATTTTGTCAAATAACTAATCGATTAGCTGGCAGACTTATCGTGAACTCATCAGCCCAGTTGTCTGGCCTTCTACTATAGTTGGTTTTGAGCTCACCTCTTTGAGCTGTAGTGGTGTCCCATCGGCCCCTTAGAGCACAATACGTTCGAGACCATCAGAAGCGTGTCTGCTCAGTGATGAGATCTCACTCGAGTGAAGATAATAATAACCATTTGATTAGGACTGAACATTCCCAGCACACAAACCTCCATAGTTATTATATAGGTAGATAGAGGGAGATCTCTTGACAAATCATATCACAATCAAACTAGATTTTCAATGTCAATTGTGTGAACTGAATTTAATCTATTCATTAAAATTATATATAGGAAAAGCCATGTCCAACTCATAACATACATTTCATGACTGGTTTGAGATGGTAACAGTTATTCACAACAAGGAGAAGTCAAATTTAACATAAGAAAGAGAACGAATAATTTTAAATTTTGTTTTTAAAGGTTAACCACAAATAGATTGTTTGACGGATCTTTTGAAATGTCTAACGGCTCATTCTATGTCGAATTAGTAAACAATATTACTCTTGATCGGCGTATATACATGTATATTCATGACTTGTATATACTGGGATGCGCAAATGTGTTGAATTATCAGCAGAATTCTGGCTAACGTAAAGTTTATCCATAAATCAGATACAAAAACAAATACCCCAACAACATTTTTGAAGAACATTCTTTTTGGTGACATAGTTTGATTTTCAACAGCTAAACTGATTTTTGAGATATGATGTCAACGGTGGTTTTTTCAAATAGATGAACCTATACAGGTTGTCCCAGAAGTATTGAGAAATATTTAAATGGAATGGTAATACTAAAATGTTCTATACATTTTTTTCGTAGGAGTCTTTCTTTTAAAATTATTCATACAGCAAAAGTTACGCTTGATAGTTCGGAATTAGTGATATCAATTGTAATGAAGCTTAGGCAGTATCTCTGTTGATAATATGAAATTATATGAATATTTCAATTTCATATTGGAAGCTAGACTCGGACCATCCCTAACATTAGATGCCACTAAAGTTCACATTCTTAAAATTTTAATGTCAAATATAAAAGAATCACAATTGGTATCAATACTCCCTCAGGAATTTTCATGAAATTAAACAATCTTCCAACATAAGACCCGTACGGTTCTTATTATGTGCAATTATCATTCCTGCTCTCGACCGTTTGGTGACAGATCATCCAAACTAACTCAGAATATATGACATTACAGTTATTTCTTATCTGACTCTACCAAAGACATGCATATACATCGATCTCTTCTACAATAGCCTAATCTATTTTTGGATCCCTCTATATTCAAAACTCCCTTTTAATATTATTTTATTTATTATTTAAATGACCATAAGTCCATCACCAATCCAACCAAAAATATATATGTTTAAAGAAAAAACACATGAAAAAAATTATTGTACTGTAGATATTACTACTACATATTTAGTTCCAATTTTGCATGTTCCACCCTTGGGATCGAACTGGACTGTATCTTCACGCTTCTAATGGAATTCCAATCTTTGCAAGTTTTTTTATAAAATATGATGGTCCACTTTGTCGCATGCCTTGAAGAATTCCGTGTAAATGGAATGTGCACTGTGCCCTCCTTTCAAGGCTCTGACAATATTTTTATGATATATATATACAAGCAAGTTACTTACAACTGAACGCTTCTCACATAAACCGTGTTGGTTATCCATAATAAAATTCTTGAATGTTGACTTGAGATATTTTTCTAGAATGGCCTTAAACTATTTAGGAATCAGGGAGCTCAAAATAATAGGTCTGTAATTTCCCTCTTATAAACATTTATGTTTCTTGGGAAATAAACCGTTATTATTATTATTATTAATTTGGCTCATTTCACCACTATTTTTATATATTGGTTTTACGAATGACGATTTCCATAAATCAGGAAATGCTTTCGTTTACAAAGTCTTTCGAGGTTTCGCGACGGCGAATGCAGTATTTAAAAAAAAGCTGCTGAAATGCCATCAGGCCCGGGCCTTTATTCAATTCAGTTTCTTCGAGACTAGTTAAAACTTTACTAATTTCAATATCAAATGAGCCGATAGGAATAATTGTATAGGTATATCTGTCTGCTTTATCACCTTAAGTTATACTAATTCTGTCATCCTCTTCGAGTTAACTTTCTGGGTTTTATTATTTGTAGATAGTAAGCAAATTAGGATAATTGAAATATGGATAATCCGAAGTACCTATCTACTAACCTGTTTATATTTCCGTTTTTTATTTCAAACCATTTTCATTATAATACTCATCATCATTAGTGATGTCAACTATATTAAAGAAATCTTTCTGTTACTTTTGCACTTCTTCTCGCTAATTTCCAAAAAATATATATCTATTTTAGGCGTTTGTAAGAGCATTTCAAGTGTTCTGGTGCACATGCAGTATCAACAATATGGTATATATCTGTATATATTACGTAAAGTGATTATCACTGTTCCCAAGTTACTACAAACTTGCAACTAATTAGTTCATTTATCATTTTGCAAGAAAGTCCATCTCTTGTATGAATAGATGCAGGGTGAGGGAGAACGTAGAGTAGAGTAATCAATCAAATGAAAAACAAATGTCAATCTTGGGCTTGACTTAAATGAAGTAGCTAGCAGATGAGAGAACTTAATTGGAGTATTCTCACACTTATTGATTAAATTTTAAATATTCATATTTCATTGTACTGAACATCAAACTAACTTGAGTGAAACAATAGGGGGAGTAGTTCTATCAAACCCTTATATGTACATACATACAAGCTTGAAAAAGTATGAAAACACATTCAGCCCTATTCATTGTCAATATTAGTTCGGTAATAATTTAATTTGATATTAAAAATGTCACTTTTATATTAACGTTACCATATTGTAGCGAGTCTGGCATATAGAGTCGAGGTAAACACAAGTAGGTGTGTTCGATTTGTCAGAAGGCGAAGCATGTTGACAAGTGGGGTCATTGGTGGGGCCCGGGTGGTGTGAGTGTAAGACATACTGCTATTGGTCACCGATAGAAGCCATTGCCATGATTATATCCTGAAACGTCCAGTGTGGAATCTTCGCGGTATATGAATATTTCGGACGAAGCTTCCAGATGGAGAGGGCTTGCCTATATTGGAAATGATTTGCTACGGAACGTAGTACAGTGCAGTCCATCAAGTCGGCTGCTCCCAAGTATGGGGGACAAAAACTACATAAATAAATGGAGCTTGGCTTGAATATAGACAGTAGTAATTCTAAATAGTAAAAATTATTGATCATATTAGTAGTATAGTGCAGTAGTGAATATAGTGTAAATAATCAGTGATATTTAGTGTAAATACATATTCGTAGTAAAAATAAATAGACCCCAGTCATTCTTTATACATATTCCCGTTACAAATTGAACCAACAAACAAAATAAATTCAAAACAGAAATAGAAGAAAAAAATCTTCTTATACATTTCAATATTAAAGGAAAAAACTGTCCATCATTCTTCCACCGTCACAATAGAAACAACAAACCCTTACAATTTCTATGTCAATGTTTTTGCTCTGTTCCCCTTCCGACGGCAAACAAACAGACATACACAGATTCCCATCAACAAAATGTACATAGAAATTCTTCCAGCTTTAATTACGACATAATTAAATTTTATTGCGTTTCCTCATATATGTAGGTACATATATATATATATATTTCTGCGATGCGACGCACACCCAACTTGGACGTGGAGTGTTGTGTTTTGTAGGGTCGTGGTGTGCAGCAAAAGGGCAGTTTGTTGTCCCCTGGAGTAGTTTGCGCGTATGACTGAACATGAATACGCAATATATGTATATGTAAGCACATTGTGTCTTCGCAGTTGCATGCATCATTGTTGGTGTTTTAGTAGTCTGGGTAATGTTGGGTTGAAAACGTATATTTTTTATAAATATATCTGTGTTGAATAACTAGATGGATCCCGACTTTACTAGATGGTGTATTCGCTAAGAAATATAAATAAAATGTATTCTATTCGTAGAGTGAGGAGTGAGTCTTGACATCATCCATTATGACTTTCTGTGCTTTTTGCCGGTCTTAAATTATCCCAAGTAAACTACTACAAACGATTCTTCCAACAAACTCAATCCTTTCATATAGGTACTCAAGGATTAATAAAAAGAATTCGCTAATAAAGTCACGGAAACCCAGAACACGAAACAATAGGGCTGCTTTTGTAATTTTTGAGTTCTCAACAAATCGATTTTACTATATAAAATTTTAAAAACTGTGAGTACTTTCATTGAGAAGAAACGATATTTAGAAAAATAAAAATTTAAAAACCCTATAAAGTACTCCGATAAGTCCTTAGAATTTTTTTTCTATAACTTTTCAACATATTATTTCATCATAAAATGAATCATGGCCGTTACTTTAAATTCTTGTATAATTAAAAAAAATCAATTGCTGAAAAAAGAAAATGGACTGTAATAAGATGCATTATTTATAATCAATTTTAGTTCGGTACTAATTTAGTTTGTTCGTTATTATTTATGATGGCAGGTTTAGTACTGTCCTACCAACATCTGGAATGCCAAGGACTAGTAATGTCCAAAGATTTAAATTCAGCCAACACTTAATCTGGTAGTAAGCATTATTATGAATTCCACATCTAAACTATTCGAAATGACCATATACCCCATTTTTTTTATTTTACTCTAATTTTGAAAAGGTATCCCTTTATTAAAGGAGAGCGCGTAGCTGCGGGCCAACACTGACCGACTTGGATCATCGAAGTTAAGCAGCACAATACGTTGGGAGCGAAGTGTGACCGTTGATGCGGGCGCGCGTTCGAATCTCTGCCTGACGCATTGTATTCTCCTTCTCAAGCAACGGGAAACCAGCGAGAGTATATTTCTCTTGTACAGCTCTCTGGAATGGTGTGTCTTGAGATTTATATTGAGACATATTGGTGGTTCGGAATCCCTATAAAAACCGAAACTGTTGTTCAAATTTAAAGACGCAGATTATTGTACCATTTATCACGCAGGGATATTAGCATTTTTACAATTACACTAAATACTCTTTAAATGGTTTATGGGATTTGTTTTTTGTAAGAATTTTATTAATTGTTCGGAATCACATATTCTTTTAAAGATTCTTTCAAGGTGGTGGAGATATTGTGTTGATATCTTACTTTCTAGCAAATGCTGCACTATTATTGTTACTTCACATATTTTACATAAAGGAGTGAGTTCTCTCTTGAAGTGATAATCGTATTTCATACTAATTGTTCCATTTTCGTACTTAAGGTTTGATTAATTTAAGCTGGTTGTTTGAAGCATGCAATTTGCTTTGGCATTTGCCCATCATGTTGTTTCTGAATAAGAATTTTAAGTCAGAGTTTTTATACTTACTTGATATGATTGGGTAGTTTATCGCTTCTTTTGCCATTATATCTGCCTTCTCATTTCCGCTAACACCAGAGTGAGATGGTACTCATATGAATTGGATAGAGTGATCATTCTTAGAAAAATAAGAAATTCAGGTTTTATAGAGAGAATGGTAAGATATTTGGTATGTAATTGATTAAGGGCTCTTAAACAGCTCAGGGAATCATCAAGATTTGTCCAGTTTTTTATTGTTGGAGATTTTTATAGCTATACAGAAACTATGGGTTTGGTTGACCTTAGGGGGCTTATACGAATATTGCTGGTTCTCTGTTGTAAGAGCAGCACCTATTCCTGCTTCTGCATTGGATGCATCTGTATAAATACACTGGAAGTTTATTTTATTGTATGATGGGTTAATGTCCTGTATTCCTGTCACAAATAAGGCTTGTATGGCACAATGGCTTTCTATTTATCTATGATGGAGAGGTTGGGGGTGGGGATGTAAGAGATATTCTTACGTGAGGCTCCCAGAGCTATTCTTGTGGCTGAGCTGAGTTACGTTTTGCATCTAGCTCTTCAAGTAATGATGGTTTTACAGAGTTAAATACTACTGCTCCGTACTCAAGTTTCAAGCGGATTGAAGTTCTACAAAGGGTTGCGCAGCAAGTGCGCCAACTTTTATAAGAGTCAGTCTTCATTAAACTGGCGGCCGTCCACCGGCCAGTACCATGTTTCATGTCACTGAATGAAAATTTGGCAATATGCGTGACAATGTTAAATTTAATATTCAATTGTGTGAAGAATAAAAATAAAGTTAGCAATTTTTTGTTTAGTGCCCATTTATAATGGACGTAAGACGTAGGGCTACATAATGCAAAAGATAAATGTAACATTTATCTATTTATAATGAACGTAAAAACTTAGTTGCTACGTATGCGTGAAATTATTTGTCGGCTATAGTTCATCTGGGTTTTCTCTGGTGTAGGTATACTAACTTTAACGCCATGGAGTTGGAAATGTAGTTATTGGTTTTGTTATCATCAATGCGTTGAGTACAAGGAAGATAGAGTCTATGTCCAGTAAACAGGGATGAAGAAAAGAAAAGTGAATACCGACGTTTAATACTAGAACTAAAACTTGAACATAATGAACAATGATTCTTTAAATATACAAGAATGTGAACCAATAATTACCAACCGACGACTAATTCAACCCAAGAAATCCAAGTTCCCTAAAAATGATTCTAAATTTCCCATAAGCCACACGTAAAGTTGAACATTGTCCAACTTTATGTCCGCCTAACGTTCGGCCGTAAGATCTTACGGTCTACCGTAACACATAAGTGTAACGTTCGCTTATTGTGAACGATCCAACTTATTTTCCAGTGTTCAACTTTATCCATTACGCATATCTTGCGCCTTACGTCCATTATAAATGAGCACTTACCTAAACAATTTTATTAGCACAAAATAATGATAGTAATGATACAGTTAAAGCACTAAAAGTTACAAAATAATTTCTTAGGTCTCAGGTACCAGACATCACATTATTTTCCTTATCAATCTATGGCATTGATCAGACAAAAAATAAAAACGTTGGGCACGTGATGTTTCTATACCGCTATAAGATTATAAATGCTATTTACATTTTGTATTCTTGGTTACGCTACATATGCCAAACGATTTTATTTTTTTGTCTGACCAACGCCCTATATTGACGAGGAGAATAGTGTGATGACGGATACCTAAGACCTACCAAATTATTTTTTAGCTTTTAGTGCATTAACTGCAGCATTACTAACTATCATTATTTTTTCTAATAAAACCGTTTAACATAAAAAAACTTTTTTACTAAATTTTGATTTTTAATTTTGTATTTCAATACGTCTCAATTCTATGTAATTCATTTTGTGCCTCATTATTACAAGGTTTGTTTCCTGACATATGTTGCTATCTAACTTCTCAATACATAATCCTTCCAAAAAATTTAATCGACTCATAGGCTCGTATGCTTGTCCTTCCTCAAACAATTTTTAGTCTAAATACACCACCGCTTGGTCTACAGTACAGCAATGCATTTTTTGATAGTCCTTAACGAAATTATGGGCAACATCCTTCTTTTAGCTCTCCCATATTTGAACTTTGCTGGAACCGGAATAGCTTTAGGATGTATAAGGGATACGCCGTCTCTTCCAAAGTCGATCCGAACATCTGTTTGTTACATTTGGTTTCTACAAAACTGAGGCCATACAATTTCAGTAATCACATAGTGAGCTATATTCTATTAGTCAAACCCTTTCATTTGATACCCATATATTGAAGAGGTTGTGAAAACCTATGTACTTAATCCGCCATTATGTTTGGGGCCATATTGGATTTTCATTATTTTTCATAGTGAACTATACTCTACTAGTCAAGCCCTTTCATGTGATTCCCATAGTGAAGTGGTTGTGCAACAATATATAATCCGCCATTTTGTAGTGGCGGCCATCTTGGAATTACAATGATACAGAGAATGAATTAAATTGTTTTGCCATCAGAACTAAAAGTGGGTATTAAATGTCAGATCAATCTGTCAATAGGAAGGGGGTTAAATATCAATTAATAGATTTGACCCAAATAAATGAATAAGAAGCAAGAAAAGCTAAATAAAACCGTTTAATAACTACTATTCCTGTTGATTGTTGCTTTCTTCTGGAAAAGTATTCATCTCTCACAAAAAGTCGAATCTTCCACCGGTATTTCTAGAACTTTCTACATTTCAATTGGTTTTCAACATTTCGTTAAGGTTTGATTCCGATTCTTTGATAAATTACATTTTTGGATACTTAGCATACACTAACTAGCCTATAATATACAACTAACACTAGGAGGCTCGAGAATTTGACGACGCTGCGCTGGTGTTCATATTAAACTCTTTACGCAACGCTGCATCACTCACTCGGTGTGTATGTATGTGTGTGAGTGTGTGTGTGGTGAAGGGGTGTGTATAATGAAATTAATCGCTATTCGGAACATTTGCATGACCGCAATTCATCGGAAAACTTCAGCAACGACTAAATTGTTTCATCAAAGCGCTTGTGCGTCCAGTCCAGTCCAGCGGTGCAGCATTGTTGCAGCCGGGTACTGAGGGAGGAAATGCGTGTGTGAAAGAGAGAGATAGAGAGTTATGCCAGCTGAATTAGTGTGTTCATGTGAGTAGGTACCAACAACATACTACATACACTACTGTTGTGCATTTAATACTTCCTGATTTTGTTGTACCTTTTTGGAGAGATACCTAATGTGTATTAAAAAAAAATAACAGCAACGCCAGCGTAGCGATGTTTTGTTTTGCAATGTACTGGGTGGATCCAATTGCTTGTCAATGTGAGGGTATCAAAGTAGTTTGGGTAATAATGCTATTTTTTCTTTCACTCATATGCGAGTCTTCGATATTTTGTAAGACCAATTGAAGGAAGGAAATCCTGAAAGTAACTTTATCTGATAAGTTCAGTGAAGTTTAGATTAGAATATAGGTGTCGTTGGCAAATTATTAACAATTTTTTTCTTAATACAAATCTTATAAGTACTGCTGTGGGATCATTTCTCTGAGTCCAAAAATATATAGTTTAATTTTTGAATAATATTTTTTCTCTAGTTCTTAGTCTTAAGATTGTACTTGTTAATACCAAGTATTTATTGTCGTAATTGGATAATTTCTTTCAAAAAGTAAGAGAGCTAGTAAGTAACCACAGTGCGTTTCATTGTGAGAATGCAGTGTGGCGTCTTATGGAGCCCATCGTTGCCGAAACATTGTTATAAGTGGCTTTACCAACCATCAGATTATATCCCAGGCAAATTATAACAGACGAAAATATTTCACTTGAATTTAAAGGCGGCAACAACTTGTGCCGTTTTCCAATTCAAAATACATTGACTATAGCCGGCCACACTGTATTCTCAATGTGAAACGCAGTATAGAAGTTTTACATTGAGTTGCTACATAGTGGGCTCATTAGGTTATTTAAGGATTTAATCTGTAAGACGTTTCGAAAGGAATAATAAATACCTTAAATAGCTTTTGAGGCATGAGAAGCTTCATATGATCGATATTTCTTGTCTTTCCCACTGGTTTCAAAATATATAAATAAATCTAATAAGGCATACGAGCACGTCATAGTCTGAGGAGAATGACACAACCTAGGTGTCATAACATTTCAAAACTGTCGTTGCAGTAGCAGTTTGAATAAATTTCAAACTACTTAGATTTTATGATTAGAAGAGTGCGTTGTTATTTTTTTGAAGAACAAATTTGGAATACTCATGCTTCTGACAGTTCTTGATTCATTTGAAGTCTTACTTTTACATAAGCAGGGAGATAATTCGTTTCGTTATTTAAGACTGACGTACACCATTGGACATGCCAAATGGTTGTGAGGATCCACATGAATATATCTTCTCAATGGTCATGCCCCCTTTTCTACCCCATTACTTTTCTGCGTTGCGCCCATGGTAGATTCTTAAATACAATATGAACTTTCTGTTTTCTTTCAGAAACTTTTTGGTCTCAAGTAGTTTCTTATATTTGCGACTGTTATAGAAAAAAAATAATTATAAAAATTCCTGTAATTCTCATGATAAACCTTGTTTTTTAAATGGTGTAAAAGGCTGCTGATTTATTTTAATAATACCGTGTTTTTAATTATTTTGAATTGTGGCATTTAAAATCATAATTTGCGTTTGTATATTTTTAGCAGGAACTATAAAAAACATCTCAACATCCCGTAAATCTGTAAATCGCAGACTATGTTTCTATAAACTTTTAGTCATTAAATAAGCTAAGGAATTAGCCCCATGATGTTTAAAAACACCTTATATATACTTGGCAACTATCTTATCAACATCCTCCACTAGAATTCTCGAAACAGTTGTATGGGGCATTCCAAAATCTTGTCCTTTCAAAAACCAAGCTTTCCAAGTGAATTTCCATTACTTGCACTTTCATTCTGATACTCTTCTGCTTGCAAATATATTTATGGTTAGCTGTTGTTACTCACTGCTTCAGCCGCGGTACCTGCCAATAAAAATCCCGTCAAAATTGGTTCATCCGTTACAGACAGTATCCGGAACAAACAGACAGACAGGCAAACATTATTAAAAGTGTTGCTTTCTCATCAGTGACACCTATTCATTTAATTAAAACCTGTTGTATTGGTATCAATAACATATTTAACTTATTAGTATATAGATAAACTCAACAATTTCTTCGTAAAATCAACATAGCTTCTTGATATCGTAAGAAATAGTACTTGTATACCGTACAAGGTTTTGTGAACATTGATTCTTCATTACGTCAGATAACAGGATTTCAAAAATTATCTGTAAACACAGAATCTGGTTACATTTTGAGAATGATCTTTTTATTCATATAGGAACTATAAAATTTTAACAGTTTACGGAAAACGCTAAGCAAAAAATATTTATACCTAAAATATTCAGCCGTAAGGAGTAGATACTGTGCAACTCTCCCCATTCAAGTGCAACTTTCACTCACCAATTCGTCACCAAATAACACACTGACGATATAATTGGGCCTAATCTAATTCAGTATATAATAATTATCTATCTGTCTCTCCCATTTCACGGGAATTATGATGATAGTTATTTCTCATTAGCGTTATTAACGATAGTGGTGATAATGATATAACAGTAGTTACTTAACGAAACGATCCCACAATTACAGGGTAATTCATAAAAGGTGCTCAGGACTTTAGGGCACAATAGTTTGTCTAGAAATATGAGAAAAAGTTTCTATAAACATGGCTATGCAAACGCACCGTTTTCGAGATACAGGGGATCAAAAAAAACATTTTCTGAGAATATTTTTGGAACAGCGCTCATCTCTTGCACACATTTTAAATTCATAAATACCCTTATTTTAAGGTGCGAACTTTTTTGAAAAAGTGGTGTAGATGTAGGGTATATTTTGTCTTTAAGCCCCTCTTAAAGTGATCCTTTTTCGAGAAAAAGGTTATTTTATGATCAAAAACATATATTTTATATTTTATTTTGTTAAAATACTTTGTGTTCATTAGTCCATGTTAAAATATTTTTTTGGTAATTTTTTCTTTTATGTTTTTGATCATCAAATGACCTTTTTCTCGAAAAGTGATCACTTTAGAGCAATAAAGCAAGAGTACAATTTTTGTTTAGAAAGCTTTGGCGGTATGAAAACTTAAGCAAAACTTTATTTTTACCAGTGGTGTAGAAGTTAGTGGGATTTAAATACAAAACATACCCTAAATCCACGCTACTGACTTGTTAAAAATAATGTCTGCAACTTTAAATGAGGGTATTTATGAGTTTAAAATGTGTGCAATAGATGAGTACCTCTAACAGTTCAAAATATATTCACAAAAAAATGATTTTTTCTCTCAACTTTGACCCCTGTATCTCGAGAACGGTGCATTTGCGAACCCATGATTGTAGGAAAAAAACATATTTTTGGAAAAACTATCTTCTCCTAAAGTCCTTCGCACCTTTTATGAATCACCCTGTATATTGTAACATAATACCATTACAGTTGGATCCCTGGATAAGGTTATCCATTTATTACAGCAATGTACTGTACCTACTCTTGAAAGAGATACATTCTTTGACAAATTATTATCGTTCCCAGAATTTAGTATGCTTCTAGGCTTGAGGGCCTCAATGAATGTCTATTTTAATCTAAGATGAAATCTTTTTCACTGTAGATTGATGTATTTGTTATAGAGAACATATCAAAAACTATGATAAGCACACTCCTAGGGTTATTTCTGAGTAAATATAAAGAGCATCCACATCAGTTGTTATATTTTCCATTTTTTATAGCATTTTGTAGTCGATAATGGTATCATTCTTATCGGATCAAATTTGATGTATTCTAATAATCCTAATCAATACAAATATTTATTGATAAAGCTGATTTCTTTTATATCAGTAAACCTTCTTATACTTTACTTTTTGCACACAAAAGATAAAATGCAATTTCCGGAAAAACTAGATGATTATCGAGTAGGTATATCAAACTGAAGTTCTCTAGTCAAAACAACAGGAAGAGAAATACCTCAATCACAAACTATTCTAATGTTCATCGTTGATAAGTCCAATATGATGACCTAATCCAAAGCAAGATGGAGTCTTGGTCACCGAGCAGTTGTTGTCATCGTTGGTACCGCATGGTAATAGTATCTATTACCTATTTATAAAGGTACTCTTGGTCAAAGTCATTTATATTTTAACATACTTCACAGCAGGAATCCTCACATCTTTCATTTTTGATAACGAGTATCGCATTCAACTTCTAACTCTTAGGACACAACCACGAGTTACATAATGTGTATCTTATGAGTTCAAATAAGAACGAAATTGGTGATTCACCTCTATTTCAATTATATTGCATCAACGATGATGTAATCCAATGCCGGATGGAGTATTTGATCACCGAGTAGTTGTTCTCATCGTTGGTAGATACGGTAATTGTATTACCTATTTATATATATATATATATATATTTATAGTTTAAATTAGAAACTAATTGTAAGGAAATTTTCTTGTAGAAATAGTTTGGTTTTATCGCCATCAAGAATATACCTACTGAATGCAATTTTTCCTGCATTCATATTTAGAAAAAATCAAAACAGCGTGGTCAAACCAATAGTTTGAAAATGGCGCCAATACAAATTTCTAGGAACATGGTAATTACCCTAATGTCACTCAAAATATTAACGTGGATAGTTTTTCCTGTACCTACTTATGATTATTATTCGGTTTAATACTTATTAGTTCTAAAACCTTATTTGCTATAATTGTTTCATGTGTAATTCATTAATTTTAAAATTAGTAGATTTATTTTCGAACGTTCCAAAAAATATATGTGACGTATAGTTTGTCAGCGTATGTCAATCTGACAAACGTTTAGAATAATCATAGAACATTGTCGACAAATGTCATGTTAAGATTTAGATAAATAAAACCGCGTCACGGTCAGTCTGTCGATGAAGTGAGTTTACTGAATCAGTCAATTGGAGTGACAATCTGTGACAGTTATACTACTACAGAAGATCGTGTACAAGGTATTGAAAATAAATGTTTTATAAGCAATCTGCGAACTTTGTAATATTATGTAAGTGAATTCACCCCACAACGTTTAGCACGATAAACGATACAATATCCTTCTAGAGAATATTTCTAACTAAAACTTCTTTCAAAAAATCATCATATAATTTGATTTATACCCAAGCACTAGAAAATGCTTAGTTTTCTTCATAACGTTATGTTATGGGTAAAATTTTCATACTAAATAAAAAGCGCAAGTTATTAAATAATTTGGAAGTTTGGAGCTGCATAGATATGAAAATTGCTTGGATAAAATGCAATTTTAGAATGTCATGGACGCAGAGCTGTTATACATCAAACATTAATGGAACATGTGACTCTTTATTATCTTTCCTTGACTACAAGATAAAAAGCAGTGAGGATGAATATCGTGAAGTTGAAGCTTCAGCATTTGAGTTGCAAGTGGATATTGAGTATCTTCTTTACGATAATATTGTAACAACGGTATCTAATGATGTAACCTCAATCATTTTTTTTTTGATTTGCTATTATTCCACCCAAATTATTCAAAATCATGATAGTAGGCACATATTAGTAGTGATAATCTCTTGCGAAAGATACAAATAAATGATTCATTGAAATATTGCCTTTGTTCTAGATTCTGAAGAGTAAATACCTATAATATAATTAGACACAGCTTAATTAAGTCAGGAATAATCTGATTTCACTTTTAAATGGCCTTTTTATCAATTACTTCAATGGGTAACTTTCAAATAATCTAATAATCGATATTTTTAATAAATTAGTTACTTAGCTCTAATTCGAAATTGCTCAGTTAACGTGAGGTATAAACATTTAGATACATGAGTAAGATTTTTTTCACTGAAATCTATTGGTTCAAATGTCTAGTACATTCAAGAAATTTAAAAAAAGTAGGGGTTCTCATAAAAGTTACTTACTCCTTAAAAATAGCTCCATTGAATATATCCAATGGGAAATTTTAATATGAAGGCACCCTGTGACATGTTTGAAAATGAATTCGTTATTTATGGGGATAATTTTAGCATCGAAAATAAATTACACTTTAGCCATATTGTCGAGTTTACTTGCCGGATTACAGATTCAGCCTGGTTAACGTTGACATTACCTACATCCGGTCGAATTAATGAATTGAAACAGATTTTTTTTTTAAAGAAGACTTTGCTGAAAAAATCAATTTTATTTTCAATTATTTCTAAATTTAATTGGCTATCCATTTCTTGAACCTACTTAATAATCCCAGAACAGAAACTTGTATAGCAAGAAGTCCTTTTAATAAACATCTATTTTTCACATTTACAGATCACGGAAGTAAAATTTTCAGATATTAATATACATTTTCTGAGTCAATGACACATTTCTCCATCCTCTAATGGACAAAAAATATCACCCACCATTCTCGACTTTCCATTTAAGCTAATAACAATAAAATGTCGACTTGTCGTCGATCTCATACAATATGAAGGTATTATTATTCTCGTACGTCTGTCTATCTATACCATCGTATTTACATCCATCGAAACGACAACTAATGGAAATGACAATACAAAAAGTATCGACAGGGGCAAATAGTCCTTTTCAAGTTTAAAAGCGTCGCCAGAGAAAGACAGAGACACTAGCGTGAGCAAAGCAACAGCTTTATTGGCTTTCACATCAAGGCAATGATGTAAAACTCTCCCACCCCCCATCACCGCAGCGGCACATCACGTATCGGTAGTTGGCAATTGTTTCGCTCCCACAGCCCAAGGAAGTTATGTAGTAGTAGCACATGGAAAGTGGTAGAATAGTAGGCTCTGCTATCGACTTCACTTAGGTACATTGCATGTGTGTGTAGATTCTAAATCGATACTTCCAAGTGATGCACACTATATAGTCTACTTCACAAGTTGAATAAATTACTTTTTATTAAAGTTAGCACCCACTTTAGAAGGATGAGGTACTAGAAAATTTAATAATAATGTTTCTTCTATTATTATATTGGCACAAGGTTATTTGATACTATTCAAGACATGAATTATCAGTTATAGTATTTAAACCAAAATATACGTACTACAAAGGTGCCAGGTACCACTATTGTCACGAGTCTGGGATATAGACTCGAGGTCATTGCCAGGAGACGTGTGCGCTTCGTCAGCGGAGCATCTTGACGAGTGCGGCCAGAGTGGTGTTAGTGTAACACGACATACTACTACTATTGGTCACCTATACACGCCAAGGCCATATTATATCCCGAAACGTCGCGCTCCTAGCAATACAAATACCTCTGTTGTTTGATCAAGACGGCCGCGAATACGTAGTAGATTACCTTACAGAATATAGAAGAATTCAGTGACTCTACTCGTTCAAACAGTATATAGCCAAAGTATGAATTTTATTCGAGTGATCTCATTTAACGTTAAGCAGCGTAGTCTTTTACTTAAATTAATGTAGATATTTTATCGCGCTTGCTATGATTAAGTGTCTTTCCCTAAAAGAAGCTATGTATAAGGCCTGTAGATAGAATTTGATTATCTTAAAAATAAAAAGTAAAACTTATTCTAATAATTCTATCAAATATACATCTGAATACCTAAACTTAGACTAGATCTCTTAATTTGGTAAGGCTTCACTCGTACTTCTAATTATATGCTGGCTCTTTTCATAAGTACCTAGGTATGTTTCAAATAAAGTAAAAGTTGTATTTTATGTTGTTTAATTTTACATAACCCACTTTTCCAATTTTAATTCAAAATAGTTTTTGAGCCATTGATGGGTTTATTAAAAAAAGAAAATCCTAAATAAAATTGATGACTGTATGCCTATTATCAATACTTTTAACCGATTTAAAAAAAAGGAGGAAGGCTCTTAAATATATATGTTAACCGATTATCGAAGACGCTTTAACCGATTACAGTGCGATTACATGGGAAATATTGTCAAAACTGGCAAACTATGAAAATGAAACAAAAGATGTAGATTTTTCATAATTATTTTAATCTACCATGACTAATGTTACACTCAAAAGTGTGAAAGAAATATTTTTTTATCAAAATAATATTAATTCTATTGGTGCTGGTGCTTTTGTAGTTAGCGCCAAAAGTTTTCTATCTAACTGCAATCGATATTTCATTTGATTTAGCAGATAATGAGCTGGATATGCACCAACTTCAAAAGTACCAACACCAATAGTATTGATATTATTTTATGTTTTTCAGTATCCCTACTAATGGAGTTGGTCCAATTTTTTTCATATTTATATTTAATGTTCACTATAGTGCTATGCGATTACGCTACCTGGAAACCTTCCATTTCAAATAAAAGTACTTCCTTATATATTTTAATATTACTATAAAAACTTGAAAGAAGTACAATTACGTGGGATACATTTTTAATGAACAAATGTTACAAATGTCCTCCTCAGATAATTACTAGACAAAAACTCTAAGTTAATTCCCTTCACTATGGTTAATTGAAGAGGTTAACAACTTCCAGAATATTATTATTACAGTCTAATAATTATAAGTTAACTGAGCAATGAAAAATGAAAATATTAAAAAAGACGTTGCTTAAATAATTTATGAATATTCGAATCTAATAATTTCAGATAGGTACAAATTAAGTACCTCCTCAATTATAAGTTCCTTAAGATCTGAACGAAGCGAAAATATTTTGGAATGAATTCTCTAATAATAATCTGACTTATAATTTAAAGTATTGCTCTGAAAATATTAGTTAATTGACAATAAGTTATTCAATAAGAACTCAACAAAAATGTGTCTTTCCTACGTAATTGTTTTTTCTCAAGAGTAGGTAATGATGATCGCATACTATTTACATTTCATGTTTAATAATATTAAGATGTATAAACACTAATTAATTCTATTGCTACTGGTCATTTTGAAGTTGTGTTGTTATAAATAGATACCCAGAAGAATTTTGGTACCAACTTCAAAAGTACCAGTAGGTACATTAATATTATTTTCTATTTTTCAGTGCACCAACTGTTGAATTTCGTCCTATTTTTTTGGAATTTATTTCACTCTCTTAAGTGTATCAATAGCTATCGAAATCGTTGACGTGTGTAAACTTAGCATGATCATTTGAACGAAAAGAAAAGTACCATAATTTGAAAAAGGAAAAAGGAAAATTCGCATCTCTAGTATTTCTTACAAAATTCATGTTTAAATAAATTTATATAATTAAATAAAAACCGATTTTTTTGGTAGTCAAAAATTGCCGTAAAGTTGCTCTTGTCTTTTTTTGGGAAACTCATGTTCGTCCTAAATTAGCGCGACTATCACTGTATCTACCTTAAAAATGAACCGACTCTTTTGAGAAAACCACCAACATTTGCCGTAAATTTACTGTGAAAAAATAAAATGTGCAGCTTTATGGTCGTTCTAAATTCACTTGAAGTTAGCGCAACCATCGGATGATCGAAGCACTACTCACTAACGCTTTAACATTCATTCATCATAACATAACATCATTTTTGTTTTAAAATGTCCTTCTTTCTTAAAACCCTTCTCTACTTCTCCAAAGTCAGTAGCTTTTAATTAATTCGCAGGAAAACATTAAATACTCAATTGCTTATTTATAGCTTTCTCAATTATTTAAGTGCGGGCTAGAAATGTTCTAGATTTCATAACGAACTTAATGAGCATTTACACATTTTTCAACATGGGAACTAGACTATTACTTCCGAAAGCGAAGGAAGGAAGCTAGGAAGCTACTTTTAGGCTTAACCTAGCTATGCCGCTCCTGTGCCTTGAACACATCATTATATCGGCCGACGGAGACGGGAGAGGGGACGAGTATGTGCCTCTTTCTTCTGAAATTTTACTTTTCCGAATGGCTTTTAGCACGTTTTCTCTCGTGGTGGGCGATTATGTATTAAAGGGTTTTTCCATCTATTTGGCACGTAGCAGAATCGTGATAAAATCCAAACCTCTACACCATCTACCTATATAAAAGTAGAAGAAGAAGAAGAATAAGGGTAGGTGAAAGTATGGATGGGGCTTATTTGTGATGATGAAAATGGACAGCGATGAAAGCTTTTAGTGTACCTATATCTACAAGCTTCACCGTTAACGCGATATCTGGAATGATATATATTTATCAGTCGATAGACAGATACATTGTTTGAACAACTTGAGTAGGATTCTACATGTCAAAAGTAATTCGAAAAGAAGTTATTTATTTTCGTCATAAAGCTGCTAGCTGTTGCTTGTGAAAGCCAAGAATCAATAGAATTTCGTAAAAATTAACACTCCACATCTCAGTATTTTTATGCCTACCTTATAGTACTTATGGATAACAAATATTATTGTAACGTGGATAGTTTAGCACGTACTTACTGTTACTATTTATATTACCTTATTTGCTATAGTTATATCCTGTATATGTCATTGATTAGTTCTAGAGTTGGTAGATTTATTCTAGAACCTTCCAGAAATCATATGTGAGGTACACTTTATCACAGTATTGTCAGTTTAACAAGCCTCTAGAACACTATTATGTGCGTCTAGACAATCATAGAACATTCTCTCATGTCAAGATTCAGATATATAAAGCCATTTCGATCACGGGTCAAAGTCAGTTTATAAAAGTCACTCTGTGGAATCAGATGTTAATAGTAGTTCAGACGGTGAATTTTGTAACAATTTAGATTGTCAAAGTGACAAGCAGTGACATGACTATAACAGAAGGTCATGTACAAGGTGTTGTTAGTAAACGTTTTGGAAACAATCTGCGAAATTTTGAGTATTACGCAAGTGAACTCACCCCATGCCCCACAACATTTAGCACAGGGTTAAACGTTACACTATTTTACATAAATATTTTAGTCAATTTTATTCTTAATCATGTCTCTATAAATCAGTGTATTTTTCAATTAATAAGATATGGCTTAGCATTTTACACATATTATCTAGCATAATTATGACTCCTAATTTGCAAAACCAATTTCAAAGAAATTTACCTTATTGCAGAGGGTTCGACTTAATATTTGTAATTTTAATGTAATAAACTAGAACATCTATTAGCGACCGCTTCTATAGTGTCAAGACCTGCCTTTAAAATTTGATTATGAATTTCTCTGTCAGTTGAACTGAATCGTTTCGCGTGTTTTCCTGAAAGACGAAATCATTCGTGAAACAAAGTACAACTCAATATTTTCTGTGTATTTTTACAAAATTGTCAGTGGCCACCCTTTTGATTAATATTGAGGCATTTCTAAGACATAACATTACTACATCACAATCCCGGATATTCTCTAACATCCTTATGAGTTTAATTCAGAATGAATGCTACGCTTGAGAACCAAAAAAAAATTAAACAACAGAGATAAGAATACATAAGTAGCAAGAAACTTTCTGTGTTTTGTGTAACGTGTAGTGTTAATTTTTGCATTGTTCATTCCACATTTGAGCACGACACTAACTGTTGAAATGGCCACCTTGTAAATATTCATCAAGCGCGTTTAAATTCGTACGTGCTTTTTCCGGCCTTCGTACTGCGACGGCCTTTGGCTATTAATTTAGTAGAACAACCCTAGGTTATCTGGAATGTTATATATAAAATGAAAGCCTAGCCAATGTTCTGCCGCACACATATATATATATATATATCTATATATATTTATTTGACTTTTGTACCCTTTAAGTTATTACTACGACTAGTCGGTGGTTTCATCAAGAGACCAAACTCCAGTATATGCGCTAATATCCTTTGATGTTGGAACTTTGTTGGAAAAATTTTAATTTTTTATCAGCTTTACATCTTTTGAGAACAAATACACACCAGTATGGAATGGTGGAATATCGCATTTTTTGATTTCGATGTAATATTGATGATATTCATTTTTAATTTGGCAACGAGGAGAAATATATTTCTTTATCAATGAAAGAAGGAATTGTTCAATTTTGATTCTTGTGACAAACTGCATAAAATCTTCATCTGTAAACAAAACCCTATCAGACTTATTTGAATGATCACGAAAATTGTTCCACAAATAATACGTAACAACCGTATTTATAATCAAAGCTTAGTTTGTTGCTACATTTGATGTTCACCTATGATAAAAAATAAATGAATTAATCTCAGAATAAAGTGAAATAATTATTTCTTAAGCAACACCTGCTTGGAAAGTTCAACTTTCGAAAACTGATTGTCTTGGCGATATCCACCGCGTTGAAGACAACATGCAATCTTATGTCACTAGTTTATTCCGTTTTTTCCCACCAGCATCAAGAATTACTTTACGCACTAGTGTGAAAAGTAATAACTTTTTGCACGCGAGCAGCATTAAATTTTTTACTGTTTAAAATTGCAAAGAAATAACGACTCTATAAAATTTAACATCCAAGGCAGTTGTTGCAGATAATGATGTATCCTACGTGAGTAAAGGAACGAAATTGACAATCCTGAAACAAAATTCGCTTCTAGGTATATGTCATGTTCGCACTCGGACTCGTACTTCAGTTAATATGACACAAACCTAGGCTTTCCAGATATTCGCCTCTTTACGCACTTGTAGCTTTTATTGCTATATTTATTACATATCTACATATAAAGTCTTTTGATACCGTAAATCACAAGATCATCATCATTAAACTTGAAAATAAAGGTGTAAGAGGTATTGCCCAAGTACTACTGATAAATTATTTAAATGACAGAGAACACAAAGACAAAACTAGACTTATTATAGTAAAATATTTGAAATTGGTGTGCTCCACGGAACTGTTCTGGTTCCTCTTCTCTTTCTTAGTTGCTTTCGCTAATGTTACAGTTGTGCTTAGCATTGAAAATATATGGGTTAACGCTGAACTCAAAATGAATGATTATCTGAACAAATTAAATGTATGGTTCCATAATAACAAGCTTGCTGTAAATTTTGAAAAACCAAATTTTATCACTCTTGGTTGCTTTACTAATAGAGTTCCTGTTAATATCAACATTAATATAAATGACAAATCCATAAGTAGAGTTAATAGTATCAAATACTTGGGTATAACGCTTGATAATAACCTCAAATGGGATAAGTTTATAACCAACGTGATAAATAAGATTTGGTATTTCAAATAAATTGAAATATCTTCGTAGTAAGGTCTTAGAAGTTATATATCATGCTTATGTCTACAGTATTCTAAACTATGGTCTAACAGTATGGGGTGCTGCGTTCAAATATGTACTCCGACCATTAGAGTGTATTCAGATTTCTGAATGTGTTAGAATCTGAGAAATTGCAGAATGGAACTCAATTATACAATACTAGATGAATACTTCACCACTATAAACTATTATCTTTGAAATATTCTACCTCAACTGGTAAAACGGGAAACACAAGTCTTGAAATACCTAGATGTAATAAGGAAACAGCTAAGAAAAACTCATATTCAGTTATTTAATATTTCAATATATGTACTACCAAATAAATTTAAGAAACCCTATAAAACTATACGAAAAACATTGTTTGTCTATACGTAGCGAATAATACAATCATGTGCTTAAACCTCGTTTGTACATATCTAATCATTTTTTGGGATATTGGACATTTTTTAAATTTCTCTGGCATTTCCTTGTTTATATGAATAAATTTCTTATCAATAAGTCAATATTACATTAAATTAAAATTAAATTTATATGAATATATTTTATCGTAGATTATCAGAAATTGTTGTTGTTATTTTTATTTTATTATTTATTTTCTTCTTTTGTTTTGTAATCTTTCTCTTGGCGCCTGAGCACAAACAGGTTATAAGCCACTCTTCAGGTTTATATCTCTGTATCCATTAATACGATACAAATTGTAATTGACGATTATTGAATAAATAAATGAAATAGTACCGAATTTATAAGTTGAAGCACTGAGATATTCAAATTAATATTAATTCTACTGTTGCTAGAAATATTTGACATATGTACCTCTTGGTACCAGCACCAATAGAATTTATATTATTGCAACGCCGATTTATATTAAAACTGGGTTCGATTTATTTCTACTTATTTATTTTCACTAATAAATAGAAATAAATCGAACCCAGTTTTAATATACATACCGGTTACATTGGTGTCAGGAGTGGGGTTCATTATTCGAGTAAGTCTTCACGTTACACTGCCCCTTCCTTAGCATTTGATCCTCCCGATCAGAATCATCCTTGGTAGTACCTTGCGGGATTTTCGTTCCATGGCGGAATCTGCACTTGGTTCCTGCCAGGCAAACACCCTTGTTGAAGAAGTAACAGTCGTTCGTCTTTCCCGAGTACACTCCTTTTGGATTTAAGCAACACACGGTAATTTGCACACCAGCGTCCTGGAAGATGTATTCGATTATGCTCCTTACAATCTTCCAATCTAGCCCGCCTATTTTCGGAAGACTCAACTTCTTGATGTCATAATTCCTGACTTCATTCCTTAGGCTCTTCAGTTCGTACCAGATGTCCTTGTAAGTGGGTTTTCCTCTAGACATCTTCTTCGTAACCAAATGGAAGAGGTTCCAATTACCATCTGCTAGTCGCAGAACTTTTCCTACTCTTGGTCGTTGGGCTGATAATTCATCCAGTCTTCCAAACTTCCTTTTAAACACCAGAGCAATTCCTCGGCCCATATGTAGATCCTCCGCTACACAATGGGCAATAGAAACGTCGGCTGGTAGTTTGAAAAGGTCTTGTTGAACCTCATTTGTCACACCGAGTCTGACCTTCTTCCGATCCGCGTAGTTGGACATGAAGTCATTGAAACTGACATTTCGCTCCTCAACGTTCTTTTCTTGAAGAACCACTCATGCTTCCTCCTGGTTGTTCGATCCAGCGTATTGTGCGAGTCGGTTTATGTGCACCACTCTAGGGTTTCCCCTTGGTAACTTTCGGATTCGATAGATTACGTCATTTATCCTCTTCATAATTTCATATGGCCCTTCCCATTGCCTTTGGAGTTTGGGACAAAGGCCTTGACGTCGTTGGGGATTATACAGCCAAACAAGGTCCCCCACGTTGAAGACTCCATCAGCTGATCGAATATTGTAGTGGTGCTTCATTCGATCACTGGCAAGCTGGATGTTCTGTCTGGCTAACTCATGGACTTTATCTATTCTGGCTCTCAATTGGTCGACGTATACTTCTCCTGCGACACTGTCCTTTATATCCTTGCCTTTGAAGGTCTGGCTCGCATTTTCATCTTTTTGTATACTGCAGTGACCATTCTCAACTGCCATTTCCAATGTCTTGATTTTCTGTTGCAGTAGCTACATGTTCTTCTCTGTCGTGAAAAATTTTTCGTCAACTGCTCTTGAAATTTCTTCAAGTCTATTGTCAGTTTTTCTGGAAACGTCTTTAATTTCATCTTGAAGAGTACTAGAAACTTTTTCATACTTTTTCGAGACTTCATCGAATCTTTCATTATTATTTCTAGAAATTTCTTCAAATTTCTCATTATTATTTCTAGAATTCTTTTCCAGTAACAGCTCTTCCGGAGAATGGAACTCGAACATATCAGGATCGTCTCCATTTTCAGTCAGAGTGTCCCTTTACCGTTTCTGGAGGGTCGCTTTATCTCCGGAATCATCACAATCCCACTCCACGAACTGTTCTTTGAGTTGTTTCACGGTTAACTGCACTAATTTCATTTTTATTTGTCTTTATTAACAAAGTCAATTAGTCAATACAGTTTTTAAAGTCATTAGCACGATAACGAACAAAATTCTTCAGACTAACACGAGAACGAGCAAAAGTCTTCACACGAAAACTAACAAAAGTCTTCATAGGAAGAACGAACTAAAGAGTCTTCACACTAACACAAAAACGAACAAAAAGTCTTTACACCAACTTGAAAACGAACAAAAGAGTCTTAAACTTAGACTTAAATCTAACCAAAGTCTCGAAAACACTCAAATCTGCAGGAAACCGCAGTCTCTAAAAGTCTGTCCAATTTTATAATAACTCACTGATTCCACACTGACACCAATGTAACGGGGATTTTTATTAATACTGCGTTCGAGTTATTTCTACTTATTTAAACCCAGTTTTAATATAAATCCCCGTTACATTGGTGTCAGGTGTGGGGTTCATCATTCGGGTATGTCTTCACGTTACATTATTTTAAATTTTTCAGTGTTCGGTCCTATTTCTTCTTAAAACTATCTATTTTACGTTTTGGAATGGACTCATTGTCATCAAAATCATAGGGCGTTAACTTATAGACAGAAATCTCAAAACATAGCGGAAACACACATATTTCAGACTTCACCATCAATGTATCGGCAATCATAACATTTTTTTGATAAACTTTCAATTTTAAGATTCCTGGATATTGTTACCTACTTCTTTAATTTTGCCATATCAGATTTTCGAGTGTCGAGAAAAGAAAGGGCAATCTTTCCACCATTGGTTATGGAAGGGAAGGAGATTTCGACAATTGAAAAGAACCGTAATTAGCAATTTCATATTTGGATAAATAATATACAGACAGAATTGAGTTTAAGAGCATTATTATTTTTCTAAAATACGAAAATACTAAAATAGGTCAATTGTCGAGAAACACAAGCCCACATTTTAAAATTAGTTGGGACTATACAGGGTGTCCTAAAAAACAAAACAGCAAAACGTTGTGTTTTTTCTAATAAATCGCCCTATATATTTTTACATTTTTGTATACTACATAAAGTAACAAGCACAATCGTGTAATACTTGTCAACTTTCAGTTGTTTGTATAGAAGCTTTCAACAATCAAAAATCGACATTTTAGACCCTTTGACAGCTATTTCTACCAAAACGGTAAAAAACGGTAAAGAAATAGGTTTCACATTCCTATCTTAGTCTTTTAGGACCTATTGAACACATAATTCTATATACCTATAATTTGATCCTTGAATTTTTATGTGGAGCTCAGTATGGGGATTGCGAGTTTAATACGCATGCGCGAGAAGGGAAGTGGTTTGGAGTCACATCATATGGTATCCATGGTAACATCACAGATTACCAATGGCACAGCTTACCAAAAAAGCTGTGCCAATGGTAAGTGTGGTAACATAATGAATGACATGTCTCTCCTCTTAGCCAAAAAAGTTCATGACGCATGCGCATATCTCCAGCTATCCCTAGGTCTTTGGCTTCATTTTTGCGTATTTTTTTCCACAATGCTAGCGGTATATAGAAGTTTAAGTATATGCTGTCGAATAGCGTTATCAAAAATGGTCTTAAAAAACTAAATTGGAATGTAAAATTTACTTTTCTCTATCTTTTACCGTCCTGCTACAGATAGCCTTCAAAGAGGCTAAAGTGTCGATTTTCAATTGTTTGTAGCTCCTGAACATAAAGTTGAAAGTTGACAAGTGACATTGTCCTGATCTGTTTTTTGGGACAACCTGTTTAGTTCCAACTAATTTAAAAATGTGGGGCTTGTGTTCTCCTTCAACTTTTATACTCAATCTAAAATAATTGAAAATAGAGATGCTATTCTACCTTGTCGCACTATTTTGCCACCATGTACCTAGACATATAACAATTTAATTAGACCTCCCAAACACCAATAAATTTCAAAATACATTAAAAAGTTGATCAATCCTACTATTCCTAATAATAGATTCAGAAAGACGACAACAGTCAGCATATAATAATCCTCTCTTTAAGGTTAATGGACAATAACGTTCCCAAAAACCTCTCGGATATTCGTTAAATATAATCGATTCTATTCGAATCACGAGCCTCTTCATTCGACTGTTAGGTATAACATGCCGTCAAGTGGTTATAATCTTCATCTCACACCAAATACCATACCATACCTTCTCACCAACACCAGCCAACCAAAATGCTATCTTCTTATCCTCGTTCTCCCCCACCTCTTCCTCCACTTTAACCCTTAACCAATTTTGTGCTGGGAATTATCGCTAACAAGATCAAGTTATTGTCCGACCTAAACATTAAGTAGGGATCTATCCATTCGCCTCTCCTCAATTCTGTTTGTTTAAGTTGAACCTTGTGTGGCTCGCGCGCCAGCGATTATTGCACTGAATCGATAGCCCACTATTAGCCAGGCTATCTATGGTAGATGATGGTCGAGTGCCTAGTACACTTCAAGATTTATGGAAATAGCTTAATGAAAAGGTCATTGAGGATATTATATCTTGGGTAGCTGTTTGTTTCTGAGTGGACTCGGGATCCTTTCGTCATAATTTCATTAAACAGGTATTCCTACTCATAATTAAGATCTTAGTTTAATCCAAGATTAAGATGTTTCCATCTCACAAATAGATGTACAAACATTATGCCTAAAAGTGAATACTAGCATACGAGAAGTGTTAACTTTTCTTATGAAATCTAGACATAGATTGTAATATTTAATTCAACACTAGAAAAATAACGTTCTATGATATGCTGAGACAAGTGAAATTAAACAATAGTCAATGTAGGTTAAATGGGTCTATTTTGTAAGACAACCATTAAAAATTATGGGACGTTTATATTTTATGCTTTTAACGTAATTTTCTAAATTCTGTTCTCAAGCTCAACATTTAATGCATCCAATAAAACCTAATATTTTTAGGCAACTGATAAATATTTTCCAAGCTGCCACGGAACACGCTGTTTTGTATGGAAAGTAATCACATTTGTCGAGTCTTGTATTGCTTTTAAGGTTATGTTGAACTTTTCCTTTCATTTATTTGATAAAATGGGAGAATATAGATAATGTCTCTTGAAAATCAAAGAAGTCTCAATTGATTTTCTTAAGAATTTCTGTTGCTATTTGATTAAATGTATAATCCGAGGTGTTGACAGTATGATAATATGAATTTCGTTGATATTGGTTAGTAGAATAAACAGTCAAAGCGATGAACGAAAAGACGGGTATATTTATTGCTTCTGATTGTTATAATAAATTTGAGTACAGAAAGAAAAATATTTACGGATTATTGGCCTATCTACTCTAATCTACCTAATGACTATGTGCCCTCCATACCCATCCATTGAGGCTGCTGGCCTTGAAAATATTCACAGTAATTTTTAAGGACACCTTAGCAATATCTAGATGCCAATCAGAGAAATGCAAAGTTGTTATCAGAACTTTTTAATAAATGGATGATTTGATAATTTTTCAACCTTCGATCATGTTCCTTACCATAGTTTCATATAAAAAACCAATTATTTTCATCTAAAACAATAATTTTTATTCTAATGCGCAGAAACCTCTCTCTAAATGCTCCTAGAAATTTTTAAGACCAAAATAAAGGCAAGCCTTAAATGTGTCTTTTCAAAATACTACTAATATTTTCACGCAGTGGGTATGTCTAAATCCGATCCAGTACCGTGTAACGTCAGTAGGTGCTGTGATGCTGCTGATCAGTTCCGAACTGAAACCATCTCAATGGACTGCGCCTTGTTGATCAACTGTCAGTTATTTTTGGAGTACTTGGATTAACCAGTGCAACACCAGCACTAGATGGTGTCCGTTGATGATAGCCGTTTGTACTTGTCAAGTACACAGGATAGAATTAAATTGAAGAAAATACGCATAGCTAGCCAAACATTTTCTGTTAAACTTGTAGGATAATGCTGCTGGTCAATTCGCATTCCCAATTAAAGGGGACAGATTGTTCAAGGTGTAAAATTCTCCTAGAATGATCGCACAGGTCTACCAACTGTTCATCACATCTTAAGATATACGACGCTTCCATTACCAGTTTAAAAGATTGTGATATTTTACCAGAACAAATAAATCCTTTACAAAATTGTTGTATTAAAAATGATTTATATCAAAATGCAATATTCTAACTTTTACTAAGAAAATATTACCTTTCATTATCCATATTAAATAAATAACCAGAATCTAAGACATAGGAACTGTTACAATTGGAGATCTGGGCGTCAGCTTTGATCATCAGCTTACATTTACCCAACACATTAATGAAATAATGACATCAGTTTATCGTGCACGTGGCACCTTTAGTTGTAAAAGGGCTCAAACTAATTTGAAAATAAAGTCCCAAATAAATTTAATGTGTAGATATGCTAACAATTAATGATATGTTAGTGATATTTTTTACTGCAGTACCAGTGAAATTAAAAGCAAATCTGGAGGACATCTTTAGTTGCGTTATGAAAAATATACATTCCCATCTTTTTTTTCCTTGCCTTAAAAGCTAGATATTTAAAATGATAATTAATCTACATTACATTTCTTTTAACTTTGTTAGCATACTTATATTATTATAATATACCAATCTTTAAGGATACATTATCAAATAGGTAGATGATGTAGAAAACTTACAGAATAAGCCGTTGAAAGTGTATTGATGATCTTACTTTTTGCAGGCAATACCTAAGTAATTTTGATATACCTTGAAGGATACTATATGTGCAAGAGTAAGAGGGCCAAAGTGAGATGGAGAGACAGAGAAATCGACATCTGCAGACGTGGGTCAGGTGCCTATAATTTATATGCAAATACGATTAACGGCGAGCCGCTCTGCGTGCATCAGGATAAGATAAATAAATGTAATCGATAATAATGTATTATATATTGAGAAATGTATATGTTGAATACATTACACATATTACATACATCTATCCATATAAATAAAAATGAATCGCCAAATGCGTTGCTAGGCGCAAAACTCGACAACGGCTTGACCAATTCGGATAATTTTTATTTTAATATTTTCGTTAAGGCATAAGGAAGTTTCTTATGGAGAAAAAAATCGTAAAAATTACGAGGAAAATAGTGAAAACACCACTTCTCCCATATCTAAGCTTTCTTAGTGTCGTGTCAGATATGTCATACACGTCAAGAACTATTAGCCAAAGAACACCTATATTATCTGGAACAATGAGCCTTTTTCCTGAAAAGAGTGTGGCCTTTCGCTACGAGAGGGCAGCATTTCTGGTAGGCACAGGGACCAATATTAAACCTACTCCATCTAACACTGTGCAAATATAGGTGATAAAAGTAAATTATTTAAAATAATCAATCAAGTAAAAAAATATCGTGTACCATAAAGCATTACAATAAAAATATTATATTATTACTGAAATGTACAAAAGCAAGAAGTTGTTTTTGTAAGTAATAATTAAAGTGATTACGTGATTACGCGCCGGGTACTGCTAGTTGTATATAAATATAAGGTTCTGGTCAGTTGGACGTGATTAAACAACCCCACCAATTTGGCACTTATTCTATGCAATAGTAGGTATTCTGCTCAGGTCTGTTCTGTATTTTTTTTAAATAAATTAATATTTCTTCTTTTGTATTGCGAAAAGTTATATGTAATATTTTATTTTTGGAATTTAACATGTTATAAAGGAACCACGACACGCTATAGATGATTGAGTATTTGCATACCTAAAAATGCACCGACTGTACTGCAAAATATAAAATAATATTAGTTCTACTGATACTGGTAATTTTGAAGATGAGGTAAATATAAGACTCTTGGCACCAACTTGGCAAGTAACAGCACAAATAGAATTAATATTATTTTGTATTTTTCAGTGCAGCAAGAAATAAAGTCGGTCCAATTTCTTGTAATAAATATTTATTTCATACTTTTGAGTGTGAAATCAGTCACGAAAATCACTGAACGTTCACATAAATCAATAAATATACTACTTATCCTGTTAAATACGCATATATCAGACTTTATCACAGCTGTAAAACCATAACTCTATAGAAAAAATGTTCTACTTAAATGTTGCTTCAAATAAACTAGTCTTTAATTTGGCCGTCTCATATTTTCAATTTTCTAAAGAAATCGCCCCCTGCACATAGCGGAAATATAGATATTTCAGATTTTAACACAAATTGTAACACGAAAACCGTAACTTATTTGAATGAAGTGTTCAGTTCTGGATATTATGATATATTTAATTCTGCTGTTTCAAATTTTCAATTTTAGAGATAAATTGCCCCCTCCACCCCTTTTGGAGGGAAGCAGATTTCAAACCAACCAACCAAAAAAATGCAGGCAATCGAGGTATACCTTTTTTCTGATCATTTATAAATAATGTTGATCATGCTATGCATATTGAGTATAAATTATTCTTAAAGAAGGGTAATGATTTATATTGTAAAATATACCCGGAGATTTTTTCTTAGGTTTTTCTTATATTTTAATAATATAACAATTATATACTCTTTGATAATGGAGAATATTTTCAATGTCAACAATTAAGAAATGGAACAAATACTTGAATACATTTTGTCAAGTGTGTAACATCTTAATTGTCAGGGTATCATTTGTACCTTAATTTCAATAAGTTGTAGGTTAATTTTAAATTCACTTATCGACTAAATATACCTAATGATTCATTAAAAAGTTATTATCATTTTTTGGAAGTTTTATTTATTTAGATTTGGTATAGTACTCATTTACATAAAAATTTTCAATTTCAATATCCCTAGAGATTGGATAATTTCCGAAAATTTTTTGGAGGTGCAATTTTCATTAAAAAAATCGCAACCAACAAAAAAGTTAAGCAGAATAATTCAAGCTCGTGGGAGGTTCTTTACGAAAATTTTATAGCTACCAAAAATATTTTAAGAAGAAAATATAATTCTTGATTGTATTCTTTTAAAATCACAATATTATAGTACTACAGAATAGGAAAAAAATGTAGGTATGTGTTATATTGGACGATATGTACCTCCTTTATTGATAAACCTATCTTTTATTGTAATTAGTTTTATTTTTTTACTTTTGCTTTGCCCTAGTTTAAATAGTAGAAATCAGAGTCTTAAATAAATAAATTCCTCCATATTATAAATAATACCTCCATATTATAAATAATTTTATACTACTAGAAAGAATTGAAAATTATTAATGATCTAAATCAATTGCAATTTTACGCGGTAACATAAAATCTGTTAAGTTGGCTGAGACTTCAACGCTTTGGTGTGATGACGTTTCACATTATTCGCCACATTAGAATTAGAGTCGTAAAAAAAACATCATAAAATTAATGGAAAGTAGTAATTTTTTTCTTTTGTACGGAATCTGAGCATATTCAAATTTACCTATCTTTACGATTAATAAATTTGGCGGATGCGCCAATAGAACATGGAACATGTCTTAATTTAAAACAGCCAACCAATGCTTATACATATCAAAATATTCTATATTGAAAGCTATCATAGTTAATTGTGGTTATGATGTTCATCATAAACTTGAAATTATTATTCGTATAATTATGACCCCGACTTCAGCAATTTACTGGACCCATTCCCAGTACTCATTCCATACCTACTTCTAATTCAATTCTTCTTTATCAAAAAAGATTTACTGGTGTGCCATTCCATTTGAAATCACATTTAAAAATAATTGCATCCCAAAGTATCATATAGGAGAAGCGTTTTGTCCTTTTGCATTGCCTCATATTTTTAAACAAGTTTCTATAGTAATAGTAACAAAATTATATTTTCATTGCCTTTTATTGAGTGATTAAAATAGAACTTGTTATGACAATCACATTAGCTAGGGTTTTATGAAAATATTTCTGATTCCAGACCTGCTCTCTGAAGTTCCATAGCATACTAGAATTATTTAACAGTGCCTTGTAAAAAGATAACATTTGATCCCAATTCTAAGATCTTTCCGATCTCTACTCCGGGAACCCGACTAATCCACTGGATAAAAAGTTACCTAGATCAAACCCGCCCAGAAAGTTCAGCTATTTCGACGATAAGCTGTGTTAGTTATACATATAGATGTTTAATTAAACTATTGTTTGGATATTAGTGAGTTTTAAACAATCTTTTGAGCTCAAATAAGACATTCACAATCATGTAATTAGTATTTCTCTCCCAAATAAGAAGCTTTTTTTTCTTTTGGAGAATATAACAGATTAATCTGATGTAGTCTTATTTCACCTCTATCAACTACCAGGTAATACTAGCTGATGCGAGGCTTACATAAGTTAATTTCAATTTACTCTAACTCACTATA
Organism: Crioceris asparagi; assembly: GCA_958507055.1. NCBI lineage: Eukaryota > Metazoa > Arthropoda > Insecta > Coleoptera > Chrysomelidae > Crioceris > Crioceris asparagi. The sequence continues at coordinate 81,371,316 of OY293828.1, read as the reverse complement.
TACACCAGGAGGCATTAAGGCAAAAGCTAGCATCATGGCAAAGTAAATCTTCCCCATACAACGTTTTAAAAGGCTCGACTCGACTAGTAAATAACGCCGTGTCTCTGTATAAACAAAAAAAAAAACATAATTGCCTCAACTACTAAAAGTAGATTAAATTTTAAATAACATTTGGTTGTTACGCTTGCGGCGATTCTAAAACAAAACTTTCTTTCAGAGCTTGAATTCAACAACTAGACACACACACAGCATACGGTGGAACAAAATTTGAAATGAAACAAATATACCTGCAGTGTGGGTGTGCGTGGGGAAACAGGTGAATATATATGTGTATTTGTAGCAATATCAACATTAAAGTCGGCAGGTAGGTCAGAATATAATAAAGTGAATTGCTTTTGAAGTGACAACGTCCTACACTGAGGGTATAGAGTATCACGAGACCCTCGAAATTCGAGATTTTTTCGCCTCGTCTCTATTTCAAGACGAGATTAAGAAGAGACCAAGAGTCATACTTCGAGATTTTTTGAGATCGAAATTTTCTTTCGAGATATCTCCAAAAAAATGCAGATGCTGCAATAACTCACAGCTATTTTTAGGTCAGGAAAGTGAAAATAAAAAACTATGTTATGAAATAATTTTAATTTACTTTAAACATTAGAAAATTAACAAAGCATAAGAAAATAGCAAATATAATAAAGCCCTTATCAAAGGTAAAAATAAATATTTCCATATTTATAAAACCTGGTGTGTCCACTCACACGACTTTCCTAGCGCTTGCAGGCAAATTCCAGCAAATGAAAAATTTTACACTAATTATTACAATAGCGGTAGTAAAGTAAAAATCCACTGGTCAAATCGTGCTACCACTCATTTTTTTCAGCATATCAAAACAAACAACAATGGTCATGTAACATTTTTTCGCAAGATGAAACGTTTAGCCAGAATCTGAAGCAACATGTGGAAAATATGGAATTTTATTCAAGCTTAAGTTTTTTTGTGCTTTTTCTCAGAGATGGCGTTGTATGTGGGTGGTGAAGGGCTCTCAGAAGAATACTTTAGGCAAGTTTGATCAAAATCCTTAGGGCCGTTTACGCGCTACAGTCTTGGGCAAATCACGTTTTTTTGCTCTAGCTCAACACCCAGTGTATATATGATTCTCATTTAGTGCCACCGGCGAGTGATATTGGTACTAAACAATATAAAAAAAAGCAACAAAATACACCGATCCGTTCTCGAGATAATGCTGTCACAGACAGACAGACTGACAGACCAATGGCTGAAAATATGTTTATTAGACTTAAGAAACTCATTTACATTTGTAAAAATCTCGATACCGAAAATTTCACACAATTACAATAGTTTCCTTATACAGCTACTATAGTAGCGTAGGAAAGTAATAAAGGGAGTCCTCATGTATTCATCCCCAAAAAGATTCTTCAAATTATTTGTCAAATATAAATAATGACATTTGTAATTGATGGCTATGAAATCTTTCCTGTTTTTGGTTAATTTATTCTAAATTCATGATTTTTGCCCTGAAGAAGAGAATAAACATTCTCGAAAGCTCGGCTTCAATCAAAGAATTTTATTTAATATATGACTGCATCCCCAAGAACATCTACCAAATGTTGTTTTGGACTAACTTATAGACATATAACAACATGCCGTTGAAATTTTTTCGAAATTCAAAAGTGTGAACGATCGCAATAGGTACATTTCTATAAGAAATTTACCTAAAATGTATATTATCACCTTCTCCTTAGAAACTATTACAGATTACCTTTAAATTATTGGTGCCAAAAGTTTTTATCTAACTAGGTACAACTGCACAACTTCAAAATTACCAGTACCAACAGAATTTTTACTTTCCTACGCTACTATAGTAGCTGTATAAGGAAACTATTGTAATCGTGTGAAATTTTTGGTATCGAGATTTTTACAAATGTTGATGTTTCAGAGTTTTCGAAGTCTAATAAACATATTTTCTGGAACCATTGGCATAGATGGAATCAAAAAATAACAAACACAAAATTACCACAATAAAGTTAGTTCTCAGAAAGTATGTGTTTACTATTTCTTAATTCATTTTTAACATGGGTAGGTCGTATGTTTTTCTTAAAAAAATTTGTTTGTATAATGATTTATTGACGACAAATAATTATCAATATGTTTAGTTTAGAAAAGTGAACATTGTCATTTATAGTTAATTACAGGTTAACCCCTGAATATGCCGATCTTGTTGGCGAAACAATTGTCGGGTTTGACAAAATAAAGTGTTGGTGTTTATTGTGGTAATTCTGTGTTTGTTATTTTTTGATTATATCGAGGATTATATGTATCTCTCGAACAAAACAACTATTCTGCTATACCACTCACTTGTCGATAATTTCATCATACACTTTCACTTCATTTGTATTGCTTATAGTCCAAAGAGATTAAAAAACCCTGAATACTGTTGTCGGAATTGATTCAGCTGTTTTCTCGAATTTAATTATAGGGGAGACGACAACGACCAAGTCATAAACTTCATAATACTGAAATAATAAGTGTTTGTTCTGCATTTTCTCGAGCATAAAAAAACTGTGTGAGGGTAAAAGAAGAAAAAGTTAAAGAAAGTTTTCCGCTGACGGAGGGAAAAACAGTGTCTTTATCCATATAGCTATATATGAGTTATCGCGTCATAAACTTTGTCTTTTTCTGTAATCCGCTCCTGAGACAGAAAAGAATATTCCCATTTCTCTGGTGACTTATGGATTTAATAAACAAACCATAAATAAAAGTTGTTTAATATATTACGACAACACGGCAGAACGGTCTCCATGGCACTCTCTCTGTGCTTCTATTTTTGAAGTCTTATTTGTCATAAGGCTTTATACACAATGCGAAATTGGAGAGCTTTGTAATTTGACGATGACATTTATCACTGAAACATTAGCTTTTTGTACAGTAGTAACAACCAAAAAAAAATAATTGTGTGTAACCACAAACCGGGGACAGATTTTGTGGATGGATGATATAAATCTTTTCAGTTGTGATGTATACAGTGTACAGTGCGTCAGAAATTGGTGCTGTATAACTGGATTAGAGACTGAAGAACATTTCTACAGGGAAATATTTAATTGGAAACTTCTAAAGCTGTGTTCATAATCAATCTTAGTCTTCGTTCTGTACTGGATTAACTTATTTGTTAATTACTATTGTAAGGATAATCTCAGATATTACAAAAATAACCTATACCAAACAAAAATGAATCATGAATGCGGCTGCAAGTGTCCATGACATTTGATGAAAAAATATAATTGTGCATTTAAGCAAGGTCCTTTGGATTTTTTGGAGGAATCTCAAATATTCCGTTTTTTCTTGGCAATGGCCTTAGTTTTCAAGGAAAGGTTAATTCCTAATAGGCTTTGAGATTAGAATTACGTGGTAGTGTCGTCTGACGGATTCAAGAGATTATCTAGTGGATCCAATTTGCTTGGATTTAAAAGTAATTTATGCAAACGTATTCTTTGTAAAATGGTTATTTAAATGTTTTCGTCGATATTTTCAAAAATAATAAAATTATAAGACTTCTAAGAAAACCCATCTGAAAAATGTCTTATTCAACTCTTTTTAAATCTCTTATAATTTCTAAGATCCTTATAGATTCATCACCATTTTGTTGCACACTGTATATTGTATACAGGGTGACCAATCGAAAAGGAAACAGAGCCATTTTCAGGAACTGTGTCATTATTTTGGGAAAAAGCTGGGTCCCGTCGCTTTTTGATTCAAGGGGGACACCTTTTTTCGGTATTTTTGACTCCTCCACTTTTACCCCCTAGTAAGAGTAAGAATCACCTTAAAATATTTAAATAGCATTGGGGGTCGAGTATGATGTCTTTAACAGCTCGTGTAATTCCCTATACAGTAGTAGGTATATATTTGTAAATTCCGCCTAAACGTTAAAGAAAATTACATTTTGCAATATAAATTTCTGTGCAAACATTCAGCTGAGCTATTTAATGAACAACATCAAGAGAAACATGTCAGTAGAAAGTATGTAGTAGAGTTAGTACAAAAGTGTCAAGCGACAGGGAATGTAGCTAATAAGAAACGAGAAATTGAAAAGTCCCTAGTTAATGAAGCTAGTGAAGTTGCAGTTTTGAGACATGTTCATCTTGATCCTAACTTAAGTACTGGGCAACTACCATCTGTGCCTGGGATCAATCGAACTAGCGTCCAAACTATTTTCAAAAAGAACAAATTTCATTCATATACAATACATTTACAGCAGGAACTTCATGAGGATGATTTTGACAGCCGTTGACAATTTTGCGAAGTGAGACAGGAGCGAGCAATGAACAATCAACAGTTTCGTTTTAATATCCGTTTTTCCATGAATGCAGTTTTTTTAACGGAACGGTAAATCGTTACACTTGCTGCTATTGGTTTGATTCGAATCCAAGTATTTTGCACGAGGTGTATACACAGCAGCCAGCATAACTAAATGTATGGGCTAGCGAAATGTATTTTTGATTATTAGAAGACGCTATAGATGCTGCCTTGACTGATATCATTGGAAATGAGCACCAGTATGATAAAGATCATTTGTATTTCCAACAGGACGGTGCTCCTCCGCATTATGCTTTGATTGTTCGTCAGTATTTAAGCCAACATTTTCCAAGGCATTGAATTGGGAGAAGAGGCAGCATTGAATGGGCTCCTCGATCCCCAGATTTAGCACCACTCGATTTCTTTTGTGGGGATACCTAAAAACTAAAATCTACATAATACAACCAGCGTAGTTAGACGATTTGCCTCAAAGGATAGTTGACGAGTACCGTCAAATCAAATGTTTCGGAATGTGAGCGAAACTTAAGATGTAAAGTCTTCAAAGTATTAGGCGGAATTACCAAATTTAAAGACTATTGTAAGAGGAATTACAAGAGCTGTTAAAAGACATCTTACTTACCCCCAATGATACTTAAATATTTTGGGGAGATTCTTACCCTCACTAGAGGGTAGAAAAGATGGAGTCGAAAATACCGAGAAACAGTGTCCCCCTTGAATCAAATAGCGATGGGTCCCTGCTTTTTGTAAATAATGACACACTTCCTGAAAATGGCTGTTTCGTTTACATTTGACCACCCTGTATATATATCGAGCATGCTTGTGCCTTGCCTGGTTGTTGTACCTACACCCATAGATAATATATATATATATATATATAAGGGGCCTACTCCTGAGGCGAGTTATTTGAAATAATTATTAGCACCTTATTCCAAGACATGCTCTATTTAATACATTATGTAGGTAACTACAATACATATCCCTGCATAATTGTTCTTTCGTTCTTCATTGTTCTTTAAGAATATTCATAGTTTAAGTGCAATCGATTTACATAATATGCTCATTCCAATAAACAGTCAATTTGTGAAAAGTTATGATAAACTGAAGAGTACGCAAGCCCCATGCAGCAATGTAATTGGCAGTGATCTATGTTATTTATTAATCAAAAATGCTTTTTTACAAAAATTTAGGACCGCCTTTTTCTTTGGTACTTTGAAATATATCAAATAATATAAATTCTATTGGTAATCGTTATTTCGAAGAGGTCCAGTAATAGGTGCATAGCAGACTTTTGGCACCAATCAGAAATGATATGATACTTATAATGTGAGCAAAGGCTTAAAATTTAGATTGGTTGAGAATATTCTATGGAAGCTTGCCATCGATCGGGCTGCCGTGCGATTAATTGCACGGGGTCAAAGGTCACGAAGTACAATTTTCTACTAATAACGACCAGCTGTAAGTGTAACCATTTTGTGAGATATGGCGCTCTGAAGGTAGCAATTGTTATCTCCACCATTGTATGGATTTATTCTCTTTCTTGTTAGGTACCTTCCTACCGCGCTCTGATGGCCATTCATTATAATGCATACAAAATGGTTTAATTTTTCATTTCTTTTTCACTTTCTGACCATTACCCAAAGTGCTTATGTAAAGAATGTATGAAGTGATTCAAAAAAGGTTATATTTCGAAATAGGTTACTACAAGTGAGAACGATTTCTCAGCATCTCTTTGCTAGAATCAGGTGAGTGGAAATAAGTTGTCAGTTTGTTGATTTTTGTTTTGTTTTGTGAGGTAACAAAACTGTCGCCAGTGGCACAGAATAGTAGAATAGGCATTCTGCTCGCACTGATTGTTATGCAATAATTGAGAAATGATCAAGAAATATACTTGAGAGGTTAGGAAACTCGTGTGAGTGGATACACTAAATAGTTATATCTTGTCATTTGGCAATATAAATATAATATAATATAAAATGTTTCTGCAAAATGTAGAAAAAATATGTTAAATGTTCTCTTTCATTGGTTTGTGTAATTTATAGACTCACTGCCATATCAGTCACAATTTCTGTAGGTACTTGTATTTCATTGGTGCCCCATATGGAGATGTAATTGAATTAATTTAATTTTAAGCGGAAGCTGCTTTTTGACCTACCTCCCAAACTTAGTGAAATATATTATTCATAATGTCCGGTCAATCTTATATGTATCATATTGTATGCTCATATTGAGTACCTTTTTATTTGCCTGGACATTATAATATTGCCCTATCAATCACAATTTAGTCTGCCGATTTGTTATTAATTGCCGACTATTTCGATCATGACTCAAAACATTTTAGTTTGGATGGGGAATAGTTTCTGTAAGCTTTCTGTATTAGACGGTAGCTTGCAGCGAGCGACGCTTTAATTGTTTTTGATATTGAACTTATTCTTTAGAAGTTGCAAAGGGAGAATGAAAAAAGCTGTGGTTATGCTTCTAACAGATTACTCTGAATATGGGAACAGTACCTTTATCTTAGTATTACTGTGAATTCAGTTAACGGCCCAGATTCCAATAAAAGAGACGACGCTCTCGTAAAAGACAAAATCTATTAGTTCCTTTCCCAGATATTAAAAAACATATGCAAAATTATTACAAACCTGAATAGGATGCTTTCTTATTAAATGAAAACATATCATTTTGAAAATCTTACGCTCAAAATATAAAGATTATCATTAACAGATGGCTCAATGGCAAGTTTAGTTTGAAATAATTTGAGCCCAGTAGTTTGAAACTATTTCTTGCATTTCTATAATACTTTGCAGGACGTATAGATACTGTTTTAACATATATTGTTCTGGCTAAACAGTCTAGGGCTCAAATTTGTGAGACTACCTTAACCGGTTATTTCAGGTGGAACCAATAGCGAAAGACAATATGCAATTTAAATGAAAGGAATACTCACAGGATCATCAGTACCTACACTCCTCGTGATTGCAAACTTGGGTACTATTTCCTTTTTCACTCGCGAGAGCTTATTTTTAGACTATTCTTACGAACAGTACAATTCAGACAGATCTTATGTCTCTGGTTCCCATTGCAGGTGTTGTTGATATCCCATATGCTGTGACTTTTGGGGAAGGAAAACAATAATATTTGGAAGGACAGTCCTCAGTCTATAACAGGTTCTGTACCATCGTAAATTATGTTATATAAAACTACAGAATGCTACTAATGGTGAAAGGATCAAGGAAGAGGTTCTTCACCGTTCGTAAATTCTACTTAAGTCATTCTTAGCTGAACTATCCTTTTGGTATAAGTTTTTAGTTTCTAGTTCCTCTTTAGGGTTCCATATGTAATTTCTGAAAACAGTACCCTACTACCAAGATTCCGCTGTCGGTCTGTCCGTCCGTTCTTCCGTCAGCGAGCTGTATCCATATGATCCGTAATAGGTAGACGATTGAAATTTTCTTATGTTTATTCATAAGATTATCAAATAATCTCAATATTACTTACTAATAATCTAATATCTTGGGATTGGGATGTGATTTAAATTAAATTATCATATTTTGAGCCCGATATGTTCTAAATGAAATATTATCTTTTTCCAATAAAACACCCTGTTTATATATCTATAATTCCCTAATTCACGTCGAAAGTTGACATTACATATTTTTTTCTAGCCCTACTGCTTCTAAAGAAACAGTATCCAACATCATTTATGATGCTCTTTTTTAGAAGTGTGTGGAACTGAAGCTATAGTTGTAATCTAAAAAAGTTTATTTTCATTAGATTTGAAGACGTTTATCAATCAGATTTTCATTTTAAACTTGAAGCACTCAACTATCTTCCGTTATATTTGTTCACGAGATTTCTTGAGAATATCGTTGACTTGCTCTTGTAATTTCTTTGTTCCATATTGGTAGAAAGAGAATCAATATATTGGAAACGCTTCATATACCTATAGGAATATATATATATATATATATATAAATGAGGAGGATATATATATATATATATATATATATATATATATATCTACATAAAGTGACGCCTAAATTGAAAACTTTCCATAGAGAATTTATTCCAGTTGCCTTTATAAATTTCCAATTTCAACTTTTATCCAATTCAGCACAACTCCTGAGTTTACTACCAGGAGTACAAAGATATGTATCAGAGAATGTTTACATTATTAGGTATATGAAGACAAAGTAAAGACATTGTGATCAATATCAATATCGTTTTTTATCAAGATTCTGTCTGTCTGTTAATTCATCTATCTATTGTATTATAATTCATATATTATCAGTTATGAACTTCTAACAGTAGATTGACAAAACTTTCCAAAAAAGCTAGAAATGGCCATTATGAAATTACACGCCAAAACAATTTTAATTCCTTAATTCAAAGACATCACTATAAAATTTACACAAATTTGCCTATATGTTGTCAACCACTCGTAATTTCCTTCTTCCTTTCTTTCCTGTCTTTCGACTGCAATGTCTTCTTTCTTTCTGATAAGAAGATCTATATGCACTCCTGGACAAAAAAAGAACGGACAATGAAAATTTGATTCAGTTTGAAGTAACTTGCTCAGTTTTATGTGGTTTTCATCATATCTTCTCAAGATGTAGGCGATATCAACTGGAACCGGATTTGATGAAATTACGATAGTTTGAAATAAGCCTGGTGTTATAGAGGCAAAAGCTAAAAGCTGTATTTCGATCTAGATTTCCAAACAATCGGTGGAAAAATGCAAGGATAAAATGTCTCTTTGAGATATTTTTAAGCTTCAGCCCTGCGAACTAAATGTATTCGAATCAGATATGTGTCTCAAACGAAAAGTATTTGACCAAAGTGTCCACTCGGTACTACTGACGTTTGGTTCGCAAACACTAACACTAACACCAAAAACTGTCAATAAAATAAGAATAACTCAATGAGTAATGGAGAGGTTCATGTTAGGGGTGACATTTTGAGATAAAATCCAAAATGAAGAACTGCGTAGAAGAACAAACATTTTGGATGCAAGAGTCACACACTGGATCCGGATGCTCAAGATCGAGTAAACTGGCTTAGGTTAAGAGAGGCTCATGCCCAGCAGTGGACCAGACAAGCTGCTATATGAGGATGATGATTGCCTCCTTGCTCTGTTTCCAATAACTGCTGTTACCATACGATTAGATAAGCTTTAATTGACAATAGACAATCGTCTGTTGCTGAATGTGTCCAATTCCTCAAGAAGAGCCATTCGAAGATTTTGCATATTTTCTGGTTGGTACGTAGGGACATGCTTCCTTAAAGTCCGGATTAGATCAGGGCTTCGTAGAGGACAATCTAGTCTTTGAATGTCCATTTCACAAAGATATTCATTGAAAACTCGTGCAACATGAGGACTGAAATTATGGTGCGTTTCAGAAAAAACTCTTACCATCAGATGAAGCGAAAGGAATGTCGTTGGGCTCTAAAAATTCTTCCATATAACAGTAAGCAGTTAAGGTATCATTTTCGATTACAGCAAAGTCGGTATTTTCTGTTATTTGTTGTGAACTGCAATTTTTTTTCATAAAAATTATGTTTTTCTCTTTAAATGAAGTTACAGATACTAATCAAAAATGGAACTGGTAGGAAAAGATAATGTTTAATATCATGGTACAAGAACATATTGTGCCATTAAGTCTGTCCATAGTGTATTTGGAAAACTAGGGTGAAATGCAACTTTTTGTTCCACCCTATTTAACATCAGGTACATTATTTACATATTCCAGTTTTTTTGCTCAGGAGTGTATTAATATGTAAAAGGAATATTTGGGGCCAGCCTTTTTTAAGCATATTGCGTTCACAGGCGAATATGTGATTTAACATACTTGAATTCTATAACGAGAAGGAGTACAGATAGGTTAAATAAATGTATTATATATTATGTTACAAGTACATTAAATTAAATAAAGTAAATTTATGTCGATCAGCAGTTTATAGTTATCGATATTTCGGATACTAGTTAATCAAATTTTTTGACAGTGTTGAATATCGTCGTTGCCCTTGTTAGAAAGCTTACAGCTGTCACAGTGTCGGCTCCATTGGCTATCAGTTTTTCTTCATATTTCAAAAAATGAGAATCACTAATTTACTTTATTATATAAGTTAATCTAATTCACCAAAACTATTGTTGGCCTGGAGAGGGACAAATTTTCATTTACAACCCCTTTTTGTCATTGTCCACACCTGGCAATCATTTGTAACGCGTAACGTAGCAACAGATCCCATATAAACTATCTGACAATAGGCTATCAACTAATTACTGAATAATATTTCGGTATAGAACCGTTGGCGTTGATCGAACATATCGACAACATAATCACAACATACACTCCAACAGTTTAAATACTCTCACCATACAGTAACTATTCTATGTCTATCGACGACAAAGTTGGCGTCTTCAGGGATAAACCTTTCAAATAGGATCCAGTTAAACTATCTTCTAATCATTAAATCTCATTTTTCAATAGAAAACCTCTCACAATTTACGAAATACAAAAATCACAATTTTTATCACTGACTGATGACTGACGCACTCATCAATAGTTTTGATAACTTCTCGTTGACTTAGGAAGTTGAAAATTGGTGTGAATGTAGGTTATGGGTCGTATATGTATATAAAAAATAAGAAATCATCACATTCACTGTTGGTAGTTGGTATAGAAGACAACGTAATTAATTCAGATACTTCTGAACATTATGTATGCAGGTGGTGAATAAGATAACTTTGTAGCATTATTAATGAACGATTTCACTCTAAATAAGCAGAAATTGCGATTTTATGTGAAATCAAATATCCAATGACGTTTTATTTCAATAAAGAAAGAGAAATACTTAACAAGCAACATATCATATCGCTGCAAAAAACATAAATGTGAAAGAAAGCCAAGCTCGTAACACAAAAACCTGCAAGAATAGTAGGTATTTGAATAACGTCTTCGCTAATAAAATAATTGAGATCGAACTGGATACCATATTCTTTGCTACTCATTGAATATTTCGACTCGGCAAGTTTTTATTCTCCAAATTTAATCTTTGGAAAAACTCACTATTGACTAGCAAAGAGTATGCCAAATTTGCCTCTACAGCAATAATTGATGGACGTTAGGCATCTCAGAAGCTATGATTTAAGGAACTTCAAAAGAACTTGGTATCCCACTTCTTTTATTAGCGAAGCCTTTATCCAAGTCACCACCGTATTCACCGTACTTACTCAACTACTACACCGGACTGGCTGGACGCACAGCAAATCCTCTCCAGGCAAGCCTCTCCATCTAGAAACTTCTACCGACATCTCCAAACGCCACGAACATTCCACCAATAGCGCGAACTCACTAGATGCTTCGGGATATTACCTCGACCTTGGCATGTATCGATGACCAATAGCAGTATGCCTTACACTCATACCACCCGGGCCCTACCAACTTCCGTACTAGTCAAGACGCTCCTCCCTCTGAAAAATCCCACACGCCTCCATTCCGAATGGCGTCGAAACTATATCCCCTATTCGTTACAATAATAATCGTGCAAGTTGTTTTGTTATGAACTTGGCTTAGATTTGTAATTTTGTTTTCTGCTGGGTTTCATAGTTTGCAGAAAAACATTCTAAGTACCTCCTGAACCGATCCTATGAGAGTCTGAATCGCACTTGACGACTTTTCTTTTGGTGATTTGTCCATTATGTTTATTTTATTTTCAGTTTCAAAGAAAAGTTGTCAGGTTTGATTTAAACGACTTTTGATTTATTTAGAAAATCAAAACGTGAACAATACTTAGATTTTGACGAATCTGGGTATAGCTTAGGTTAACCCCGAGTTTGCACTTAATATTGACGATAAAAGCGATGAGATTGACAAGTTAACTTCGTATACAAGTGATATGCGCTACCAAGAGTAGGCGTGTACGAAATCATGGGCATCTTCTAATATTCAATAATGAAAGAAACCTTGTATTACATCGAAACTTGGAAATTATTCATAATTTTAAATGTTGATAACGTTTATTTATTTATTTAATATTTTGACCTTGTTCAGAAATTTAGATACTTGTGAAATCATAAATAAAATTATAGCGTGAACTACTAGATCTAAACCATTAAAATGGTAATAATGCTTTCCTGCACCTGTTATCTTTTTGTTTTCTCTCACAGCAGCTTGTTACCTCGTTTATAACTCCATATATAATTCTTGGTGATAATCTGGCCCCTAAACAGAATGGGCTATAAATCATAACGGCTCGCATTACCTTCCTGAACAACAATATTTGCATTGCTTTTAGGTATATTCAATCATTTTCAATGTAATCGGAAATTCTCAAGGAATTTAACAATTCGTTTATTCAGCAGGATGGTTTTGTTGCTTATGTGAGGTAAAGTTCTCTTCTCTCCAGTTTCTGTTATCGATTCCCATTACAAATTCTCTCAAAGATCATACGGCAGAATTAATTAGTTTTATACAAATAGTATCTTTGTAATAGTTTCATGTTACATATTGCTTGCAGAGCAACGTCAACAACTAAAGTTGGTGGTATAAAGGATATCTACTAATTAAATATATTTGAAATAGGGTAATGCAACTGAAGTACAAGTAGGATGTTGTAACACAGAAGATTAAAGAAGTTATAAGAGTTGGTTGGTATTATTTATTTCTTTAGATGAACGATTCCAAAACAGTTATTGGTAGATTACAATTATATTTTCAGTTCAAATGGACTAGTTCAATTAGACTGTGGCTAAAGCGGATGCGTGTTTTGACGTACATTGCTTTTAACGAAAACGTTAGAACAATCAAACACAGCAAATGCTTTGAGAGAGTTTACAGTAATAATTGCATGCAATGGCTTCGTCAGATAAGACAAGACTAAGTCCAAAATACTCAGCCGTTCAAACGAGGTTAATTTTTCCCAATAGAACGAAGATGTCAACAATGGATGCCGAAAAATTAATAAGTCTTCTGTTCAGCCATAAGTGTTTATGGAGCACGAAAAAGTAAAAACTACCACAACAGATATATTTCAAGACAAAAAACTTGCCGATAAAATGGAAAAGGGTTGTGAGTTCCAGAGAAACGACGAAATATCTGGAGATGACCAGAAGTTGGTATAATAATGTTGAGTCTCAGTCCTCTGACTCCAACCAAAAAATATGTTTCAAGTAACCTCTCAGGGCCCCAGTGTGGGATCAGATAAGCTAGTAAGATTTGGCCCTGAGAAGAAGACAAAGTCTAACCAAGTGGATAAACTATTGGTGCTCGAGGAAAACAGCTACAAATGTACCAAAAAGGCAGTCTTTATCTCACCATAAAGTCACAGATTACCATATTTTGATGAGTTTACGGCCATACTGTAGAAAACTGTCAAATCGAATAAAAATGTTTTGCGAAGAGGGACAATATGGAGAGAACGTCTCAGCTGTGTCAACTCCATCAAGCTATAGTTTGGAAAATATTTCAAGAAACTACTCTTCACCTTCTCATTGTGGCGGGGAACAAGGAGACCCAGCTCCACACCTGAAAATATTCCTTTAAACTTATTTACCTATAGTTTGGATGTTGTTTACTTTTCAAATTATTATTTCGTATTATTCTTACTAAATAATTACAGTTATAAACTAATAAAGAGTATTCATATCTAAAAGAAACAGCAAATCTCTCTTTTGCCTTCAAAAATTCATAAAAATTAGAGATTTACCGGGCCAATATCAAGAGAACCATGTTCTAGTATCCATAGATTTACAACCAGTAGATGAGAAATATTTAATAATTGTACCAAAGATAACCATAAATTTGAACCATTTGATAAATCAAAGTGAAAATTTTATACCTATTATTTTAAGCCAATCAGATGCTCTGATCTTGACAGTTTGCTATGACGACAACCTGAATTTTTCCAAAAGTTTCTCGGTTGCAAAATTAATAAGTGATAAATTCCCTGGCTTAACAGCTGTCACGTGCAGATGCCAGAATAACAAGCGATTATTTTTGACAAATATTTATTTACAAACTGTCAAAAGTTGTAGTTACTTCTTTTGGGAGAATCTCCCGCGAGTTTGAATTATTCTCTCGGCTGGGACTTCGGGACATTTAAAAAAAAATTGTACCTCGAAAAAAATTTCGGAAATTATTCAAGCTCTAGGGATATTATAATTGAGAATTGACAATATACCGCATGTCCCGTTACAAAACGCACCATAAAGAATTCCAATATTAATATTTTAATTTCTGATTGTATCTTCAATGTAGGTTTTAAATGACCAAGGTTTGATTGAAGTGATAAACAAACGTTCTAAAAATCACTTGTAACATTTAAATATGAGTTCCATCATAAAAAAATAAGCATTACCCAAGGCCAAAAATATCAAATGACTATTTAAAAAAGGTTATTAACTCATTTCTATTTAATGATTAATATTTGTTTTTTTCACATGATGCAACTCAAGTTCAAATGTTATAAATGATTTTTTGAATGTTTCTTTTCGGTTTGGTCATTTAAAACCTATATTGGAGATACAATTAAAAATTTAAATATTTACAAGGGAATTCCCTATGCCGCATTTCGTAACGGAACATAGGGTATACTGATAATTAACCATGTTTCCTTTTGAAATTAAGGAACAATTCAAATTAAACTTTTCGATTAGTGAAGAAGAAACTTTGCCTTTTCCACCATATGTGAAAACGACATGTGATTATCAAGCCTTGGCTTATTATGGAGAAGTTCTTGCTTTTCTGGACGAGATCCGACTTATCGAAGTTTCCAAAGTGAAAATAAATTCTAGTGCAGGATTCATTTCCAAAAAAAGAACTAACTAATAAAGCTCGCTTCTATATATTTATATTATTTATAATAAGTTCAAGTCCAATATCTACACCATACATAATTGAAAATTTCATAGACTTTTTCTACTGTCAGGCACCATCTATCTCCAGAGAAAAAACCGGGTTGAGTTGGCTGTGAGCGCTATTTAAGCATTCCATATTAAAAGTTATAGATCCCCAAAGCGTTTTCGAATATATATTACGTTCCAGTTCTGAGACACTTTGGCACTTCCATCGGATACATTCTGTACAGGGTGATTCACATTCGATTATAACTTCAAGGAGAACGATTCACAGGAATGTTGTGATTTTTTTTAAGCTCAAATGATTTCACCTTGTCTATCACCTGCTAATATTTTCAGCTCTGCATGGATGACCCTTGCATACAAATCTGTTAGCAACATTGATTTTTGAAAAAATACGCCTACCCTGTATATATTGACTTTATCAAATTTTCATATAGGGTGTCTTATATAAATTATCTCCTTAACTATTGCTAATAGCACAGAATTAATTATAAGTCTTATGTGTTATTTTGAAGACTAACTGTGAATGGTGAAATCATTTTTTTTTCACTAGCTTAGGCGCTAAAGGGAAAAATTGAAAATTAGAAATTTTTAAGATGACCCTACAACTTCTTCATTAAAATTGATATGTTTTTGTATTTTACATGAATATTTCTTGAGAGCCGTTTTCAGAATGACTATATGCGGTTAGGTCAAAAAGCTATCTTGTGCAACTTAATTATTTTATTGTTTATCATTCTTTTGATCTAGAAAGAGAGAATTTCGAATTCTCTTTACTTTTAGTTATTCTCATCTTCAGTAGGTCATAAAATAAGCGCCAGCTTGAATATCACCAAAAATGGCATTCTAAATATTTGGTTTTAGGTCCTTATAATGGCGGTACAATGAAATTTCACCTTCGTTTGAAATCGAAGCTCTTTTTGTATTAAAATTACCTTACAACAGGTAGGCATCCAAAAGATATTAATTATTAAAATGCAGATTTAAATACCGGAAAAACAGAGGAATTGAAAGAAAAAGAAAATGAAATATTTGAGAAAAGACATAATCCATCGAAAATATTCGAAAGCTTCCGTGTTGTTCGCTTAGCAATCCTGACATCTTTTTTCCGAATGACTTCTTCGCATTTTTAACTTGTAGCGCAGTACTATTTCTGAAAAGGCTTAATGAATTTGTCAGTTGATATCCAGTCAAGATGGTTCCCTTGTCAATTTTATTCTCAAAAAAGATATCAAATCTCATAGTATTAGATCTGGAAATCGCGGGGGCCACCTTATCAGTCATTAGGTCCTTATCCAAACTTTTTCTAAAATTAGTATCTAAATACTTACATCATTAATTATATCGAAAAGATTTGATTTGTGGATGTCCAGATATCAAACTGCATTTAAATATTTAAACCAGCGATAAGACAATTTATTTTTGAACTTGAAATATAAGTTGTTCAGTCGAAATCGGCCTTGATGACAAACAGTTCGTGACAACTGGGCTTTGCTTGCGACATTCTAAACGAATAAAATTTAAATTTGGCGTTACTTCTTCGTTTTTTGAACTTTCAGTATACGGTGTTTTTAAATCAGAATATACAGGTTATCTTATTCGAAAATAACAACTTTGTACTTGACCTGAACTCGTATAGTCATTCTGTCAACGGCATACCACACCCGACTTTCTCTAAAGAAACATTCATACAAAATATGACATTCATCAATTCTAATAGAATATCTATTTTTCAAATTTCGCATCGAAAAAGATCATCCTGTATCATATGAACTGAATATGGTATATGCCAGTGGACGAGTTCCTTAAGGATTATATAATATCTCTATCATATATCCTGTTTATTACAGAATGTGCTGGTAAAAAGGATGAGTGAAGGGTAGAAAGCTGAAGGATCTATCTATGCCATTATCCCAAAAATGTTAAGAATAATGAGGCTAATAAACTGGAATTGATGGAGAATACTTTTATTTTGACGGTGTAGAAAAAAACTAGGCATGAAAAATCGCGGAAGATGAGTTTAGCCCTTATAAAACTAAAATTATTTTCATGTGAAATCATAATCCGCAAAATAGAATATTAACCGTTTATAAACTTTAGTGACATAAGTGTTTTTCTAGGTGTCAGGGCAAAAATATTCTACCACACACCACAAGTTTCAGAAAATTTATCTGGTTCATTGTATTTTATACAAAGAGGTCAACTTATACTCTGAAGTTTGACATCTTTGTTGCCCTGAGACATTCGAAATATTTATGTGTTAAATAGAAATTAGAGATGTGGTAGAGTTTTACATTTTAAAATTATTCCAGTATACACTGTGTCACAGCAAGTTATGTTCTTGTTCGTCTATTTTTAAGAGAAAATCATTATGATTTATTCCATCACGGCAAAAGAAAATTCCCAACAATCTAGGTTTGTCGTAAACCATCATGTTTTGATGGCTTCCATTTTGTTTACGCGGTGACAAAAAACTATGATTTTCTCAGCTCTCTTAAATGGAATGCCCTGTTATTACATCATGTTCAAAAACTCCCTATAAATTACTATCACTTTTGTTGAGTATTCTCTATAACTAGATATTAACAGTAGTTGAGTTATTTTGATTTTTTTTTTAGGTTAGATATATATTCCCGGCGGCAATGACAGGGAGGATAGTCAGTCATTGAGTTGAACGCGAGCAAGCAGAGAACATTGAATATAAACGCTAGGTGGCGCTCTAAATATAAATGTCTATATAGTTGCCTAGTTATTAGTGTAAATATATAAGTAAAAATAAATCGAACCCAGTTTTAATATAAATTCCCGTTACAATACCTACACATATGTGAGATTTTAACATGAATGTAACTGGAAAATCGTAAATCTTAAAAAAAAAATTAAACGTTTCCGGATATTGTACTATTTTAATTCTGGCATCTCGAATTTTAGATTTTCGAGAAAATTTGCCCCCTCCACTCCCTTCAGGGCCGGTCGGAGAGAAGGAAATTTTGCATTTGAGTGAGTGAAGCAGAAAGTCGAATTGTATACCTTCTCCGTTCGGGGTTCGTCGATCAATAAAAACTTACTAAATATTCCCTGCAATGCTTAATTTATAAACAATTAACTGAACGGCAATAACCATAATAGACTGTTGTAACGAAATGTTTGGAACCTGTACAGTGAGGATAAAATATGTACCTACTACATTCATGTGGCTATTGCCTTGATATAATGTTCAATGATATCAGAATCATTCATTATTTTGTTTGCGAAGACACATTATTTAAATTTATTCTGCAAAAGCATAATATTGCCATAGATCAAATTCCGAATTGAGTCCATTCTGGTCATTAAACTCCCCTTTTGGAATGTTACGTTGTCGTGTTATTTTCAGTGCTCGGAGTTATTATCAAGTAGCTTTGGTTGATATTTCTATAGTCTTCAAAAATATAGATCATCTTGTAAATTTTTAATGGAGGAACATAATGGCGCCCAACGCTATTAAAACGTTGATAATATTTTTCGTTCATTCACTTGAGAAAAAAGAGGCTATATGCAAATATAATATAAAACAAATCAAGACATTCAGAATCATTGATAAACTAGTAACAAACATGAAATATGTAGCCTTTAACGGAAATTACTGTTTAAGAAAACGAAATTTCGCAAAATAGCCTAGGATAGCTAGTAGTAAGAATAGAACGTAATAATAATATTGATTAAGAGTAATTCTGGAAAATGATTTATTAATTTTTTCAACACTTTCTTTGTAGTTGACCAATAAGATCTCAAATGTAATCTTCATCAAGTATTTTTGAAAAACTTGACATAAATATTACGAGGGTAGCTATGTAATTCCAACTGTAGATATATATCATCTAACTAAATTTAAAAAATCGTCAAAATGCACTGGAAGTTATTTATATAATAGATTGCCAAAGAAAATAAAGAATATAAAGCACCTCAATGCTTTCAAAAAAGAGTTGAAGTCATATTTACTAGAGAGATACTACTACAGTATTGAAGAATATGAGGAAGATTCCCTGACAGTTGCTTAAATTTATGTATGTATATAATACACCTATATATATATGTGTGAGTATATTTGTATATATAAGTGTTACCTATTGATATCCGACTGCTGTTTTTAATGTGTATGTAGGTAATGTTATTTAGTAGTAAGCTTCTTTTTTTATTATATTAGTTTCTAGACGTTGCCTCACTGTTATAGGTGTATCTTGGCTGAATATATCTATCTATCTATCTATCTTTAAATTTTTTATACTTTTTTTGATTTTGTTATCTTGATTGATATAATATTATAACGAACTTGGCTTCGGTGATCGGTGCCTTAATGGTGGGCGTGTGCGATTCGTCGGAAGGCGGAGCACCTTAGCGAGTGCGGACGTTGGTGTGGCCCGGGTGGTGTGTTGCATACCGCTATTGGTATTGGTCAGCCATGCATGCCCGGGTCAAGACATATTCCCGAAGCTTCTAGTAACTTCGCGCAAGTTCGGGAGAGCTCGCTTGACATCGCAAGATGGGTGTAGAAAATACGAGAGCCATTCTGCTTGCCTATTATATTGGAGAGTGCTGCGGAGTCAGTTAGTCAGTCAGGGGCAATCGCCCGGTGCAGACGAGTAAGTTTGGGGCAGTGAATATAAATTGTAAATAGTTGAATATACATTGTGCATAGTTGTAAATAGTGCAGTGTAAATATAAATAGTTTTAAGTTAGTGATAGATAGTCAGTCGGTCATAGATCATAGACAGTAGAAAAGTCGTATATAGTCCGAGAAATAAGTGTGAATATAAATGTGTATATAGTCGTGTAGTTATTGGTATAAATAAACTGTTGTAAATAAATAAATCCCAGTCATTTTTATATGCCCGTTACAATATTCAATAGAAAGTCAGGAATTTTAAATAAATTATCCAAAAATAGGAACAGAAAAGATTTCACAGCAATCAATTACAAATGCCATTATTTTTAATGGATAGCTATGCAATCTTTCTTGTTGTTCGACGATTTATTTAATTCACGATTTTCGCAGTGATGACGAGAATAAACATTCTCGAAAGCTTGGCTTCATTCAAAAAAAGATATTTAACAAATGACTGCATACCCAAGATTTTGATGGTGTTTTGTTGTTATTCAAACGTGAACTTCTGGGAAACAGTCCAATAAACTTTAACAGTTTTAAAGCTCAATCTTTATGATTTGTTCCTACATTAAGCGTTGTTTGAAATTAAATTTTGTTTGATTCGCACAATATGATTGAGTGAGTTTTATTTTTGAGTACCTAAATACTTTCAAGAAATCGACTATTTTGTGATGCATTATTTGAAAACATTTAAAAGCAACGCAGAATGTGACGAGAGTTTGGATGAGTGAGCAGTAAGAAGTTGAGTGCCTCTTGTGAATCATTGCATATTTCTCCTCTTTCAAGGCAACGGAAAACCATGTTTTCCTGGATAACTTCTTCGGAAGAGCTTTAAATTATCTGTTGGTGGATCGGAATCCATTTGAACTGCATAGGTTCTCTTGTCTGTGGCAAAGCTTTCAAGGCAGAAAAGTCAACTACCTAACCCTAATCACCACAGAAATAAAAATTGGGGTAAATATAGCATTAAGACAATGTTGTTACTATAATGACAATATTATCTTATACCAAACTCATGAAACGCTCTATACTAATATATTTTTCTAACAATACAAGTAATACTTTTGATTCTAATGTCTCAGCTTTTAAAGCGTATTCAAATGAGCAATGTGATTACATCTCCAGCAAGGGACTTTTTAGTGAGTTTTATATTGACCTTCCAACATCATTTGACATAAACAATTTATCGGTTTGAGGGGTACAATCAATCATCAAATCAATGTATTATTAACATCTACGAACATGTCAAGGGGCTTTCTTAAATTTGTAGGTTATAATACATATTTAATAATGATGTTACTTGTCAATACTTAACCAATCAATCAAGTTCGTTAATTTATGTCAAATATTTTGAAAGTTGAATGCGAAGAATTATTTTCGTAACCAATTAAACAGGTAATCTGATTATTCCTTGTTTGACGGATAGGACCAGTTCCAACGCTCTACGATACCTAATATTCAACGTGCTCCAACATTCTTCGAATAGTCAACTTGACCATAGAAACTTGACATTAGCTTATAACATCAAATAAAATATAAATGTTTCTGCCAAACAAGGCCAATTTAACCAGGTAAGTAGCAACTCATCTGTGACGTAATACAAATGGTTACTTGAATGGATACCTATGCCATTTGAAGAATTAGCAAGAATAATATAAACGTGCGTTAAAGCACTTTTCAAAACACCTTCGAATAATGAGAATAGGTATAGAAAAGATCGCTCTCCTACGATTTTTTCCACATTCTATTTTTTATTATATTTGGTGTATCCTCTCATGAGACACTTTGGCAGTTTCGATATGACTTGGGAGATGGAAAAGTATGGGCTGCACAAGTCACATGGGACTAGAACAACACCACAGCACTTCTCTATTATTGGTTCGATTTTTTTTCTATCAAACATGGTAGCGGAACTTCAGCATCAATTTCTCTCATTCAAATAACATTCAAGCAAGTTGAAATAGTTTACATTTGATGAAAATGTTAAGGACTTATATCTGTGAATGCGTTATCTTAAACATTTGATATTAGGTTGAATTTTTTTGATTAAAATCTTTAACTTTGCGCAATACAATAATTTGCATAATTTTCATTGTCATGCTACCACTATTTGTCACGGTATATTCAGGGACAATTTTTGTACACATACTTTATACTATGGAACGCCTTTTTAGCCCTTATTGTAAATATTTATATGTAACATCCAAATTAACAAGCCGCATAATGAAGATAAAATTTTAAATCAATCATAAACTGCGGCTGAATTTCCAAGTTTGTTTTAATATATTTATTTGAATTCTTCGTTTGTCTAATTTTTGTGTGCACAGATAGAACTTCATATTAAATCGAATTTGCTTAGTTTGTTTTATTTATGTGTTTATTATGAAATATGAGTTATGAATTTCAATGTTTGTTTGTGTTGATGAATTTCGTTTGTTTCAAAATGTTTCTTCTATTAAAAAGTTTCAATAATATTGGTTTGCACATTTGTAAGTTTAAACTGAATCTCTTTCGATTTATTGAGTTTGTTTCATTAAAATGTTTCTGATTATTTTTATTGAATTTTAAAGTTTGAAAAACGAGACAAACGTTTTAATTTGGTGCTGCTAACTATGGAATTAGCCGCAAATCAAATAAAATAATCTATTTTCAGAAAGACATGGTTATGAAGCTAACACAATATATCTGCAGACATTTAATCTTACTAAATGTGCACATAAAATCTGATCAAACTAAAAATTTGGAGTAACATTTTGAAACAAACTTCCAAATTCAACACCACATGTCTTAACATTTTTGCGGAATGGCACCCTCCACCTTTAAGTCTCAGTTGCACTGCCAAACCCTCAAAAAACAGTCCAGTTACATACTACACACAAACATAGCGAAAAATCCAAGATAATTCAGCCATAGAGGTCAGAGATATTTACTTACTTCACTTACACTTACAGCCACTACCAGATCATTCCAATAAATTCTACAAACATACACGATAAAAAGACCATCAAAATCCAGCCATAGAGTTCAGAAATATACAACTTTCAGGTACGGCACCCACCACATAGAGTCCCACGGGCAATAACAGGTAGCCTATGTTCTTCCCCAAAGCTTAGTCAATCTCTGTACTAAATGTCATCAAAATCAGTTCATTGGTTTGGGCGTGAAAGCGTAACAAACAAACTTACTTTCGCATTTATAATATTAGTTGGGATTTTCTCTATTTTTCAAAGTTTTTTTATTATTATTGTACTGTCATCCGTCCTTGATACGTGAATTACATGCCCATCTTTCTGCTGAGTCAACTATACTATTATAAATAGAGCTTTATGCTGGCAGCGAGCATGTTAGTAGCTAACCGTCTTAGTTGTAACTAGTAGTTGTAGTTGTAATTTGTAAACTTTTGAAAATAAATACTTTTTAAAAAGGCAATTTTGTGTCCCGAGAACATTTTTCGTGGCCAAATTTTCAAGTTAAGCAACACAAATCTGTTTAATCCAGAATTATTTCCGCTAATGGGCCTTAGGATGCAGAAGAAGTCTGCAAAATATTAAACTCAGAACTTTGTTAACTGATAAATGAGCTGCAGTTAGCGAGGGGGGGATGAAATAACCCTCTATAAATTGATTATATGAATGGAAGCAAAAGCTCTACATTTATATTACTCATATATTTATTAATGGCATCTATATTATTTTTAAATCCTCCGTTTCAAATATGCCATACATTAAATCTACCAAAAACTATGGCACATTAATCCGATCAATTATTTTGAAATAATATTTAAATATATGATAAAATTTGTCCATTAATATTAGGTATTATGAGTTGGATCTTTAATGGAAATATAATTTGTCGTGCATATCATCATTAAATCCAAAGCATAATTATCTATATGCTGTTTATATAATAGAATGGAATTGTTTTATATATTTCTATGCCATTTTATTTACAATTTAATAACAGCAATAATGGAGCAGAATTGTACAGATATTTCATGTATGGTTTTACGTTATGCATAAACAAATTTTGGTGCTGATTCATTAGACAAGTGTAGTAGACTCAATACATTTTTGACCGATGAACGCATACGCAGGAGGTATACAATTCGACTGTCTGTCTGCATGTTTTTTTTTATGGATGTTCGTGACTTTTGCATAGTAAATGTGCTCCGATTTTTTTATTAGAGAAAGGAGTATTAAGACTTGGTCCCATTAAAGAAAAAATCCATATTAAACATGCCCCCCCAAAAATTATCCCCCAAAGGAGTGGGTGGGCAATTTTTTCCGAAAATGGAAAATCCAAGACGGTAGAATTAAAGAAATTTCCATATTGAGAAACGTCTAAATTCGATATTTAAAAATAATCATAGTTTTCCACGTTACAGTCTGAAAATATGTGTTTCAGCTATGTGAAAGAGTCAAATTTTTCCGAGAATCAAGAATTCGAAATTACCAAATTAAAGAAGAGATCACAACCAGCAACATTTGACTCAAGAAATTTTTCAAAAAAATCATAGGATTCCGAGTTACAGCAATGGTAAACTCAAATATGTGTATTTCGTGTGCGAAATAAATAATTGTACAAAAAATTAAAATTAAATTAAAATTAGAACAGCATAATAATAAATGTCCACTAACATTGATTAGAATAGGTATACAAAACAGTGATCCGCTCAAAACTAGAAAGTGGCTCCATTGTTTACAAATCAGCAAAGGAAACTGTGCTTGGAGATCTACATGTTATACAGAACAGTGCCCTTAGAATTGCTTTAGGAGCAATATGTACCACCCCAGTCATAAGCCTACAACATGAAACCAGCGAACCATCTCTAACATCTAGCATAAATACAGTCATGTATTCTCCAGTATGTAGCGCCTCCGCTTTACGAAAGAGTGAACAGCCCATTCCAGGAGTACCTTTCCTGAAATATATATCACCAGCAGCGCCATCAATGCTTGGACAATTCCCCCACCGATATTTGCCTCACCTACTTGAATAAAACCAAAACAAATGCTCAGACGATAATAAAAGTGTTCTGTGACCGTTTAAGGAAATATACAGATTACATCTACGTATATACTGATGCCTCAAAAATAGCTGAAGGCGTACGAACCGCATTTATTAGTGAGGACCATTATGCCATTTTCAAATTACGACAAATTACCTCAGTATACACTGGGATTTTATTGGCAGTATATGGAAGGCCATGGACTTCTTTAACGCTAGAAAGTTAAAACAATGCCTCATCATCACTGATTCTCTCAGAAGCGAGCTCACAAAGTTAAATACACTTCCTGAAATGTGTCCGATTCATCCAACTCTTTTTGCAGTCAAACTGAAACTCAAAAAAGCCTATGATAATGAAACATCAACAAGCTAATTGTCAGGCTAGAGCCGCGATCTCTGGCATCAAATACTAGGGCCGTTATTCATACTGACATGAAACCTTTCCTGAACAACATCTAATCCAATGAAAGTCAACTTCAATTGGATATTTCCAACACTAAGTTGTCAGAGGTAAAGAAAAGTATAATCCCATTCAAAGTTTCTACAAAGAACAGAAAACATCAAGTAATTCTGACTCGTCTACGACTGGATCATACCAGATCACCTAATAACTCGCTCTCCACAACCCATCTGTGTCATTTTAATACCTATTTCACAGTAAAGCCCATTCTCTGTGAGTTTACCACCAAGCGAGAATCATATTCCTGAATCACTGAAACATATTCTGAGTGAAATGTGTATCATGAAATCTTTATTATGTTTTTTTTAATTAGTATATATAGTGATGTGTAAATGATGTTCCATCTTTAATAACCTTAGAGGTTGATGCAATTTAAAATTGAAATAAAAAATGATGAAAAATATATCATCAATTGATTTGTATACATCTGAATGAAGTTGTCAAAAAATGGTCGACCCAACAGATTATTAATTCCTTTTTTTCTGTGACTTTTCATCTTTGTTGGCAGGTGACAAAGTATCACTTAAAATGGTCGTGTCCACAGCAGTGTCTGATTACCAATCGATTAGTAATCAGTAATCAAAAGGTTGACGTCTTTAATATGACAGCTATCAGAAAACCATAGTGTAACATAACCTTCATTTTGTTTCAGATATTTCCCAATTCCATTATGGACATCTTTCGTTCCGTTTACCACATAATCTTTTTCATTATAAACATATAGAATGGAAAATACTTTTTCTTCTTCCATTTTCAATTCATTTAATATGTGTAATTGTAGAATTAGATTTATTTCAAATCTTTTTACAACTGTCAGTTTGAAGAAATTAACTAATCAGTAATCAGTTGTGTCCACAAGATACATATTTTTGATAACTGATTACTAATCGATTGGTAATCAGACTCTGCTGTGGACACGACCAATGTTTCCTTAGCAACGCATGTCTAATTGTCGCCTACCACTTTAAAACTTCAAATTTCACCTTACACATCACAATATTGTGTTATTTTTCCAATATTAAATCATCGCTTTTCCAGTCACAGAAAAAATAGAGTATTATTATACACGGGAAGAATATTAGATTTTAGCTAGAGCTGAAATCTAATACTTTTTCCCTTGTATAATAAATAACTATAATGTGTTTACAAAGTATGAGATAAAAATAGGTTCTGATAAAAGCAGAAAGGGTCATAGATTTGATAATAAAGATATGTATATGTAAGTATATTTATTTAACATATTAATATGACATTTCATATAAAAACTGTTTTTGCGTGCAATTTGTGATGATGTTATTTGTAGGGATTTGTTGGGCATGTCGGCAAAAACCGCTGACAGTTATTGATGTAAAAAACGTTTGAAACGTGTAATAAGCTACTGTTGGAAAAAAATTTGTAACAAGTGGAAATTTTGACGGTAGGAATCTCTTGCAACATTTCAGATTGTATTTTGTTCTTCGACTTTTGTCAAATGAATCAATAGGATTTTTGAGGGTTACTATGTTGGGGGATTGAAGAGACAGGTTTTGGTAGTTATTACGATTGCCCATATTGAAAAAATAGCTCGTTTTCTTAAAAACTTATTGGAAACTTTTGAAAGTGCATCATCGCTTCAAAAATATTAAATAGAATATCCATGGAAGTGTAAATTGTTGTACTATTAATTGAAGAGTGTCATCTAGTAGGAAACGAAAGAACTGCTTTTCAGGCCTAGTAAAGAAAACAAACACTAATAAAAACAGTATTATATAAAACCTTAACTACAAATCATATTGTGAATTATTAATTTGTTCAATTTGCTTAAATTTATGATAAAAACTAAATGAGCTGACAATTTTAGCCTTCCAAATAAGCCAAACTTGTTAATTACGTTTTCATCCCAACAAACTTTAAATGTGCAAAATTCACCTGACCTATATCTGTCAGCATTTCACCTCTGCAGAAAACATACACGTAAATAGATCTGTTTATTCCTTTAATAATTATACCAGCTGTTGAAAAGTAGATTGCTCCATGTTGCTTCAACGACTTGAAAGAATATATACAAGGTGCTCCATGATGACTGGGCAATAAAAGGTTTAAAATAAAAAACTGCCTACTCAACTTTTAGACTAAATTATTTGTGAAGATGATTTATTTCGAATGAATACTTGAAATAAAATATGACTCAAAGTTTTTTCCATGTATACCGGAAGTAGGCAACTCAAAACTCAAAAGTAGGTAGAGGGAGTCCGGGAAACTTATCGGGTGGGAGAGTTGAATCATAACTCAAAATTGAATTCAAATTTTGCACTTATGAATCGAAGTTATTATTAGCATTACGAACGATGGTTGGATAATTTGGCTTCTTGGATGTAAAACGTAATTTTATCGGTACGGAGTGAATTTCCAACTATTTGTGTTTATAGGAGTATCATTTATGGTTTCTGCTAATACCTTGCTGGTAATTATAGTTTGTCGTGTGCAAAGTGTATTTTCTCTGTAATTAAAGGTTATTTCCGTAAAAAAGTTAATTTTTTTGTTAGAAATACTTATTTGACACTTTTGAGTGTAACCATCACCATCACCATCACCATCACCATCACCATCACCATCACCATCACCATCACCATCACCATCACCATCACCATCACCATCACCATCACCATCACCATCACCATCACCATCACCATCACCATCACCATCACCATCACCATCACCATCACCATCACCATCACCATCACCATCACCATCACCATCACCATCACCATCAGCATCAGCATCAGCATCAGCATCAGCATCAGCATCAGCATCACCATCACCATCACCATCACCATCACCATCAGCATCACCATCACCATCACCATCACCATCACCATCACCATCACCATCACGTTCACTAATACCTAAGGAGATAGTTCTTATCCTAATACCATGAATAGGCTTAGCTTGTACTTGTTATTATTCAGAGATCCGGAAACATGGCGGCGCAGATATACCTACATATTTCAGACACTCGAAAACCGTAACTTTTTTTGAAAAAATATTTAATATAAACGTTTCCGTTTCCGGATATGGTCTCATCTTTAATTCTGCCGTCTTACATTTTTGATTTTCGAAAAAAGTTACTCCTCCACCATTTGGGGGCAGGTTTTTGAAGGGAAGAAGATTTCGGATTTGAGTTTTTCTGAATATGGCACCATTTCTCAACTCTCCTCTTTCAAATGAAACATAAAAATTCTAAATCGGAGAGTGTTTACTATGCAAAACGCGCGAATAGATGTACATAAAAAAACGAAATTGTATACCTCCTCCTTTTTTGAGGTCGGCCAATAAAATAAAAATGATGACACTGAAAAATTTTGATAGACTGATTATTAAAATGTTCATGTATGTTACCTTGATAGAAATGTTTGAAAATTGTATTAATGATAATATTTAGAGAAATTGCTCAATCTTTGTAACTTTTCTTTTCAAGAAATATCTGTAGTAACCTCAGTACCTATGTCCTATTAAGTCAATAAACTAGTTATTCAAGCTTGAAATATTTTATTTCCCTTCCCAAAAAACAACGGTCAGCTTTCCCCAACCCCCAGTTCAAGCGTCCCTTATGGTGGGATCTGACTCTGTTCCATTTTTTTATAAAAATCTCTAAGCACTGTTTACATAAAATTATGATGTTTTGAATAAAAAGTGATTCAAGGCTCCGACCATCTTATTATGTAAAATTGAGGGACTCAGTTGCTATCGCATTGTCTTCGCATTGCAAATGTAAACTGGTTGCTAGTCACAAAAAAACTTCTTATTATGTCAAGCTCTTGCTTGATAAGCAGTAACTGGCTGCTCATTTGCTGAATCATTGGCTCACTAGTTGTTCAATTGCAGTTTAGTCGCATTTACGTCATACCGAAATTGACTTCTGACAGCAAAGATTGTACAGCAGTCGCTCTGCTATTGCAAGTTACGTAATAAGGGAGCCGGATCCGTGATAATGCTTTGAGTCCTATGTTCAGGTCAGATCAGTATTTCGAGAAGCAATCACAGCACGTTTATTATGAGAAAATCACTTATTTTTGCTTTTTGTTTAATTTTTCTGACTTAAGGACATAAAGAACGACAATATTGTTGCATTTGTATATGTATTTTGGAATTCTGTGTTATTCTGTACTTTATATATGCGTTGCGTTAAGATTCCTAATTTTCATCGAAACAAAATAGAGGTTACCGAGATTATAAGTTTTTCCTTTGATTCTGTGTTCATCTGTCAAGATTTTGTTTTTCACGAAATCTAAGGTATCCAATATATGTATCATTTCAATTTTCTAGAGATGAATAGCTAAAAAATCATAGAATAAATAAGCTAGAAACACCTCTCTCGCAAATATTTTATGCCTGTCGACAAAATTCGCTAAACAGCGTTCAGGTTGAGACGAGACCCATGAGCGAGCACTTCGAGTGATGCGTACCAGCACATAGTCGGATTTTCGAAAATAATCAGTATGGTACTGTGTGCTGTCGTGTACCCACATTTTCCTAACTACATCCCTGATGACTGCACGACAATCATCTATTGCCGGGCCGCGACGATCGGAAAGTTCCGCAACTCTTCGACCATATCCATACGCATTATCGGTAATCGCACGACGCCAAAAGGAATTTTGCAGAAATAGATCAAAGGATTTGCTGCGGATTCAACATACTAGTTTATTTATACTGTGCTAATAATATATGCCGTTCACGGCACCGTAAGTATAAGATTGAAAGTAGGCTTCGGAATATGTCAGAATATTAATATAGTTTATCCAAATATGGACCACTCTATAAGGATTTATTCAATTCTGAATGTGGAGTAGGTATTTTAAAAGTCGATAAGAAATAAATTATTTAATTTAAACATTCTTTAAACTTTTTCTAATGTGACAGTTTTACTTTCATTCGACATACAATTGTGTCATTGAAGAGACATATACCAGATAAGCCTTAGACTTATGGTAAGTTATTACTACATTATTACTTACTATAAAGTTTTTTTACAAAAAATTGGACCGAGTTTATCAGTTAATGCATTGAAAAGTACAAACTAATATTAATTCTATTGGGGCTGGTACTTTTGAAGTTGTGCAGTTGCAGTTAGATTGAAAACAATTGGCACCAACTTCACAAGTACCAGCACCAATAGACACTTTTGAGTGTTACATTTGTCACGATAATCGTTGAACGTTCACTCATATCGATTTGTGCTTTGCTTTTATTTGATTTCATTCAGAAATCTAAAAACCTCGCCGCGAAAATACGCATAGGTATTTTAGATTTTACAATTGCTGTAGCTCGAAAACCATAACTCTATGGAAAGAATGTTGCTACAGATAATCATTAATTTTCCATTCTCAGATTTTCAATTTTTCAAATAAATTGCATCTTCCATATAGGAATACACATATTTCAAATTTTAACATAGCAGAAACTCGAGAACTGTTGCTCTTTTAAAAATATGTTAAATTTGAAAGTTTCCGGATATTTTCTTATTTTTAATTCTGCCATTTTCGATTTTCTAGAGAATTTGCCTCCTTCAAACCAGTTTTCGAATGGAAGGAGATTTCGGATTCGAGTTTTTATGAATATTGGACTATTTTTCAAGTCTCCTCTTTCCGATGAATCAAAAGATCATCAAAATCGGAGTATGTTTACTATATAAAACGGGCACACGATACAGTCGAATTGTATACCTCCTCCGTTGGTGTTCGTTAGTCAAAAACTACTTAAAACATCTAAATACCAAATAGACAACACCCTGTACATATATAAAAAGAATGATATACCATTTCCCTTATCTTATCTGAAATGCATAAACTATTTTGTATGCAGAAAGGGTACAACTACTTCTTTGCTTTCTGTCATTGAGAGTGAGAAAAAGGAATTCCATACTTTTAGCATTTTGCGTGTGCCAGAGTTTAATGTCTGTGCTCAATATTTCAACATTTTCCGCATTCTCGTATGCGGCTTTGATCTCTTCTTAGAAATTCAATTATTTTATGCAGCAAAGCGCAGCTCGTCGCATATATATTGACAATAAAGTATATGTAGAGATTGGTAGAAATAATGTAGCTCAACAAACTGAGAAGTATCGTTAAATATTTATATGGAAAATCAATCTTCCACTTTAAATAAGATCAGTAGGTATAAGTATCATCGCTTTTATACACGTTAGACGGATTTTAGTTCAATTTCCTTTAGATTATGAGTAAGTTCTCAGATACGTAATGTCTAATAAACTTCTCCTTCTTGGAATTGTATTTGATCTCAACAGAAGATTTATACTGGATAAACGTTCAATTGCAACTAAATCATAAATTTAAGGAAATCTTGATTACGGTAAACCAAATATCCAGAAATAATGAAATAGATTATGCAAATAATGATATTGTTTAGAGGTAAATTCTGTGCGAGAAAAATGTTCCTCATCTTCGCAAGTGCATTTAGGATAGAGATATCAAAATAATTATTTTAACAATTTTTGAAAAGAAATCTCATACATTTCCAATTTCAAATTGATTGAATTTTTTTCCTAAAATATTTAAACTCATATATCTTGACAAGATATCGATGGGGATATTTGAATGTGTTTCGCTTGCACAAATAAAATGTTTAGGCTTGGAACCACATAATAGCGAGCTGTTAGGTACATCCATTAATGAAATATATATATACACACAAAAAGCAACACCAACACGCTAATATTCAGTAAAATTTGAAGTTTCATTAATAGTTTATTTCTATGTCAATTTTCAAATTTGCTAATAAACGGTACAAAATTTTTCATCTTGTATTCGAAGTCTTGGGTTAAAAATTGTCGGTTTCGTTATTCTACAGGGGAAACTAAAATTGTGTTATATAACCCTACTTTTAAAAAGTTCCTATGGAGTTATCTCGTAGCGAAATTCTTCAAAATATCAAACAAAGCACTAGTTTACCACATCTGGCTCTTGTAACTGCTTGCATATGTCGATTTATCGTATCAACAGGGTGAAGAATAGCATCTTGAGAAGTGAACTCTTTGAAAAATAACATTCCTTAAAATAATATGTTGGTGACCATCTGTTCATTTCGGCTTAGAAAATAAACCAAGTCAACTAAAGACATGAACCC
This sequence comes from Crioceris asparagi, assembly GCA_958507055.1. Lineage (NCBI taxonomy): Eukaryota > Metazoa > Arthropoda > Insecta > Coleoptera > Chrysomelidae > Crioceris > Crioceris asparagi. The sequence continues at coordinate 81,338,886 of OY293828.1, read as the reverse complement.
AAAAATAAAATATAGAAATGTGATAGTTCTTAACAAAAATTTGAATTTTGAAACAATTTGGTGAAGAAATTACTCTACAGGTTTCGTTTTAACATTCGACTTCAAATTTTATCAATTATTAGCTATTGATATTTTATTTATTTTATACAATGAAAAAGTAAGCATGCAAGCTGTGATTTGGAGCTGATACATTTAGATACAATTAACATTACGTATTTAAAAAACCTACAGTTTTTAGTTTTTGATGGATTGACCTGAAAACTTTTTTTTCTTTCGAGTTATGCAGCCTCTTATCATCTCTGGCCACGGTTTTGGAACAGCTTGCAGTTGCTCAATATTCCTTGATATAGAATGATTTTTTTATATTATTATATAGTCTCGTAGCCCTAGACTTCGTTTGCGTGGGATTAAATTAAAAAAAATGTTTTCCTGGCATCCGATTTAAATGAAACAAAGCTTGTATTCAATTCCAAGACAAGTCTTATCTACCCGGAAAAACCACATTGATATCCATCCAGTAATTTCAAAGATAACCGCGAACAAACTGGCAGACAAAAAACATACAAAAATCGCTGTTTTGTGTTTTATCACCTTTCTCTTATCGAACCCTCTCCATTTTTTTATATATACTTTCAATGTTTGTACACCCGTTTCGTTTTATTTATATGTTGGATTGGAAGAGAATTTGACACTAGACTATAATTATATATTTCGTTCAAGTTCCAGAAAGTCAATTATTTTATTTTTATTAAACTTTCTATTGCTAGAGCAATTCTTTATCAGAAATAAGTTTTGATACATAATCGTTTTAGTATTTTGGAGTCATCATGAACTTTGTTTTATCAGATGGACCTCATATAACATTTTAATCAAGATAAGTCTGATTCACCTTTATTTGAATAACCTCCCTGTTTTGATCTGGGGCTTGTTTTAGTTACGATTGTTGTAAACTTGTTCGGTAGCAGACTACTTTAAACTAACTTTAACACAACACCATTTTTTGAGTAGAGCAGGAAAAAATGACATTGTTCGCCTGATCTGAGATACATAATAGCTAGTTTCTCACTTTAGACGACTTTTCATTGTATTCCACAGTAGGCAAAATCAACAACTTCCTTCACCTCCAAAGAGCATTTGGTGCATGTAGATACCATAATTTCCAATAAAAGGTTCTTAAATATGCAACATTTTACTGAACCCCACCTATCGTTTTACTGTGTTTTTCAATAAACCTTTTTATTTTATTTGTTTTATATCTTGAGTTGTTTGTCTTCAGCACTTTTGATGCAACATGTACCAGGAGATACACCAGGTGGTCCTTTCAAAGTGTTACAAGGTAATATCTAGTAAACTGCTCATTCAAAAAGAATGAAATTTGGAGTGATGCAACGGAAAATTGGGGGCCACCTTTTGGAATTATCAGTGATTTTGTAATTTTCACCACTTTTTAGGGGTAGAGGGTAACTTTTAAAAATTAAACATGATGAACATCTCGTTTCGTCACTCCAAATTTCATTTCTTTTAAATCAGCAGTTTTCCAGATATTATCTTGTACCACTTTAAAAGGACCACCCGGTATGTACATAAAAATATGAATCAAATTACAGAATTAAATTGACAGATAACTTTCTGACTTTTATATATTATAATATTTTTTCATTATTATATCATCGGTTTTCCCTTAAAAAAAAAGTGTATTATACAAGGGAAGCTCGAGAGCTAAAATCTAATACTTTTTCCCTTGTATAATAAATAACTATTTATTTCTAGATAAATGAAGGTGAAAAATAGAATGTAGGTTTTTAAAGAAGACAATTTCAAGAGAATCAGCTCTGAACTTTGATTGAGTTCTCATTTTCAAGGTATGTCTAGTATTTATACATTATCTATGTGGAAGAAGATCATATTTTAATTATTTCCATTAATCTCAACTCTACCAAAAAATGCTCTCCATGTTAATAAGTAACCAAGTTCTAACTATTTATATATATATATATATATATATATATATATATATATATATATATATATATATATATATAAAGCTCTAAACCGAAAATAGAGCAAATAGTGTGAAAACTATCTGTGTCTCTGTCAGAAATATTACTGAGAGAGACGAAACTTTGACAATGGTGTGCGCGGTGTCTATTTCAAAGTTGGCTGTGGAAGAAACTTCGATGTTGGGCACACATTTTAAGGCGTCCTCTAACAAATCAAAACCAGAGTGCAATGGAGCTTTGTCGGTTGTTCGGTTTCGGTTGTGTTTGTAAATAAAATCTGACAAATAAATAATTGCTATATATATATATATATATATACCTATATATGTATGTCCATTTGGAAGTTCAGATAAATTTGTCGAGCAACTTGCACAGTACAAAACTTTTACCGATATGGAATTATTGAATTAACAAAGTCGATAGCATTGTGCAAACTGTAGCATTGTCATTTCCTGACAATTATGAATAAACAAATCAACTAATGCATTGCTGGATTTAAATGCATCAATGAAATTACTATTTATTGCATAGTATTTAAAATGTAGGATAGAAAATTGATTTATAAGCTTATTATGATAGATTTTGATGTAATAAATTGAAAATTAGAGAGAGTATGACTCATTTCACGTGGTATATGAGAGAAACTTGAGGCAATCAATTCAAAACACTTGGTAAACTATCTAGCAACCTAAAACCAGGACAGATCAAATTTAAATTACGTATTTTAAAACCTAAATCGTGAAAGCTATAAGTGAATGAATGTTTGTAATGGTCCAAATTATATGTTTATGAACAGAATACTATGATTTGGTTCTTGGATAATGAATTTATTTTTCTTTACAGCTAACTTTGTGTAATTTTTTTCTTATTCATTGTCTATTATTGCTTTTTGCAGTACGATATTTATATTAAGTATAATAAAATGATTACTATGTGTTACATTATTATATACCGGGTGATTCAATAAGAGTGACGAAGTACTGTATCTCAGGAACTAATAATCGTAGAAGTTTAGGAAGAACATCCTTGAGAGGAAATCGACCAAGGAAAATCGCTGGAAATATTTTTAAAACTTATACTTCCACCGCTAGGGGGCGTAGTAGCTTCGGCCGTATAAAAAATGCGATTTTTTCGAAAATTTTACAATATAACTTTCGAAATAACTAACTACCATCACGTTAATGTCACCATAATGGTCCATCTTTCTGATACATGAATTTTTATTTTGGACTATAAGTGTATATAACTTAAGTTTGACTTAACGGAATTTTGTTAACAAGGTCTGGTTCAAGAAAGGAAGGTCATGCCACCTTCGCTAAGGGACGGGATTTATAAAGTTACCTCTTTCTTTAATTTTGCTCTGAAATCGCAAATGGAAACATATGAATATTTTATTAGATTTGGAAAGTAGATCGAATTTGCAACAAAATCTGTCCACACTGCATGTCGATTTCTTCATTCATTTAAAAGTTATCATTTAAAGAATATTTCATTAAAGAATTTAAAATTATTTATTTTTTAAACTGTTTTTTTTTATTTTTCCATGGTATGTTTGAGTAAGAAACTTAAAAAGCATAAGAACTCAATTACCTTTCCAAACTTTTTGGAACTATAGTCCAAAAAGTTTAGCATCCCCTCCCGCTTTTATTTTACTTCCTACAAAAAAATCATAGGTATATCAAAAAGATGAACTGTTATGGTGACATTAAACTGATATTTGAAGAGTTTTGAAAAAAAAATCATTTTTTATATGACCGAAGCTATTATGCCCCCTTGCGGTGGACGTACGAATTTAAAAAATATTTCCAGCAATTTTCCTTGGTCAATTTCCTCCGAAGGATTTTATTTTCAAACTTCTACGACTATTAGTTCCTGAGTTATCCTGAGATAAAGTCATTGCATCACCCGGTACATTGTTATAATATACTGGTTCTATATGATCAATAGTTTCTTCAAGAAAATTTTAATATTTTTGACCTACTTCCCAAACAGAGAATTTAAAATTAGTTCGCGCTTTTCGCATGGTAAACATACTTATATTTTGATTACTCGTTTCTCATTTAAATGAGGTACGCTGAGAGATGGTCCCATAATCTGTGAATTTAAAATCATTCAATTCTCACAAAGGGAGTGGAGGAGGGAATTTTTTGAAAAAAATAAATTCTAACAGGCAAAATTAAAGATGAGACCATATCCGACAACATTTCAGACGGACATTTAATAAAAATCTCACGACTTACGAGTTCCAGCACTAGAAAAGTTTAAGAGATTTTTATCCCCTTGTCTTAAAATCTTTAAATAAGTGAGTTCTCAATAATTTTGATCACTGAAAAATACAAAATATATACCTAATATTAATTTTATTGGTGGCAAAATTCTTATTATTTTGTATTTTTCCTTACACTACTAGATAAAATCAGCTATAATTTTTGTGAATAACATTTACATTTAGTAATCTAGAAATTTAAGCTAATTTTGATAAGGCCATCGAATCAAAATTTCAAACTTTTTATTCCGAAGCTTTCTCACCCTAGCTTTGTGAACATCTCTATTTAAATTCACTTTATCCCATGTAATAATAAACAAAGTGCAATCTCACATTCATTTGAATGATTCAATTTTTTAGAATCAAATAAATAAAGTCCAAAGTATATAGAACATGAAAAACCTTTTGCGGTGTTATTTACATTATAATAGAAGGGCGGTAAAAGGAAGAAAGCATTATCCTGACCACCAAGCCAATTTATTTTCACGCATATTCCTAGAGAAAAACATGAAACTTCACGGAGTCACTACTCTCCTTACCCATTTTCTGGTTCGTAAAATTTTGTGGTGTAGGGCCGAGAATTTTTTGTACGCCGAATATTGGAGCACTGTTGATGATCTAGGATATATTGAGAAACATAAGATTTTGCTGTATACAGCAAAAAATATGTAGTTAAATATAAGTTAAACATCAATCCTTAAATTTAACTTGGATGGAGATATGTGAATATTGATCATTATAAATCAAACCTTGCTTAGGAACCTGACAAAGGCAAATCAGAAGTATGAAGAATAGAGTCGGTAGATAGATCAGTTATCAGTAACTAGAACTTTAATTTATTTCTCTATGTTCTGTATGTTCATTATAATATTAGGAGACAATAAATATACCTACACATTGTTTTCAACAATCAAACAATTTGATTATTTATTTTATAGCAGGTAGCAACCAAATCTCAAAAGAAACTATGTAGTTAATACTTCTGAAATTCTACGTGATAAATGCAAATACGACATTGTTTTAAACAGGCGAAGAATTTCTATTAAATGAATGAATGCTAAGAAACTTTTAACTACCTTTAAGGTACTAATGTTTGTTATCTGGTAATATTTTTTCTCAGGTTTATTTCTTGTTTTATTTGTAGAAAGATTATTCTAATAAATTTTGCAAATTCTGATCGCTTTTGCCACAAATCATGATCGGTTTTACCCAGGGTCACTAAATAAAATCGATCTTTTGCAAGTTCATAATTTTTATATTTGCCGCCGTGAAAGTCATTATTTCAAATAATAAATTAATTTATTTTTATACAAAAACTCCACCAGATCAAAGTAATTCTAACTGTCTTATAACATCTTACTTTTACTTGCACTTGCACTATTAATACGATTCATAATTTCCGGTGTGGTTTGATCATGTTCTTCTGTGAGAGAAAAAACATCCAGCACCGAAATCGTCAAGTAAAGCCACTATGTCTTGTGGTCCCTGCGCCCAGTTCTTGAGATCCAATAATCCTTATTGGCTGGGTCACCCAACAACGTCTTTACAGAAGTACCTGTCTCAACTAATATACTGTTAAAATGCTTTTAGAGACAGCAATTCTTGTTGTTCCAAATGTTGGCAAACATCTTTGGTATTATTAAATTCTTGACAAATGCTCTAAATAATTATGTAATTGAAAATCAGGTACGAAAATTCTTAAGCCATGAGATTTTTCTCCTTCCCACATCTTTTTTTCCAGAGACTCGATTCTGTAATTTATTCTGCAATTGTTGATATCTATTTAGATTTCTCCGGATATACCCTATATACATTAGCTTTCTTGTTTTGATGGTCGTAATTTCTTTTTTTTCTTTTCAGATTCTTTGGAGAATTGGTACATTTACCTCCAAATATTTACTGGCTATGGCCCACACATTGACCCCGTAAAACAGGATTGGAAACAAATAACAGCGAAACAGTCTTATATTTGTGATAAGTCTCAGCTGGTGGCTTTCGAATATATTGCCCATACCACTAAATATAACACGAAGCTTTTCGAAATGGCTTCTTATAGCTTGGGAGGGATCGTATTCGTCATTGATGTTTGTAACAAGGTATGCTCTCTGATTTAGTAGAATGTGTCAGTTTGGCTGCTTTTGCTTACTTGAAACCATTAGTTTTGTTTCTATGTCAAGTCTATATCGTTGGCTACATATTGTCACTTTGTCCATTATGTAATGCAAACTCCATAGACTATCGCGGAATAACAAATATCATTTATCCTTTTTTCATTTTATAGAATTACCTCATCAGTATTTACTAGAGCCTCACCAAATATCCCATCGAAGTAGATTTTAAATAACAAGGGCAATAGAACTTACCCCTGTCTCACTCCCCGTAGGATTTTTATTTGTTTTGTATTCTTGTTCCTAACCTTAACAGAGAATGACTGTTTCCACTTTTCGTTGTTATTTTCATGCCATTTTGTCATCAAGTCCTATGTTAATAAGAATATCTTATAATTTTGTAGTATTGTAGTCTGTCAAACACTTCTTGATTGCGTGTTAATGTATAAGTTGAAAAGAAATATTTTCTTGATTAAAATATGCAATCCAAAGTACTAACGACAAATAAAGACAAATCTAGAAATTAATTTGAGTAGTTATCTGTTCTCAAAACCACTTAAAACAATATACACCTAGCTAGTCGATGTAATCCACACATACATAAACACTTTTGAGTTAGCATGATGATTGCCGCTGTAAGGCTTCGTTTAGAAAGTTACTCTCAAATGTTATATAATCGTAATTCTCAGAGCCTGACAAAGTCAAACTTTGTATGTATCCTACCTAGTTTCTGTTACCATGTAGGTTATATAATAAATTGCAAGTAGCTCTTGAATTGCTATAATCATATATAGGTATACAGTTACCTACAGATATGGAGACTAGCTGAAGTTTAATCATTTTGTTTCCATGTGATGTAAGCCAGCTTACTTTGTGACAGGATTATTTGATTTTGTATGAAGAGTTTCACTTCTCGTCTTATCTTATTTATTCAGATTACCTTGTTTGTAAATGAAAAGTGATTTCGATAAAAAAAACGCAGGTAGGTTACCTTAATGGGGATTCCATCCAAGGATCCTGCTTCCTTATGAAGATATATACAAAAGAATCTTTAATTCACAAATCAATTCATTAATACGCAAGCAATTAGTTTGGATCCATAGCTTTTATATTGATAGACAACATTATCATGTCAATATTTCGAATTATAGCCACTTGTTTCCGAAACAGAAATGACAAATCAATTACTTTATCAGAGTACAAAACCATGAGATTTATATATAGGATATTTTCATTAAAAAAAAAAAAGATTTCTTGTGTTCGAAGGGCTTCTTCGAAGGGATAAGTTTAAGAAAATTTCAATATGGGCCCTCTTTCGAATGAGAAAACAGGGTTCCGTACTATTGTGACGGACAGACGGATAAATGGACGTAATATTTGTTGTTCTAGAGGTAAAACAAATACATATTCTCAAAAAAATTCAATTCTTGGTCTATTACGGTACAAATTGTTGCCCCTTGACAAACGGACGGACGGATTTAGTATTTCTTGCTATAGCGGAAATCGAAATACACATTTCAATATTTCAACTATCTATTTATTCATGAGATTCACCCACAGATGGACAGACGGATATACTATTTGCTCCTATAGCTCCTATTACGGTGCATTAGATAGAGCCGCTGACAGATAGATGACTGGACAGTCGGACAGACGGACGAACAGTGGAGTCCCATTTCCACCAATTTTGTACGAAACCTTAAAAGAACTAGTCTTATTTTATACCTTCTTATTTTAGGAAGTCGGCCAAAAATGAAATTTCGACATTTGGCATATTTTCACATGCCTTTCGATCCGTCTAATCCTATCTGAATATGAATTCAATTGCTACATAATCAAGATGATCATATAACATCAGCTGTTTCTGGTTAATAACTAGATTACGCTAGGACTGTGCCCTCGTAGTAATTGTTATCGACACAGTTTCATATAAATATATATTACCACAGTAAAACGAGCTTTTGTATCCCTGATGATGAAAATAAACTTTCTCGAAAGCTTGGTGAGCTAAAATGGTATACTTTTTTAAGCCCTATATCGTTGGGCAGTATACCGTACCGAATTATTTATAAAGTTCAACTATTTTGATGCCTAACGATACAATCAAAAATTTTAAATAAACTTTTTTTCACAAAAACTAGGACCGACTTTATGAGTTGGTGACCGAAAAAATTCAAAATAATATTACTGCTAATGGTGGCGGTACCTACTTTTAAATGTAGATCTACCTATAACGGCACCACTTCAAAATTACCAACCCTAGTAGAATTGATATTATTTTGTATTCTTCTGTGCACAAACTAATAAAATCGGACAAAGTTTTTGTAAGAGAAATCATTTCAGACTATTGAGTGTATAAGAGTAGTCAACAAAATCGTTGAACCTTTCAAGATTTCAAATCATATTTGAGACTTTGCTATTGTTGGACCTCAGAAACCGTCATTTTTTCAGAAATATGTAGAATAAACGCCCGACTCAAACAGAGATGTGCTATAAGTTGTAGAGGTGTATATCTGTGATGATGTCTGTGGTATCGTAGCTCCCAAACGGTTCAACCGATTTTGATTTATTCTTTTTTTAAAGGTCACTTGACTAAGAGTGCTCTTAGTTTGTTTTTCTTTATTTTTAACGTGTTTATCTGTATTTGAGGCAACGTTGCAGCAAAGAGCAATAGATGAACCAATTGTAATTTAGTATCAACGTTGAGTCGGTCGAAAGTTTTCTTTGATTAAGTTTAACATGTTTATCTGTCCTTCTGTATGAGGCTTGAGTAAACATACCATCATCCAAACGGATGAAACAATGACAATATAGATTTCACGTTTGACTGTTGCCATGGTGGAGAGTGTTCTTAACTACATTCTTTTTTAATTAAGTCTAACGTGTGTATAACAGATGTACCGATTTTGATTCCGCTTTATTGTTTTGAAAGGTGGCTTTATTGTTTTTTAATCTTATATTTAATTTAATTTAGCTTTTTCCTTTGGTATAAGTTTTGGAGTGGAAGGAAATTTTGTATTTTCTTTAATTATGGGACTTTTTTCAGCACTACTTTTGATAATGTAATATAAAAATCATCAAAATCAGAGCTTTCTTACTATTCAAAATGCGAGAACGAATACAAAAAAGCAGGCAGTTAAATCTATATCTCGTTTTTCTGAGAAGTAAGTAGATTGAAAATGTATATAGGTGATATTCCAATATTATGCAAATTCAGATAATTCAGGTACAAACAACATCACCAACTCAATGGCACACTGGGAATAAGATTATTTTGTTGGTTTGATACAAATAGAGAAGAAGTTATCCAAGCTTTAGCGATGCCTGCAGTACGACCTCATCAATTTATCAAAAGTCACATTTCAGTTCATTAATTATTTGTTGTTTTTTTTTCTTTGCCGTTGCTAATCCGATTTAATCTTTTCATCTCGGGTTTGAGGCAAATATATACCTTATATAGTGTTAGATCACGCATCTATTATTAAAGGACCCAGCCTTATTGGCTATGTAAAATAACAGTCTCGGCAGGAGGGTGGTTGGCTTCTTGTTTAATAGAGCTTATTAAAAATTTCAATATTGATCTCCCGCCAGGACTTGCAGCGTTAATTTTGTTGAAATTGCGTCTCTTGTAGCCTCCGGGAGTGTAAAGCGTTTATCCAGCAGACTACTACTTCTCTGTTGTGTTCTTGTTGCATAAAATATCAATAGAAAATATGAAAGGGAAGATCACTGCAGGGGGAAAAATTAAACGTATTAAACACTCACGAATATGTTCTTTCTCCTTAGAAATGACAATCCCTTAATAACTTGTATTATCTACGCATGTAATATTTGATTTGGCGTTGATTTTTGTAACTCTATTTAGGCGGCCTCGAACACGTGGGAGTTTACCTTACACAATATAGGAGAATTCATATTTATATACAGTGCTTTCGAAAAGTAACAAATAAATTAATTATTTTTGAAATCAGGAGACTTTCGAAAAAATTCCCGTTGTTTTAAATAAAGGCACTTTTTGACTACAAGTCATATTTGCGACGTAATCGTTATTAGAGATATGACGTTATCGACAATTTTCTTTAATGACCGCACCCAGTGACTTTGTCATCTAAACAAAAATAGTGAAATTAATAGTTGTCATTGAATTTAGTAAACTTAAAAAATATGTTTTTTTTTTCATTTAACCTACATACGCCAATGTAATCATATTTTTGACGATGTGTACGTAAAATGACACGCTCTTCTAATTGGCATGGTCGAAATTGGGTGTTGCCATTTAGAAGAATCGATAACGATGATGACATATCTCGAATAACGATTACGTCACCAATATAGGTCTTATGTCAAAAAGTAACCTTTATTTAAAACAAAATCAACGTGCCAGAGGATTTTTCAGAAAAACTGTTATTTTCAGAAATAATGAGTGTATTCGTTACTTTTCGAAAGCACTGTATAGATACTGTATATGCTCATTTAACGAAAGCATTGTAGTCTTTTATGTATGCATCCTGATTATAATCATAAATCAATTTTACACACATGTAGTTCAAAAGCATTCTCAGTGCCAAAAATGGAAACGTAATCTTCTATAATATAAAAATGAATGTGTTGCTAAACGCAAATCTCGAGAGCAGCTCAACCGATTTCGCTAATCCTTTTTTTGTTCTGTTCATTATTATCAGAAGGTTCTTATGAACGAAAAAATTAAGAAAGTTGAGCGGAACATTAGAGAATTTAAGAACATTTATGAACTTAAAGAGAATATTAATTTTACATACAGTACATATAGTTGTTTGACAACTGTCAGTTGTTTGAAATAACTGTCAGCAATTGACAGAAATCGCGGTGCAAATATCGTTTAACATAGATGGATCGGTTGATAAATAATAATTTCCTGTCAATTTATTATACAGCGAATTTTTGAGAAGTGTTTATTCATCTCGGTAAGTTAAAATCAATCACACCAAATATTGAACGAATGAAGCCCCAGGATTGTGTTGCGGGAGCGGTAAAGTCAAATTAACGCAATTGGTACTTTCACCAAAGCCTCTGCATTCATTGGTTTGCGAAAATGGGACAGATTCTATACATTTTTAACTCATATATAGGAATACAATAATTGTTTTCAAATGAAGTCATTTGGCGCAACAAAAGTTATTCAAGACAATTTTATGCTAACTTTCAAGGTAACTATATTGTACAACAATAAATTTTTACCACCACGTGCCTGAATACGATGGTAATTTTCAATTGAAATCATATATCAACTAAAGTAGCGTACAGTAGGTTTGTAGCTAGGTGAATAACCAAAAGCAGCCAGTCCAAAGGTTGATGGGGTAATGGCATTGCTGACAAAGTATCTTGAAAGTCACATGGTGGTACAATGTTTGCAAATTTATTTCATGGGCGATTCAGCAAAACAAGTCGATCAGCGTTATGCAGGCAATAAATCGGAGAACAGATCAAGTGTGGAGCAACTTCAAATGTTTTTCCATCAGACAACGAATTGGTTGTATTTTTCAAGACTGCATTAAACCTCATGCCATCTGATTACCACAAAATTGTCAGCAAAGCCGATAAGATGCCTGCAGGATGGAAGTTGCTATTGTTGTCATGGGTGAAAATTTAGAAAACCAAGATATTGTTTTTACTTTTGTTAAGACAGTACAACGTCTGTCGGGTCAGCTAGTTAAAAAATATAAATTATTTTTAAGCATACTTGAAATTAGCATACTCATACTACCATTCTTCGTCATCCTGCTGGATACAAGTATATAGTTCTCATAGTGATGTACCAGATGTGTCCTCGCTGATGAGAATTCTCATCTGATGGTGATTTAACATTGGAGCACGACTGACCTTGACAAATGGTACATTCTCTTTAATAAAAAAATCAAACTTTCTTACAGCTGCATTTAGCCCTACACCCCATTCTACGATTGCAAAAAATTGTTCTAAGAAGTTTTTACGGTGCAGGTTGATTGGATTGGTTACAATGAATTGTCAATTGACTTCCATGCCCAGTAGATTCCAAGCCACACTTCTTCTTCTGATTCTTCTTGGTCTTACAAATCTTCTTCATTTTTTTTCGAACATGGAAAAACCAAGTTAATAGGCAATCGCCTGTTCATTGCCAACAAGTCTTCCCCAGAAGATGAGATCCAGCATTCTCGCCATCGCTTTAGTGATCTTCCCTGTGGTCTTTTTCCTACTGGGTTGTTCATTTTTTGTCTTTTTAACCAGTCTGTTATCTTCCATTGGGTATTAAGTTATTTGTTGTTTTAGAAAATATCTTTCAGGGAACTTGAAATTCGAATCGCTTTCATTGTTTGTTACTTCGGTGAAAAAATTTCCATGACTCGTTATATCGGCTCCCAGGTATTTGCCAGTGATTTACCTACTTGATAGTTTAGAAATCAATTTCCAACTTGCATCTTATCGACCACATTTGAAATAGATGCTGACAAACAGAAGGAGAAGTTGAGAGAAAACAAGTAGTCATCTATTATTACCAGTATTTTTTACAAAAGATAAAGATCGAAACTTATCTAAGCAGGTAATTCCTTCCTTCCTTTGGTGATTAGAGCCAGAGGACTGCTATCTTCAAAAACTTAAGCACAGTTAACTGAATCCTGTTTTTCAAATAATTTAAAAACTGTTTGTTGTGACACTTAGTTTTTATTCAATTTATTATTAATTCAAAATTGCAGAAATCACCCTGTGACACTTTTTTGATATTTTTTTGTAAAAATCAACCTATAAATATCAAAAATAAATGTTGTTCTGTATCCAGCTGACATGAAGTGAAAATCGCGTAACAAACAAAAAGGGTAACTTTGATAAATAAATTTCCACCAATAGCTAAGCAGATCAGCAGTATAAAAGGCGTGCTGCTTCGCATTAAAATTCAGTCAGTTTCATCGACTCATTCCGAAAACATTTCATGTCAGCTTCTGCAGGTTTTCCATATATACCGAGAGTTTTATTTCACTACTGGTCTTGCTATCTTGTCTAAATTACCTCACGCTAATTTTAACTTTCAGGGCTTACTTGGGCTTGTTCCCCAAGTAGTCGATTCTAGTAGGAGAGGCTTCTCACTCTTCTACACTCTCACTTCCTGCAGGACTTACTTGGGCTGGTTCCCCAAATAGTCGACTCTAATATTTCAGGACTTACTTGGGCTGATTCTCCAGGTAGTTGACTCTAGTAAGAAAGGCTTGTCGCCTCTCTTACACTCCTACTTCCTTCAGGGCTTACTTGGGCTTGTTCCCCTAGTAGTCGACACTAGTAAATAAGGCTGGTTCCCTTACTCACACACATCTTTTACCTAACTAGCTTTTAACCTCTGTACCTGGAGGACTTCTTCTTAGTGAATAAGCGAAATTATTGTCGAGACCTTCTGTGTAGGACTGATACTCCATACACTTGAGTATATACAACTATTATTTGACAATTGATACACTCCACCCGACACTGTTGTTTTACCACTCCTGAAATCTTTCTCATGTCGTATCACAGCCAGTTATTGCATGTAAGAGAAGTATGTGATCTTGGCACTTTTGGATGAATATATTTCTGATGGTTGTTGAGCCCTCCCATGTTTTCACAAAAAAAATTGTTCAAGGCTAATAGTATTTCATTTAGTCGTTTAAAAAAGTGCAGATTGCAAGCGGGCAATTAAATAACTGCCAAAGGTTGCTTTGGAATAATTTATATTTTCAGAACAACTTAAATGTGTAAGTTACACAGACCAATATTTCAAACTTGATGGTTATAAGGGCGGCGTACTCAGGCATATCACGAGATTTTCAGCTTTTCATATCGCTGGGTATATCTCAGAAATGGTGATAAGAAAAAAACAAGAGAAATTTTTGAAAAAAAATTAAAATAGTTTTTATTATGCATTTAAGATTTGAACCGTACCGATGAGTACTATTGCTATTTCTCCTTTTCTTGATTTGAACTATACTTATACATGTTACATTGAAAGTAAGGAATTCAGTGATTATGTGAAATTACTAGTGATAATATACACTCCCTGAAAATACTTGTGAAAATAAGAAATATACTAAAAAAGAATACTCAGTTATCACATTTCCTGGGGGATGTATACAATCACTAGTTATTCTATGCAATCCCTTTAACGTTTCAGTAACTGCAATAGTTAGATAATTTTTCATTGTGATGGTGATTCTATTGAATTTTTAGTGGTAATTCTTCGAAGCTTCTCTTCGTCTTCAACGTTCACCAAAACTTCTTCAGTTATGCAGGATGTTAAATTAAATCAAGTTTTATAGGACACCCGAAAAGAGCTTCACCCTCCTAATGACCGAATATAAAGCTCTGTTTTTCATTAGCTGAACTAATTGAATTTCTTCGCAATTATCCTGCAACCATGTGGTGTTCATATTCTCAATATCCTGATTGGCCGGCTCCATAATGCCTTGACTCTGTCTATGTCCTGGTTTTCCATGTACTATTTTAAAGTCACGCCAGATAACTCTCGAATTATTGATAATTTGGTTGACAAATTCTCTTCCATTATCTGACTGAGCGCCAAACAGTATAAAAAGTTTAATTGAGTTAGTAGCAATTTCCGCAGCTTTCTCTGACGTAAGAGGTCTTAAAATAATCATAATAAATTTATAATTTTCATCTGGATGGGATTGGAAATCTATCATGTCAACTTGATACCTAGAGTTGATTTCGCCAAACAGCAGAGGTTTGACAACAACACCTTTTTTGACCAACTTGAAAAAAAAGGAGAAGGTATACAATTCGGTTGTAAGATTGCTTTTTTTATTATTTTTTTATGGCTGTTCGCGCGTTTTGCACAGTAAACGTTCCCCCGATTTAGACGATTTTTGTTTTATTTGAAAGAGGAGAGTTGAGAAATGGTTCCAAATTGAGAAAAATCAAATCTAAAATCCCTCCAAAAACCGTCCCCAAAGGGGGTGGAGGGGGCAATTTTTCTCGAAAATTGAAAATCCGAGACGACAGAATTAATGAAAATTCCATATCCGGAAATGTTTAAATTGGACATTTCTGAAAATAATCATACGTTTCCGCGCTACAGTCTGAAATGTGTTTCAGCTATGTGGAACGGGCAAATTTTTCCGAAAATCGAAAACTCGAGATTTGAAAATTAGAAAGGGGACCATATCCGGAATCGTTTAAATTGAACATTTTTTCAAAAGAGTTACGGTTTCCGAATTTCGCAATGGTAAAGTCTAAAATATGTGATATTCGTATTTCCGCTATGTGGAAGAGCAATTTTTTCGAAAATTGAAAATATGACACCGCCAAATTAAAGAAAAGATTATATGTAGCAACATTTAAATTGAGTTACGGCTTTCGAGGTACAACAGTAAAATATGAAATATGTATATTTGCGCCGGGATGTTTTGAGATCTCTGAATAATAAATAACAAGTACAAGCTTAGCCTATTACTTTTTGGGTATTTGTTCAACAATTTTCATGACTAATGTTCCACTCAAAAATGTGAGATAATTTTTTTTTAATCTTACCGACTTTATAAGTTGTGCCGTTGCAGTTTGTTGTTGTAGGCACCAACTTCAAAAGAACCAGCACCAATAGAATTAATATTATCTTTTATTTTTCAGTGCAACAACTGATACATTCAATTTTTTGTAAAAAATATTTTTTTCTTTCCTTCTTTTCTTTCTGTTGGCATGGTTCGCAAAGGTTTAACATGACGTCTTTATAGGTAAAATTTTTGTATCTTTTTTTTTAACTTTTCTCATCATTCTGTTACGACCACAACTCCATCCACTTCCAAGACATCATATGTTTTTAGGTTATGTGCAATCTGATTTCAAGCGGCATTTTACTTCAACTAAAGACAATCAGTATCAGTATAAAATCACTAGTGAAATTAGGTAAATTGAATGGGAACCTACTTTGACTAGTCCTTTTAGTAAATGTGTACAATCACTAGGGATAGCATAAATTCCCTAATTTCGTACTTTCCCTGTAACATATATATCTGTTTGCCAGCAACAGCTATTCCATAAAAAAATTCTGTTTGTATACCACAACACAAAATTAAATTTTAAATTTGTATTATCATTATCATCAATGTCTGACGTCTGACAATTGCGGAAGCTGACAGTGAATAGCGCGACATAACCATACCAGAGATCACGCTCGTGCGTAATTCTAGTGACGGATCCCATTGTCCGACATTGTCGTTCTATGTCAAAGAAATAGTTTTATCTTTCTTGAATGATATAATACAATTAATCAATATTGGATCACACTTGGAGCGTAACAGGCGGCTAGATATCTGCGATCTAAGTACGAATTCGAAATTTCAAGTCTGTATGAGACCGTATGAGGCCTTGGAAATCGCCGCAGGGTCCATCGATACAAGAACCGAAAGTAATAAAAACTATTTAAAAATGATCTACAATAATTTTTGTTAGTTTGATTTTATTGGTAAAATTTACTGTTTGGCTGAAAAATTAGAAAATCCATTTTTACAAACTTTGAGCTTGAATAATTATTTTTGCACATGTGAGATCCATGAGGATCTTTTAAAATTTAATTTATAATGGTGTTCCGACTATTCATACAAATTTTCAGCTCTCTACAAATTATTGTAAGCTTACCCCAATTTTTATACATATAACTTGACCGGATTATGTGATATTCTATTATTTTCATTACTGCCTGACACTAATCTATATTTTATTCATATACACAACAGATATTAAATTAAAGATATACATTATGGGAGTCATAATTTGTACATCTTTTGAATAAAAACGATTACAGCGGACTTGTTTATCCCCCCACACTGATACTCATGCATAATTATCATGGCTCCACTGTATTTTTGTATTCCCAACGGTGCGATCTTGGGAATAATGGTTCATTAATATACCTGTAACACTGCTCCGAGTTTAAAAAAATATATATTTATAGGTATATATACCCCAGTGAAGTCTATAGATTAATTTAACGATCTTCGATGTTTTATATTTTAAAGGAGCCAAGAACAAAAACAAGTTGAATTGGTTTTGTTCTGATATCAGAATTTTCTATATACTTTCTTCGGTCATTAATTAGATGCAGCATTGTTGATGATATAATATAATGCTTGTTAGCGTATGCTGCTCCTAATTGGGCTATTATTCAATCACTGGAATGATAGACGATATTATAGAGCCATTACACATATGGCCTAAGAGCAAACTGTAAAAAACCTGGTCAATCTAGTAATCCGTAAAATACTTTGGAAATGGAGGAGGTATACAATTCGACTGTCTACTTTTTTTTGGGAAATGGTCCCATATTCGTTAAAAGTGAAGTGAAGGTGGCAATTTTTCTCGAAAATTGAAAATCTGAGGTGGCATTATTAAAGATAGGACAATATCCGGAAACGTTTAAATTGAACATTTTTTCAAAAGAGTAACAGCAATGAGAATTGAAAATCTGCAGCAACCACATGAAAGACAAGATTATTTGCAGCAATATTTATAACGAACATATTTTCCTTAGAAATACGGTTTTAGAGTTGAGCAGTGCTAAAATGGTAAAATCTAAAATACTTATGCGTATTTCCGTACCTACAAGCAAAGAATATATATACCTATATATATTATAAGTAATATCTTCTTAGGTATTAGTTAACGTTCAACGATTTTCATGACTTATGTTACACTCGGAAGTGTGAAATAAATATTTTTTTACAAAAGATGGGACCGACGTTATTGGTTGGTGCAGTGAAAAGTACAAAATAATATTAATGCTAATGGAGCTGGTACTTGTGACTTTGATGCCAAAAGTTATCAATCTAACTGCAACAGCACAACTTCAAAAGTACCTAACAGCAATAGAATTAATATTATTTAGTACTTTTCAGTGCGCCAACTAATAACGTCGGTCCAATTTTTTTTCAAAAATATTTTGTTGAGCAACTATACCAATAAGGTAACATTATAACATTGCTCTTAAAATTATTTACTGTGTAGAAAATAAATATATTTGCCTTTCTCGTTTCGTGGGGTGCCAAGGTGTTATTATTTATCTTTTATATTTTTCACCTTATTTAACATCGGTATACAGTGTGTACCACAATGAGTTTGAATTAACAGTTTTTAAAATACCTACCATATAGAGAATTAATCTTGAAAATATATTTACGGATGTTTCTCGCAATTTTCATTCGGTAAAATATATAAACATTGTGACAGGACTTCCGGTTCTACCGGAAGTTGATATAAACTAGCCTATTTTAAATGGAACATGCTACTTTTTGCTTTGTTTTTTTTAATACACTATACTCATCCAAACTTTAAATTTTATATGGCATGATTAAAAGTCCGAAGTATATAATTAGTTCATTACCTTCCGTTCTTCAATCTGGTCAAATATTCACTTTTCTACTATTGAGGAAAGTATTGTGTAAAACTTTTGGTTTCCGGTTTTCAACAGATTTACGTTTTAGGGTTCCATGAGCACAATATTTTGCCATTGTGTCTTTCAGTTTAACTGGCAGTCTATTTTTATGTTTCTAGATCATCCGATATTGTTGCTTTCTTTTCTGTTTTTTTTGTTTTTTGCTTTGCCATAGCCAAAAACTTACTTTGTTCAGGACTATCTACGAAAAGGGCTCTTAAAACGCTATTTCCCACTTTAAGATTGTTTATTACCATTATTGTTTATTTTAGTTCACTGTATAAAACAAGAAAAGCAACATAAGAAGATTACCTACAGCAGTAGAAAAATATAAATATACAAGGAAAAGAACCAATGGTACATTTCAGAAAATCATATCTGACTGAAACCACATGTACAGAAAAGGAAAAGGGTATTCAGTCCAATTTATGGAATTTTCTGTTTATTAAGATATGGTCCTAATAAATCATATTTATCACCATCTTTAAAAAAAAATATACAAAATAGTTGGGTATTGATCATTGAAGTACATAGTTTCAAAATGGCTGTCGTCGAACCCTCTAAAAAAAGTGCCACGTACCTCTGTAAATGCTATGTAAATTATTAAGAAAACATAAATATAGATACAAAAAAAATAAAAACATTTTTTAAATTAAATTGTAATAGATTAAAGGAATTTGTTAGGCTTTTATAGTTAACGTTTTTTGTGCTGCGCACTTTTCAATTACAGCCAAATAACAATGGATTTTCCATGTATTTTCTAGTATCGATCTCAAATACAGACGAGAAGGAATCTCATACAATATATATCTTTATATCGAAAAAGTACCATTAACTTCGACAATACTAGATTAACGAACACACATTCAATAGAAGAGCAGCTAAAAGGTAACAAATTCCAACCTAAGAGCAGAGCCTTCAAGTTCGTCAGTCGGGTTCTCGGTAAATATCTTTGAATCGATATAAGAGAAATAAAATGAGCGTTCTTGAGAAATAAAGAATGGAACTGGATAATATGAGAATTGTGAAAAGCATCTTCATTGACACATAGTAGATATTTATGAAATGTTGCTTGCCATGTGAATTTAAAAGTCAAAAAACCTGTTGTGTCAAAAAAGATTGACTTTATTACTTGATGTACTGAAATACACAAAATAATATCAATTTTACTAGTGGTGTTAATTGTGTAAGTTGTGTAGTAATAGATAATAAGACTTTTGGGTCTGTTTGACAATTTCATTCTGAATCCGAGTCCGAATTCCATTTCAAACTATTTTTGACCGGCTCTGATTGATACCATAGACTGACCCGTGATCAACACAGCTCTACATAGCAGAATTGAACAAAACATCGTTTCAAGATTATTCTAGACGCTTGACAAACTGACAATACTGTCAGAAAATGCACCTACTTTACATACAGTTTATGGAAAGTTCGAGAACAAGACCACTAATTCTAGAATTAATTAATAAGATACACAAACAGCAACTATAATACCTAAATAAGATAGATGCCAACGGAAATAAGAATCCAAAGTCCGTGATAATTCATTCACGTAACAATACAAATAACACATAATGTTTCATCAAGACGAGACATTTCTCTTCTGGTCTCGTCTCTACCATCGAGACGAGAAATTAACAAACTCTCGTCTTGATGTTTTATAAGACAATTTCTCGATCTCGATTCGAGACTCGAAATTTCGAGATTCTAGAAATGAAAAACTAAATGTTATTTAAAGATTTTATACATGTGTATATAACTCAAGCCTGCACCAAGAGATAGGGTAATTTTTTTTCTACTAAAAAAAATTAACGTTAAATTACAAAGCTATATGCTATGAAATAACATATAACATAAATAATAGTTTAAGAAACTAAAAAACCGATGACCTATTAACAGCGATAGATAGCACATTTCATTGATAAGTATATCTATTGAAAATTTCGAGTAGTTCCGGAAATATCCGGAAAAGCCGAATTTTCGGAAAATCATTTTATTTTTTTCCTGGCTTTATTTCTTAATGAATTTTTAAATAAATAGCACATTTGCATTGCCACATTTTTCACTCATTCCAATGGTGTTAACAGTTTTGTAACCTGACGTTTCGTCTATGTGTAACTATCATGAACTTTTTTTTTCATATGGGAGCCATATTGGCATTCCACAACAAAAAGATTTTTAATATGATGCAAAGACTCTTTTATACCTGTTACATCATCTTTTTGTACCGACTTCAAATATTTTATAATTATTGTATTAAGTTTTGTTATTTTATTCCTTCAACCGCATCTGAAGTCGATCCTGTTTTCTTTATATTTATTAATTTGACACAATAAGAAAAAACTGTATAATGATACCAAACGACACTGAGTTATTATTGCTATAATATATTCGATATTCAATAATTTGAAGTCAATCTTGTATCCAATAATTTTGTAATAAATCCACATTACAGGTACAGATCAAGTTAAGGAGTTCTCCTGCTATCAGTCAAACCCATTATGTTTTCAAAAATGATTTATTTTGTTAGGATAATTTTAAAATGGACATATAGTTAAAAATACAAAGAAAAAATAGTCAGTATTAGTATTATTTCACAATGAAGTGGTTCTTTTCCGGACTGAACTCTTTGAGAACCAACCGCTTTCGCAACGTGGCCTGTGCATTTGTTTAATCTTCACAGTTTCACAATCATAAATAGTCTACTTACATTTCTTAAAAGAAAAATTTCGCAGCCACCTTCCCGTTATTAGCGACAGTACAGTATTTTACTTAGATTCACAAAAAAGATACAGGTTACATTAAAATTAAACAATTTTATATCACATTATATAAATCTATATCCTTCAAGTAATTTCTAAGATGTAATAGATTACATGATTCTCATAATAATGACTTAAGGTCTTGCGGCAAGTTATACTTATTTCTAGATATTATATGTTTTTCAATGTCAATAAGAAAATGTTTCACTGTTTGAATCACATTACAGAGCTCACATCTGGGAGTTTCATTTTGTTTTGGCATATATTCGTGAGTTATTCTGGTGTGTCCAAGTCGAAGTCTTGTCAGAATTACTTGAGAATGGCGGTCTTTTTGTAATAACCCTTTCAAGCAGTCTGGATCCTGAGTTGCATCATTCAGTGTGCCATTTTGTCGATAATTTGTTCTTAAACCAGATCTTTCCGAAAACTCACAAGTTCTACCACAAATTTCGCGTTTGTGTCAGCTTCTTCATTACCATGAATTCCAATGTGTGAAAGTATACAGATGAAGTGTACAATCTTAGGAAAATTTTCCAGGCGAGTGAGTTCAGATTTAATTAATTTTTCAGTAGGATGTTTTGGATAGAGTATCTGCAGTGCTAAGACAGAACAATGAATGCGTTAAAATGACTGATTTCTCATAGTTGTTGTTCAAGTATACTAATGCCCGGTATATTGCATATAGTTCAGCTGTGTGAATGCTACTAAGAAGTGAGAAGATTTCATATTTTTCAACAGTTTGACCTGAAACTACTACAAATCACTTTCCTTCTGAGGATTTGGAGGCATCAGTGAAAATTGTTTCAAAGACTGAATAATCCTCGAACCTACTTACATTTCAAATATAATCTCAGGTCATCTATCTTAGAACGTTGTAAAGCCCGCTACACATTACATGCCATTTTGGCAAATGCCAATCACAAATCAAAGTATTCATCTACAGTATACTTGTGAACAATACGCAGCATTTAGCTAATATCGATAAATGCTGGCAAGTAGCTTGTAATGTGTAACCGGCTTTAGCCCTAAGAACAGGCAGTTGATCTTATCTTACCTTGTAGTACATACAAATAACGCTGAATATATTATTTTTAGAAAGCTCTACCACTTTAATAAATAACAGATGGTTGAAGTATAAATTGTATTATTATCAATTGCAGAGCGCCTCTTGTAGGACAAAACAAGAAAATATTTTCCGGCCCTAGGTACATTATAATTTTTGGCCCTCTGAACAGGGTCAAATACTGGATTTCTAATTTTGAAGTATAGAAAAGAACATTCCAGAGGCCGCAACTGATCAGCGAGTACCATTTCTTTTTTTTGCTACCATTTAAAAATGTTCCCCAGTAGTGAAGTTTTCCTCTTTTTACTTTATCAAGGTCTCATATCATTTAATACATCATAAATGAGCAGCTTGTTAAATAATTGGAGGCATTTATACAACATTTAATAATTTTGATATGTTTCCACTGACTCTTTTTGGCTGTAGATCAATACCATAACACTTTCGAATGTTATTCAACGTAAAATGACAGTGTGGGGTTTACAGGATAGTGCAAACAGCCAGCATTCGGATAAAGCATTCGTCAACTCACTCGTAATAAACGTTTCCGAAGGCTTTCAGCATTGAGCCCCTGAAGACATTTTTGTAGAAGTATGGCTGTCTTCACACATAAAATGATCCCTTCTTTATTGTGTTCTATAAGTTTATCGGTAAGAAGCGTAGAAGGTGATGAATATGGAATTGTTGAAATGTTACATTCAGTAATGTTTGGCTGGATAATTATTTCAAAACGTTGTGAAAGATATATTCTAGGCGAGAGATATAAAACACATTCATTTCAAAGGAAGAAGTGATTTCTATTCTTTAACATATACTCAACAAATATTTCAGAAATGGTACTCAATTTTCCATCTTTCGGAAATGTATGCATCCTCCTCTACTTACTCTCTTGCAAACAGGAATAAAACAAAAAAACACAATTTTTACAGACAAATTTAAATAGAGGTCAAAGTTATTCAGGAATTAAAATTCAATAACATCTTTTGTAGTGATATAATAATGCCGTTCAATGATAATTTAAATATGTTCGTATATTACTCTCTCGACCACTTCTGAATACACACTTCCAGTTGCTACAATTGGCTGGACTGATCAGGTGACATCACGAAGGATTGTTCCAGTTTACTGCCCATACACGATTTTAGCCCTTTTACTGTATCTTAGATTTGATTTCTACAAAAAAATTTAAATTGTATCAGGTAGGTATAATGAATCTATGATCTATGGGCCCACAGATTTTTGCACTGATTCCTTTTTGAGAGGCGATAAACATAGAAATAAATGAACCTAATAAAGTTAAAATATCGCTTCTAGAGTCTCTTCTATGATGTCCATATCATATATCAAAGCTACATTGTTCGGGATGGATTGATTCAAACAGAAAGTTTGACAGATGGACTGTAGATCCAATAGATTGAAACAGGAAGTTTTGTTGCTCCAAATCAGAAGCAAAGTTGAGAAAATCCGGCTCGAAGGACCAATGTTCGGGATGGATTGATTCAAACAGAAAGTTTGACAGATGGACTGTAGATCCAATAGATTGAAACAGGAAGTTTTGTTGCTCCAAATCAGAAGCAGAGTTGAGAAAATCCGGCTCGAAGGACCAATGTTCGGGATGGATTGATTCAAACAGAAAGTTTGACAGATGGACTGTAGATCCAATAGATTGAAACAGGAAGCTTCGTTGCTCCAAGTCAGAAGCAGGGTTGAGATATTCACTGACACTGGGTATAGTAATAATGGTGTTAACGCCTCGAAGTTCCAACGAATTCTGAATTTTATTATAAAAAAATAGAACATATAGAAGCAGTCAAATAAGCTAGGCCAAATCGATCAACGACCTACAAAAATGTTCAAATCGTAGAAATAGAAGTATCGCGCGTTGCTACTTCTGCATAGTAAGCAACAACCGCGACCTGGTTAATGAACTTGGCAATTTGGTTGATATGTACAAATAAATTAGATAATTAGAAATCAGTTCAATTACATGTTGATTAGACAACATACTACTGCTCTGCAAGCTCGGAAGATTGTTAGATGCTCCCAGCGGAATTTACCCATTCATTTGTAAAAGCATTCTGTAAATATTTCAAATATAACTATGACTGGCCAAATGAATTCAATTAAAAATCGAGTAAGTTGCAGAATATTTAGACAAGCTTCGCTTACGTATGTTGCAATGTATCTCTTTTTATGTTCGCCTAAAGCAATATTTAAGAACACAATGATCAAAACGACTTTAACTAAGAATTGATGAACAGTTTAAAAATTATCTATTCACTACAGTTTTGTCCAAATGGTATCCAAAGTGAAGTTTTCAAATTGAATTCAAAGCTGAATCTATTCATTCTCAAAACAATCTTATCAATATTCCAAAAGTCATTCGTCTGAAAGATCTAATAACAGATTACCTATTTTAATTGGAATAGTTTTAGACAACCACAAATACACCATTTCAGTTTATCTCTTTTTAGGAGTTTTTTGAACAGGAATATCCAAATGATACAAACGAGCTGATACTGAGAAATGAACAAAAGTCAGCAAACTTAAGATTCATGTCTATCACTTCCAGTTGTTGATAAAGAACGCAAAGTGTAGTTCTTAGATATTTGAATGAACATACGTTAGGATCATAACATAACTGCAGGATTGTGAAAATCTTTCAATGTTGCTCAATATAATACAGGGTGTCCCAAAATTTCGTATACATATAGCTACTGTATAGTTTGAATACCCATCGAGTGGGGTTTCGTCACGATTCCTGACGTCATCTGCCGTTCTACGCATTTCGTTATTAATTTAAATTAAATTTTAATTCCTAACCCCAAAACACTGCCACTGACATATTTGTAAAGGGGCTAAATCACTTTCAAACAGAAATGTTTGACATTAAACGTCAAAGAGAACAAGAACAAACGTCAAAGCCGATCTGATCGAAGACATATTTATGACGTTAAAATTTTATTTTATCTAGCTTGCAAACGAAACAAGTGAAATTTTTGAAAAAAAATTAAAAATAGTTTCTATTGGGCATTCAAGATTTAAACCTTACCGATGAGTACCTACTATTGCTTTCCTTTTCTCGATTTTAACTATACTTATGTATATATGTTTGCCAGCAACAGCAATTCCATAACAAATTACTGTTTGTCTACCACAACACAAAATTAAACTTTAAATTAACAATAACGTCTGACGTCTGACAATTGCGACATAACCATAGACGATCTTCCAGAAAGTACCTATATACCGGAGAACGAGACGTATATATACGCTCCATGCTCGTGCGTAATTCCAGTGACGGATCCCATTGTCGTTCCATGTCGACAAAATAATGACCTTGGTTGAATGAGATAATTATAATTACCAATATTGAATCACACTTGGAGCTTAACAGGCGGCGAAATGTCTGCGATCTAAGTACGAATTCGAAATTTCAAGTCTCTAGACCGTATGGGGCCTGAGAAATCGCTGCGGAGTCCACTGATACAAGAACCGAAAGTAATAAAAACTATTTAAAAAAGAGATAGACAAGGTATGACGAAACCCCATTCGATGGGTATTCAAACTATATGTTGATGATATCAAAATAAGTCAATTGAACCAAAATTACCTAATCACCTTCGTTCGATTTTTATGAAATTTGGTATATAGCTATTTTAATTGAAGAGCCGTTGTTCAAACCAAAAATTACGTCAACTGAAATAATGGAAGGGTAAGAACCACCCTAAGCCTAACTATAATTCACATCGTATTTTTTCAGAGCCACCCCTGTTCCTATATTATTTTTTATGGAAAGTTGCATTCGTTTGCAGCATTTTCTGTCTCTTACAAGAAACATGTATGGATTAATGTTCAGTAACACAAAATTTTCAAGAAAACTATGTTGGCGGTTGTCAGCGTTGCTAATACTTGGTTCTTGTAATGGCAACTGTCGTAAGTGTTCGGGTATACCATGAAAGATCTCCAAATTGACAGATTCCGAATCACCAGACCTTTGTTTCTATCGAGAGGTGATTTCGAGCAACTGGTCTATTGAAACCGAACAGAAATAATACTGAACGACCTCGTCAAGCTAAAACTCCTGCTGCAGAGGAGGGAATACTTGAAATAGTTGAAATTAATCTCGGAATTAGTACCAGATGACTGGCACGCCAAATTCAAAATGCACATCGAACAGGCTAATTAGAGAACAATTTATTTATCCTTTTCACATTCAAAGTTGTCCAGGAACTGCTGATTATGAGCCTCGTTTGCATTTTGTACAAGAAAAATTTTGTTTACAGATGAGCCATGCTTTGCACGACGATATAAAAAATGCACATAACGAATATGTTTACGCAGATGAAAATCCTCATGCAATCAAAGAGAAACATTCTCAATGAGAGTAAATGTAAAATTAATGTATGGGTGGGTATTAATGACACCTACTTGATTGGTCCATCTAGATTGCCAGATCGAGTGACAGTTACTTTTATACGTCAAGATTTGCCTCAACTGTTAGAAGACTTACCGCTTAATCAATGCAGTTATATGTTTTTCAAGCACGATTGTGCACCACCTCATTTTTCCCACATTGTGAGAGATTATTTAAATGGCAGAGGTCGTGATGCTCCTATTCAGTGGCTACCTCGATCTCCAGACTGTTATCCTTGTGATTATTTTATCTGGTGTACGTTGCTTTGAACAATGGCTCTTCAATTAAAATAGCCACATAACAAATTTTAAAAAAATCGAAGAATTGTTATTCAGTTATTAAGAAAAAAGAAAATTATCTTTCTACTTTGAAGCTTCTTTATAAGCAAACAAAGCAATTTTTGGATGTTTTTATTTTATGTATTATTAGATAATTCAAGAAGAGATATTTTTTTTTTCTTTGGGTATTTAGAACAAAACCGTCCTTCTTTTTCTATTCAATTGGTGTGGTCTAGTATGAAGGAAAAATGCCCTCAGTGTGTACATTTCTTAACATCCAGCTGGAAAAATTGATTTTACATCACTTCACAAAAAAAACGTATGGACTGAGTTGCCTAGGTGGTTTGTGTGTCGCAGAAAAAAAAATTCCTCACATATGCACACACGCAACATTGATTCCAAAATAAAATATGAACGTATATTATAAAATATCTTCACAACAGTTGAATAACTTTTACGCCTGAAAAGTTACTTGCCATTCATGTGCTCTTTGACGGTTATGGGGAAAATAAAAAAAATAAAAATATTAAAAAAGTGGTGCAGGGTCTGATATTGAAACTTTTTTTATTGAGATGTGCTGGTGCAACTAAAGCTGGCTGCTGCATGAAATGGCGGATTATTGTTATGAACATTTTGGTTTGATTATCCTAGACAGATAAAAATATTATTTTCAGGTCTTGTTTAATTTTCGGTATATTCTAAAGATGATAATGATAATAAATATCTCTTTAAACATAGTTATTTTTTACATGATACACCGAAAAGTATAAATGAATCAACACAATTTCAAAGAAATTTACAATAGACATTTTGGCGTGACGCGTTCGACGGTTCTGCATGAGATCTTGGTATGAAAAATTTCCAGTAGGCTGTGCGGTGGCCATCTCGTGAATAGACCTGGCAACCTATCATGAGTACTATTGTCTATTAAAGAGTCTAAAATAGTGCCGTTGGGATCTGGCGATAAATTGTAGGTCCCGTATATTTTTAAAATGGCGTGTTTCGCAGATATACGCGTTAGGTCGCCAACGTTTTTTGCAGAGCAGGGCACTTCAAGAAGAAGAAATAAATAAACCTTTAATAAAATTCGATAACACTCACCAAAAAACTTATTGCATATAATTAGTATACCACTAATATCATCAAATTATAGTTTAAACATTTGTGAATTACTTCCTTACATTCTAATTTTATGAGAATATCTCTTATAACGATTTTCACTTCAACTGAAATATCTTGGACAATTGAAATAAAACAAAAAAGGGCCTTATCATATTTCTTATACCAATGATGACCTACATTACTGCTGTTCTATATTATTATTCTCACTGTCACGCAAAACCAACATTTTTGTGCATCCGGCTCCAAAGCTCCAACACAGTCAGTCTTTTACAGTTCAGCACATTATGTACTTCGTGCAAGCATCTGATGATATCAATAACATAACAATAACACACCGAGACTCTGACATGCCAGAAATGGGTAATTTGGCAGCATTCTTATCTATTATTGCAACGGATATACCTATATATATGAAAAACATGTTCAATTCCTCTTACAAATAGCATTTTAGTGTACCATTTAACCAATAATAATGATCTGATGGCATTAGCGCGACTTAGTTAATAAATATTTTATTGTCACGAAGGTTATTTTCACGCGATACACTTTAGTTAGTAAAATGATACAACTTTTAGGACACATTGAGCTTCATTTGATTTAAGTTACACTCGTCTGGTAGGTATTCTTAATTAATCTGATTCATCACATAATACTTATTTAAATTAATCATTGAAATAAGCTGCACGGAATGCAAGAGGTAACGCTAAGAATCTGAATATCAAAAATTATCCAAATGCCAATCTCATCTGCTCGTGTGGTGATTTTTGATCACCAGGTGCAGTCAGCTATATAACGAATGAGACTCTAGCGACTAAGCGTTGGCGGTTTAACCACAACAAGACTAAATCCTTGTATGCAGATAAAAGAAAGGCAAAGAGAACCCACCTTCAGATGTTAAAATTTCCAAGAGAATCATGACAACTTTCAACCCAAAATAAGCCTAGAGTCTAAATAGTTCCTCAATCGGAACTACGGTTGGAACTGATTTGAAAACGAACATACAAAGTCAAAATAAATGAACTTTTCAGAAATCCAAGAGAATAGGTACTTGTAATGTATGGGACAAACGCAAAAAAAAAAACAGGAAAACTCCAAATAATTCAAAACGTGATGATGTCCCATAAAACTAATAACCATGGAATCAGTGAGTAGCACTGAAAAGGAAATAGACACTTCCAGAATATTTCTGGAAATAATATTTATTTCTCAGGCTAAGGCTCACACTAAGGAAAGTATAAACGGAGTCGCAATGCATTTATTCATTTATTTCATGATTACCTAATGTTTTCCATTCATTCGTTCAATTTAATTTGACTTTTCCTACCAATAAAGTTTTATTGTTTGTTTTATGTTATTCACGCATTTTAATTCCTAATTTTAATTAAACAGTTTCTTTAACTGCGGATATCTAAAAAAATAAATCAAAAATGATAATGAAACTATTATTTATCCCATGGCGTCAAATTTAGGGAGAGTAGAGGGGTTCTTCAATCAGGCTGTACTTCACTAGATGCATTTATATAAATAAAGGATTTTTTTGTAAAAATTTTCACTTTGAGTTAGTAAAAGAAAAGTTTACAGAATATTATAAGTTGGGTCACTCTCACCAAAACTCACATCTAAGAAATAAGCCGACTCGCCGAGTTCAGCGAGAATCTAGGTCTAGGAGCTTGCCTAAATACAGTCTATACCATTTCGCTGTGAACTGTGATCGAGTTCAGAATATATAGTTTGGCCTCGTGCGTTGTGAGTTTCAAGAGCTTCCGATAAATATTGTGAAATGGCTGCGAATTGTTCAGTGGATGGCTGTTCTAGTAAGATAGGAACGACGGGATCTAATCTTTGCTCCGCCTGCTTCTCTAAAATTTATTCCTTTAAAAGTTTTCACAAGCAACTATAGAAATATAAAATGACACGAACGAAACACGTTATCTAATGTTTGAATCGTCATTCATGTAAATATAGTAATTCCGGAGAAAATTTAGTGAATGACGACTGAAGTTCTTGTAAACTTAAAGCTTACAAGACAAAGGGTAAACAGTTTGGTGGTTTAAGTGTACCATCAAAGGATATTGTTGATCATGTGATATTGATTGAGAATATTTTCATAGAAAATGTCTCCAATATATAGCTAGTCAGATAGGATTATGGCAGTATTTGAAAGAAGAATACTCGTAGACTCCTTTCTCTCAGCCTTGTCAACAATTTTCTTTCGATTACTACATATTTTTATGTTGAAAGCTTCTTATATGTTTTAGTTTGAAATTTATAAATAAAGATATTGAGCAGGTCATGGGTATTGGTAAATTGAATGCTTAACTCAATATTTTAAAACATTTTTAAAATTTGAATAAAGTCTACTTACTTAGATCTTTTCAAATTATATTATTCTCTATTATATACCAAATAAATAGTCTAATTTTCGTAATACTCTTAAATGTACTCATTTTTTAAAAATAATTTATCATAAAAATCATTTACATTTTAAAACGCGATTTCTCTGAAACTCATCAATTACACTTTGATTAATTAATTATATATAAATATTAGATATAAACTAATTAGGTATTATCAGAAAATGGGCAAATCTAGAAATGTGTCATTATTTCTCTTATAAATATAAGACTCCCTTGTGGGTTCCATTGCTTCGTTTTGACCCTGGTTTATTGCCTCCGGCTATATATCTGTCACTGTTAGCATGATTTAGCGAAAAGCGAACTTTATAGCTGCCAACAAAGGTAACTTCAAGAGTGACCCAACTTATAGTATTTTGTAAACTTTGATAAAACTGCCTAGCACTTTTCGTACAAATGTTTCTAAAAGTTTTATCCGATATTCATTATTAGATTTTAAACTTTAACCCTCAGTATCTCCAAAATGGAGTGCACTAAGACTTCACTTTATTTAACAAACCCTAGTTATTTTTGGACTTAGGGCTGATCCTGCCGATCTGGCCATGTTTTCTCGGTACGCCTAGTATAGATTAATTAGATTTGTCATTTGTCACCCCCTTATATCTAGCGATCCCAAAAAAGCTTATTCGATCTGTGCCATGTAAAAATTGGAAAATGTCTACGTACGTCATTACTTAAATCATCTTAAATTTCTATAATATTAAACATCATTTTTTGGAGCAGAATATCGATGAATATTAAAAGAAATACACAAGCCCGAACTAACATAATAATCATAAATAAAATGTACATATTTTTTAACTTCACTTTGAAGATCTTAATAACATTTGGAAATGACTGAAGTTAAATGATCATTTCTGTACTGAGTCTAGCAAAGAGATGGTGGGAGATGAGAGTTTGCAATAGCCTATTTCATTTGGTAGCATTATTCATTACATGTTGAAATCCTTTATTTTGATATACCCAAATATTGGTAATGTACCTGATATGAGCTGTAATTGACGCCATACTTTATCATGCGGGCAAAATTGGCCATTTTCATGGATAGCATCCTCTAGATCTGTGATCTGTCATTCATTGACACAAAGTTATCGATGTACCTATCTTATTAATAGGTTGCTCATATTCACCCAGATTCTTGAAATCTAAGCTATCAACAACAATACCGAGTTGTAAAGGTCGTGTCAATCCAACAATTATCTTCAATTCACAATTCTTATTTCCTTTCCACTCAGCACTCAGTCACTGTCACAGATTGACTTAATTCATCCCACTTGCTGATATTATTAAAGTAATATTCGTTCGTTTTCAACTTATTTAATTACCTTGATATATCATCAATATCGATGTGATATAAATAATAAATTCTCGTCATGGTTTCAATCACGTACCTCCTATATTATATACCAATTTATCTATATCAGTGCCTATCTATCTTCTACTATACCTAACTACCAACTTATACTGTGCCGTTATCATCGCATGACATGCCAGAAAAAGAAACTTGATTGTTTTGTGCTCTCATGACAGATCGACAGGCGCATGAAATCGGCAAGTCATTATAAACTACTTTGTTTGATCTCATACACGCGATTCTCGGCAAGTTAAATAGACATGAAACCGAAATGAGGTAGGTACATTACTTACCAGTTGGCAAAGAAGAGAGCGCGAAAACTCAGATAACATGCCAATGTGAATATTATTATGATGTCTATTTCGGGCCAAGCAACATTATTTTGCTCATTGATTTAAGTTGTTGTGGTTGGTCTGTGGTGTTCCATTCAATTTCAGTTTTTCCATTAGTGAAAAGTTATCTCTGTAAAGTATTTTGTTCAATTTATTCGATATACCTGCGTCGTATGCTGTGACATACTTTTCGTAATGAGATATTCGTTGCAATCTCGAATTTTAAGTCTGAGAGGCTGTCTAGAAATGAAGAAGTATTTGATTTTGAGAAATAGAAGCAATATTATGAAAAAAATTACATATTCCTATATTGTACAAAATATGGTAGTCCCGTGTACAAATTCAAGTACTTTGAAATTCTGGAAAACTGGAAATTTAATGTACATTACAAAATTAACGCACCACTAAAAACTGAACATAATTCCAAAATGAATTTTTTCGCGAACCCTTAATCCGATTTTGGTGATTTTTTTATAGCATAGGTTAACTCTTCGGCTACGTTGCCTTTTTCGTGATTTTTCATGAAACATCGGTTTTGAGATCTACAGGGTGCAAAAATGTAGGAGATACACACTTTTCAAGGGAACCGTTTTATTATGAACACTTTTGATTCAATAAATAAGGAAACTTAAAAACGTAACAACATGGAACAAGAAGAATGATAGAAATGACAAATTTCAGTAACATCAACAGCAATATTAAAGAAAAACGCTGAACAGAATCAATATTGCGTATTGCCGCCTCTGCTCCTAATAACCACTTCACATCGCCTGCTTATGCTCGAGACCAGACGTCTAAATTGGTCTTGCTCAATATTGTTCCAAATTTCCACGAGCATA